>CM075984.1:19030672-19355672 GCA_038087875.1 Malacoraja senta | reverse complement strand
AAGTGTTACAGAATTAGAAAAGCATAGAAGGAGCCCACGTTCCACTTAAACTTCCTGAGGGAGCTGAAAACTTAACCTTGTGTTTATTTTGCTTCTTCACTGAACAGTTGAAAAATGTCGAAAATGGTCCATGCCGACCACCGATCACCTGTTCAAACTAGTTCTATATTATCCCATTTTCACGTCCATTCTGTACATATTGGGGGTCAATTTACAGAGGCCAAATAGCCTATAAACTGACACATCTTTAAGGGTATGGGAGGTAACCGAGCACCCGGGCGAAACCCACATGGTCGCAGGGCGAACATGTGTCTGGTATCACCAGTGCAGGTGTTCCATAACTCATTTGGGTTAGCATGCACATTGAAGAGCCATGGACTTCAATTAATTGTAGCACATTTTTTGAGATAAAACACTACCCATTGTGTTGAAGATACAGAACATCCAATTAAACAAGGACCGTGGAAGAATATTATCGCTAGGTCCTGTAAATGTGGAATTTGTCTCCTTGGCAACCTGTACAGTTTTGCGCTAGGATAAGATTGGAAACAGCCAAGACCTTCTTGGATAGTCTAACATTTTCGAGGGACAGAGTGGCCTACTCTTGCTCCCTATTCTGTTGTTCATATGATCATAAGAAATACATCGTTACTGCATGCTTGTGTGATGTATACTCAGGCTAATTCCAGGTCAGACTGGTATCCTTTTACATATGACTCCTGAAGTCAAACTGGAGTTATTTTCAGTTAGCGGGGAAATACTATAGCCCACCAGAAATTAATGTCTTTTTTTGCTTATTTTGATGGTGAGACTCATAAATTTCTAGTGTTAACCTGAGCCAGAAAAATCCTTGCAGGGACTTTCTATTTTGATATTATATACATAGCAAATTTCACCACCCTACAGTTAAACATTAATAATTTTTCATACCTCCCAGGAATGTCTGTTGGCACACAGCAAGATGACTAAAATAAATATATATTTTTAATTGTTTGGCCTTTCCCTGCCTAAAGGGCCTGTCCCACTTGGGCGACCTAATCCGTGAGTTCTGGCGAGTTTTCCCTCGACTCATACTCACAGCATGGTCAACACAAGGTCGTAGGAGGTCTTTGTAACTCTCCTTCATGCTTGAGAGTAGTCCCCGTGTACTCGAGACCTCATCTAGGTCGCGGCGTTTTTTTCAATATGTTAAAAAATGCCCCCAAGTAAAAAAAGGTTGCCATGGAAAAAATCAATACTTTTTTTACTCGTAGGTTTAGTCGTAGTAGGTCGTAGTAGGTCGGCATGTTAGTCGTAGGTAATCGAGGGTAGTCGAAGGTAGTCGTAGATAGCCTTCATCATTGTCGAAGGGAGGTCGAAGGAGGTCGTCTTCACTCCCCACTATTTCCCGAAGTTAGTCGTAGCTGGTTGAAGCTGGTCTTCAACATAGTCGAAGGAGGTCGAAGGAGGTCTTCTACATAGTTGAAGGAGCTCTTTAACGTCATTTTTTAAAACTCTTCTAAACTTGCCAATTAGGTCGCCCAAGTGGGACAGCCCCTTAACACTTGGATTTTACACGTTTGCTTCAATTTCACAATAGTTTACAAGTAATACTGCCAACTATCTAGGAATCACTCCCAACCCTCCAGAACTTAAGTTTAAATTGGCATGCATCCCTCATACTCCTGGCAGTGAGTGGTCTTTTTACCTGAAATCCACTCTTAAGCATTAGTCATGTATTTCATATCGTTGACCTGAACAACTCTGAAATGTGAAATTAGGTCCCTCTGTTGAAATCAACTGCCTCTTCTTTCTTCATATGTTCCTGGTATTTCATCTGTTCCAGTCTTACCTTGATCTCAACCTGGGAAACCTTCTCAGTGCATGAATCCCTGGGACCCGACTGGAGACCTGCCATGTTTTCAGTTTGTGCCAGGAATGGTCTGCACTACAGTGAACATTTCTCACTGTAGAAATATAAGTTGGCATCTTTCCCATTCCCGGATGCCAATCCCAAAGCTCCAAAGGCAATTTATACATGCAGTGCCTGGCTAGTAGCGACTTTCTCAATTGCTTTGGAGCTGTGGGACTATTTATAACACATGCCAGAGAGCAAAGTGAGTTTCCTTGGCATCACAATTCTCAAAAAGAACAGTTTTTCTTATCGGAAAACAACTCACTAATAAGAAGAACGGCTTGCTAGCAAGAAAGACAGTTTTGTTAGAGAGGAACCCAATGGAGCAGCTTGCTAATTAGAGTATTAGGCGACCTTTGGATGAAAGTTTTAATTTGGAATTCCACCCACAGGCAAAAAAAAGCTTCAGGTGAACTTAAAAATCCACTATTATCTTCTAAAGAGCTAAACTCAAGCCAATGTTATTATATCAACAGCTGTTTTGACTGCTTCATTTGGAACCATTGCAGTCTTAAAATATCATGAAATATTTTAGTTTTAGTTTCAGAGATACAGTGCTGAAACAGGACTTTTGCCCCACTGAGTCCGCGCCGACCAGCATTCACCCCACACACTATCCTACACACTAGCGACAATTTACAATTTTACTCAAGCCAATTAACCTACAAGCCTATAAGTCTTTGGAGTGTGGGAGGAAACTGGAGCACACAGAGAAAACCCACGCGGTCACAGGGAGAATGTACAAACTGTACATTCCCGATGGCAGGGGTGAAATGAGTGTGTGGGTAGGATGGTGTGGGTATTTGATGATGATGGCTGCCTTTTTGAGGCAGCGACTCTGAGAAATCCCTTTGATGGTGGGGAGGTCGGAGCCGGTGATGGACTGGGCAGTGTTCACAACTTTTTGCAGTCTTTTCTGCTCCTGGGCATTCAAGTTGCCGAACCAGGCCATGATGCAACCAGTCAATATGCTCTCTACTGTACACCTGTAGAAGTTCAAGAGAAGCCTCTCTGACATACCGAAACTCCGTAATCTTCTCAGGAAGTAGAGACGTTGATGCACTTTATTTACAATTGCATCAGTGTGCTGGGTCCAGGAAAGATCTTCGGAAATATGCCCACCCAAGAATTTAAGGTTAGTGTCACCGGAGGCGGAGGCCTCTGCCCGGGATTTGGGGGAATTCCTCCGAATATGCCCCACTTCCTTGCAGGCATGGCACCTTGGGCGCTCCGATGTCCAAAAGACGGTGAAGTCTCGCCCATCTTGATGGACACAGAAGCGCCCGTCAACTTCCTCCTCCTGGTCCAGCAGCATAGTCAGCTGGCGCCGGAGGGAAAGAACGTGCCGCAGCTCCTTCCTGCGGATCCCCTGGGATACCGGGGTAATGTCCTTGAGTACCTTCCCCAGGGTGTGAAGGTGGGGAAGGCGGGCCTCATTTGTGATGCAGGGCGGGATGTTGGACAGGCCCGACCACTGCGCGGATTCACCAAGGACTCGATCTGCAGGAATGTTCCCCCCACCGAGATCCCTTTACTCATGGCCGCGTTCACCCCAGTAACGGACTCCAGGAAGAACACGGCCTTCCCAAACATCCCGCCCAAATACAGGACACCTGCGGGCTTGGCCGCCACGGCCACGGCAGCCGCTCAGTCCTCCAGGTTCATCTGGGGGGGGTGGGGGGTAAGTAGTACCTTATCCCATGCTCAGAAGGCACCTTACTCTTGGGGAACCGGGCCCCAGGAGGAGCAGCTGAAACAGCTGAAGCAGCCGCCTATGCATAGCTCCCGGAAGGCCCCGATCCCCCAGAACACTGACTGCATGATAACAGGCACCACAATTAAACAAAGCTGTTAAACACAATACCATACAGACATCGACAGTCCAAATGGCACGAGGCCAAGTCCACACACAAAAACAAAAATGGAACAGTTCGAGGGAGGGAGGGAGGCGAGTGGTGTTGCCTCGAACAATGATAATGGCAGCTCCCCAACCCCCCCCCCCCCCCCAAAACTGCTGTGTCACCACCTCTTCGCCCGGCTATCTCAGCTCTCCTGCGTTCCCCGGTGAGCTGCAGACAATCCCAGCCGGCCCTTTCAAGCAACAAAAGGGATTTTCCTGCAGTAGTTGTTTGAAGCCTCCTATCTCCGCCGGTCTTTCCGAGAGAAAGGAGGCTCCGTCAGCTCCAGGTACCAAGGCCACAGAAAGAGGTCGAGACGGTGCAGAAAACCTCCCACACCGCACGAAAGCCAGACTGGCCTGATCAGCGACAACGAGGCAGTAAGGGGGGGGGTTGTTCCGGACGCAGGTGTAAAAGTCCAGAAAGTTGTTCTCCCCCTTTTGGTGCACCACAGTAGTGGGAGATACATGCAGAAACTTTTTAAACAAATTTCTGCAGCGTCGCAGCGATACACAAAGATGTTTAAATGGACCGCTGCACCTCCTCCGAATTCCAAAAGATGATTAAACTCACGTGTTTGTATGTTTGGACGAGAGCTCCGAATCACCGCACCTCCTCACGGAACCAGCTTTTTGTTTTTTTAATCAAAAGTATTTATTCAAATATTAAAATTATATTTACAATACAATAAAACAGAACCCACCACCATAATACAAGACAAAAATTAAACTATTATACAACTATCTTACAATGCTTGTCCAGGATGCATTCAACCCCCCGCGGATCCCAGCGGTCACGGAAATCCCCCAGGGTGTCCTTGAACAGCGCGTAGTCCCTCTCTAACACCACCCAGGCACGGACGTAACCCCGGTAAAGGGGCAGGCAGCTGGCTTGGGCAGAGCCCTCATCCGCCTGGCGCTGTGACTTGCAGATGGCCAGCTTGGCCAGGCCCAGGAGCAACCCAACCAAGACATCCTCAGCCCGACCCTCTCCCCTACGCACAGGGTGTCCAAAGATGAAGATGGTGGGTGTGAAGTGCAGCCAGAAGGCAAGGTGCAGCCCCTTTAGATATTGGAACAGGGGCTGCAACCTCACACACTCCATAGACACGTGGTACACAGACTCTTCCAGCCCACAATATTGGAAGGCGGCTGGCAGGTCTGTGAACCGCGAGAGAAACAGGTTGCAGGGGACTCCTCGGTGCAGTATCCTCCACCCCAGGTCCCCGATATAGAGTGGGTGAATCCCTGCATAGAGGGACCCTCACCAGGGGGCAACAGGAAGGCAACCCCGACCGCCGCTTAGAGTCCGGACGGTGGACGAGGATGAGGAAGTGCAGGGTGTGGAGGAGGAGCCTGTACAGGACACGCCTCCCTGCGTCTCGGAGGGAGATGAAGGGTGTCAAGGAAATGCGGTTCAGGTTGTGTGGGACCGGCTCCCGGGATGGATTACGGCGCCTGGGTCTGACGAGTACTTCCGGCTGAGTGGGGGCTTTGCTCAGGCGTGAGTACTCCACATGTTTGAGCCCCCCCGACACCCGGTGGGGCGAGACAAGGGCCGGCTGCTCTCACACCCGGGCTGTCGCCCTCCGCTGACGGAGGGGGCCGGTCAATGGCAACCAGGTTCATGACTTTCAACAGGTCGCGGTAGAAGCCGGGCATCCTCAGTAGGACGGCACGGCTGACGCCCGCCATCGTTATCCGCGTACCACCTTGACTCCAGGTATCTCTGCAGGGTCCTGAGGTGGAGAGCTGCCAGCTGGGTGCGGATGCACACCAGCGACTGACCGCCCTCCTCGATCGGGAGACTCAGGACTGCTGCAGAGACCCAATGCTTTCCGTTGCCCGAGAAGGAGTGCACTATCCTCCCAGCAAAGGTGGCTGATGGGACCAATGTGGTCAATCTGTACCAGAGCATGGAGGCCATGAGTTGGTTAATGACCAACACCCTGCCCCGGTAGGAAAGCACTCTGAGGAGACCCGACCAGCACCCTAGCCGGGCGACAACTGTCATCTCCAGATCCTGCCAGTTCGCCAGCCTGCTGCGGGACTGTGGAGGAGGTACGTGGTGCTCCATGTGAAAGACTACATCTCCTCCAGGAGGGAGTCCACCTGCCAGAGACCCACCAAGAGTCCAGACCATTTCCCCAGTTGATCCTGGCAGAGGAGGCGCATAACCAGCTTTTTTTTAATTTATCAAAAATATTTATTCAAATATTAAAATAATATTTACAATATAAGAAAACAAGACAGAACCCAGCACCATAATACACAACAAATGATAAACTATTATACAACTATCTTCACACCTTATCAAGGATGCATTCAGTCCCTCACGGTGCCCAGAAGTCCCGGAAATCTCCCAGCTTTATTTATTTATTTATTTATTTATTTATTTAATCTGAAAATATTTAATTAAAGATTGAAACATTACATACAATGCAATAAAACAATAACACCACCATAATACAAACAAATATACTAAATAAACTACTATACAACTATGTTACAATCCTTGTCAAGGATGCATTCAACCCTCTGCGGTGCCCAGTGGTCCTGGAAATCCCCCCTGGTGCCTGTGGACAGTGCGTAGTGGCCTCCTCCTGCACCTATTTTCTATGTTTCTATGTTTCTAAATATACTAAATAACTACTATACAACTATGTCCCTCTCTAACACGGCCCAGGCACGGCGTAACCCCGGTAAAAGGGGCACGCATCTGGCTCGGGCAAAGCTCTCTTCCGCCTGGCACCGTGACTCGCGGATGGCCAGCCTGGCCAGGCCTAGGAGCAACCCAACCAGGACATCTTCGGCCCTACCCTCTCCCTAGATCCCGTCACCAGTCCTACGGTCGCTGACAGCAGAGCCGCTCCTTCCCCTACGGACCCTAGGTGGAGTGGCGGTGCTCCTTGCCCTCCGGACATTGGCTACAAGGGATGCTCTACTGGTCCATCTACCCTCAGCAAGAACGAAACTGTTCTTGGCCTTGGCGACCTTCTCAAGGTCATTCCCTTTCACCCCCTGCACCTCCTTCCCCTCCACCTTCTTTTGAGGATAAAGTTCAGCGAGCTGGTGAGCACATGTAAGTTTGGCTACCGGAGGGAGGCCAGTCTGGGTCGATGTTGGGCTCCTTCGGTGGCCGTGATATACTCGCGGATTTCCTCCACTGGCGTCGGGGGAGCGAGAACATCCATTGAGCCATTGTCCGAGGAGACCCCTTCCACCCGCTCACTGTGGATGGAGTCACCATCCCCATCCCCGGACACGCCCTTAGTGCTCGATACTCCCGCCCCACCCTATGCGGCGGTTGCCTCTGCCCCACCCGCTGGTCTCTCCTCCACCTCAGTCCCAACCCTGGGGCCAGTGGCAGAGGGGTCTGCCCTAGATGTACCCGGGGAGTCAAGACCATCGACAGTGGGGGTGTCTATCTGTAGATGAGATATGCATGTGCCTTTAACATAGTGACCTCACACCCACTAACCACTCCCCATATCACAAGTATAACTACAACCTCCACACCCACAGATCGCCCTCTAGTTCCTGTGACAGACCACGTACAGCTAGTGCAATGTATAATGTCCAGTATGAATAAAGATAGTAAAGTAACGATGTCTCGATATCAAACCTTTACATGGTGTCAGAAGTGGGATCCATGTGGCCTCATCACGTCTGCAGCGCATGCTGCTGCAGCTCCAGCGTTTCACGTTCACGGTGGTTTATCGTAAGGGGAAGGACATGTTCGTAGCCGACACGTTGTCTCGCGCCCCGCTGACGTCCACTGCTCGCCACCAATACGAAACATCCGAGTTACTAGTACTACGATTGAACTTCGTCCCCTCGCCACAGATGAAATCCCTGGTTGAACACACTACCAACGACCCTGCCCTGCAACAGCTGTCTGCCGTCATCCGGCAGGGCTGGCCTGACCGTCGCTCGGCACTGCCGGCTGGAGCCGTGCCCTACTTCCTGATTCGGGACGAGCTCGTATTGCACGACGGCGTGGTGGTGAAGGGTCACAAAGTGGTCGTGCCCGCGGCGCTGCACAACCACTATTTTCAGGTCGCACACCGCGGTCACACTGGGGCCGAAGCCACTTTGTCTCTCGCCAAGGCACAGTTCTATTGGCCGGATATGGCAAAGTACATCCGGGAGAGGGTCTCATCGTGTTCCACCTGCAACAGCCGCGCCCCCCATCAGCAGCGTCAGCCGCTTCTACAGCAGCCCGCGCCCGGACTGCCCTGGATGGCGCTCGCCACAGACATTTTCGAGTGGCGGGGCAAACATTTCCTGGTACTCGTTGGCTTCTACTCCAGCTGGTTTGCGGTTGACCGGCTGCCTTCCGTGACCTCTTCGGCCGTCATCGACAGGTTGGACCCTCACTTTAGCACTTTTGGCCCCCCGGCAAGCCTGCAGTCGGACAATGGCAGCCAGTTCACGAGCTCCGAGTTTAAAGCGTTCGCTTCCAGATGGAACTTTCGCCATTTCACAAGCAGCCCGGAGTACCCGCAAAGCAACGGTTTGGCCGAGCGCGCGGTCTGCAGTGCTAAGCACCTGTTGGAACAGTGTGGTGGCATTAACTCCGACTTCCACCTGGCCCTCCTCAGCCTTCGGAACATCTCTCGCGACCCTGCCATGGGTTCACCTGCTCAGCGGCTCCTGTCTCGCGTTACCAGGCTCCCACTCCCGGTGGCCCAGCGATCCCTCATACCCTCGGTCCTTCCACCTGCGGCGGTTCAGAAACGGATTGCCTTCAGGCAAGACGTCCAGAAGCGGTCCCATGACAGGTCCTGCCGCCCGCTGCCGCCCCTCTTCCCCTCCCCGGTCAAGTAGTCCGTATGCAGACCACTCCCGGGTCACTCCAAGCTCGCTACTGTCGTCGGCTCTGCGGGGTCGCCCAGGTCCTATTTCGTCGACTACGCTGGGACCATTTACCGACGGTCTCGCCAGCACCTTCGGCTCGTCCACGAGCCGCGTCCTCCTCCCGCCGATCCCTTTGCTCCCCCGCTGCCTGTTTCCCGTCCGGCCGTTGCCCTGCCCGTGATTCCCTGCATGCCTCGCTCTGCTCCTCCTTCGCCCCCTCCGCTCCAACACTCTCCGACTAGTCCTCGCACGCCTCCCCGCGCTCTCCCCGGTCCCGGCCCCGCATCCCCTCCGGTTTCGGTGCCGCGATCTCTTCCGTTTCCTCCCGTTTCTCCCTTTCAGGTTCGTCTGTCCCCGCGGTGCCTCTTCCTCCTCCAGGAAGGGTGGATGGCGAGACGCGAACCCGGGCGGGACGTCTGGTCAAACCGCCTGACCGCTATGGCGATGTTGCCTAGCTATCCTAGCGCATGAGCCGTGGTCGCCATGTCACCTTTGTATTTGCCTGTCGTTTCGGGGAGGAAGGATGGAGAAGAGATATGCATGTGCCTTTAACATAGTGACCTCACACCCACTAACCACTCCCCATATCACAAGTATAACTACAACCTCCCACACCCACAGATCGCCCTCTAGTTCCTGTGACAGACCACGTACAGCTAGTGCAATGTATAATGTCCAGTATGAATAAAGATAGTAAAGTAACGATGTCTCGATATCAAACCTCCGCCAGTTGGGCCCAGAATCCCCTCAAGAAAAGAGGGACCCAAACCAGAGGGCGGGAGTCTTCCTCCACCACAGTACTCCTTTCCCCCTGGAGGATTCCGTTCGTCCCCTTCCGCTCCTCCCGAGAGAGATTCCTACTTCTGTTTTCGATGGGGAGGAGGTTCACAGACTCTCGGGTCTGTGAACTCCTCCCACCCCCTTCCCACCCCCCACCCGCGCTCTGCGCAACCCCAGGGTTTCCCAACTGCAGGTGGGTGGGAGCGAGGTGGGGGGGGGGTGGGCGGGGGGAAGGGGGTTAATGGAACCGCCCGTGATTTGGGGCAATTCCTCTGAGTATGCCCCACTTCCTTACAGGCATGGCACCTTGGGCGCTCCGATGTCCAGATGATGGTGAAATCACATCCATCCTGCTGGACACAGAAGCGCCCGTCAACTTCCTCCTCCTGGTCCAGCATCATCGTCAGCTGGTGCCGGAGGGAAAGAACGTGCCGCAGCTCTTCCCTGCGGAACCCGAGGGATATCGGGATGATGTCCGTGAGTACCTTCCCCAGGGTGTGAAGGTGTGGAAGGAGGGCCTCATTTGTGATGCAGGGCGAGATGTTGGACTGGACCACCTGCTGCGCAGTGGTTGCCAAGGGCTCGACCTGCAGGAATGTCCCCCCTCCACTGAGATCCATTTACTCACGGCCGCGTTCACCCCCTCAACGAACTCGAGGAAGAACACGGCCTTCCAAACATCCTGCCCAGGTACAGGACACCTGCGGGCTTGGCCGCCACGGCAGTCGCGCAGTCCTCCAGGTTCATCTGGGAGGGGGCAAGTAGCACCTTATCCCATGCTCGAAAGGCGGGTTCCTCATGGGGAACTGGGCCCCAAGAGGAGCAGCCGAAGCAGCTGAAACAGCCACCTTTGCATAGCACCCGGAAGGCCCCGATCCCCCAGAACACTGCCCCTGCAAGATATCAGGCGCTACAATTTAAGCAAAGCACTTAACAAAGTGCCAGACAGACACAGACAGTCCAAATGGCATGAGGCCAAGTCCACACACAAAAACAATATGGAACAGTTCGAGGGAGGGAGGCAAGTTGTGTCGCCCCGAACGTCTGTAATGGCGGCTCCCACGAAAACTGCTGCATCACCACCTCTTCACCCATCTATCTCAGCTCTCCTGCGTTCCCTGGCGAGCTGCAGACTTTCGCAGGCAATCTCAGATGGCCTTCGCTGCTCCTGCAGCAACGAAAGGGATTTTCTTGCAGTCTTTGTTGATGGAAGCTGGTCATGCCGAGAGAAAGGAGGCTTCGTCAGCTCCAGGCTACAAGGCCGCAGAAAGTCGAGACGGTGCAGAACCCACACCACACGAAGCCAGACCGGCCCGGTCAGCACCGACGAGGCAGTTGCTCCGGACACAGGTGTAAAAGTCCAGAAAGATTTTCTCCTCCTTTTGGTGTGCCACAGTTTCCTGGCAGGTTGCCAGCCACAGTTGTGGGAGCTACCGGGCATACCATCAGGTCCAGGCACTTTCCGAGAGTTCACAGGTAGAATGTACAAACTCTACACAGACAGCACCCGTAGTTAGGATCGAACCAAGATCTCTGGCGCTGTACGGAAACAACTCTACCGCTAAGCCACAGTGCCGCCTGTGCAATTCTTTGGAATATAATTAAACATTTCTCTGTTTGTTTCACGAAAAAGAGTGAAACGAGAAATACAACAGTTATTGGTAGACAAAGGTGCTGGAGAAACTCAGCGGGTGAGGCAGCATCTATGGAGTGAAGGAAATAGGCAACGTTTCAGGTCGAAACCCTCCATAGATGCTGCCTCACCCGCTGAGTTTCTCCAGCATTTTTGTCTACCTTCGATTTTCCAGCGTCTGCAGTTCTTTCTTAAACATGCAACAGTTATTGTTACTTTTAGCAACCAATCAACACCTAACAATGGTTTCCATTAGGCTAATCAATGATATACTTTAACTTCAGCCTCTGAGGAGCATCTCCCAATCATCAGCATGCATTCTCATTTGATGTACCGGTCTCTGCTGCAGTACCCCTGTAGGGAGACAGTTAATTCAATGCCAATTTGCATCAAATCATGTGCAGTTCTGTGCTATGGACTAAAAACTCAATTGAAACTGCCCAAACTAGATTTAACTAGGATGCTTATAGCCAGCTGAGAGAGTAGACGTTTATCTTGATAGTCTGGGCCAGAATTGCATTCATTTCCTATTTGTGAAAGGTTAGTTTTCTAACCCACTGAGCCACCCAAACCTCTTTTTTCATAACACTTTACTAACTGGAGCTGCCATCTTTTTCTCCCTATTCTCCTTATTTCTGGGAGTCACTTTAACTCCATTTTACAGGACTTCATGTCATACCATTTCCCAGTGCAAGGATTATGCACTGGGAAATGGTATGACCATAATGCTGTCAAAATCAGTTGGGATATTAGCCTGGAAACTGGACTATTTGCGCCTCTTTTACATGCAAAGTTCATCCAAAGTCCTTCCATGAAAGTTGTAACACAATAGCAGTTCATTTCCGTCTAAATCCCACTTAATACAAATTTGGAATGGGCATCGATTTCACCATAAGATGACTGACACATGTCTGGCCTTATTTGCAGATAGAGCGATGTCACCATGCATGAGATACCCATCTCTGCCACACTATTGTGCAACATATGACCTTCATTTTAACTCCTAGTAAAACAAAGGGAAGATTCTCCGGCAGGTTGGCACGGAGATATGAATTAACAGGCCCCCACTGGGATGTACACCTGCAGCTGTCTGAATCTGCTTGCCTGAGTTTTTGATGCTGTGGAAATCTGACACATCATTACTGGGTCTCACAGTACTGTTTGCAGCTATATGCAGCAGAGATAAGAGCTGCAACCTCCGCAGTGTGTCGATCCTATGCTTTACAATCACTTGGGTACACCTGCAGCACAGGACCCGACAAGCATCAATGGATGAGGGGACCACAAACCTCTGCAGACACAGGTCTCTCTTCTCCATGATCTCCCTTAACTCCATGGTGGCACAGTGGAGCAGCTGGTAAAGCTGCTGCCTCACAGCTCCAGAGACCTCGGTTCGATCCTAACCTTCGGTGTTGTCTGTGTGGAGTATTCACATTATCCCAGTGACCACGTGGGAATCCTCCGGGTGCTCCAGTTTCCTCCCACATGCCAAAGACATGTGGGTCTTGGGGTAAAATTTCCCCTAATATTTAGGGAGTGGATGAGAAAGTGAGCTAACATAGAAGTTGTGTGAATGGGTGATTGATGGCGTGGACTTGGTGGGCTGAAAGGCCTGTTTCCATGGCCAGGATGGTGTGGGTCTCTGATGATGCTGGCTGCCTTTTAGAGGCAGCGACTCCTGTAGATCCCTTCGATGGTGGGAAGGTCAGTACCCGTGATGGACTGGGCAGAGTTAATCACTTTTTTACAATCTTTTCCGTTCCTGGCCGTTCGAGTTGCCGAACCAGTCAATATCTTCTCTACTGTACATAGAGTCATACAACACAGAAACAGGCCCTTCAGCCCAATTCATCCATGCCGACCAAGATGCCCCATCTATGCCAATCCCTTTTGCCCGCATTTGGCCCATTTCCTCCTACATCTTTCTTATCCATTTACCTAACTAAGTGTCTTTTAAATGGTGTAATAGTATCTGCCGCAACTATCTCCTCTGGCAGCTTGTTCCATATACCCACCAACCTATGAGTGAAAAAGGTGCCGCTCAAGTTCCTATCGTGTTGAATCTCTTATAGTGTGTTGTGTCATTTTTTTTTCTACCTCTTTTTATTATTTATATGGATAATTTTCTCTGTAAAGCACTTTGGCTTCTTTGATTAAAATTGATTGAAAAGTGCTATATAAATAAATTTACTTTACTTTACTATCAAAACTGGCCTCTCTCACCTTAATTATGCTACCCTGTAAAAAACAAGCCTTTTGACATTCACCCTATCTATTTCCCTCATGAGTTTATATATCCCTCAGCCTCCTGTGCTCTAAGCAAAAAAGTCCTACCCAACCCAACCTCTCCCTATTGATCAGGCCCTCGAGTTCTGTCAACATTCTTGTAAATCTTGGTGCACTCTTTCCAGCTTGATAACTATAATTTCCCTAAAACTGCATGGTTCAAAGGGCTATTGTGAAAACTGCATTTTCTTTTTTGGTTGCGACCTGCGCAGTTTCAAACACAGCCATGCACATGTGCTTGGCATGCTCTGACCATGTAGGCCAGGAGCACAGTCACTCTCATCACTTTCGGCTTCCTAGAATCACTACAGGATCTTGCTGCTGATCTCTGCTTCATTCAGGAGCTTTCACAAACTAGACCTGTGCAGCAGCGCAGCTGGTAGAGCCGCTGCTTCACTGCACCAGAGACCCAGGTTCGATCCTGACCTTATGTGCTGTCTGTGTGGGCTTTGCATGTTCCCTCTGTGACCACGTGGGTTTCCTCCGGTTTCCTCCCACATTCCAAAAAAGTGCGGGTTTGTAGGTTAATTGGCCTCCTTAAATTGTCTCTAATGGCGCTCTAAGGGCACTCTTTTGGAAAGGAGGTGAGGAGGAACTTCTTTAGTCAGAGGGTAGTTAATCTGTGGAACTCATTGCCACAGAGTGCTGTGAAGTCCAAGTCTGGATATTTTTAAGGCAGAGATAGTCAAATTCTTGATTAGAATGGGCATCAAGGGTGATGGGAAGAAAGCAGGAAAATGGGATTAGCAGGCAGAGATCAGCCATGATTGAATGGCAGAGTAGACTCAATGGACCGAATGGCCTAATTCTACTCCCATAACTCATGAACTCATGTGTAGAGAGTGGATGAGAAAGTGGGATAACATAGATTTGGTGTGAAATGGTGATCGATGGTTGGGGTGGACTTGGTGAGCTGCAAGGCCTGTTTCCATGCTGTATCTCTGAACTAAACTGTACACTCTTGGACAGGAGGCTACATTCAATCTTCCTTTAATCCACAGAAGCAGGCAGTGAATGCATGGAAAAATATAAATTAAAAAACTCCACAATGTGCAGACATTAAAAATCCACATTCATGTCCTTACGGAGACCTCCCTGAGAACCTCTGGTTGGGATTCACTTCAATATCTGTGCCTCCTGCAGCCATTGCTTTACACTGTGGTACTTTGGGAGGCACTCTCCCATCAGTGCACCATTCATTCATGCATTCAGGGTGCTGGTTATATTGGGCTGTGTCCCTTTAAGAGTTGGCTGCCGAGATGGCACCTGCTGGGCTAAATACTGACAGCTGTAACAACATACCAGTGGGGAAAAGCCAAGCTGAAGCCTCCAATGTCAGATTCACTGTAGTGTTACACTGGGAATCCTGACAGCCCTGTTCTGTGAACCACGCAAATGAAATTCTTAAACTTTATGTGACTTTTACATGCAGCATTAGGTGACCTCCAGTGCTGTTTTAGCACAACTAAAACGATGTGATATATTTTCTAGCCTAACATGTTTCCCTAGCATTAACTGCATTTGGTTTACATCAAATGGAACAAATCCTATTTTCATCTCTCGTGGATTGTTTTACATCTGTGTAATCCATTTAATCATAATCCCATTTAGGACCCACCTTACAGAGAAATCAAATCCTTGACATTTATACAACCATGAGATTGGGCCTAATTTTACTGGGAGTGTAATTAAATAGTTTTCCATTTGAAAATGCGTTGGTTTTGAGAGAGGAGAAGGACTTCATTTCCAGGATTATTTGCGTTATTTTGTACGCTGTTTCAGGTGCACCCATCTATGCTCACTTATGGATGGTTCAAATCGCAAGACACATTTATACATTGTAAAACAGGTTGCAATGGTAAAAAGGTTGTGTGCAATTAAAAGCCCCAGCAAGCTGTACACAGGCATGTCGCGGGCGGCACAGTGGCGTAGCGGTAGAGCTACGGCCTTACAGTGCCAGAGACCCGGGTTCGATCCTGACTATGGGTGCTGTCTGCACGGAGTTTGTATGTTCACCCTGTGACCACCTGGGTTTTCTCCGGGTGCTCCAGTTTCCTCCCACACTTCAAAGACGTACTGGTTTGTAGATTAATTGGCCTCTGTAAATTGCCCCTAGTATGTAGGATAGTACTAGTGTATGGGGGTGATCACTGATCGGCGCGGACCCGGTCGGCTGAAGGGCCTGTTTCCACGATGTATCTCTATAGTCTAATGTCTAAAGTAGTGCTCACCCCTGGAAAGGTCAAATAAGAAAGCTAAAGCTTGTGGAAGCTCTTCACTGACCCCCACAATCAAACACACCGTATTACCACTGTTCTATAAACACCGTATGTATAGTTCATAGCCACCTCTCTTTGCCTCCTAACTAACTGATATCAATTCTCCAAATTCAAATCAACCCAAACAAATGTAGGCACTTTTTTATTTTGAGTTCATAAATTACAGGAGCAGGATTAGATCATTCGGCCTACTCCACCATTCAATCATGGCTGATCTATCTTTCCCTCTCAACCCCATTCTCATGCCTTCTCCCCATAACTCCTGGCATGGTTATAAATGACCCCCTCAATTATTATAAATGGAAATATTTTTTTAACAAACTATCTGAATCCTATATATTAAATTTCTATTGTTACCTTTTAAATGATAGTGATAATTAACTTTCTAATTTTTTGTCTATTTCCATTTTTTTTCTTTTTTGTGTGTAAAGGTGAGGCTTGATGACCTCATTGGAAGAAATGACTCAGAGGAATTACTGAGAGTAGCATTGCACTGAAGTAAGTTTGACCTCAGTAAAGATACAGCCATTAACTTGGGCTGCTTCAACAATCTTATCATTTCAACTGTGCACTCTAATTCAAACTGGCACATTAACTCATCCCAGTCACTGATTATGTCCTTAGCACTTATAGCTAATTAAAATTATTGAAGAAAATAAAGGATATTGGAATTGCTCATTATTGTTTTCAATTATATGATCTTTAAATGTAAAGCTCACTTAAGTTTAAACCAATGCTAATTTCTTATCCAATACCATTTCTGCTGATGAAGGGAAATCGGAAATCATCTGTTGAGAAGATAAAGGGTTCCTGAAACAGGAAACTAAATGTTATGCTTCACAAGGACATCTCTTCTGCTTAATTGGGCAGAGAAACCATAAAAGTGTTTTTGCGAATTGCTTGGTTTGAACTCAGTCCAAAATTTTAAGGATTGCCTAAGTTTGGAAGCATCAGAGCAATTGTCATTTTACACACATAACTATATACATCTGCTCCGTGTGAAAATAAACAAAATTAAAAAAATAAATTAAATGTAAATATCATATTTAGGTAGTTAGAGAGCAATAGTTGAAAGCCATTGCTAGTCACTCAAGCAGCAGATTAATCAATTTGAGGCAGCACTTGGCAAAGCAATGGTCTGACCGTCTGCAACACTCTCATTATTAGTATGTTTATAGTTTTACCTTTTTAGCCTGTATTAAATCTGACAGGTCATGCAGGGATTAAAAATCGGAATGCTGCAGCAACAGTGTTGGAATTAGGATCAGTGACTGGTTTGACTCTTCCTGACAAGGAATGGCTGGCGAAAGACTTGTTTTCAGTCAGTAGGAAATCTTCAGCCCGGCTGCACATTACCCACATGAACTGACAGTTCTCATCATGACAAGCACATAATGGGGAATGCAAAGGAATCTGATGGCGTGCGTGCGTTCACACACATGCACACACATGCACACACATGCACACACACAGAGACACACATACGCATACACACATACCAACGCACACATATAGACATTTACCCGCATGGACACACACATGCACACACACCTATACACATGCGCACACAGAACACACACATGCACAAGCACACACACAGACACACACGCACCCACAGACAGATATACACGCATATATACGCACACACAGACACAAATAAACACACATTTACTCGCGCATACATGGAAGCACATTTACACAAGCCTGCACGCCCACAGACACATAATCACAGACACACATACACGCACATGTGTTTAGTTTAGTTTAATATTGTCACATGTACAGAAATTCAGTGGGAAGACAGTTTTGCATGCTATCAGCTCAAATCATACCATACTTGCGTGCAATCATACACTAGTAAATGAGTGAAATTATTGTAAGTAGGTTCTTCCATGCACACTCACAAATAATACACAGACACATATTCGCATGCACACAAAAACTGAAGAAAAGCCTTGCATTTATAAAGTGCCTTTCACAAGCTGTTTTAATCATTTAATATGTTTATACAGTATATTTGTGTATTACAGAATTTTCTTTTGCATATGCCTACAGACACAATCTCCCCAGTTTCTGTAGCTTTGACTTATGTTGAAGTTTGTTGAAACAGATTGGGAAATGATTTGGCAGCTTCTTCAGGCAGAGAGATCATGTGAACTATTAAACAGCTGAACTTCTTCCTGATCTGAAAGGTAAATCTGCCTTCACAATATGGTCATCCTCCAACACTTGAATCCTAATATGTCCAAGTATCAGTACTTCGATGCTAAACAAAGAATAAAACTAGACAAGATGAATGTAAAAAGAATTCAACCTTTATTCAGACACAGGCCTGAGATTCCAATGAGCTATTGTTATTTCATCTCTTTGCTAAGATATCCTTTACTGAACATGACTCTGATCCAAGCATAACATTTTTTGGCAATGGAGTAATGTAAGTATTAGGATTCAATGCCTGCACTGAGACGAGAGGGGGTTACACTGTTATGTAACACCTAAATATTTAACCATGACAAATCACAAATCATATTTTCAAAGAAAATAAAGAATAGTGAAATAAAATTTAGAAAAACACATTCCCTTCCCTGGTTAAAAATTATTTCTCGTAAGCTTTCAAAGTCACTAGTTTAATGTGTAAAAACATTAGAGCATTAACATTTTTTTTTGTTTTATCGATTTTTTAATTGTTCTCTGCTAGCACCTTGTTCAGTGCCAGCCACCCCATCCAGGCAAAGCAAATAGACAGGAGGAGAGAGGTTGTGTTGGTTTGGTCTCCACTAGAAACCTGTTCAGTGCTAGCTATCTTCATCCAGGCAAAGCAAATAGCAATGAGGAGAGAGGTTGTATTGGCAGAGTTTGAGATAGAGTCAGACAGATGGTATAAAACCAAGTAGTTTACTTTAGAGATACAGCACAGAAGCAGGCCCTTTGGTCCACTGAGTCTGCGCTGACCAGTGATCACCCCATACACTAGTTTATCCTACACACTAGGGACAATTTACAATATACAGAAACCAATTAACCTACAAACCAGCACATCTAAACGGAGCACCCGGAGAAAACACATGGGGTCACAGGGAGAATGTACAAACTCCATACGGACAGCACCCGTAGTCAGGATCGAACCCGGGCCTCTGGTGCTGCAATGCAGCAACTCTACTGCCGTGCCACTGTGCCATCCCTACCAACATGGTGAGATGTGGCATTGAACGATTCAAATTAATTATTTGTGTAAGTGAAATAATATGTCAACGTATTGGTACTTTGATGCTAAACAAAGAATAAAACTAGACAAGATGAATGCAATATTGTGCATCTGTTCAAGAAGGGCTGCAGGGAAAATGCTGGGAACGATAGGCCGCAGAGCTTAACATCTGTAGTTGGAAAGTTACTCGAGAGTATTCTGAGGGATTGGTTATACAGGCATTTGGATAGTCAAGGGCTGATTATGGATAGTTAGCGTGCTTTTTTATGTGGGAGGTCGTGTCTCACAAATCTGATTGAGTTTTTTGAAGACATGACCAAAAAGGTCGATGAGGGCAGTGCTGTAGATGTTGTTTTTTACGGATTTCATTAAGGCATTCAAGTTCCGCATGGTAAGCTGCTCTACAAGGTTAGATTGCATGGGATCCAAGGAGAGATAGCTGAATGGATAGCAAATTGGCTTCATGGAAGAAAGCAGAGGGTGATGGTGGAAGGTTTCTTCTCGGACTTGAGGCCTGTGACTAGTGGTGTGCCTCAGGGTTTGGTGCTGGGCCTGTTACTGTTTGTCATCTACATCAATGATTTGGAAGAGAACATACAGGGCAAGATCGGCAAGTTTGCTGATGATACAAAATTGGGTGGTTTTGCAGATAGTGAAGATGGTTGTGAAAGATTGTAGCAGGATCTTGATCAATTGGCCAGGTGGGCTGAGGAATGGTTGCTGGAATGTTTATTCAGAGAAATGTGAGGTGTTGCATTTTGGGATGTCTAACAAGGACATAACCTACACAGTGAATGGTCGGCCTCTGGGGAGTGTTGTAGAGCAGAGGGGTCTAGGAGTACAAGTGTATGGTTCCTTGAAGGTCGTCACAGGTAGAAAACGTGGTCAAAAATACTTTTCCACATTGGCCTTCATCAGTCAGAATATTGAGTGTAGAAGTTGGTAGGTCATGTTGCAGTGTATAAGACGCTAGTGAGATCACATTTAGAATATTGTGTTCAGTTCTGGGCACCATGTTATGGGAAAGATATTGTCACGCTTGAAAGGGTTCAGAGACGATTTGGGAATCTGTGAAGTTCTCTGCCTCAGAGGGCGATGGAGGCCGGTTCTCTGGATACTTTCAAGGGAGAGCTAGATAGGGCTCTTGAAGATAGCGGAGTCAGGGGATATGGGGAGAAGGCAGGAACAGGGTACTGATTGTGGATGATCAGCCATGATCACATTGAATGGCGGTGCTGGCTTGAAGGGCCGAATGGCCTACTCCTGCACCTATTGTCTATTGTCTATTTACGAGGCTGATGCCAGGACTAAAGGGTGTAAGCTTTAGGGAGAGGTTGAGTAGGCTGGGTCTCTATTCCTTGGAGTGCAGGAGAATGAGGGGTGATCTTATAGAGGTGTATAAAATCATGAGAGGAATAGATCGGGTAGATGCACAGAATCTCTTGCCCAGAGTAGGGTAATCGAGGACCAGAGGATACAGGTTCAAGGTGAAGGGGAAATAATAGGAATCTGAGGGGTAACATTTTCACTCAAAGGGTGGTAAGTGTATTGAACAAGCTGCCAGAGTAGTTGAGGCTGGGACTATCCCAACGTTTAAGAAACAGTTAGACAGGTACATGGATAGGACAGGTTTGGAGGTGTATGGACCAAGCGCAGGCAGGTGGGACTAGTGTAGCTGGGACATGTTGGCCTGTATAGGCAAGTTGGGCTGAAGGTCCTGTTTCCACACTGTATCAATCTATGATTCTATGAAATGAGATTAGGATCAGAGATTAGTACACATGATACGTAGCAGGAGACTCGAGGGACTGCAGATCCCAGACTTTTGAGCAAAAAAACAATGTGCTGGAGGTACGTTGCAGGTCAGGCAACATCTGGGGAGGGAAATGGACAGATATCACTTCAGGTCTGGACTCTTCTTCACACTGATGAAGGATCCTGACCTGAAATATCGTCTGTCTATTTCCCTCCGCAGATGCTGGTTGCCCCGCTGAACACCTCCTACGCTTTGTTGTTTGCCCAAGATAAGTAACATAAGTAACATCATATGATTAAGTAACAAGATAGGATTAAGCAGTTAATATTAGAATGAAACAAAACAGGGGACCAACAGGGAATGGCTCATGTGCAGGCAGATGAGATTAGTTTATCGTAGCATCATGTTCGGCATGGACATCGTGGGCCAAAGGGCCTGTTCCAGTGGTGTACTGTTCTATATACTGTTCCATGTTCTAAAACAGAAAACCAAACAGTACTGTCTCAGAGTTGGAGAATTAAGACCAGGGATAATATAGTGTTAATAAAATTAGGAACAGGAAAATAAAAAAATATTTTAACAATTGGTCCAAAATTTGAATGGGATCAGAGAGAAAGAGATACGTGGCTGGAAAAGAGAAAAAATATTGTGGTAAGTTAGCTTTTGGTTTGTATGAAAGCAAGATTAGGTAAACTATGATTAGGATCAGATGAAGGTGCAAACACTAATTGAATCTGGGGCGAGTAAAAATGAATTCATTTATTTCAAGCACTCTTGAAAAGCCGCTCACTAAAGAAGGCAGCACAAGTAGATGGGGTGGTAGAGAAGGCATATGGTATGCTTGCCTTCATTGCTAGGGGCATTGAATTTAAGAGTGAGGAAGTCATGATGCTGCTCTATAGGACTTTGGTTAGGCTGTATCAGGAGTATTACATGCAGTTCTGATCATCCCATTACAGGAAAGATGTGGAGACTTTGGAGAGGGTGCAGAGGAGGTTTATCAGAAAGCTGCCTGGACGAGAAGGTTTCAGCTACAGGGCCAGGTTGATTAGACGGATTGGTTTCACTGGAATGTCAGTGGTTGAGAGGAGACTTGATAGAAGTATATCAAATTATGAGAGGCATATAGGGTAGACAGTCAGAACCATTTTTCCAGAATTGCCCAACACTAGAGGGCCTAGCTATAAGGTGAGAGAGGGAAAGTTAGCGGAGATATATGGGGCAAGTTTTTTTACAGAGAGTGGTGGGGGCCTGGAACGCATTGCCAAGGGTGGTGATGGAGGCAAACGTGACAGTGGCGTTTAAGAGGCTTTTAGATAAGCGCATGGAGGTGCAGGAATAGAGGGATATGGATCATGTATGGGCAGATGAGATCAGTTTAGCTAGGCATCATGTTTGGCACGAACATTATGGACCGAAGGGCCCGATCTTGTGCTGTACTGTTCTATGTTTTACATATAACCATAAGCTAAGGCCAAGTGCAATATTGAGGGAATGCTGCAATGCCAAAGATACAATTACAAGGGCACTTGAAAGAAGTTAGTGTGGATCGGGGATTCATTGCCTGGAACATGGTGGAAGCCAAAATTTTCAACATAGTTACAATGTGCATGGTCATTTGAGATGCAGCAACATACAAATTTTGTGGAGATATGGGAAATGTCAAATAACACTAATTTTGCCTGGTATGGACATGGTGTGCTAAATAAACTGCTCTGGACTATAAACATCAATGAGTCCTTAGATTTCTACATGCAGGATTGTTGTAAGTGAAGCTTCCTCTGGCTTTACAATTTACTCCTCTTCTTTTTAGTTTAGTTTAGTATAGAGATACAGCGCAGAAACAGACCCTTCGGCCCAACGAGTCTGTGCCGACCAGCGATCCCCACACCATTCCACACTCACTAGGGACAATTTACACTTATACCAAGCCAATTAACCTACAAACCTGTACATCTTTGGAGTGGAGTTCTCTCCTTATCTTACAGCCTTTTCTTCTTTTCACCTCTGGCTTTTGCCCACCCACCTGATAATAACCCTCCCACCCCCTCACCTGCACCCACCAATCACTTGCCAGGCCTTGTCCCACCCACGCCTCTTTTCTCAGCTTTCCCTCCCCTACTACAATTAGCCTGTAGAAGGGTCCTGACTCAAAACATTGCCTATACATGGGCTCCAGAGAAGCAGCCTCACCCATTGAGTTACTCAAGCAGTTTGTGTTCACTTTTGCGGTAAGTAATGCTGAATACAAGAAAGCAGTGTGCATGTCAGAGCATACTAGAACAGGGACTAGTGCCAGAAGACACCAGACCATGATTAGGGAAGGCTTAAACAGCATGACAGCACAGAAGTTCAGGGGCAGAATAAACAGCATGAGGGTCAAAGTGACAAAGTCATGTCTGCAGGAATGACCAGCATAGAAGGAAGAGGCCCTGAAGCAGAAATGTTTAACTTTTGAACCAAGTGGAACAAGCAAATTTTCATGGCATCATTGAAATCTTTAATAAGAACATTAATCATGCAAATCATCCCCCTTGCCAACAAGCCCGTCTACTAAATCATCCGAAATCCTGGCTATTAACGTTGTACATTTACAACATCTGACGCCATCTGGAAACACCAACTACCATCAGTCTGGACACTCAGATGATACGACGAAAATTGAATCACTTAATAATGCAATGGACCCAAGGATTCTTTCAGATGTCACAGCCATTTCTCTTCAGATTATTGTGGCGGCCCACCACCTACAGCCCTGGCTTCCCATCTGATGGTTTCAGGCTAATGTAGACACAGTTGTAGACAATGTAGACAACCTGTCAGTTGAATCCACCAGCTGTAACTGGGACGTGTTGTGTCAGTTCTCAGCTTGTCCGTTTGGGCAAGAGCTTTGTGACAGTGTGGCATGTGAGCATCAGGGGAGAGGGAATTTAGATGAATTTTTTTTTTAAATGACATCATTCCAGTTGGGCACAAGAGCATTCACAAAAAAATGACCTCTTCTTTGACTGATGTATTGGATAATTCTCTTTTTTTTTGCACTGGGGACTGATACAGGGTTTCTGGTTGCCAAGAATTTGATTTTTAATCATTCTGTGAAATGTTTCGAGGGTAAATGAATATTTTTGCAAATTTTATAAACATGGAAATATGTTTTTTTTAAAGTAATCGCAGGTGCCAGAATGTGTTCAAATAATCCAAATAATCCAAACCCCTGTCATACAGGATTCCAGTCAGGTGAGAATATCATTTGTCACCGTTTTCTTCCAAACATTCAATCAAAAGTGATTCTGTTTCGCACAATCTTATGAAGGCAGTGTTGTTATCGTCTTCCTTAACTTGATGTGAATGAATCTCTTGTTTCCCTTTCCCCTGACTCTCAGTCTGAAGAAGGGTCTCGACCCGAAACGTTATCTATTCCTTTTCCCCAGAGATGCTGCCTGACCTGCTGAGTTACTACAGCTTTTTGTATCAATCTTCCATAACTTGAATTGGAATGTACAAAGAAGCTCAAAGTAAGTGAAAATGTCAACTAAATACTGAACTGCCACTTTCTAATGGAGATCTCCTTACCATCATACTTTTCATTCTTCAGGGAAATATTAACCTTTCTATGGAAAGAAAAAAACATTAATGAAGCATTTTATCCCCAAATTATTTAAAATCAGCAAAGTACTTTCAAAGTGGCCTGTTTATTATCACAGAAGAAATTAAGCAACTAATTTACGCAAAAATATGGGATTATTCATTAGGGGATACATTTTGTATTATTTCTATCACATTGTCCTACTAATGTAAAATGGTGTCCTGCTGCAAGATTAAATCATAGTTTTGAAATAAAAGTTAATTGTGCTTCACCATTGAAAAAATGTATTAACAACAGGGAAAACTAAACAGAGATGGTCCATCAATCCAGCTCCACACATGATAAGCAGAGATCATTAAAAGACGCAAGAACTGGAAAGTATCCAACCACATCTATCAGTCGCTCTGCAATTCTCCTAGCATCTAATCCTGACAATATTGTGATCGACCAGTGGCAGGCAAGAAGGCATAACAATAATTGGGATACAAAATGATTTGTGAGGTGTCTAGAAAATTTCTGCTCTTGGGAGATGTCACCCCCACCCAGGGGATCATGTTGACTATTACCCCAATTTTTTTTCTCGAAGATTGTTGTCTTTTGATCTCTGGCCAACCATGTGGATTTAAAGTAACATTAGCAAATTTGCAGATGACACAAAGCTGGGTGGCAGTGTGAACTGTGAGGAGGAAGCTATGAGAATGCAGGGTGACTTGGGTGAGTGGGCAGATGCATGGCAGATGCAGTTCAATGTGGATAAATGTGAGGTTACCCACTTTGGTAGCGAAAACAGGAAGGCAGATTATTATCTCCATGGTGTCAAGTTGGGAAAAGGGGAAGTACAAACGGATCTGGGGGTTCTTGTTCATCAGTCAATGAAAGTAAGCATGCAGGTACAGCAGGCAGTGAAGAAAGCGAATGGCATTTTGGCCTTCATAAACAAGAAGAGTTCAGTATAGGAGCAAAAAGGTCCTTCTGCAGTTTTATAGGGCCCTAGTGAGACCACACCTGGAGTATTGTATGCAGTTTTGGTCCTACAATTTGAGGAAGGACATTCTTGCCATTGAGGGAGTGCAGCGTAGGTTCACAAGGTTAATTCCCGGGATGGTGGGACTGTCATATGCTGAGAGAATGGAGCGGCTGGGCTTGTATACTCTGGAATTTAGAAGTATGAAAGGGGATCTTATTGAAACATCTGAGATTATTAAGGGTTTGGCATGCTAGAGGCAGGAAGCATGTTCCCAATGTTGGGGGAGTCCAGAACCAGGGGCCACAGTTTAAGAATAAAGGGTAAGCCATTTAGAATGGAGATGAGGAAACAATTTTTCATACAGAGAGTTGTGAGTCTGTGAAATTCTCTGCCTCAGAGGGCGGTGGAGGCCGGTTCTCTGGATACTTTCAAGAGAGAGCTTGATAGGGCTCTTAAAGATAGTGGAGTCAGGGGATATGGGGAGAAGGCAGGAACGGGGTACTGATTGTGGATGATCAGCCATGATCACATTGAATGGCGGGGCTGTCTCGATGGGCCGAATGGCCTACACCTGCACCTATTGTCTGTCTGTCTGTCTGTCTGTCTGTCTGTCTGTCTGTCTGTCAGTCTGTCTATACATAACTAAAACTCTGATCTTATGCTCTTCCGGTTTGCGTGGTGTTTCTATTTGCGCAAAAACGGTATGCGATAGCGCTACGATTTTTCGCCATCGCTCTCACCGTTCTGGTGTGCTGCATGTGTACCAAGTTTTGTTCCTATCGGTGGTCTATTGTAAAAGTTAACGAGGTTTAAAAATCTTTAAAACCGCACGTGCACAGATCGATCTCCTCTCCTGCCATTCGGCGCCGCGTAGATTGGCATTTTCTCCTGTCACTTCGCGAGACGGTCTGCCCCTTACTGCACCATCACGTTTTTACTGTAGCTGGGGATGGCCGTTGGATGTTTTCAACCAAACACAATTTTCGGAGGGAATAGAAGCCGCGCAGCCCGGCCCGGGAGATGTCGCCAAACGGAAAGCGGAGAATCTGATCGCGGCGGAGGAGAACGTCCAATGACCAGCACCCACTGTGAGTCTCCATTGCACCGCCAGCTCCAGCCCCTTCCCATCTGGTCCCCCTCGCTGGCTCCTGCCCCCCTACCTCGCGATACCCCCCTCTCCCCACAACCCCTGTCTTTTCTCCGAGGTCTCTTCCTCCTGCCTCCACACCCACCTCCCCCCACAACCCCCCCTCACACACACACATTCCCCCTGCCCGCACACCCCTCTCTCCCACCCACACAAACCCCTCCCTCCACAACCCCCATAATCCCCCCGCCCACACACACACCTCCACCCGCCCACACATCCCCCTCCCCCCACCAACAAACCCCCACCCACACCCCCCGCCCACACACCTCCCTCCCCATAACCCCCCCTGCCCACACACCCACTCTCCCCACCCCAACACCTCCCCGCCCCCTACAATCCCCCCCACCCACACACCCCCGCTTCCCCCCCTCTCCAGCTCCACAACGCTCGCTGCCCCACACACGCACACCTCTCTTCCACACCTCCTCCGCTCAAACACACCCCTCCCCCACACCCCCCCCCTCTCCCCCCTCCGACATCCTCCCCCCCCACACGCCGCCCACACCCCCCAACCCCCCTCCCACACACACTGCCTCCTCCCACACACTCCCCCTCCCCCATCCCCTCCCCCACCCCTCCTGCCCACATATACACCTCCCCTCCCACCCGCCACACCCCCCCCTCCCACCCCACCCACACACTCCCCCTCCCCCATTCCCTCCCACAACCCTCCTGCCCACATATACACCTCCCCTCCCACCCCACACCCCACCCACCACACCCCCCCTCCCACCCCACCCACACACCCCCTCCTCCCACAACCCCCCCCCCACGCAGGCCTCTCGTGTGACTGGGACCCAACGGGTTCCACAGTCTAGTAATGGATAATTTTCTAATGATAACAACAAACAAATTGTCAATTTATTAAAAAGGAACATTGAGATTGCCAACAACAAGATCAATTGAATAATTCAATTCCTTGAGGAGGGAGTCATTATAATTATCAAAATATATATTCATACCTCATTCTGCTCTTTACAATTAAAGTAGTAAATTTGCACATGCTTTTCCAAGCCCCATGTATCATACACACCCGTGCAAGGGTTGCTTGCGACTCTTTGAGTGATTGCCAAATATTTGGTGTCTCTGAGCTGAGGGGATTTGCCAGCAGTTGTTCAGGGGTTAATCTGTTCACATCACACCACCAGTCAGAAGGTCCCGTCTCATCAGTTATCAGCGCTCCAGCTCAGCAGCCATATGTGCTGTCCAGATTTATGTCAGCTTTCAGCTGGGATGTTGGATGGGTATCTACCCGACACATCAGTCACCATGAAAGCCCACCTCCTGCCAGCCACCACACACACACAACACACACAAACAACAACACATACACACACACACATATACACACACCCTTAAACAGTCATAATGGTGACAGACATTTCACTTGACGATTAGAGGGATTAAGATATAGTTTAAAGGGATTGTGGGTGAAAATCAAATCAAAATGCTCGATAAGGGAAGAGAAAACTCCTGGATATGTGCTCTCAGTTTCATTTACTTCACCACACCTTCCACCAACTATACAATATTTGGCAGCCAGATAGATTAACAGAAAAGTGACCTAAATCAATGTTTCTGTAGGTGCCTCTGGTTTCTGACAAAAAGTTGAGCAACAGCCTAATATTTAAATTTTCCTGAATGCTTTTACACCTCGAACACTCCCTGTTTTTATTTCAGATTTTGAACACTTAAAAAAATCATTTATACCTTACTCATTGGTTGTCATTGTTGCTTGGTTCTCCAATATCCCTGGTCTTACTTTGTCTTCCCATCTTGTGTACTTTAGTTGAGTTCAGTTTTGTGATACAACATGGAAACCGTCCCTTCGGCCCGCCAAGTCCATGCTGACCATTGATCACCCGTTCACACCAGTGCCACTTTCTCATCCATTTCTTATACACTGGGGGCAATTTATAGAAGCTAATTAATCTACAACCCTGCACATATCTGGGATGTAGGAAGAAACCGCAGCACCCGGAGAAAAATCACACGGTCACAGGGAGAACGTGCAAACTCCACATAGACAGCTCCCAAAGTCAGGATCGAACCAAGATCTCAGGTGCTTGTGTTACACATTTACCTTATACAATGTGATGTATGTAAATGTTCACATAGGAAGTAGTCCTTCTTTTGTTCAATCATTTTGCCAATTTATATTTAAAATAGGGTTTAGACACAAAGTACGAGAGTAATTCAATGGGCCAGGAAGCATTTCTGGAGAAAAGGGATGAGTGATGTTTTCCGTCAGAACCCTTCTTCAGACTGAAAGTAAAGGAGGGGGGAGGGGGGTGGACTAGAGGCAGGAAAA
Organism: Malacoraja senta; assembly: GCA_038087875.1. Lineage (NCBI taxonomy): Eukaryota > Metazoa > Chordata > Chondrichthyes > Rajiformes > Rajidae > Malacoraja > Malacoraja senta. The sequence continues at coordinate 19,327,068 of CM075984.1, read as the reverse complement.
GGCCAAGACCAATCAGGGCCGGCATCAGATGACCAAGGAAGGGTGGAGTCCATAATGGCCCATTGTTGGCTGGGGAAGAGGTGATAATGAAGGAATACAGGGGTGCACAATGGAATTAGTAGAACAGCGAGGCTGGGGGAAGGGGGAGAGACGGAATGCAGGGTTTACTTGAAATGAGTGAAATCAACGTTCATACCACTGGGTTGTAAGCCTTGGATGTTGTGGGAATTCTCCACACTCTCCCTATGACTACGTGTGTTTTCTCTGGGTGCTGCAGTTTCCTCCTACACCCCAAAATGTTTGCTTTGTTTGGCTAATTGTAGGTTCCATTGTAAGTTCCCTTTAATGTGTAAGTGAGTTGTAGAATCTGGGGATGTTGCTGGGAATGTGTGGAGAATAACAGGGCATAGAGGTAGCACTAGTTGAAAGATTAGATACAAACAATTGCAGATGCTGGTTTACAAAAAATGACACAAAGTGTTGGAGTAATTCAGCAGATCAGGCAGCATCTCTGAAGAACATGGACAGGTAACCTTCAGACTGAAGAAGGGTCCCGACTCCAGAGATGCTGCCTGAACCGCCTGAGTTACTTCAGCACTTTTGTATCTTTTTTTAAACTAGTTTAAGGATGTCTGTTTGAAGATCTCTCTGGACCCAATGGGTTGAAGAGCCTGTTTCCATGCTGTATCACCCAATAATTTCTGGCTATAAAAGGGTAATGGGAACTACTAGCTGTTAATAGAGGTTGAAGCGTAGAATATTAAAAAATCTAATACCTTTTGGGGATCCATATTTCACCCATTAGGAGTGGATATATTAAGGGAAAATTGGAATGGTAAAATAATCAATTAAACTTTCTTTCTTTCTGTGTAAGAAGGAACCACAGATGCTAATTTAAAGCCTACTGTCGCCGAAATTTTTTGAACATGTTGAAAATCCAGCGGCGACCAGAAAGACGCTACGACTCTTTGGGCGACTGAGGAGACGACTCATGACCATACAGGCAACACCTCGGCGACCATGTGGCGACAGCCTAATCACCTGTAGTCGCCTAAAAAATAGCCTAAGTGGGACAGGCCATTGAGGAACAATGTAAACCAATGTTTATTTCCTCCAGTGGAGACTTCAAAGTGTCAGTCTGGGCAGCCATGTTACAAATCAAAAGGGGTATTTCCCCAGCAAATCGCAGTGCCAGAGCGCCGGGTTTAATTCTAACCTTGGATGCTGTCTGTGTGGAGTTTGCTTGTTCTCCCTGTGACACCTGAGTTTTCTCCGGGTGCTCCGGTTTTCACCCACATTGCAAGACATGCAGGTTTGCAGGTTAATTAGCTTCTGTAAATTGTCCCTAGAGTGTAGGGAGTGGTGGAGAAAGTGGGATAACATAGAACTAGTGTGAACGGGTGATCGATGGTCGGCATGGACAGGTTGGGCAAATTTCCATGCTATTTCTTTAAACTAAGCTAAATCATACAACCTATTGCCCATTTTAGGACACTAATGAGCAGTCATCCAAGATGTTCCCACAACTTCTACCATACATCTCAATAAGCATAGTATTTAAAAATCTATAATTTTCATTAAATGCATCATGGTAAAGATACCACAGTCAGAAAGAAAGAACAGTCTGAAAATGTCATCCATTCCTTCTCTCCAGAGATGCTGCCTGTCCTGCTGAGTTACTCCAGCTTTTTTAGTCTATCTTCAGTCTAAATTAGCATCTGTGGTAACTTCTTACACAGAAAGAAAGAAAGTTTAATTGATTATTTTACCATTCCAATTTCCCTTAATATATCCATTCCACATGGGATGAACTAGCTAATGGGTGATTCCACTTGAGTACTGCCTTTGTGTGGGCCTCTGGACATCTGGGATTGTCCCTGTACCTGGGATGTATAATAAGGATAGTTAGATGATAAAAGGTTATCAACAAACTCCTTTGTAACATCCGTTCTCTGCTGCGTAACTCAACAGCAATAGTTATGGAAAAACAGTTTTGCTTTGACAAAATAACTTTCCCCAGAAAACACAGGGTGTTATCATTAGATAATGAAAGGATGCCACTTTCAAAAAGTTGAACTCTTTTACTTAAATGTAACTTTTGCCTTTGTAAAAATATTTGTTTCCTGAATTAATATCCTCTAGCCCCCTCTTTGCTATCTGCACTTTGAATATTTTCCCTCTAAAAGCTGTTTCTGTTTAGTAGTTTCTGGCATTTTGACCTGCAAACCTCAAAATGAATGTTTCACACAGCATGTTCAGTTCTTTGGTGGAAAATGAACCAAGGAACCAGATTTAACTAAACAGATAGGTTACAATGCAGCTGTCGTAGGTTAATGTTCAATTTTCCATTGAAATCGACTTCCTTGAATTTAACATTTTTTTCACATCAATTCTGATCTATTTAGTCCAACAGTAAAACCAAATGCAAAAGGCGAAAAAAAAAGCTTGGACAACTTTCCAAAAAGACATTTTGTTAGTCAGCAAGTTTGAAAAAGCAACAACATTCAGCAGCAGCGGTTATCAGGCAAATCAACGGTCTTCTCATCAGCTAGAGTACGGTCCTGACCTTCCATCTACCTCATTGGAGACCTTTGAACTATCTTTAATTGGACTTTATCGGACTTCAGTGTTATGTCTAGCACTAAATGTTGTACTCTTTATCCTTTATCTGTGCACAGTAGACGGTGTGATTGTATTCATGTATAGACATTTCTTTAGAGGGCACTCAAACAAAAGCTTTTTCCCGTACCTCGGTACATGTGGCAATAATAAACTAAAACTAAAACTAAAAAACGAAACTAAAAGACAGTGTAGCGCTTGTTCTGAACAACACTTGTTCCAATATTTGTTCTTTTTTGTGTCAAATGCACGTATGCACAAAAGTAGAACGTGTTGTGCAATCTGCCAATTAAGAGGCTCACTATTCAGGCAACATTCATGCTCAGTGGAAGTATGTAGAGCAAGTTCATTGTGATGTTAATTCTCAGGGGCACTATTTAATGAAAGCATTGGCAACACGCACCTCAACAATGTAGCTAACATGGGGTCATTGCACAAGGTGGATCAAGAGTTAGCAGCAGGAAGGACTCCTCTTTACCCTTCACCTACTTTATTTAAAGAGATTATCAGTTATCACCAGATTAGTTTTTAACATTAATAGAGTGTCAGTTTAAGTGTTGTTTGGAGCTTTATGCTTTTTCAGAGCTTGGAAGGTCTACAGAGAGTGTGGGCAGGAGATTGTATCACAGTTTCTGCACTATCCTGTTGCATCCATCAAGATTTATTTCAAAACCTCTCAGAATGCTGTAATAATAGGGAGAACAAATAGAAAACTTGTAGAGCAAAACAACTTATCAAAGGAATGCAGAGAAATACTTTTTGCAGGAAATCGTCAAACAAATACATGAAGGGAATTATCTGCCATATGCAATAGACAATAGACAATAGGTGCAGGAGTAGGCCATTCGGCCCTTCGAGCCAGCACTGCCATTCAATGTGATCATGGCTGACATAGGTAAAAAAAAAGAGAAGAGGTCCTGAAAGGAGAATTTAGGGAGTTAGGAGGGGAGTTAAAGAGGACAGCAAAGGTAACAATCTCGGGATTACTGCCTGTGCCACGCGACAGTGAGAGTAGGAATGGAGCGAGGTGGAGGATAAATGTGTGGCTGAAGGACTGGTGCAGAAGGCAGGGATTCAAATTTCTGGATCATTGGGACCTCTTTTGTGGAAGGTTCGACCTGTACAAAAAGGATGGGTTGCACTTGAACCTGAGGGGGACCGATATCCTGGCGGGGAGATCTGCAAAGGCTACTGGGGAGACTTTAAACTAGAATGGTTGGGGGGAGGGACTCAAATAGAGAATGCTATTAGACAGTGTGTGAGGCAGGAGGCAGAGAAGGAAAGCACTCAGACCCAACATGTAGGGGGGAAAGAAGAAAACAATAATAAACAGAGAATAAGAGGTGGTGGGGTTCTTAAATGGGTGAGCAGAGAAACAGAGGGGTGTAAAATGCGGGCGGAAGCAATAGGTAGCAAGGTGAAAAGTAAAAGTGGCAGGCAGACAAATCCACGGCAAAAATCAAAAAGAGCCACTTTTCAACATAATTGTATAAGGGGTAAGAGCGTTGTAAAAACAAGCCTGAAGGCTTTGTGTCTCAATGCAAGGAGCATTCGTAATAAGGTGGATGAGTTGAACGTGCAATAGCAATTAATGATTATGATATAGTTGGGATCACGGAGACATGGCTCCAGGGTGACCAAGGCTGGGAGCTGAACATCCAGGGATATTCAATATTCAGGAGGGATAGAGAGAAAGGAAAAGAAGGTGGGGTAGCGTTGCTGGTTAGAGAGGAGATTAACGCAGTGGAAAGGAAGGACATTAGCTTGGAGGATGTGGAATCGGTATGGGTAGAGCTGCGAAACACTAAGGGGCAGAAAACGCTGGTGGGTGTTGTGTACAGGCCACCTAGCAGTAGTAGTGAAGTTGGGGATGGCATCAAACAGGAAATTAGAAATGCGTGCAACAAAGGAAAAACAGTTATAATGGGTGACTTCAATCTACATATAGATTGGGTGAATCAAATTGGCAGGGGTGCTGAGGAAGAGGATTTCTTGGAATGTATGAGGGATAGTTATCTAAACCAACATGTAGAGGAACCAACGAGAGAGCAGGCTATTCTAGACTGGGTATTGAGTAATGAGGAAGGGTTAGTTAGCAGACTTGTTGTGCGTGCCCCCTTGGGCAAGAATGACCATAATATGGTTGAGTTCTTCATTAGGATGGAGAGTGACATTGTTAATTCAGAAACAACGGTTCTGAACTTAAAGAAAGGTAACTTTGAGGGTATGAGACGTGAATTGGCCAAGATTGATTGGCAATTAGTTCTAAAAGGGTTGACGGTGGATATGCAATGGAAGGCATTTAAAGACTGCATGGATGAACTACAAAAATTGTTCATCCCAGTTTGGCAAAAGAATAAATCAGGGAAGGTAGTGCATCCGTGGATAACAATGGAAATCAGGGATAGTATCAAAGCAAAAGATGATGCGTACAAATTAGCCAGAAAAAGCAGCATACCAGAGTACTGGGAGAAATTCAGAGACCAGCAGAGGAGGAAAAACGGGCTTAATTAGGAAAGGGAAAATAGATTATGAAAGGAAACTGGCAGGGAACATAAAAACTGACTGCAAAAGTTTTTATAGATATGTGAAGAGAAAGAGATTAGTTAAAACAAATGTAGGTCCCTTGCAGTCAGAAACAGGTGAATTGATCATGGGGAACAAGGATATGGCGGACCAATTGAATAACTACTTTGGTTCCGTCTTCACTAAGGAAGACATAAATAATCTGCCGGAAATAGCAGGGGGCCGCGGGTCAAAGGAGATGGAGGAACTGAGTGAAATCCAGGTTAGTCGGGGAGTGGTGTTGGGTAAATTGAATGGATTAAAGGCCGATAAATCACCAGGGCCAGATAGGCTGCATCCCAGAGTACTTAAGGAAGTAGCTCCAGAAATAGTGGATGCATTAGTGATAATTTTTCAAAACTCTATAGATTCTGGAGAAGTTCCTGAGGATTGGAGGGTAGCAAACGTAACCCCACTTTTTAAGAAGGGAGGGAGAGAGAAAACGGGGAATTACAGACCAGTTAGTCTAACATCGGTAGTGGGGAAACTGTTAGAGTCAGTTATTAAAGATGGGATAGCAGCACATTTGGAAAGTGGTGAAATCATTGGACAAATCAGCATTGATTTACGAAAGGTAAATCGTGTCTGATGAATCTTATAGAATTTTTCGAGGATGTAACTAGTAGAGTGGATAGGGGAGAACCAGTGGATGTGTTGTATCTGGACTTTCAGAAGGCTTTCGACAAGGTACCACATAAGAGATTAGGATACAAACTTAAATCACACGGTATTGGGGGTTCAGTATTGATGTGGATAGAGAACTGGCTGGCAAACAGGAAGCAAAGAGTAGGAGTAAACGGGTCCTTTTCACATTGGCAGGCAGTGACTAGTGGGGTACCGCAAGGCTTAGTGCTGGGACCCCAGCTATTTACAATTTATATTAATGATCTGGACGAGGGAATTGAAAGCAACATCTCCAAGTTTGCGGATGACACTAAGCTGGGGGGCAGTGTTAGCTGTGAGGAGGATGCTAGGAGACTGCAAGGTAACTTGGATAGGCTGGGTGAGTGGGCAAATGTTTGGCAGATGCAGTATAATGTGGATAAATGTGAGGTTATCCACTTTGGTGGCAAAAACGGGAAGGCAGACTATTATCTAAATGGTGGCCGATTAGGAAATGGGGAGATGCAGCGAGACCTGGGTGTCATGGTACACCAGTCATTGAAAGTAGGCATGCAGGTGCAGCAGGCAGTGAAGAAAGCAAATGGTATGTTGGCCTTCATAGCAAGAGGATTTGAGTATAGGAGCAGGGAGGTTCTACTGCAGTTGTACAGGGTCTTGGTGAGACCACACCTGGAGTATTGCGTACAGTTTTGGTCTCCAAATCTGAGGAAGGACATTATAGCCATAGAGGGAGTGCAGAGAAGGTTCACCAGACTGATTCCTGCGATGTCAGGACTGTCATATGAAGAAAGACTGGATAGACTTGGCTTATACTCGCTAGAATTTAGGAGATTGAGAGGGGATCTTATAGAAACATACAAAATTCTTATGGGGTTGGACAGGCTAGATGCAGGAAGATTGTTCCCAATGTTGGGGAAGTCCAGGACAAGGGGTCACAGCTTAAGGATAAGGGGGAAATCCTTTAAGACCGAGATGAGGAAAAACTTTTTCACACAGAGAGTGGTGAATCTCTGGTACTCTCTACCACAGAGGGTAGTTGAGGCCAGTTCATTGGCTATATTTAAGAGGGAGTTAGATGTGGCCCTTGTGGCTAAAGGGATCAGGGGGTATGGAGAGAAGGCAGGTACTGGATACTGAGTTGGATGATCAGCCATGATCATATTGAATGGCGGTGCAGGCTCGAAGGGCCGAATGGCCTACTCCTGCACCTATTTTCTATGTATCTATGTATCATCCCCAATCCCCAATTCCTCAACGCACCTGCATTTATTACAGAGGTCCCTATTACAGAATAAGCTACATGTGCCAGCCACATCAGCAACCATTCAGCAATGGAAATACTCTATTCTATTAGTCACTAAGGCAATGTTGTTCATTGATTTTTTCACACAAAGGATGGTAGGTGTATGGAATGAGCTGCTGGAGGAGGTAGTTGAGGCAGGTACTATTGCAATGTTTAAGAAATATTTAGACAGGTACATGGATAGGACATGTTTAGAGGGATGTGGGCCAAATGCAGGCAGGTGGGACCAGTGTAGATGCGACATGTTGGTCAGTGTTGGCTTGTTGGGCAGAAGGGCCTGTTTCTATGCTGTAAAAACTCTATGACTCTGTGACTTCAATGCTTTGGGTTCCTTTCTGAACAGAAATAACAGTAACATTGCTCTAGCTCTGTAACATGCTAAATGAAAATCAAAGATGATCTCTGCTCCAAGCGTTTGCAACCTTCGCAATATTACAGGGTGCCACGGAAAACACTTCTGTTGCTATATAGGAGCATATTGCGTCGGAGATCAATTGCAATCAGAGTTCCATCAATTTCCAGCTGATGTACAAGTATAGACTGAATTTACTACAATGTGAGAAAGAGACAGAAAGAGAGAGGGACAGGTAAAGAGACAGAGAGAGAAAGGAAGGTGGGAAGGAGAGGGAGAGAGGATCATGATGTCATATGAAATGATACGGCGATGCTACTCATTTAGATGTGTGCATACATTCTAATCAATAGAGACTGTCAGAAGGTACAACAGAAATGAGGACAATTAAGCAGTGTATGAAATCAATATTGTTGTTGGTGGGATCATGCATGTGTGGTTGTTGAACTCTTTGTGCCACTGCATCTTGGTCCAAGGGTTGGCTTTGGACAATGTCCCTTCTGTCTATCTCCTCTTCGAATTTTCAGAATGGAAGAATCGTTATTTTCCAGAAGGTTCTGAATCTTTGGAATTCTCTACCCACAGAACTGTGGATACTGAATCACTGAATGTATTGAAGATCAAGACGGGGAGTGTATTGGACTAGAGCAGATTCTAGTCTGATTGGTAATGGGCAGGAAGGTGCAATTTAAGTTAAAGTGCAAATCAGACATAAACTATTGAATGGCAGACTGCCACAGGTTACCACAGTTTAGTTTTAATTTAACTTTTAGCTTTAGGTTTAGTTTAGTGTAGAGGTACAGCATTCAAACAGGCCCAATTGGCTCATTGATGTCACGCCGGCCGCTGAACAATGATCACTAGTCCTATCCTATATATTAGGAACAATTTTACAGAAGCCAATTAACCTACAAACCTGCACGTCTTTGGAATATGGGAGGAAACCGGAGCACCCAGAGAAAACTCATGAGAACAAACGCCATGCAGAGAGCACCTGAGATCAGGATCGAACCCGGGTCCCTGATGCTGTAAGGCAACAATTCGACTGCTGCGCCACTGTGCCGCCCCTGTCCTTCTAAACCCTTCCTATCCATATATATATCGATTGTTCCTGGTATGTAGGATAGAACTAATGTACGGGTGGTTGTTGGTCGGAGCGGACATGATCTTTCCACGCTGTATCTCTAAACTAAAACTAAAATTAAAACTAAACCTAAAACTAAATCTAAAATTAAAACTAAACTAATTAACAATTACTCCATTAGTTAATGAATGGACAGCATGAAGTTAACATGGTGGCTACAGTAGACAAGTTAGAAACAGACAATAATGCATCATGCCTTTTATGCCCATTTTCTAACATGCTAAATGATTCCCCAATAAAAATGTCTTGTTCGCTGTCGTTGCTTGGACATTTTGGTATTGGTTAATTATCGTCACGTACACCAAGGTACTGTGAAAAGATTTTGTTTGTGTGTTATTCAATTAAATCAGATGTTATGATACAGGAGTGTAACGTGGAAAGGATGTTAGACACAAAATGCTGGAGTAACTCAGTGGGTCAGGCAGCATCTCTGGAGAGAAGGAATGGGTGACGTTTCGGGTCGAGACCCTTCTTCAGACTGATGCCAGGGGAGGGGGCGGGACAAAGATAGAATGTGGTTGGAAACTATAAGACTAGTGGGAGAATTGGGAAGGGGAAGGAGATAGTATGGGAAAGCAAAGGCTATCTGAAGTTAGAGAAGTCAATGTTCATACCGCTGGGGTGTAAACTACCCAAGCAAAACATGAGGTGCTGTTCCTCCAATTTGCACTGGGCCTCATTCTGACAATGGAGGAGGCCCAGGATAGAAAGGTCAGATTGGGAATGGGAGGGGGCGTTGAAGTGCTGAGCCACCGGGAGATCAGGTAGGTTAAGACGGACTGAGCTGAGGTGTTCAGCGAGCAGGAATGGGGGAATCTAGAATCAGATGGCACAAACTCAGAATAAAAGCACGTACCCTGAAAATGGAGATGAGGAGAATTTCTTTAGCCAGCGGGTGGTGAATCTGAGGAATTCATTGCCACAGGTTTCTGTGGAGGCCAAAACAATGGGTATTTTTAAGGCGGAGGTGAATAGGTTCTTGACTTGGAAGGGCATGAAAGATTACGTAGAGCAGGCAGGGGAAGGGGATTGGGATGGAAAAATAGATCAGTCATGATTGAATGGTGGAGTATATTCAATGGGCTGAATGGCCTAATTCAGCTCCTATGTTTTACAATCTTATGGTCTTAACAGGTAGTACAAAGAGAAAAATACCAGTGTGTAGATTATAGTTTGACAATATTATAGCATTGCAGTTCCAATTGCCTCAACGATTTCCTCAGCTGTTAATATTTACCTACTCATCTTTTTAACTCAACTATATTTTCTCATCACCATTAGGCAAATTAATACCATTGCTCGTTATACCTTTTAAACTAGATGGTGATGTCCAGGGGAGTGGAAAGTAACAAATGTCATACGTGTTCAAACGTAAAATAGATTAATTAAGGCAAGCCTGAGCAGATTTGTTAAGGTCAGATTGTGTTTAACTAATTTGATATGATTTTTTAATGTGTGGGGGGGGAGGCACAGTGGCGCAGCTATACAATTGCTGCATAACAGTGCCAGAGATCCGTGTTTGATCCTGACTACGGGTGCTGTCTGTACGAAGTTTGTACATTCTCCCTGTGACCACCTGGATTTTCTCCGGGTGTTCTGGTTTCCACCCACACTCCAAAGTTCTGCAGGTTTGTAGGTTAATTGGCTTCTGTAAATTGTAAATTGTCCCTAGTGTGTATGATAGATCTAGTGTATGGGGTGATCGCTGGTCGGTGAGGACTCAGTGGGCTGAAGGGCCTGCTTCCATGCTGTATTACTAAAACCTAACAGATAGAGCTGATAAGGTTGACATGAGATGATATCTTGAACAAAACACAAAATGCTGGAGGAACTCAACTCAGCGGGTCAGGCAGCATCTGTGGAGGGAATGGACAGGTGACATTTTGGGTCGTGACCTTTCTTCAGTCTGTCCATTTCCTCCAGAGGTATTCCCTGACCTGTTGAGTTCCTCCAGCACTTTGTGCTTTGAGCTGATAAGGGCGATGCAGTCAATATGAGGGACATTGACCTCCATAAGCCTTTTGATAAGGCACAGCAAGACTAGCTTATACTTTGTATGACAGCATTAAATGGACATTGACAGCATTCCAAATGTGACATGTGCTAAAGCAATCTATACCTGGCAGAAGGGAAGTAGTTGAACTCCCTCTCACCTTGAGTAATCCAATGGGATTATTTTGGTAATCCTCGTAACCCTGATCTTGATAGAAAGTGAATGTTACATCCACTGAGATTGCTTACTTACGTCTTTCCAGTGTACACTATTGCCTCTATATTATACACAACGTATAAATGGTACTGATGTTCATGGGTGTCACTGGAAGCAAGTTTCAGGGAAAGCTAAAAACATCTTCCCTTTATCTACAGACCATTGTATTTGTTCAGGTTCAACTTTAAAAAGTGAAAGAAGCTTAATTTCAAAAATGAATTGGTTTAAATTATCTTCAGGGAAAGGAATTAACTGCAAAACATCTGAATATTGGGCTCAAGCATTGACCACACTTGCCTTCAAAGATCAATGGAGAAATGATGCATTAATAAGACAGTCATTTATCATTAGTCTGATTGAAGTAAAGACAATCAATCATATGATTCCATGTCAATTAGCTTTTTCTTCTTTACACTAAGCCCACTTCACTTCAGCAGCACATTGTTCACATCTATTTTTCAATGGTGTCAGGCATAAATATCTGTTTAAATGATGTGCAGCCAACAATTCTGTTTCAAGCTATCAGCTCAGTATTATTTTTAAATTGTTGGCGAAGCAGGAAGACAGCTCTGTAGTGAGTTTCTCCGCAATGTATTCATATATCAAGTCTTTTGTCTTTGTATGAATTCGACTCCATCCTTTAATAAGCTGAACAGCTTCAAGAATAGACAGAATATACTTCACTTTTTTAAATACAGCATAGATTATGTTTAAAGTGGTTAATAACCCACCATAATTGTCTGCCATTGTGTAAACTGCATGTGGATGAACAATGATAGTCACTAACATGAACCAGTACAACACAGAAACAGGCCCTTCAACCCACAATGTCCACAAACTCACATGTGATGAACACATTGCCAAAATAATCTTCTCTGCCTGAACGTGATCCATACCTTGCATATTCATGTACCCATAGGACGGCACGGTGGCGCAGCAGTAGAGTTGCTGCCTTACAGCGCCAGAGACCCGGGTTCAATCCTGATTACGGGTGCTGTCTGTATGGAATTTGTACATTCTCCCCACGACCTGCATGGGTTTTCTCTGGGTGCTCTGGTTTCCTCCTACATTCTAATGATAGACAGGTTTGTAGGTTAATTGTCCCTAATGTATGTAGGATCGTGTTAGTGTGCGGGGAATGCTGGTTTGCGTAGACTCGATGGGCCAAAGGGCCTGTTTCCGCACTGTATCTCTAAACTAAACTAAACTAACCTAAACTATATGTAAGGTAGACAAAAATGCTGGAGAAACTCAGCGGGTGAGGCAGCATCTATGGAGTGAAGGAAATAGGCAATGTTTCAGGTCAAAACCCTTCTTCAGAATGAAGAGGGGTCTGAAGAAGGGTTTTGACCGGAAACATTTCCATATTTCCTTCGCTCTATAGATGCTGCCTCACCTGCTGAGTTTCTCCACCATTTTTGTCTACCTTCGATTTTCCAGCATCTGCAGTTCCTTCTTAACATAAACTATATATGAACCTTCTTATGCCAATAAGTTTTAATTATACACCTTAGAAATGTCAAAACTATATCTGGCAGAACCCACTCTTCCCTCATCAATTTGATAATTATTTAATTTAATTTAGCTAAGAATTTTATAACCATTAAAGTCTCGTAGACGCACCCTCTTCTTCCCTCTCCCATTAGGCAAGAGATACAAAAAATTGAAAATGCACACTTCCAGATTCAGGGACAGTTTCTTCCCAGCTATCCTCAAGCAACTGAACCATCCTTGCACCAACTAAATAGCAGTCCTGACCCATCTACCCCATTGGAGACCATTTAATTGTATGTTACTGTACTTTATCTTGCACTAAACATTATATCCTTTATCCTGTATCTGTATACTGTGGTTGGCTTGATTGTAATTACTGTATATTATTTTTCGCCGACTCAAGAGCACGCAATGAAAAAGCTTTTCACAGTACCTCGGTACACGTGATAATAATAAACTGAACTAAACTAGTGAAACAGGAAGAAATCAGTTCCTTCGGCCCAATGAGAGCATACTAACCATCAAGCATCCATTTACACTAATCCTACACTCCACCCATTTGATTCTCCCCACATTCCCGTCATCTCCCCTCTAGATTCTAAAACTCAGCTACACACAATTTATAGCAGCTAATTAACCTACCAACCTGCTGGTGTTGGAAGGTGAGTTTAAACTGAAACTCCCAGAGGAATTTCATGCGGTCACGGGGAGAATGTGCTAACTGCATACAGGCAGCATTGGAAGATGGGATTGATCATGGGTCACTGGATTTGTGAACCAGCAGCTCTACCGACTGCACCACTGTGCTGCCTCGCAATGCAGCTGCATTCAACATAAAACTGCATGATCCAATTCTTTCGCTGCATTCCCTTGATATCTTTCATCCACTGTTTGAAACCTTTGTCCCCTGGTCCTTAAACAATCCAACAATGGGAGCGGCATCTCCCTAGTTAATCAATTAAATCCACATGATCTTGTCGCTCTGCATTCTTCCCAAGTGCCAGCTGGTATCTAGTTTCATTGGAGGATTATCTATAACATGCAAACAATATTAAAAATGACATGACAACAAGATTAAACAAAAGCACCTGAACTTAAAATGCACACAATCAAGACTGATCTGTTGCTCAGTCTGAAGAAGGGTTTCGGCCTGAAACAATGCCTATTTCCTTCGCTCCTTAGATGCTGCTGCACCCGCTGAGTTTCTCCAGCATTTTTGTCTACCTGTTGCTATTAATAAAAGCTTTCAGGATGTGGTGGATCCCTTTACTTTCGCAGAAGTTTGAATTGATTCGGCATGTCACCCAATACCAACTTGCAGTAATCTAATTTCTACAGGTGTACAGTGGAGAGCAAAGTAACTTACATCACGGGCTGGCTCGGTAATTTGAATGCCCAAGAATGAAGGAGGCTGCAGAAAGTAGTTGACATCACAGGTAATAACCTCCCCATCATTGAAAGGATCTATAGGAAGTGCTGAGTCAGAAGCGATGCTGGCTCAAAGGGCTGAATGGCCTCCTCCTGCACCTATTTTCTAAGAAGGCAGCTAATGTCATCTAAGACCCATACCACCCTGGCCAAAATCGCACTGCTACCATCAGAAAGAAGGAAACGATGCAGCGGAGATTCACCAGGATGTTACCTAATTTTACATGTTTGAGTTGAGAGGTTGAATAAGCTGGAACTATTTACTTTGGAGCACAAGGGGCTCAAGAGTGACATTGAGATTTACAAGTTCATGAGGGACATGGATAAAGCCAATGCTCATAGTCTTTTTCCCTTGGTAGAGGATTAAAAAAACTAGAAAGCTTGGCTGAGATGAGATATGGAGGAGTTAAAAGAAACGTTAGGGCCAAGTTTTTCACTCAGAGGATATTCCGTATCTGGTATGTTCTGCCCGGGGAAGCTACAGACATGGATGCAATTGCAACGTTAGAACGACATTTGTACAGATGAATGAATAGGTATGATTTAGAGAGCTATTGGCCAAATGCAAGCAAATGGGTATGTCAACGTTGTTGTTATGGACAAGGTGGGTGAAGGGCCTGTTTCCATGTAATATAGTACTGTAAGGTGTACAATTATGGTCTGGTTTACCTAGAAAAACTAATGTTTTATTGTATTTTTTAATTGTTATGTTGTTGCATATAATGTGCCTGGAAAACTACAGCAACCAAGAATTTCATTGTTTTGGGCCTCGTACATTTAATAATGAAATACTCGTGACTCTTGATCCTTACGTGCAGTGTTCTGCATTTTGTAAATTTGTTATATGTTAAAATACATACTTCAATTTCATTTCAAGTATGAAATGCAATAGTACTAATCTTTTGTTTATTAATCTTTCAGTCAAGTCTCAGTAATCATTCCTTTCAGTATATTGTACCTAAAAGCTGGTGAAGAAATAATGGGCAAGTTTATCCAAAATACCACAACCCATATTCTCACTCACAAAACCTTGATATGCAAATTGTCACACTTTCATTCACTCCATGTCTAATCTTTTCTCAAGCCACATGATCACCTCGAACATTCCAATATTCTTGGACTTTTCCATTTTAGTTTCTTGCATTAACCTGGATTTAGTCGCTCCACCACTGGGGTCAGGCCTTAGCCACTTCAATCCTCAGTTAAAAATGACCACCTCCCTACACCTCTCACTTTCTTTAAAATCGACCTTTCTAGCCAAGCTATAAGCTACCAACCATGATATCTCAATATGATACTCAAAACACAACACTCAAACAGGCTCTTTGGCCCAACACAATTAAGCAGGCCAAAATGCTCCATTTAAGATAGTTTAATTTGCCCATGTTTGGCCCATATCCCTATAAACCTTTCCTATCCAGTACCTGTTCAAGTATTTTTTTAAAGGTTATTATTGTACCTGCCTCAGTCACTTCCTCTAGCAGCTTGGTCCATATACCCACCACCCTCTATGGGGAAAGGTTACCCCTCATGGTCCTATTAAAACATTCCCCTCTCACCTAAATCTGTGCCCTCCAGTTCTTCCAATTTTAGTTCAACAATGCTTCTTTGATCGGTCTTCGATTTTAATGCAACATGCAAATATGAATTGATGATGCAAATCTATAAAATCTATAAAAATAAAAATGCAGTCTCTCTTTACTCATTATAGGATTGTATTCAAAGTAACAGGCGAGCAAAACGAAATCCTGCAAATGGTGAAAATATGCAATAAATTGGAAACAGTGTCAACCAACAATGAGTTAGGCAGCACTTGTTAAGAAAGTGAAAGGTAACAAAGAAACATTGATGTGAAAGAAATAACTGTGTTTCTTCCTCCCACGTTATTTTTTTCAGCACTTGCACAATTGTTGATTTGTCATGGGTTTGTTTCTAAAGATTTATATTTGTAATTGTTTGCAATGTGAAAGTCAGTAATCTCTGCATCAAGCAAGACACTAAACCAAGGAAAAGGGTTTTATCATCAGGAATCAATGTTTATGTTGATTGTCAGGGATGGTACTGCCTCTGGAAGTACTATGCATGTCATTAGGTTTTCCTTAGTGCTTTGGTGACACCAATATCATTTAATGTATCATAGACCTCAGAGTTGATGTTGGGAGCAAGATACAACATAAACAAGCAGGCAATCAATGGAGGAGTTCATATCTTAAGCTTTTAATTATTTTGCCAATCTGTTTCAGCTTGCTAAAATATAAATACCTGCACAGTTTTTTTTAAACCATACAACTTCACTTTCCTTTTAAAGATTTAGTTTCATTTATCTCATCAGTCCACAATCCTTGTGTAAAATATATCCAATAGTTAAAGCAAAATTGTTTCTGTGGCCAACCTTTATTTCATCACCAAGCCAATCGCAAAGGTCAGTGGTACAAATACACAAAATGACTTCCCTAAATAGTTCTCCACCACAAAGACTTCATCTTTCTCGAAAAAGACAGGAAACTTCAACCTCTTCAGTTGAACAAAGAATATATTTTGTGCCGTAATCTAGGTTATATATCTGTCACCATTACCTTTTGTAACACACTGTTTGACATCAGTTCATCAAATGTACAGGTACTTTACACTTCCTCAATCCACTGTTTTTAATGGTTTTGGTGCAAATTAATGAGTTCATGGCTTTCTTTATCTCATTTCCAAGTCCCTTGTGATCTCTTTAAATGGAGTTTTAAAGAGAACCCCTTTGAACCCCTTTCTATCCAATTTACCATTGTGCTCCTTGCATGACAACATCACAGGTTATAGAAACACAATTGGATTTTTGTTAATATAATTTTATAGCCATAGATCTGAACAGATGAAATGTTTGTTCAGCTGCATAAGTCGAGGAAATTGATAAAAAATTGAGTTTAAAATATTGACGATGGCAGCGAAAAAAATAGTATGTCATTCTAACTTAAATATCAACACATTGAAGAAAAGGGGTTAAATACTTTTCTGCTGGAATTTATCTCCCATTTACAAAACTCACAAATATCAATGAAAGAGCAAAGTTATAAAAGGAGAAAATGTGGGTTGAGTGGACACTAATTAAAATAATCAAATCCGATTCAACTACATATGTCGAATCAAATTAGCAGGTTTGGTGATTTCCTACTCAGTGGCCCAGTGAAGATTAAAGGATTTGTTAATGTGACTGACTTGGGCAGTTACTCAGAACTGACCAAGCACATTTGACAACAAATTAATTCATTTAACATTAACTGTCAGAGATTGATTTTTCATGGAACAAATTACTTGTCCTGTACATCATTTGCTTCCAGTGGGCCATGGATAAAGGGAAGAAATAGAAAGATTTTTAAAACATGGCTCTCTTTAAGGAGGCATTATTGGCAAGTTAAAGATTCACTGCCATGTTAGTGCACATGAAGGACATAGAAATACAAATATACATGACAAGGGAACCAGCATTCACTACGTAATAGGACGTTTATCAACACGATTATTCTCTTGAATCACCAGTTGCAAGTGTTTTTGTCATTTACACATTAGTAACATGAGATACGTGTCCCATTGGTTCAGTAGGTAAATATACAGCATGGAAGAAAATTTGAAACATTTTGTTAACAAAATCTTAGCGACAAGGAGAGGTTAGACAGAGATAGTTTTCTCTGGAACTCTGGAGATTGACGGGTGACCTGATAGAAGTATATCACATTTTGAGAGGCATAGATAGGGTAGACAGTCAGAATCTTTTTGCCAGGATGACAATATCTAGCAATGTTACAAAATTTTGAGATTTTAAAAATCAAGTCTATAATTTATCCCATCAGATAAAGCATAAAAAGACATTTAATTTGACACCTAATTCACTTTCATATCTTCAGTATTAAAACAGTTATGGCCATTTTCATACTCGGAAATTAGCATCTTGTTCCCCATTGCTTTTCCATTGACTTAACACAAAAGCTGTGATCGAGGACAGTCAAAAGCCCATAACTTTCTTAAAAATTGAGAGAACTGAAATAAACTTTCAGTTATTATAGATTGAAGCATTCTGAAACAAATATGAAACAATCATACTTAGATGACATGAAATTAAAGCATATAATTAGTTAGTTACCTAATTGTAGCTAATTACAAAATTCAATTACTAGATCTAAACATCTATCAATTTCTTAAGAATAGATTAACATTTTTAAATAGCTTGTGTCCAAATAACATTCACACAAGAATTCACAATATAACATAATTTTTAAATCTCATTGTCATGGATTTATAGGCCAAATGGAAGGAATTTAATGTTTAATACCTGTAAATTAATGGGCATTTAAATCATCTTGCGAGTGGGTTTTTCTGGAACGCGATCATTTGGAACGTGGATTTGCAGTGAATTTAACCCCGTATCGGCATGAAAAATACTGCTGTTAGTTCGGGGAAAAGAATCACCGTTTCGCATTTTAAAATGTGAATTAAAGGCCTCTTAAGAAGCACTTTTATACATAAAATAAACGGCTTTCGTTTACCTGTCCCATGCGTGAAATCCGTCCCCGTTGTCGGCGTTGACGGCTTTCGAAGCTGATTTTAAAATTGCTCCAGCGCTGAACTTGTCAGGTGAATTTTAAAAAAAAATACACAAAACGCCCGTCGGAACGATTCTTCAGCAAAAGCTTGCACTCCAACGAAATATAATTCAGGACAAGGTAGGAGAAACCCGCGTTTTAACCCCACCGCCCCCCTCAAAGGCGCCAAAATCGCGCACACGGCCAGTGGCAGAATTGCAGCGCCGCTGAAGGTAAGTATTGTAACATACCTACAATATCAAATAACAGAGAGCATAGCTTTAAGGTGAGACGGACAAAGTTTAAAGATGTGTGGGGCTTGTTTTGTACATAAAGGGTTTAGTTTAATTTATCCAGTCAGCAGAAAGACTATATGTGCTATCTGGGATGGTGGTGGAGGCAGATATATATATAGTGGCATGCAAGAGATTTTTGTATAGGCACATGAATATGCAGGGAATGGAGGGATATGGAGTATGTGCAGGTAGATAAAAGTTGGCCTTGGCGTCATGTCCAACACAGACATTATGGGCCTGTTCCAGCAATGTCACAGTTGGCTTCAGTGTCTCTGGGAAAGAAACAGAAAAGTTAGACAAGAGATCTGAAATGAGTATGACCCATGAAATTGGTGTCAGATAGGAACAGCATGGAGCTTGGTCACAATGGCCTCAAGTAGATGCCTTGATGAGGCTCCTCTATAAAGAATCAACTTCAGCAGATACAGGGAGAGGAGGAGATGATACCTGGTCAGATGAACTGCAACACAACAAGTGTCAAGAGTCATAGAGTCACACAGCACTGAGACAGGCCCTTCAGCCCAACTTTCCAACGCCGACCAAGATGCTCCATCTATACTAGTCCCACTTGCCCTTTTTTGGCCCAATAGAAAAAGTTTTCTGCTATCCCATTTTCTCATCCATTCCTTACACACTGGGGCAATTTCCAGGAGCCAAATAACCTACAAACCCTCATGTCTTTGGCATGTGGGAGGAAACGGGAACACCTGGAGGAAACCCACGCGATCACAGGGAGAACATGTAAACTCCACACAGGCAGCATTCGAGGTCAGGGTCTCTGGTGCTGTGAGGTAGCAGCTCTATCAGCTACACCACTGTGCTGGTGTGAAGTGAAATGAAGAGCTTAATAGACAGATGATTCTGTGCAATATATCGATCATCAAGGAATATTGGCAAATAGAGTGCCGTGATGTGATCCTTCTTAGTGAAAAATATTAATTATACTTTGAATAGAGAATGTTCCCCCTCCAATTCAGGTGCCCTCTATCCTTCTTGAAAAGGTTACTCAGAAGTGATCCCAATCGTGCAAAATATGAATTCCTGCCTCTGCAGCAACTCCTCAGCCATGCATTCATCTGACGTATCTTCCTATTCCTGCCTTCGCTATGTGGCACTAGGAGTAAGCTGGAGATTACTACCCTTGATGTCCTGCTTTGTAACCATTTATCTAACTCCCCATATTCAGTCTCAAGAAGGGTTCTGACCTGAAACGTCATCCTTTCTCTCCAGAGATGCTGCTTGCCGCTGAGTTACTCCAGCACATTGTGTCCATCTTCCTTACATTCACTCTGCAGAACTTCACCCCTTTTGCGATCTATTGTGTCAATGTGCACAACAACCTCTTGCAGCTCACCCACTCCCTTGAGGATGTTCTGCAGCCACTCTGAGACTCCCTGTACCTGGCACCAGGGAGGTAACACACCTTCTCGCCAGAGAACATCCTTCACTCCAGCGATGCTGCCTTTCCCACTGAGTTACTCCAGCATTTTGTGTCTATCTTCAGTGTTAACCAGCATCTGCAGTTCCTTCCTGTCCTGCTGAATAAACAATCTTTAGTATCGACAAGATTAAATGTTGTCAAGACAATAGATATCATCACTTTCGAGAAAGTTAATGAGAGGAAATGGATGTGTTATCAAAGTCCGTAGATGATAGGACAATGATTTAAGATGGAATATAATAGACTACTTACCACTGATTGAATGCTTTGGAGAAAAGATTAAATGTTTGTTTTGGCAACAGCTCTGCCCAAGACCACAGAGAGTTGTGGATGCAGCCCAGTCACACAAACCAACTTTCCCTCGCCATCTTCTCCATTGATACTTCCGCTGCCTTGGGCATCAGCCAATATGATCTACCATTTATACACTAGTCATTGGCTGTGTTCCCATCAGGCAGAAGACACAAAAGCTTGGAAGCATGCACCACTAGATTCAAAAGAGCTTCTTCCCCTCTGTCATCAGACTTCTGAATGGTCCTCCGATAAGGAAGGTTGTTGTCTTGAACTTCCAATCTACCTCATTGTGAACCTTACACTTCTTTTTCTGTAACTGTAATGCTGCAATGTTGTAACACTATGTATTCTGAACTCTAGTATTTTTCTTATTGCATTACCTGTTGTACTTGTGTATGGCTTGATCATTCTCATGTAAATTTAATTTGATGATAGCACTTTCAAACACCCATATCATTCTACCACTTCCTCTGGAAGCTTGTACCATATTCCACAATTCCTTGTGTGAAAAATTATCTCAGATCCCCTGTAAATATATACCTTCTCACCCTAAACCTACTGTATATCGTTCATTTCTAGATGCTCCCACATCACTGACTATCTACCTTATCTATGCCCTCATAAATTTATACTCCACATTAAGGTCACCCCCTCAGTCTCTCACATTCTAGTGAGAATAAACCCAGCGTTTCCAATCGTTCCTTATGTGAAGCCCTCCAATCCAGACAACATTCTGAAGAATTTCTTCTGCGTTTTTTTAAATGCCGTGGTAACCAGAAATCGACACAATACTCCAAGTGCGGCATGAACAATCTTTTGTCCAGCTGCAACATGACATTTTGATTCTTCTGCTCAATGCTTTAGACTTGACTTTAGATTTTGGAGATATAGCGCGGAACAGGCCCTTCCGCACTGACCATCCATCACCTGGGACACTAACACTGTCCTAGACACTAGGGACAAATTTTACCAATTTTACCTAAGCCAATAAACCTACAAACTTGTACATCTTTGGAGTGTGGGAGAAAACTGGAGCATCCAGAAAAACCCACGTGGTCACAGGGAGAGCGTGCAAACTCCATAGAGACAGGCACCCGTAGTCAAGTTCGAAGCCGTGTCTCTGGCGCTGTGAGGCAATAACTCTACCGCTGTGCCACTGTGCAGCACTAAGAGTTCTAGACAAATAGAACAAAGGTAGGTTTTAATAGGTAAATGAGGAAAACACAGGCATGTGCACAGTCAGTACTTATCTCTTTATTTTACAGTCAGTGTGAAACAATTGTTTTACAGTCAGTGTGAAACTGTTTTAAGTTAAAACCTATTAGTTAATCATCTAAGCAATGACCACAAATTTAGCCACCTACTTCACTGGAATCCTATTCTAAAAGGCAGGTACCACCCTCTGCCATCCTCCACCTGCCCCACCCTCATCTGGTTCCACCTCCCACCTAGCAGCCTCTGTCTCTACCTTTCGCCCTCCTCTCACTCAACTCGCTCCATCTTCCTATATTTGTTGTTATTTTTTTAATCTATCACCTACTTGCTTGTTTCAACAATACCCCCTGCACCCTCCTCCACCTGGCCCCATCTCCCCATTATCCTCCTCCCTCTCATTTGCTTCCACATCACCTACCAGCCTCTGTCTTATCCCTTCCTCTTACTTCTACATATATTTGCTTTCTTCCCTCTACACTTCAACCCTGATGCAGGGTCTCGATCTGTAACAGCAACCATCCCTTTGGCTCTGCAGATGCTGGTCAACGCACTGTTTCATGCATCTGTTTATTTGTTGGTCTGGAGTCCATCATCTGTGTTCTTTAATTTAGTTTAGTTTAGAGATATAGCGCGGAAATAGGCCCTTCGGCCCACCAAGTCCGCACCGACCAATGATCCCCGCATATTAACAGTATCCTACCCACACTAGGGACAATTTACATTTATAGAAAGCCAATTAACCTACAAAGCTGTACGTCTTTGGTGTGTGGGAGGAAACCAAAGATGTTAGAGAAAACCAACGCGGTCACAGGGAGAACATACAAACTCCGTACAGACAGCACCTGTAGTCGGGATCGAGCCCCTGGTCTCTGGTGCTGAAAGCGCTGTAAGGCTGCAATTCTACGCTGCACTACCATGCCACTTGAGTCTCCATCTTGTATCATTGACATAAATGCACCAGAACCTAAGAACAGATATCCACATCTTCAGCCCATTAGGAAGTTAACAAAAAGGCAGAACAGACCAGTGAGCAAACCAGCATGAAAGTATAGTCTTAAGAGCATTAACAAACAAAGGACAATCAAAAAAGAGCAAGATTGTTAAAGAGTTGTAGATGCAGCTCAGTCCATCACACAGACCAGACATCCCACCTGTGATGTATATGTAATATAAATACCAGTGCCCCTTGAGGCCAAAAGCAGAAGCTGGCAAATGTGCCTGTGCCTCGTGACTGAGGTCAGGTGACCTTCTAGAAGTTTCCTGGTTGTGCAGATTAAATCCTTCTTACAAGATGTCGGACGTGTATTTATTGTGCTAGTCACAACAGTGTCTTACAGGTGACATTACATGGTGTCAGAGGAAAAAACTAAAGAAAAGAATGTCTGGACTCAAGCCTCAGGGACCACTCTCCCTGAAAGGGAACTTGGCCAAGATTTATAGGGCTGGATAAGGGCATTCCAGCTGGACGAGACTGCAACAGAACTGTTATGAAGCAAATTGCCATCACCTCTATCGCTCTTACTGCCTCATCATGTCCCTCCCATGGGACTACAACTGGCCATCCGGCAAGAAAAACAGGCAGCATACTTCAATGAGAAGGCAAGCGCCGAGCCGCTGCCGCGCCTGAAACAACAACAACAGGTGTGGTTTCGTGCCAAACCAACCGAGTGGCAACGTGGCCGGATTGCAAGAGAAAACCTGTCCCCTCGGAGCTACGTCATCTCTACACCGAGCGGTACTGAGTTCCATAGAAACAGGAAGGACATACGAACTGTGCACGAAGCAGCTGAGCCATGCCCTGGCAACACGATGGTATTTATGTATCGTATTATCTGATCCGATAGGATAGCATACAGAACACAGCTTTTCACTGGTACACATGGCAATATAAATCTATAACAAAAGCTGAATCAGACCGTTAGACTTCAGCTACTGTAAGTAAGAGTAAAGGTTACGGTAATGGAAACAATTATAGCAAAATCAGCGTTCAACATCTTACCTGCAACTTTCAATATTCAAGGTTTCAGAAGTGATTCCAGTTTTTATTTAAAATATTGAAAATTACAGGGATATGATGTAGATTTTGGAATTAATGAAAAACTTCAGCATTGTAATTGTGTAGATTATATTCAAAGTGAATGATGTTGCCAAAGTGCAGGACTCAAATATAGAATGGAAATCTCATGTGTATAAATTCAAAGAAATGTTTCCCCATAGGGCCACAGATTTTGTAATAAACTACCGACAGCGAAGCAGCTAATATTTTGTTGATTATGTTTATTTTGTTAAAAGCCTAGATGAATATATCCCTCAGTGCAATACTGAAGGCTACAAGGAGAGTTATTGGCACAAATCACCATATGCAGCGTGTTCCAAACCTCCTGAGATTGTGGACTTATCATCTGGAATTTGAAATGATCAGGGTCAAATGAAATAATGTCATGATCTTAAGATATTTGCACACATAAACATTATTCTGTAATTCAACCACTTACTTTTTATAGCTGATGCTTTAACCTATTTTAAACAAAAATGCTAAAGCTGAAATTGTAAATATACCACATTTGTATTTCATTCATTGAGTGTTCATGGTTTTAGAGTTTCAGACTTTAATGTTATCCTGATAATGTTCGTGGAATTATACTTATACTTGGATATCTGGGAGAAATTTCATAGAACTTTACCTTAAGTAATTGTCAGCTCTTTATAATGTATCTATTCAAATACAGAAACATCTCAAAAATGTTTATCAAATGGCCATATTGGTAGGAGGGACTGAGCCAGCAAAGCGACTGATTGGAGTAAGGAGAAGAAAGCTGGAAAGGAGATGGTGGCGTGCAGCACAAAGCCTGGTAAGTGATAGGTGGGTACAGGAGAGGGGGATAAATTGGCAGGTAGTGGAGTAAGTGACAAAGGCTCGAGATGCAAAGGGCACAAAAGGGTCAGATGAGGAGAGAAGAGAAGTGAAATGCAAAGCCAGTGGAAGGGATATAGTGGAAGGGGATGGGGGGGAGGGGGAAACTGCAGGATAGCGGGAGAACGGGTAAGTACCTGGGTGGTGGCATGAAGAGAGAGAAAACGAGAGGGGCAGGGCAATCTAAAATTCACACATTTAATGACATTTACATTAAGCTTTGTTGAATATCCTTGCCATATTAACATTTATGTATAACTTGACAAACTATATTTTCTAAAGAATATCCATAAACACAATCTCATGAATGGGCAAAAAAAACTGCTGGAAGACAGTACCTCGGGTAGCTTATGTGGAGGGAAATGGACAGATGATATTTCAGGTTGGGATCTTTTCCCTCCTTTCAGCTGCCTGACCCATTGAGTTTGATTTTTGCCCAAGACTCCAGTTTCTGCAATCTCTTGTACGTCAAACATGGGTACACAGTTTATGGTGGTTCAGCAAATCCACTACGTTATAAACACTGTGAATTATATATATATTTTGCATTATTATCTCAAACCATCAAGAATAAAGTGCAGTTAAAGCAGGTAAAAAAAGAGTTTGTAAATGTTAGTGTCACTCCCTTCATAACAAGGGTGGCACCATGGCACAGTGGTAGAATTGCTGCCTCAGCACCGGAGACTGGGTTCTATCCTGACAATGGGTGTTGTCTGTACAGAGTTTGTACGTTCTCCCTCTGACCGCGTGGGTTTTCTCCAGGTGCTCCGGTTTCCTCCCACACTCCCAGGACATACAGGTTTGTAGGTTAATTGGCTTCTATAAATTATAAATTGTTCCTAGTGTGTAAGATAGTGCTAGTGCAGGAGGTGATTGTTGGTTGGCGTGGACTCAGCGGGCTGAAGGGCTTGCTTCCACGTTGTATCTCTAATGTCTAAAGTCCAAAGTCAAACACATAATGTATGTTCTCATCTTCGAGTGCTTCATATTATGCAATGTGTAAGTACATTTTATTGTT
Source organism: Malacoraja senta (assembly GCA_038087875.1). Taxonomy (NCBI): domain Eukaryota; kingdom Metazoa; phylum Chordata; class Chondrichthyes; order Rajiformes; family Rajidae; genus Malacoraja; species Malacoraja senta. The sequence continues at coordinate 19,301,587 of CM075984.1, read as the reverse complement.
AAACAAACTGTACATCTCTTTAGTTGGCAGACATTACCATCTGTATTACTGCTTGGTTTTGACAATAACTTCAGCCACACCGCTGTGGAGTTCAGCAGCATGATAAAGGGCCTGGGCAGGATGCCATTGTAGACCAGCTGCTAACTGGAATATTTTTGTGGAATATGGAAGAGGAGTCAAGCTCCCAGATGAACAGAGCCAGGTCTGTCTCTTTAGTCTCTTACAGAAGCCTGCAAGGGAATCCGTGAAGGACTGCTGATTAGACTGATCAGTATTCAGTTCCACAGAGTAGAAGTGTAATCAGCTCAATGGATCATGCAGAACTGCATTGGATCCTCATCATGAGCAGAGGCCATTGATGAACCATTTTAACGAGGTTCTACCTTATCTGGGCATGAACGCCAACCACGCATTTTGTGGCTTGTGTTGAAACGATGGGCCTTGGGTAGCAATCGCCAATGCTGAGGTTTTGTGCCATTGAAATTGTACAAAACCTTTTGAGAAAGGAGACAGAGAGTAGCCAAAGTTAGGATTCATGTAGGAGGGAAAGGGGTTGTTGTTGCTTAGTCAGCATTCAAGATTTCTGGGGAATGGCAGCTAAAATTGATCTCATCAATGGAAAGTAATCTGTGAATTAATACCAAAGTTAGTGCATAACTTAAAACCAGGGTAAACAAAGGTGAAGAAATTAGTGTCCTCATGATCTTTGGCTTCGGAACTAGTTATGGAGCCCAGTTGAGATCCACTTTCCCCTTCTCCATAACTGCTCAACAATGTCTCCTTGGGAACATTAACTAAGTGGGCTGTAGAACAGATAATATGATGGATTATTTGGGAGAGGAATACATACTGTAGTCCATGAAAGGGAAGCAGTACTCGAGTATCTATGGTTTAGAAATAGGAGGAATCAGTTTGGAGACAAATGCAAAACAATTTAATTAAGCGTTGAGAGTGTTTTGTTGTCATATGTACCGAAATGGAACAATGAAATTCTAGTAGAGTATGTAACGTGATAAATGTTGGAGAATGCGGGCGCAAGTTGCCAATGGGAATGATATTGTGGCAATAACAGAGAGCTCGGCAAAGAAGGAAAATAATGGAAATTTAATATTCCTGTCCAGACAAGATTTGAGAAGTTTGGAAAAGGATATAATGGGAGCATATTGGTCAAATGATCTATTATATCACTGGAAAGCGATCATTTACCTGAGGAAAGAAGGAATTTACAAGGAAAGAAACAATTACTAGAATTAGGAAAGAAGGGATGGGAAAATTCATGTATTATGTAAATGATGGAAGGTAATAGGAGAGCACATGTAGAATCATTTACTGAAATAATGAAGAATTACAATAACGTGTGACTCTGGGATTTCCATTGCAGATAGGTTTAGAAGCAGAATAAGCTGCAAAGGAATTCCTGAAATGTGTGTAAGAAAACGCTCTTGCTTAAAGTATTTCCTGGTGGATTTATGCTGGATTTATTTTGGATAGTGTCTGTTCTGGGGAAAAAAGGAGGATGTTTCAGGGTGAGTGCATTTGTCTGATCATCTGCCTATCGAAAACCTCATTCACCTGCATCCACCTGTCACTTGCCAGGCTTTGTCCCACCTGCCACCTCGCCTCTCTTCCAGCTTTCCCCCCACCCCCACCCCTCTACCACAATGAGTGAAGAAGTGTCCCAACCTGAAATGTCACCATGTTCTCCAGAGGTACTTCCTGACCCTGCTGGGTTACTCAAACACTTTATGTCATCAAAATGAGATTCAAAAAAGGCTTATAACATCTACACATTTCACAAAGACTGGTCGGAGGAATTTAAAAATAGTTCAAAGGCCGTTGACAGCTGCAAGGCCAGATGGTCATTTTGTACAGCCATGTTGGTTGCCAAAGGTAAATGTGATGATAGGTAAAGCGCAGAGTGAGAGTATAGTTGGTCAGAAATGGCCCCACCCTGGAGAGTGTGGAGATCAGTGGGGGATTCCTAAAGGGCAAAGGTAATAAAAAGGATTATGGGAAAAGATAAGCAGTACATCTGACTGGAATACTTGTTATAAAATGAAACAAGGTGTAATTTGGTCCTTCAGCATAACGTATCCAGACAACCATCAAGTTCGCAGTTACACTAATCCTACACTATACCCATTTTATTCTCCTTACATTCCCATCAATTTCCCTCATAGTTTATCATTCATTCGCACACAAGAAACAATGTATAGTGGCAAATTAACCTGTAAGCTAAAGACTTTCTGATCTCCCAACCAATCTTATTGCAGCCCTTGCACATTTTTTTAACCTGCATTTTCTCTGTAACTGTAAAGGTATAATGCTGAAACATCATATTTTACATTCTGGTACTTTTTACTTTGCACTATCTGTTGTACTTGTAATGGTTTTGATTGTAATCATATATAATACTAGACAAAGTGGGACCTATTGGGTCCCTGTCACATGGGAGGCCTGGTCCCCCAACGCAATATTCCACCACTCACCCATAGCCCCAACTGCGCAGGCGCGGCTCATTTCCCCTCATCCCCAGCAGTCTCTCACCCTCCTCTTCTTTCCCCTATCCTCCTCCCCTCCCCAATCCCTCCCTCACCTCCCCCTCCCTCTCCTTTCCCCTATCCTGTCACTCCCTCGCTCCCTCCCTCCATAACTCCTCTCCCCTCCCTAACCCCCTCTTATTCCTCTATCCCCCCTCCTCTCCCACTCTCCCTCCTCACCTCCCCCACTGCCCTCCTCTCCCTCTACTCCCCACCCCTACCTCTCCCACTCCCCCCTCCTCTCCCTCTATTCCCCCTCTCCCCGACGCTCCCTCCCCACCTCCTCCCTCTTATTTCCCCTCTCCTCCTACCCTCCCTCACCTCTTCTTTCCCCTACACAGTCACTCCCTCCATAACACCTCCCTACCCCCTCCTCTCCCTCTATCCCCCTCATTCCCCACTCTCCCTCCTCACTTCCCCCACTTTCCCCTCCCTCTCCCTCCCCCTGCTCTCCCACAATCCCCCACTTTCCCTCATCACCTCCCCCTCTTCTTTCCCCTGACTTCCTACCCTCCCCCAATCCCTCCCTCACCTCTCCTTTCCCCTACCGCCAGTCACTCCCTCCCTCCATCACTCCCCTCCCCTCCCTATCCCTTCCTCTCCCTCTATCCCCCCTCCGCCCCCACTCTCCCTCCTCACCTCCCCCACTTTTCCCTCCTCTATCCCTACCCCTTCCTCTCCCTCAATGCCCCCAGTCTCCCTCCTCACCTCCCCCACTTTCCCCCACTTTCCCCCTCTACCTCCCTATCCACTCCTCTCCCTCAATCCCCCCAGTCTCTCTCCTCACCTCCCCAGGATCTCGAGGTTGCTGCTCCTCTGACCGGAGGTTGCCTTGATTGGAGGCCGCGCTGACCGGAGGCCGTGCCGACTGAAAGCCGCACCGACCAGAAGCCACGCCGGGTGCCGACGGTGACTGATAGCAGACACGGTCAATCAGTGCGGCGATGGTGCAGGAAGTGGCGCCGCTGTCCCGGCGGTGACTGACAGGAGAGGAGACAACGCTTTTTAAGATTTTAAAATATTAATAACATTTAAAATATACCATAGATTGGAACAAAACTTGTTGCACTTGCAGCACAGGCGAAAGGCGAGTAAGATGGCGGAAAATCATAGCGCTATCGTGTACCGTTTTTGTGCAAATAGAAAAACCAGAAGAGCACAAGATCAGAGTTTTAGTTATGTATAAATGATTTGACTGGATAGAACACAAACAAAGATTTTCAGTGTATTTTGGTACACATGACTACATTAAACCAATACCAATAGTAACCCCAGAAATCTGTAGGGTGAAAGAAAATGGAGCAGCTGGGGGGGTTTGGATGCCATAAGATGGAGAACATACAAAGTGCACAGATCTTGCACTTGAGTTCAGAATCAAACCTGGGTGGCTGGAGCTGTGAGGCAGCAACTCTACCATCTGTGTCACTGTGCCGTCCAATGCATATATAAACTTAAATCATAAAAGTCTGGACACAGGAATGGGAAAGATGGATCTGCAACAAATATGAACAAGGTATTTTGTGAAGACAGGGACATAGCTGACTTACAGAATAAATACTTGTGACTATCTTTACACAATAAGTGGAAGCTTCTGATGGATCAATGAAGAAAGAGTCTGTTGCAATGTTGAATAGGATAAAAATGAGTCAGGATGATGGTCTTACAGGATTGGCATTCCTTGAAGAATTAAACTCACTGTGTCAGCTGTGAATGTATCCTTGGGCTGCAAGAGTAGTAATGGTGAATGGACTCTCTGGTCACAGCCTTCCAATCCTCCTTGGATATGGTAATGATGCCATAAAACTGGAGGAGCACAAATGTTAATCTTTGGTTCAAACAGAGTAGATGAATAAACCAGTTAGATTAAAGGTGGTGGAGGAGAATCTTTTAGACACAATAACCTAGGACAAAAATTAATTTGAAATTCAGCATTAATATGTTAAAGGAAAATTATGTTTGACTAACTTAATCTATCTTTAATTAAGTAAGCACTTCAGCTATATTCAGGCAATGTTCTTGAAGTGCAAATTCCTGGCTGCATCTAAGGTGTCCTTTTATCTTTCACAGCTCATTACTTGGTGAAATATCTCCATTCTTTTTAGCATATTCTCTGAAGGGAATCCCTTGACTGACAGCCGAGAATATGAAGGAACACAATAACGACTGAACAGCATTTCCATTTTGAGGTTAGAAATCTCTGCTTGTTGCTGGAAATATTATTACAGCAGCTGCTCTCTCATGTGATGCTTAAATTAAGATAGAGGATGCGCTAAACTGTGATGAATAAAGTGTAATGGAAGTAGGTGTGCTGCCTGCAGGAAATTTTTTACAGATAAATTTGTAAAGACACCATCAGTAGATTGCAAATGTAAGTTAAATATCAACAAAGACAATTCCACGTAGGTGGAAGAAAAAATACACAGGTGACAAGAAAGGGAAAACTTTTCACCAAGTTCTCATGACAAACTTGAGCATGGCATTAGTTCAAAGGTGGAAGAATATTTAAAACCCAGATTGTGAAAGACATTTTGCAAGTGGTTTGCTGTTGAATCATTCTGCGAATTCCATTCCTTACTGGAAATACTCAAATGAGAAATAATAACAGGAAATACCAGAAGACTGGGCTGCACTGTGGCGCAACAATAAAATTGCTGCATTACATTGTGAGAGACACATGTTCAATACTGACTACATGTGCTGTCTGTACGGAGTTTGTATGTTCTCACCGCATGTGTTTTCGGGAAGGTTCTGATTTCCTCCCACATGCAAAAGACATACAAGTTTGTAGGTTAATTGGCTTCTGTAAATAGTAAATTGTCCGTAGTGTGTAGTATAATGCTAGTATACGGTGTGATCACTGGTCGCTGTGGACTCAGTGGGCTGAAGGGCCTGTTTCCACGCTGTACCTCTAAAGTCTAAACTCAGCAGGTCAGTGAGCAAAGACGTGCAGGTTCATAGGATAATTGGCTTCTGTAAATTCCCCCTGGTGTGTAGAATGCAAAAGTGGGATAATATAGAACTGATGTGAACGGGTGCTTGATGCTTGAGGTTGACTCAATGCTGTTTCAATGTTGATTCTCTAAAATTAACTAAAATACTAAAAGAACCAGTTAATGCTTCATGTCAAAGTACTTCTTCAGTGCCTCACAAGCATCAGCACCTCATCATATGCTATCTGACCTGTTGAGATTTTCCAGCATATTCTGCTTCTATTTCAGATTTCCAGCATCTGCATTTTTTAAATATCCAAAGAAGGAATTGGACTTTGAGTTCTTTTGAAGATGAGAAACAATGTTAAGTAGACTTTTCACCTTGAGTTTTCCAAATTGAAGCAATTTATTTTCCTTTCCGAGTGTGGCTTCACAACAGCTGGCAAACAAGCCTTCAGGTACCAAGGCCCAAGCTCAGGAATTCCATGCTCAGTGGGCCGAAGGGCCTCTTCCTGTGCTGCATCTCTAAAGTGTAAAATCTAAAAGCCTACTTCTGAAATGTTCTCCTTTTACGTTCAATACAGAAGTAGAGTTAACCTAAATACATCTCTTGATCACACAATAGAGGACAAATTCTTCCCCAAATGTCAATTCCAACTTTGTTGCTCCATGTGCATACTTATTTGTTGTGAACAAACTAAAAGATTATCAAGTGATGGGATCTACAATTGTACTTTATATCGAAATACGATAATATAAAGATTTGGATGTAATAATTGAGAGTTCACTAAAGCTTTCCAGTCAAGTGCAATTGCTATCAACAAAGCTAATTAAATACCAGGATGCATCTTAGTAGCAATTGACTATCAGTCAAGACAAATTATGGATCACGATTTGAAATATTATTTTCAGTTTGGTTTTCCTCAATTTAAAATAAATTTGATACAGAAGCTTTCGAAAAAATGTGGAGGAATAATTTTGAGATATAGGTCTCAAAATTATAAGGACAGTTCCAGGGAAAATGTGCTCCTTATTTGTTGTGAAATAGACTTTCACCACTATCTTCAAGTACATCAAATTACAACTTGTCAGTGATGCATCTTTATTATATATTTTACACAATCTATAGAAGTTGGTCAGTATTAATATAATAAAATTGGAGAGTTACTCAAAATTGCTAGTATGTAAAAAAAGCAACAGATGAAGACATTTATAACATTGTAAATGCACCACACAGATACATTCCAGTCCTTTGCATGCACGAGATGAATAAAGTGTAAATTAAAATGAGAAAATATTCTACAGTTTTTTTCTTCAGATTGAAAAAAGGGGAGAAAACTTTGTCAAGATTTCACTTTCAAACGCAGGAGGAATAAATAAATAGCTTGCATTTAAGCTTGAGAACCTACATGGATAAAGTAATATTTATTAAAATATCACATTTGCTGAGAAGTTTAGTGTAGTTCAGTTTAAATTAGTTTAGTTTAGTTTAGTTTATTATTGTCACATATACCAAGGTACAGTGAAAAACTTTTTGTTGTATGCTAACCAGTCAGTGAAACAACTATACATGATTAGACTAAACAGGTTAAAAAAAATCAAACAAAGGACATGCCATGTCTTTTTTGATTTATTGGTTTAGCGAGACACTTAAAAACTTTGTTTTGCATGCTGTCCAAGTAAAAAAAAAAAAAAAATCTCCAGAGATGCTACCTGTCCCGCTGAGTTACTTCAGCATTTTGTGTCTACCTTCGATTTTAAAAAAAATCATTCATGTTTACAATCAAAACCAAAGCATTCGTAAAACCTTAATTCCCATACAAGTAGCATTGTATGGGAATTAAGTAGCATTGGGTAAAAAACAAGGAATCCCAACCACAAGACTATATGGGAATGGCTATGGGAATGTTCCTCTATAACTCGAGTTTTTATTGTGGGTTATTATGTCAAACCCACCCCAGAAGAGGAGGTAACAAGGAAAGACCAGGTATTATCAATTATCTAACTATAAAAGATAGAAATAGAACATGGAGGTCTGGGCTGAGTGCAAACCATCTTATTAGAACTGGAAATAGTGACAAGAGAAGGCCCCTTGGCCCTAAGCCCATTCATTAAAATCTAAGAGGAAAAGGAAAAAGTGCAGTGCACAGCAGGAGGGCTGCTCTGTGTTCAAGCCTTGCTGTATGCGTATCTCAAAACCTTTTTATTTGTACACTATTTCCCTGGCTCTATGACCATAATGCCTTAAAACAGAGACATTTAGCACTCTGGCTTTATGGCCATATTGTAGAAGATTTAAAATTGATTGTGCTCCTCGTCACACTCAAAGCTCTTTTGTGGCTTCAAGAGACCAGAAAGATAACATGCAGATAAACCCAAATCTCTCTAGGACTGCAACAAAATATATTTAATCCTGCTGTTCACCAGGCTTTTTGTTTCATACATTTACTAGCAGTTTCTAATACATAAAGCTTTTTACAAAATATCCTTCAACTCCAATGAGTTCTGACCCAAATTAACTCTTAACAATTTGACTACGTAGCCTTAAGATGACCTAATTCAAATTCAGTAACAATCTTTAAAAGTTATTGGAAACATTATATAAAAATTACTTACAGGGAAACTGAACAGTATCTTTAAAATAATGTAATTCTTTGCCCATTGTAACTCAGGCTAAGAATATAAATGAAAACACAAGCTCAAACATTGTGTTAAAAAGGTGTGACCTAATCCAATTTTGATCTTTCCTGAAGTTAACAATTATTTCCAGGAGAAAACACAGCAATCGTCAATTTGGAGGCTCTGTCCTTAACCTGATCCACATTAGTGCACCTAATGTTTTCCCTGTCTCAGGCACTTACTCAATGTCATCAATTCCATGCAATACCCAATTCTACCAACATTTATGGGACCCACAAAACAGCCTCCACAGAACATCTGTCATGGAACAGCCTCTTATATAATTAAACTTTAACAGTTTCCATTCCCTTAAGTTCATGCACAATGTGATCTGCCCCACCCCTTCGCCTCACCTCTTTCTAGAAACATAGAAAATAGGTGCAGGGATAGGCCATTGGGCCCTTCGAGCCAGCACCGCCATTCAATATGATCATGGCTGATCAATCATCCTAAATCAGTACCCCGTTCTGGCTTTTCCCCCATATCCCTTAACCCTAAGAGCTCCCGAAAAGACCCTCAATCTCTCTCCCACGTAAACGCCGAGGGTATACAAGTGTATTTGTCGATGGAAATAGACAGATTACATTTTGGACATTTCTTCATATTAATGGTGTAGAGGGGAGATATCCGGTTACCAGCTATCTCCCCTCCATCAATATGAAGAAATGTCCAAAATGTCATCTGTCTTTTTCCATCGACAAATGTTGACTGGCCATTGAGTTCATCCGGCAGATTGGAGATTATTTGCTCAAATGTCTAATGATTGGTCTTAATAGAAAGGAAAATAAAACACCCTGGTTGTGTGAGAGTGGTGTTATTGTCATCTCTGTAGAATTATTACTAATTAAATCATTACAACCACATTTTATGGCAAATCACCCAAAATAGTTATTCTTATGATCTACTAGCATTGATTTGTACTCTGGTGTCACCAATATATAGATGCCACTCATTTTAATTACACTACCAACTGGTCAAGGCAAAATATATAAACAAAACATGGTAATCTGTTGGTATCGACTGCCCACACTTCCCCCCAACCTCTTCTTCTATGGCACAATATGGCCATTCATGCGAGGCATTACTGGGATGGATTAGAGGGTCTTAGCTATAAGGAGTGGTTGGACAAACTTAGATTGGTTTTTCTGGTGCGTTGAAAGCTGAGGGAAGACCTTATAGAGGGTAATATAATTAGAAGAGCAATAGACAGGGTAGACAATCAGAATGGGTTTCCCAGGGTGGAAATGTTAAATATTAGAGGGCTTAGCTTTAAGGTGAGAGGGGGAAAGTTTAAAGGAGATGTGCAGGGCAAGTGTTTTTGCACAAAGAATAACAAATGCCAGGGCTGGTGGTGGACGTAGATATGATAGTGGCATTTAAGAGGGTTATAGATAGACAAATGATATGTAGGAAATACGGGGATATGGATCACGTGAAGGTAGAAGGGTTGAGTTTAATTTAGCACCATGCTCACCATAGGCACATGGGCCGAAGGGCCTCTTTCAATGTTTCACTGATCTATGTTCTATGTTCACGCTGCTTCAAATCTTTGCTTAAACCATACTCCCGCCAAAATTCATTGTTAAATAACTACTGTTGTCCGATGACAACTCAGTTTATATGAGCTGACAAACAATGAGTTTTAGAAGTTAATAGCTTAATTTAAAAAAACTCTTATGAGAGAAAGTGAAAAGGTAAAAGCATTATAAATATGATCCAGACATCGAAAATAATTAGCATTAAGACAGTTTCCTCTTGAATTGTATTGTTAGGGATTATTCAAGGGTTATGAAATTATGTGAAAGTTGCACATGACTTCAAAAGAAGAACTGGTCTTCAGAATATCAGTTATAATATACATTGAAAGCAGTAATCATTTTGAAATTAAAAGAACAGCTTTGTAAACAGACAGGTTGTCTACTTTCATGACCATGACTCGCTCTCGTATGCATCAGCCAAATATAAGACATCGGATATGTTAATTGGCCTATAAAAAACTGAAAATATGGAGCTTACATTATTCCACACCACTATAATTGAGATGAAGGAATCTTCCAGACCAGAATTAATTGTCACATGGTGTATATATGAGGGGAATAAATAGGGTAGACAGATCCCAGGATGGAAAAATACTAGAGGAGAGAGGGGCAAAGTTTAAAGGAGTTGTGCAGGGCAGGTTTTTTACACGGAGGATGCCTGGAACGCTTTGCCGGGAGTGGTAGTTAAGGCGGATAAGATTGTGGCATTTAAGGGACTTTTGGAAGGCACATGGATATGCAGGGAGTGGAGGAACATGGATAATGTGAAGGCACCTAAGAGTTGATCTTGTCATCGTATTCAGCATGGACATTGTGGGCCGAAAGGTCTGTTCTTGTGCTGTACTGTTCTATATTCTATATCAAACATGGCCAAAGGTATATTGTCACAGAGTTTTCAGGGCACACTGGAGAACGAATAGAGTTGCAGCTTCATAACTCCAGTCACCAGGTTTTATTATGGTGTTGTCTGTGTGGAGTTTGCACATTCTCCCTGTGGCCATATAGGTTTCCTCCCACATCCCTATTGTGTGCCGGTTGGTACGTTATTTGGCCACTGTAAATTGACTCTTATGTGTAGATGAATTTGGGAAGAGTTGATACGAATTTGGGGAGAAGGATGTAGAATGAGTGTAAATGAGTGCTCAGTGGTCAGAGTGGGCTGATGGGTCTTGATGTGAGCTCAGATCCAATACTACTATTAAAGACCCTCAATTCCAAAACATAATAATGCTTCATCTTGAAAGAACACACATTGATATGACCAAGACATACATACCATGTTACTCCATAAGACACTCCATACTTAGTTATCACATGAGTTCACTTGACTTAGCGCTTAGAACATAAGATTATACGATCAAAAGTGATAGGAGCAGAATTAGGCCATTTGGGCCATCAATCATTGCTGATCTATCTTTCCCTCCTAACCCCATTCTCATGCCTTCTCCCCATAACCTCACCCATATTAATCAAGAATCTATCTATCTTTGCCTTAAATATACCCACTGAATTGGTCTCCGCAGCCTTTTGTGGCAAAGAATTCCACAGATTCACCATCCTCTGACGAAAGAAATTACTCCTCATCTCCTTCCTAAAAGAACATCCTTTATTTCTGAGGCTATGACCACTAGTCCTAGATTCTCCCACTCTCCTACTTAGATCTTTGGTATACTGTATTTTCAAACATTTGCATCTTAATATTAAAAATGGTTCACCAGGATGTAACCTGAGTTTTTAGGCTTGAGTTATAGGAGAGGTTGGATTGGTTGGGACATTTTTCTTTTGAGAGTGGAAGGCTGAGGGGTGCCTTATTGAAGTCTACAAGATCATGAGGGGCATGGCTAAAGTGAATGCTAACCATCTTTTTTTTCCAGGGTAGAGGATTCTAGAACTAGAGTGCATACTATTCAAGTGAGAGGAGAGAGATTTAAAGGGGGTCAAAGCAACATTTTCACGCAGAGGGTAGTCAATATCTGTAATGAGCTGCCAAAGGAAGCTATAGAAGCAGATACAATTATGACTTTTAAAAGACATTTGAATAGATAAATGGATCGGAAGGATGTTAAGGACTATACGCCATACGCAGGCAAATGGAACTAGCCCACAATGCAAATTTGGACGCATGGACAAGGTGGGCCGAAGGGCCTGTTTCCATTCTGTACAGCTCTATGACTTTAAAACATATGATGTTAATCCAGGTGTATATATTTAGTTCTGAGTTTTGGTTTCAGAAATGTCACCAGTACCAAACATTTACCTCTGAGTGAGGATGTGGTGAGTTCAAAGTCCACACTAGAAATCTGAACACAGAATCTATCTTGATATCCTGATACTTCAATAGTGGAAGTTGGAGGGCTGGTTTGGAGGGAGATGTACATATTAGACACCAATTAAGCTCTCTTTTGCTCATGTAAAACATCATGGCATTATTCTGAGGAGAATCAGAACACTTCTTTCTGGCAGCTCGGTAAGTAACTATCCCTCAATTAACACCACAAAAAAGAAAGATTTTCTTGTCAATATTCCATAGCTATTTTCAGACTTCAATGTGTGAAAATTTGACAATACATTTCCTATATTACAACAATGAATACACTTCAAACTTACTTGGGTGTAAAGTGCTGTCAGATGTCCTAAGGTTGTGATATATCTGATCTGAACTTAGCAAGAACAAAGGAAGAGTGACGCAAGTAATATATAACACATTCAAAACCTAGAGTGGAAACAACAATTCTTTTTCACTATTGATAAGATAGAGAGTTTAAATCATCAAACAGAAAACTTGTGATGTAAAATGCAAGAGTGAGAGGTTGCATGCTATCTATGAGGAATAAAAACTCTTAACTCAGTATTTCCCTTATAAACTATTTAGGTATAAAATAAGGTTGCTGGTAAGAAACCTGCCAGTATGGGGCAGTGCTTGAGTCAAAATCAGTCAAATCCTGATTAATTGTATCAGATTTCTGACTGTCCCTCAGCCCTATAGTGCTAGAATAATGGATGGGCGTTTGTAAATTTTCATTTACACTGTGCTGTTGCTCTGTTTAAACACTAAAGGTTCAGACTGCTCCGAATTTACACAATTTGTCATGTGAAAATTCCCATGAATTTTTTTGACAGTCTTTTACCTTGTCTCTTTATTCTGGTAATTATATCTTTCCACCCTGCTGAATATGCATGTTTCAGATCCGCTCCTCGTCTTCCCGCATTTGGTCAAATCATTCAACCTCTCCTTAAATTCAGCAAAAGATATTTACAGTAAAGCTGACTGAAGGCTGTTTTACTGTCATAAGTCATTTTCAGAAGCTTCCGTCAGTTATAATAACTCTCTGTCAGACCTGTGCATTGCACGCCCACTGAAATAAGTAGATTTTCTTGGCGCAGTTTCTGGTGAGCGTTATGAAAAATGAGTGATAACTTTGTACCGTCAGAAGCTGTTAATATGTAATTTCGATCACTTTTATTCACTGATGCGAAAAGCATCATTAACAACTGAAAATAACAAGAACTATCTGTTCATTAACTTTTCTACAACTGTGTGTCATAAAAAAACCTTATTAAAAATTACTCCGTGGTTTACTCTATAATCCAATACCTCATGTGATAATTTATGACTAGAATAATAAAATTCTCACTGTCTTTAACATAAACAGTTACTTATTCTTCTCAGCCAATCTGTTACATTCTAGTAGAGAAAGTTGAATTTTGCTGTTATGTGCTTCACAGGATGAGACTATTTAGTCAATCATTTGTGTGCCAGGTTTTTGAAAGAAGTATCCAGTTGCTTTTAATGTTTCTATGCCTTTTCTAAATGATACTGCAAAAAAATTGATTTCAACTATTTATCCAATCTCTTTCTGAAATATAATTGTGAAGCTGCAAAAGCATTCATAAGTTCATGAGATATAGGAACAAAATTAGGCCATTCGGCCCATCAAGTCTACTCCGCCATTCGATCATGGCTGATCTATCTTCCCTTCTCAATCCTATTTTCCTGCCTTCGCCCCGTAACCTTTAGCACCCTTACCAGTCAAGAACCTAGTAATCTGCGATTTAAAAATACCCAATGACTTGGCCTCCACTGCCATCTATGGCAATGGATTTCACAGATTCACCAAGCCCCGTTCAGACAGTCCATTCCAAATGACAACAAATGATTGCCTTAATAAGTCTTGTCCGCTTTTTCGTTTGCTGATAATCTAACATTTTGGACATCAGAATACTGCAGGTGCAGGAAAAGTGAAATAAAATCAGAAAGATCTGAAAACACTCAGAGGTGAGGTAGCATCTATGGAAAGAGAAACAATTAATATTTCTGATTGGAGCTCTTTGTTCTTAAATCTTGGACTTGCAGTGCAATGCGAAGATCTGTATTTTTCACTGTATCTTCTCCTTTGCTCTACCTATTGTACTTGAGTTTGGCTTGATTGTACTTAGGTATAGAATTAACTAATTTGATTGGATGGCGTGCAAAAAAAAGCCTTTCACTGTACCTCAGTACACGTGACAAACATAAACCAAAGCCTACGTAAATATGAGTGACTATCATGTCATAACTCTTCATCATCCGAACCAATTACCATCTGTTTCATCATTTCAAATCATGATTTGATTTTTTTTCCTCAGGAATGGTTAGACAATAGATAATAGACTAGTGGTTAGTGGGAACTAAATTATAGAGAACTGGAAAAGAAACAGAACAAAAACAGAAATGCTGGAAGAACTCAGCAAGTCAAGCAGCAACTAATCAACATTTCAGATCAAAGGTGGCGATAAAGGGTCTTCAACCTGAAGTGTTAATTGGTTTCACTATCCACAGATTTGGCTCAGTTCTTCCATATCTTTTTTTAGATTTCAGCACCTGCAGTCTTATTTGTTTTACAAAACCGACTTAGGGACTATGATGTGCAATTAACCAATTGACCACTACTTGGTGACAGCATAATTCATGCTACATAATCTTGCATGCCGTAAGGTGCAACTCTGTGAGAGGCTTGCATCTTCAAACTAGCCAGCAACACCCAAAAGAGTCTGCATCTTGCAATGTGAGATGCTATGTGACTGCAGCTGATGATTCAAGGTGTTTCTAACGTTAGCAGTTATTGGAAGTCATGAGTGAACATGTGCAGAGCACACACATTTTCCATCATGACTCTGGATGTTTTGGCTGGTGAGGTATACCCCACCCACTTGGAAGTTCTGCAATGGTGTGGCAATGGTGGGAACAGCAACTGAGATGGACAGGAATCAAACCCAAGAACATAGGGCGACAGTGGGGCAGTAGTAGATCTTGGTTTGATCCTGACCACGGGTGCTGTCTGTGTGGAGTTTGGCTGTTCTCCCAGTGACCGCGTGGGTTTCAATAGACAATAGACAATAGGTGCAGGGGTAGGCCATTCAGCCCTTTGAGCAAGCACCGCCATTCAATGTGATCATGGCTGATCATCCCCAATCAGTACCCCGTTCCTGCCTTCTCCCCATACCCCCTGAATCTGCTTTCTTTAAGAGCCCTATCTAGCTCTCTCTTGAAAGCATCTAGAGAACCGGCCTCCACCACCCTCTGAGGCAGTGAATTCTACAGACTCACAACTTTCTGTGTGAAAAAGTGTTTCCTCATCTCCATACTAAATGGCTTACCCCTTATTCTTAAACTGTGGCCCCTGGTTCTGGACTCCCCCAACATCGGGAACATGTTTCCTGCCTCTAGCGTGTCCAAACCCTTAATAATCTTATATGTTTCAATAAGTTCCCCTCTCATCTTTCTAAATTCCAGAGGATACAAGCCCAGCCGCTCCATTCTCTCAGCATATGACAGTCCCGCCATCACGGTAATTAACATTGTAAACCTACGCTGCACTCCCTCAATAGCAAGAATGTCCTTCCTCAAATTAGGGGACCAAAACTGCACACAATACTCCAGGTGTGGTCTCACTAGGGCCCATACAACTGCAGAAGGACCTCTTTGCTCCTATACTCAACTCCTCTTGTTATGAAGGCCAACATGCTATTCGCTTTCTTCACTGCCTGCTGTACCTGCATGCTTACTTTTATTGACTGATGAACAAGGACCCCCATATCCCATTGTACTTCCCCTTTTCCCAACTTGACAAAATTTAGATATTAATCTGCCTTCCTGTTTTTGCTACCAAAGTGGATAACCTCACATTTATCCACATTAAACTGTATCTGCCAAGCATCTGCCCACTTACCCAACCTGTCCAAGTCACCCTGCATTCTCATAGCATCCTCCCCACAGTTCACACTGCCACCCAGCTTTGTGTCATCTGCAAATTTGCTCATGTTACTTTGAATCCCTTCATCCAAATCATTGGAGTATATTGTAAATAGCTGCGGTCCCAGCACCGAGCCTTGCGGTACCCCACTAGTCACTGCCTGCCATTCAGAAAGGGACCCGTTAATCCCTACACTTTGCTTCCTGTCTGCCAACCAATGTTCTATCCATGTCAGCACTCTACCCCCGATACCATGTGCCCTAATTTTGCCCACTAATCTCCTATGTGGGACCTTATCAAATGCTTTCTGAAAGTCCAGGTACACTACATCCACAGGCTCTCCCTTGTCCATTTTCCTAGTTACATCCTCAAAAAATTCCAGAAGATTAGTCAAGTCTGATTTCCCCTTCGTAAATCCATGCTGACTCGGACTGATCATGTTAATGCTATCCAAATGTGCCGCTATTTCATCTTTTATGATTGACTCCAACATCTTCCCCACCACCGATGTCAGGCTAAAAGCCCTGTCTCACGGTGCGAGTTAACCCACGAGGTACCCCGAGCTAAAGACTCGTGGTTGTGCACGAGATTCCAAGTGTATGATCAAGAGTTTAACCGTGTTCCCACGGGTATGACTCAAGTTTGCCGTTAACTGTAATTTCTGCGATGTTCCAAGTTCGTCTCCCAAGTTAACAAGTTCCTTTCCCGAGTTACTCTTGAGCCAACCTTCAATGAAGGTCTGTTTTAATAAGCAACATCTCCATCCTGCGGCTTTGAGTTAAAGGTAGAATTCAGCGCGGCCGCATCTATTGATGTGACCTACAAAGGGAAAATGCGCACCGTCCAGTGCCAGGGCAGTTATACTGATGATTTGTTTGAAACACACATCACGTAGTTAGAAGACCAGCAGGCGGAGGTTTGCTATATTTTAATTGAATTTACTGCCAGGTAAATTCAACTACACACTGCGGGGAGACTCGAGATGAAATCTTTGAATGTGCACGGATGCGCACAACAGATTGTTGGGAGACGGAGCTCAGGGTTCGCCTCCTGAGCTGCTTTGGTGCCCAGGCGTGAGTTGAGGTGGAGGGAGGTTGGGAGGGAGTGGGGGTCAGGTTAAACTCACCCATTTGACAGAGGCAGAGGATTACGAGGATCCAGCGAGACTCGGACTGCATAGAGAGCCGAGACTGCCCCGCTGGTGGCCAACTTCCACCTGTCCTCCGTCGCCGCTCCCAGCCGGCCGGCAGGAGCTGTGCATGGAGCCCGCCACCGGAGTCGTGTCTGACTGCCTGGGCAGCCTGAGGGAGACAGATGCACCCTGCCCGGGGAGAGGCCGTGGAGAAACTGCGGGGGGAGTACCTCACTCTGACTGTGATAGGGAGAGACAGAGGCGCACACACACACACACACACACAGTGTGGAGTTCCTCTGACTGACAGACTGTGTGGGTGTGGGGGGTGGGATAGAGAGAGAGAGAGACACACACACACACACAGGCAGCGTGGAGTACCTTTAACTGTGTGTGTGGGAGAGAGAGACAGAGGCAGACACACACACACAACGGGCAGTGTGTACCTCAGTCTGTGTGTGTGTGTAGGGGAGAGAGAGACACAGAGACAGTGTGGACCTCTGACTGTGTATGAAGGAGAGAGGGGGAGAGAGACAGAGAGAGAGAGGCACAGAGGCAGTGTGGTGTACTTCGGCATGACTGTGGGGGAGAGAGAAAGAGCACACAGGACGGTCTATCTGTGTGTGTGGAAGAGAGACTAAGCAGAATACATCGGTCTTATTGTGTGTGGGGGGGGAAAGAGAGAGGTGGGGGGGAGAGAAAGAGAGAGGGGAGGAGACGTATATACACACAAAGCAGAGTTTTACTATGTATGTGGGAGACAGATGGACTTACCTCGGTCTTACTGTGCGTGGGAGAGGTGGAGAAAGAGACGTACACTGACAGAGGCAGAGTCTCTCAGCCTGTGTGAGAGGGAGGGTGGGAGAGAGAGACACATACACAAGGTGGATGTGAAATCTCACCTGCCTGTTTCAGTGACCGGCACCTGCCACTAGTGAATGAAGACACCCCCATCTGTCTCCCCCTCCTCTCCCTCCACTCTCCACCCTCTCTCCTCCACCCCCCCTCCCTCCTCCAACCCCCCATTCCCCCCCAATTTGGAAATGTCATCCCATCACCCATTCCTTCTCTCCATAGATGCTGCCTGCCCGCTGAGTTAAAGAGTTCCCACGGTAGACTCACGAGTCACTAAGGTAAACGCATGGGCCACTGCGTTCTTACAACGTATTTAAATGTTTCAAATTTTAACCTCAAGAGTACATTTTACTCGTGGAAAAGTTTAAACATGTTTGAATTTTTCCAAGAGTTAACAAGTGTCACGGGTACCTGCCGTTAGCGGCAAGAGTCGCTAAGTTGCGTCCACGAGTTCCGACGTTCCCGCTACGTTAATCGTACGTGATTACCACGAGTTAAATTTGTTTTAAGCTTGGGGTACCTCGTGGGTCAGCTCGCACCGTGAGACAGGGGTTTAACTGGTCTAAAATTCCCTGTTTTCTCTCTCCTGCCTTTCTTAAAAAGTGGGATAACATTAGCTACCCTCCAATCCACAGGAACTGTTCCTGAATCTATAGAACATTGGAAAATGATCGCCAATGCGTCCATGATTTCTAGAGCCACTTCCTTAAATACCCTGGGAAGCAGACCATCAGGCCCTGGGGATTTATCTGCCTTCAGTCCCATCAGTCTACCCAACACCATTTCCTGCCTAATGTGGATTTCCTTCAGTTCCTCCGTCACCCCAGATCCTCTGGCCACTAGTACATCAGGAAGATTGTTTGTGTCCTCCTTAGTGAAGACGGATCCAAAGTACCTGTTCAACTCATCTGCCATTTCCTTGTTCCCCATAATAAATTCACCTTTTTCAGTCTTCAAGTGTCCAACTTTGGTCTCAACTAATGTTTTCCTCTTCACAAACCTAAAGAAGCTTTTACTATCCTTTATATTTAGGGCTAGCTTACCTTCGTACCTCATCTTTTCTCCCCGTATTTCCTTTTTAGTTATCTTCTGTTGCTCTTTAAACATTACCCAATCCTCTTGCTTCCCGCTCATCTTTGCTATGATATACTTCTTCACTATTATTTTTATACTGTCCCTGACTTCCCTTGTCAACCATGGTCGCCCCTTACTCCGCTTGGAATCTTTCTTCCTCTTTGGAATGAACTGATCCTGCACCTTCTGTATTATTCCCAGAAATACCTGCCATTGTTGTGCCAATGTTGTTTCCTTATATATATATATGGTTATATGGTTAACTTTGGCCAGCTCCTCCCTCGCGGCTCCATAGTCCCCTTTGTTCAACTGTAACACTGACACCTCAAATTTTCCCTTCTCCCTCTCAAATTGTAGATTAAAACTTACCATATTATGGTCACTACCTTCGAATGACTCCTTAACCTCAAGTTGCCTTATCAAATCCGGTTCATTATACAACACTAAATCCAGAATTGCCTTCTCCCTGGTAGGCTCCAATTCAAGCTGCTCTAAGAATCCATCACAGAGGCACTCCACAAACTCCCTTTCTTGGGATCCAGTACCAACCTGATTTTCCCAGTCTACCTGCATGTTGAAATCTCCCAGAACAACCGTAGCATTACCTTTACGACATGCCAATTTTTACTCTTGATTCAATTTGCACCCTATATCCATGCAATTGTTTGGGGGCCTGTAGATAAGTCCCATTGGGGCCTTTTTACCCTTACAATTCCTTAGTTCTATCCTTACTGACTGCATATCTCCTGTTTCAATGTCACCCCTTGCAAGGGACTGAATTTCATTCCTCATCAACAGAGCTACCCCACTCCCTCTGCCCACCTGTCTGTCTTTTTTCGATAGGAGGTATACCCTTGAATATTCAGTTCCCAGCCCTGGCCCTCTTGCAGCCATGTCTCTGTAATTCCCACAACATCATACTTGCCAATTTCAAACTGAGCCTCAAGCCTGTCCACTTTATTTCTTATACTGCGCACATTCATATACAACACTTTGACTTTGGTATTCACTTCCCCTCTCACACCGCTCACACTTGGCCCCGACCTTACACTCTTTTCCCTTCTCGAACTTTCCTTCCCATTAATTCAGGAGTCATTTGTAACTTTTCCTGTACTCACTTCCTCTTTAACTCCATCTTTATACTCCCAATTTGTTAATCCCTCTCCCCCACTATTTAGTTTAAACCCACATGTGTAGCCCTAGCACACCTGCCTGCCAGAACCTCGGTCCCCCCCCAGTTAAGGTGTAACCCGTCCCTTTTGTACAGGTCACCCCTACTCCAGAAGAGTTCCTAGTGGTCTATAAATCTAAATCCTTGCTCCTTGCACCAGCCCCTCAGCCACACATTCAGATCCCCTATCTCCATGTTCCTGTCCTCACTAGCACGAGGTACTGGAAGCAATCCAGAGATAACCACCCTAGAAGTCCTGCTTTTCAATCTTCTTCCTAACTCTCTAAACTCACTTTGCAGAACCTCCTTCCTCTTCTTCCCGATGTCATTTGTGCCTACGTGCACAACTACAGCCGGCTGTTCAGATGCTCCAGTTTCTTCCCACATCACAAAAACGTACAGATTTGTAGGTTAGTTTGTCCCTGTAAATTACCCCTAGTGTGTAAGGAGTGGATGTAAAAGTGGGATAATATAGAACTAGTGTGAATGGGTGATCGATGGTCAATGTGGACTCAATGGGCCAAATGGCCTGTTTCCACGCTGTATCTCAAAACTAAACATGGATCCACTGCCTCACACGAATAATCAGGGTCAGTGAATATACAGTATCATTGCATCTGATCACCCACCAATGTATTACTGATAATTGTGCTAATGGACCTATATCATTCATTTACAATTCAATT
Source organism: Malacoraja senta (assembly GCA_038087875.1). Taxonomy (NCBI): domain Eukaryota; kingdom Metazoa; phylum Chordata; class Chondrichthyes; order Rajiformes; family Rajidae; genus Malacoraja; species Malacoraja senta. Next base: position 19,280,749 of record CM075984.1, on the reverse strand, counting down.
TCTTTCAATCAGGACATCTACCTAAAATTCAAAAACCTCACGTAACCCTCACATAGTAACCATATCTCCAATGTCGTATCCACACAGTGGCGGCACAGGCTTTAGGGTGGTACAGTGGCGCTGTGTGGAGTTGCTGCTTTGCTGTGCCAGAAACCCAGGTTCAATTCTGATCATGGGTGTTGTCTGTATGGAATTTGCATATCTCCGGGTTCTCCAGTTTCCTCCAACATTGCAAAGGTATGCAGGTTTGTAGGTTATTGGCTTCTGTTAATTGTCTCTAGTGTGTAGAATAGAACTAATGTATGGGTGATCGATGGTCGGCACGGACACGGTGGGCTGAATGGCCTGTTTTCCATGCTGTATCTCTAACCTAAACTAAACTAAACTAAGCTAAATATACAGTACCTATCATCATATTCAACCATGGTGACCACCTCATACAAACACATTGCACGGTACTCGTGAACATAATTCTCTCCCTTCTGAAGAACAAAATGAAGTATATTCAACATGAGCCAGAGCATCTCAGCATGAGATTGTGGTTCTAGCCCTTGGAGGTGAAAGTCCTGGTTAGAGAAAATTGAAGAAAATGGCATGCACTAGATACCAGCATTTTAAAGGTCCCAGTTATCCAGCAAAAGGTCATGATATGCTGAGATATTACACGAGCTAGAGGCAGTTTCAGAGACTTGCCAGATGTTTCCGAAACATGGCAACATTCCGCCTGTTGTTCCAGAAGAGTTCTATTGTACATGTATGGTATGATTTGACTTGATAGCATGCAGAACAAACATTTCACAGTAGCTCTGTACATGTTCATAAGTTCATAAGTCATAGGAGCAAAATTAGGCCATTCAGCCTACCCCACCATTCAAACATGGCTGATCTATCTTTCCCTCTCAACCCCATTATCCTGTCTTCTCCCCATAACCCTTGATACCATTACTAATCAAGAATCTGTCAATCTCCGCCTTCAAAATACTCGATGACTTGGCCTCCACAGCCGTCTGTGGCAATGAATTCCACAGATTCATCACCATTAGACTAAGGAAATTCCTCCGCATCTTTCTAAACATGTGTCCTTTTAGTCTGAGGCTATGGCCAATTGTCCTTGACTCTCCCATTAGTGGAAACATCCTATCCACATCCACTCTATCCAGGCCTTTCACTATTCAGTAAGTTTCAATGAGGTCCCCTCCCATCCTTCTAAAATGTGACAATAAAGAAACCATTGAACCTCTAATGTGGACCATTTCAGTTTAACCAAGTGTAAAATCATAAGCATCTTCCTTAGTATTTATGATTGGAACCTGTAGCTAGTTCATGCCCCACAAGGGGTCCCAAGTGTGGAGTGTGGAGGGAAATTGCCGGCCAAGTTCAGCTATTAAGCTCATGACTTCCATGCTTGCATGTAGCACTGCTGGAACCTGTTGGCACACCCCAGCTTATCTTGAATTTTGATGCATTGCCTCCATAGAACAGGAGAAAGAAAAGTTAGCATGGAGGATTAAAGTACAAATCAATGGCCGAGAATCCACCACACCAGACAGTTGAAGTCCTGGTTTAGACTTTAGAGAGACGTTAGAAAGCTTCAGCATGGAAACAGGCCCTCCCACTGAGTTTGCACCAACCAGCAATCATCTAGCACTATCCTACACACTTGGGACAATCTACAATTTTATCAAAGCCAATTAACCTACAAACCTGTACATCTTTAGAGTGTGGGAGGACACCGGATCACCCAGAGGAAACCAACGTAGTCACAGGGAGAATGTACAAACACTGGACAAACAGCACCCGTAGTCAGGATCGAACCTGGGTCTCTGGCACAGTAAGACAGCAACTCTACCACTGTTCCACTGTGCCGCCCATTCAAAGACAGTCAGGAATTAAATTAAACTCATTTTATAGTGCATAAGCATTCACAGTCTAGAAATTTCTGCAAGCAATTATAATAAACTTTTGCTGTCCTCTGTTGCAATGAGGATTTCATCATATTAGTTTCAAAAGAATTGATATCATTTAAATAAACACTGTAAAGCGATCATTATTCTTGGCATATTTCCTAAGATTCCCTGCCATTAGCTGCTCATGAATGCTGAATGCACAGTACTGCTCAGAAAGGCTGTTGTGGGAATTGGAATGGCTACAATAATGCATAAAGCATGAGTTCCTGTCACTGGGGAACAAGGAGAAGGGACTCAACTTTGCTTAAATCCAAGCTAGCAGATTTCACTTTCAAACACCAAGAACACTCACCTTGATGGGCATAACGTTGACATTAATAATCAATATCTTACAATTGTAGCCACAAACCCATAAAGAGCGTATATACAAAACAACTGTGCAATTCTTGTTCATGGACACAAACTGTTGGAGTAACTCAATGGTCAGGCAACATCTCTGGAAACATAGATAGGTCAAAGATGAGTCCCAACCCGAAACACTATCTAGCCATGTTCTCCGTAGATGCTGCCTGATTCATGAGTTACTCCAGCACTTTGTGTCTTGTATTCACCTTCAATCATCTCTTCGTAATTAGAATGAATGGGTGAATGGAGAGGAAGCAATGGGTGAATGGAGAGGAAGCAATGGGTGAATGGAGAGGAGCTGTATAAATGAACAAGAATGACAATAATGTTGGACACATTCTATGCTATTGATTTTTTGACCCATTTTCTTATAAAAATATAAATCTTCCTTCAGTTTCTGGGCAAGAGAACTGCTTGGTCATCAGGATCCAGTATAAAGGCAATAATAATTCTGATGATCCACTTTCATCTGCTCACACAGTGTGACTTCTTTACACAATATAGAAATAACATCCAGCGAATTAAGGCAAAACTATTTCATCTGAAGCATTCAATTTGCATTAAGAATGTTTTTTATTCACCAGGCACATTTATGACTGATTCTTTAGAAAATACCATTTCTAGCTTTGCTTTCTAGATAGTCAATATAACATGGTCATTAATTTTGAAGTCTGCCTTGGAAGTCTTTGGCCATTGTGTAAAAATTGGATATAACGGGAATATGTTTTACCTTTTTAATAGAAACACAAGATAAGGGGAAGCATAGTGGTGCAGCAGTAGAATTGCTGCCATACAGCGCCAGAGAACAGGGTTCAATTCTGACTACGGGTGCTGTCTGTGCGGAGTTTGTACATTCTCACTGTTACTGCTTGGGTTTCTCTGGGTGCTCCGGTTTCCTCCCACATTCCAAATACGTGTGGGTTTTGTAGGTTAACTGGCTTCTATAAATTGTCTCTAGTGTGTAGGATAGAACTGGTGTATGTATGATCGCTGGTCAATGCAGACTCGGTAGGCAGAAGGGTCTGTTTCCATGCTATATCGCTAAACTAAACTAAACTAAACAAAACTCTGAACATACAGTTCGAGTCTCATATTGACAAATTTCAAAAGTTCACAGTGTATATGTTAGACTATCTTAAAACTTTTTCAATACACATTTTAAACTTTGTCAAATGATCAGAAATCCAGTTAGCTTATTGGTGCTTTGTTCATGTTAAAATCTAGCCATCAATTAAATATTTACGATTAGACAGAAACATGGTAGGCAGTATAACTCAGATTAAATGGCTGTACATTAATCTAAACAATTAAAACAAACAGCTGTTTTGTTATGACACCCTACAACATTTTAAATGCTTGGAAAATAATAATATCATTATATGGAATGTGCAAAATATATTCTAGTAATTGCTATCATGTTCACAAAAAAATTGGAAAAATAACATTTATTTCTTGCATGTCTTTCGTAGTATACCATTTCAATGTGGTTTGAGGAATTTTAACTTCTGCCTAAAATAAATTATTACAAGTTAATAACTCAGTGGGTTAGAAAGACAATCAAAACATGAACATCTTCCAGAACAAAAAACTGTTACACTAGGCCAGATCCATTCTAATTGTTTGCCCATTCAATTGGCCCTGCTTCTGTACTCATGAAAACCTCTCGAAAATAGGAGGTAACTATCACAGTAACTGAAAGATGAAGAACTGAAAAATTATATGGAGTTGTTCATGTCTTTACTGTTTATGGATTCGGATGCAAGGGGATTCATTAATAACTGCACAGCATCTGGCAGCAACAGTGCATTTGCTGTGAGTTTACAAGAATCTTAAGGAAAACAAAAAAAACTTTTGGAGGCCAATGAAACTACACAGAGAAAACTCTGATAGTACTCAGGAAGGGCTTCCAAGCCAGTATTCAAGAAAGCATTCTATAAAGAGGCCCTGTCCTGTGAGTTAATATCTAATTACTGATGAGGTTCATGAAGTGTAACTGTGGCACTTTGCCATGTCCTATTTAGTGTGCAGGACACTATATTTCAGCTTGTGACAGTTTTAGTTTTATCCTGATCCCTGCAGGTCAAAATGTCAGCGCTGCTGAAAAGAAGACAAAGAACAGAAGAAGTAAAGTATGTGGAACATGCCGATAAATTAATGTTAAATTATTAAAGCATGATTGGAAATATCGCTATTTTTCACAGCTGTCAGTTTAACTATGAAGGCTCAGCACATTGAACTAGTTGCTGCTTTTTCATAATTGAGCCCTTAGCTTCTAGCTGTGCCCCACAGCCTTTCATTAATCACCAGGACTGAAGTTCAGCCATACAGTGACAGCTCAAAAAGGCATTGAATGAGCAAAGTATTTTACAGGTAGGATCAGCAATGGTTTCCAGCACATGATCCTCGACTGAAGCTTTTCCAAACCTGAGTTAAAGGTGAATTAACTAAGCCTTCATGCTGAGGTCAAACCCTTTACATTACACACTGTTCTCTCCATTTAATTACAGTCAATGTTTCTCAATTGTTTCTTGATCCATTAGTAAAAGCGCACTGTGCTCACTTATTCAGACTACCTGGACTGCCGTTTTACATGGGCAAGGAATGGCGTTCGAGATTCATTCCCACTAACTGCATTAAGCACGTGTTTTACAAAGAGGGCAATGCAATGACATTGCATTACATTACACAGTATATTTGATAATTGCATTACATTTTGTGAACTTATTAACAGATGGGCATGAAGTTTCAACATTGAATTAAGTAAAAGAAAACAAGCCACGAGAGAATGGTTACAGTTTTGTCTTTTTTTTTCTCCCTGGATGTTTGTGGAGAATCTATATAACAGCTTTATAGGGAGGTGACATCACGATACTTCATTCAATCTAAATGACTGAGCAGAGAATGCACTGACTGGAGGATTAAAAATCAGTAGGGAAACAAAATCATTCAGCTGAGAGAACACCAAATTAGTATAATGAAATGATGGCTCTGAGGTGACCCCTCAGTTTCATCTGACCTGACCTGACCTTATCTTCCCTTCTCCAGTTTCCACCAAGGACTTGCATTAGTCAAAATTGAATCCAACTTGCATTAGTCAAAATTTAAAGCTCAACTTGTCTAATGACTCACAGGCCTGTAAGAAAAAAAATGACAGTATCATCAATAAGATTAGCAATGGCAGAATCGACCATGGCCTCTGAACCTACTGTGATCCAGAATAGTTTTAAAATTTGTACATTGCACTATTTAATCTATAATGAATTTCTATTAGCTTATTAGGTGATGGAAAATATAAGGACATGGAACACTTAATGTCTGTATATATTGTACTGCTGAGCCAATTAGGCCTGGTTATGTTGACTTTCGAATATATTATTGCTGAATTTGTTGTACCTTTGACCATGTTAATGTTTTACATGTTGTAGTATTGAACATATTAGCATCCGGTCGCATTGAACAGATGGGTGCCTGGTCACATAGTACTGTTGAACACTTTGGTGATTAAAAGTATTATACAGTTCAGTGTATTGATCCTGAAAATAACAGATCCAAAATCACTACTTATAAAAGTGGGATTGTGTCAATTAGTGGGCAACCATTCAAACCTGCAGGAATTTCTGGACATGAAAGGCCATTCAGCCCTATAAGTCTCTTCAATCATTGAACAAGATTATGACGCGGTTTTATCTCAACTCTGTTATTCTGGTCCCCATTCCCATATCTATCTATCCCAGCCTCACATGTAAAGTAAAGTAAAGTATCCTTTATTGTCATTCAGATCTTCCGGTCTGAACAAAATTTCGTGCCTTGCAGTCATACATATAATAAAATAACTAAAAACACACAATAAACACAAATTTAACATCCACCACAGTGAGTTCACCAGGCACCTCCTCACTGTGATGGAAGGCAAAAGTCTTAAAGTCTTTGTCTCTTCCCTCCTTGTTCTCCCTCTGCGATGAGGCGATCCAGGCTTCCGATGTTGTGACCCCGCCGGGTGATGGTAAGTAAGTCAGTCTCGCGGCTGAATCCGAGCTCCGCGAACGGGCCGGTTCAAACTCCGCGGCCCGGGGTGGTCGAAGCTGCCGAAGCTGCCGCCATCCAGTCCAGCGGACGCAGCTGTTGTTGCGGGAGCTCCGGAAAAACAGGTCACCAACCTGTGACCTGCGAGCTCCCGACGATGTCGTCCACTGACCCGTGGCCGAGCCTCCGAGGCTCCAAAGTCGGGTCGCCTCCGCCTGAATGCAGCCATAACCCCGAAGTCGGGCCGCTGCCGGAACGCCGCCACAGCCCTGAAGTCGGGCCGCCGCCGGAACGCCGCCCCAGCCTCGAAGTCGGGCTGCCGCCGGAACGGCGCCCCAACTCCAAAGTCGGGTCGCCGCCGCCGGAACGCCGCCCCAACCCCAAAGTCGGGTCGCCGCTGCCGGAACGCCGCCACAGCCCCGAAGTCGGGCTGCCACCGCCGGAACGCCCCCCCAGCCCCGAAGTCGGGCCGCCACCGCCGGAACGCCCCCCCAGCCCCGAAGTCGGGCCGCCGCCGCCGGAACGCCACCACAGCCCCGAAGTCGGGCCGCTGCCGGAACGCCGCCCCAGCCCCGAAGTCGGGCCGCCGCGCCGGAACGCCGCCACAGCCCCGAAGTCGGACCGCCGCGCCGGAACGCTGCCACAGCCCCGAAGTCGGCCAGCCTCACGGTTGTAAGTCCTGGCTGGCTCTGCCTCCGGAGCCTCGAGGTCGGTCCCAGTTGGAGGCCGCCAGCTCCGCCATTAGGCCTCAGCGCAGACGGAGACGGAAACGGGGGGTACGACAAGAAAAAGGTCGCATTCCCACGAAGGAAGAGACTAAAACAAGTTTCTCCCACCCCCCCCACACATACACAACCTAATAACTAAAATTAACTAACTAAAACAGGACAAGAAAACAACAAAAAAAGAAAAAAACAGACGGACTGCAGGCGAGCCGCAGCTGCTAAGGCAGCGCCGCCACTTCCAGGTAGGGTAAAGGGGAAGTTACCACATTGATCAAATGATGAGGATTTCCTGCATCTTCATGGGGCTTTACCTCAGCTGAGCACCGAGTTAAGAAAGTAGAAAATATCGCAAAATTGTCCACACTGAGAGTTCTATTCTATTCATTGAATAGAAATGCATTCCTACTGTGCCAAACAAGTCCAACTGGACCAGCTATAAGTATGGACAGAAGATGCTAAATGTATCTGTGGAGGATAAATTGAGTTAATGTTTCAAGTTAATCTGGGTTCTGATGAAAAAGTCATTGACTTGAAACATTAAATGTCTTTCTTTCTCTACAGATGCTTACTGACCTGCAGAGTATTTCCCGACATTTTATTTTTACAATTTGTGTTTCTACCATCTACAGTACGTTGTTTTTGGATAATGAATCACGTACCTGTTTTATTGAGCAGGATGTAAAAGTGTAGATGATACATTGAAACTAGATTGTCAAAACCCAGTTTAACTCTGCACCCCAAAAGCCATTTCACACATTTGAAAAGGGATGCAAGGAGCTCAGCCTATTTTTGCCAAAATAGTATTTACTCCAAGTTAACCCAGGCAACAGAAGTTAAGGCATTGGTGGCATTTCTGTTCCTCAGCCAGTTGACTTATTGGTGCAGATTTCCATACTTTCAGGGATATTAAACTCGAATATTTCACCAAAGTACTTCAATGATACTCCAATCCCAAAGGGGACAACATCTTGTCATTGGATATCCTTATATTGTATCCATGGGGCATGAATCTGGATATCTCGCGCAGTATATAGAACAGTACAGCATAGGAACAGGCCCTTTATTGGGGCCCACCACAAGGCTCATTGTTGGTGGGACCCGTCTGAAGGCTCGTCGGTCGACAAGGCCGGGAACCCGCCTGAAGGCTTGATAGGGCCCACCTAAAGGCTCGGCAGTCGGCGGGACCGGTAACCCGCCCAATGGCTCATCGGACAGTGTAACCGGGAGGGAGCTGGGACATCACATGCAAGGAGCAAAGGTTAACTGGGGTAATGCCTCCAATGCCTTCAAGGTCGGCTGCAGGAGGTGCCACTGGGAAAGAAAGATGACCAGGCGAGGAGAGTAGACGGATGTAAGGAGAGGAGAGGGAGATGGGAACTGCTCCAGTACATCGAACGTGTGGGCCGACTGGACTTTGGACTTTGAATAATGGCGCCAAAAATGGCGGCACCAGCATGTGAAACATATGAAATAAGAATTTCACTGTGCGGTTGCATATGTGACAAATAAAGCACCAATGAACCACCATTGAAGCATTGAACCAATGTCTGGCCGAGTATGATGCTAAGACCAATTCTTATCTGCCTGCACATAATCCACATCCTTCAATTCCCTGCATATCCATGAGCTTCCAAAAAATCTCGTAAAGGCCACTATCGTATTTGCGTCCACCACCATCAGTCCAAAGACTCACCATACTCTGTGCAAAAAATCTTGCCCCAAACATCTGCCTAAAACTTTGCCCCTCTCACCTTAAAGCTATGTGTCCTAGTATTTGATATTTCCATCCTGGGGGAAAAGGGTTCTGACTGTCTACCCTATGATGCTTCTCATAATTTTAGATACCTTTCCCTTCAACTTCTGCCATTCCAAAGAAAATAATCCAACTTTCCCTGTAGCTAATACCCCCTTATCCAGGCATCATTCTGGTAATCGTCATCTGCACACTCTCCAAAGCCTCCACATCCTTCTTGTAGCGGGGTGACCAGAACTGCATCCAATACTCCAAATGCAGCCTGAGCAAAGTTCTATAAAGCTGCATCATGACTTTCTGACTTGTATACTCAATGCTCAGACCAATGAATGCAAGGATGCCATATGCCTTCTTTACTACTCTATTTACTTGTTTTGCCATTTTCAGGAAGTTATGGTCTTGGACCCTAAGATCCTTCAGTTAATGCAGTTAATGATTCTTCTGTCAATGCAGTTAAGGGTCTTGCCATTAATTGTATATTTTCCCCTTACATTCAACCTCCCAAAATGCAACACCTTGCGCTTATTCAGATTAAACTCCATCTACGATTTCTCAGCTCATTTCTGTAGGTTATCTATATTCCACTGTATACTTTAACAGCCTCCTTCACAGTCCCATTTCCAGCAATCTTGATGTCATCTGCAAATTTACTAACCATCCATCAACATTTATTCCAAAGTCATTTATCATAAACTAGGACAGGATAGGACTTTATACCTTGGACCACTGGAGGCTTAGGGGTGATCTTATAGAGTAAGGTGTATAGAATCATGAGGGGAATAGTTAGGGTGAATGCACAGAGCCCTTTGCCCAAAGTAGGTGAATAAAGAACCAGGGGACATAGGTTTAAATTTAGAGGGGAAAGATTTAATAGAGACCTGGTGGCCATGGGGATTTATCCACTTTAATCATCCTTAAGAGCCCTAAAACCTCCTCCTTCTTAATCTCAAACTGCACTTGTATATTAGAATTATCCACATTGATCTCCCTGTCCTCTCCTTAGTGAAAACATATGCAAAGTACTTTGTTTAGTACCATGCCTAAATCCGCCCTGACTACAAGCACAAATTCCCTTCTTATTCCTTGAGTGATCCTACCTTCTCCCAGTTTTCCCTCTTGTTTTTAATGTCAGTATCAATATCCCTGGCGTTTTCTTTAATCTCTCAACAAAGCCATTTCGAGGCCTCTTTTGGCTCTTCTAGTCACCTGCTTGAGTTTTTTTCTCCTAGAGTTATCTTCCTCAAAGGATCTGTTTGATCTCATCCCCTTAAACTTTGCATGCTCTTCCTTTTTCATTTTGACCATTTCTACAACCTCTTTGGTCATGCAAGTTAGCTTATTTTACCATCCTTATCCCTCATGAAGGTACATGGCAACCTTCATTTGAAAGAAGGAGGAGGGGGGAAATTGAAGCAGAGAGCATGTTACTTTGTGGATTTGCCAAGAGCTGAAGATGGCTTCCCACTCCCACAGAATTGGAGACCAATGAGTCATATACCCTAAAGACCCCAGCAAAGCTGAAACAAAAACTTACTTAGAGATCTCAAAGAGTTGACTTTTAACACTGTTATTCCTGAAAGCTTGACATTTCCACTGCACTTGTGGTGACACAAAGTGAATATATTCTTCTTTTGACAAAGAATAGGCACATTTTTTTTGCCCAGATTATAGATTCAGCATTAAAATGACATTCAGAATTTGAGAAACACCACTTCCAACAGATCAATGATTACTGAGAAAAGAAACAATCTTTACTTTCTTCTTGTTGGTTGGATTCCATCTCCAAAGTGTTTAAAAATACTGCAAAATACTCAACATAACTTCAACTTAACTTATAACCTTAATGTTATCTTGTTTAGTTTAACTTACTATAGATATGCAGCATGGAAACAGGCCCTTCGGCCCACCGAGTCTGGGCCAAACAGCGCTAGTTCTATCCTACACACTAGGGGCAAGTGATCGAAGCTAATTACCCTACAAACCTGCACATCTTTGGATTGTGGGAGGAAACCCGAGCACCCTGAGAAAACCCACACACTCACAGGGAAAACATACAAACTCTATACAGACAGCACCCGTATTCATAATTGAACACGGGTCTCTGACGCTGTGAGGCAGCAACTCTACCGCTGCGCCAGTGTGTCACCCCTAGATTCTAGATTCTAAACTATTCAGAGCAGAAAAGGAAAGACAAAATACAGAAAAATACAAAAGACAAAATGTTATTAATATTCCAATATTTGTAATTTTATTTTGACATAATTCATTTTAAACTTAGAGCAATTATTCTACAATGAATTGCCCTCAACAATTACCCCTTGTGTTTAGCCGTCTGCTTTCACACTTCTCCTCTCTAAGCTCAGGCTTTCCAAGTTTCCTTAATCAGATTTTGTATTTTCCTCCAATTTTATCCCAAGGTGTTGCATGTCAGAATGTAATGGATGTATTGAAACAGCCCTCTTTCAGATAACAAATTATCAACTTCATCGAGGATCATTAATTATGTCATCTAATTGGATTGAGGCAGGTGCAAAATATTTTAGACGGAGTGGTCATTGGCAGAGAGGCCTAAGCACAAGTTTTTCTATTAGAAACCAGCATGTCTCCAGACTCCTGGAATTACTTTGTACTTATTGATTAATGGCCATAATTTATTACAGTGCAGAGAATCTTGCATTGAGTTAAATGTGCGATTAATCAATTTTCCATCAAATTATGAACAGCAGTACTGTTGAAGGAGACAAAATGCCAAGTGAATTTTTCCCATGGCTTTGTGAGCCTAAGGTATGTGGGCATCTAGTTTAGGGGAGTTAATGATTGTCTTTCAGTAGTTTAATACATCCTGCCACACTGATAAATGTCATGGCTACAAATGGACCATAGCTAGTAGTGATGGAAAGACCACCATGCACATGTTTCATAGCTGGCTTCCTCCAATATAAAGACATGCTTTCTTTTTTTAAAAAGCTCACTTCACGACAGTTTATTAATGCAAAATACATTGTTGCCTTCAGCTCTCGATTCATCACGGTTATGTCAGCAATATTATATTACGTTGATAACTGATCCTCTGAAAGCAATCCTAAGGCGACAAAAAAGATAGATTTTGAGGGTTTTTTAAATAACAGATCTCATTTTTAAGTCCACGTTAAAGCAGCCAGAAAGATTAATGTGCCTTTTGGAAAGATGATTTAAATTTGGTTCCCTAGCGCTTTAATTCAGTCTAAAACACTTTAGCTTTAATATAATAACTGTTGAATCACTGCATATGTTCTGAATTATAGTTGGCATACAACACAAGGGTTATGACATTTCTGCTGTAACCATGTTCTAAAACATTGTGAATATTGCCAATGACACGTTTCTCTCAATTATGGTACTTGCGATTATTCTGAACTGCACCATCTTCATGCAGCCAAATTATAGCTACATTTGCTTAACATGCTGATCCAGTAGTCGAGATGTTTTATCCTGTCAGTTAAGCACTTGAGGTGCAATTCCCAGGGGGAAAGCATGCAGACACAAATGACGTCAGAAATTCTGCAGCTCCTTGTGCGTGACTGTATTGTGGGTGAGAGGTGCCAAAGGAACAAGGTGGACGTATGTGAAATGGAGCATGACATTTTTGATTTTTGCTTTTCATGTTTTTTTTGCTTTCTGTTCATATTGGGCAAAACCAGGAATTTTGTTTATTAGAACTTCAATAAGGAATAATATTGAGAATAATTTCAATAAATATCATTCAGTCCCAATGGTGGTTAACGAAACTGATATCAGTAATGTCACTTGGACAGGTACATGGGTAAGAAAGGTTTAGAGGGATTTGGGCCAAACGTGGGCATGTGGGACCAGCGTGGATGTGGCTTCTTGGTTGACATGGGCAAGTTGGGCTGAAGGACCTGTTTCCATAATATAAGACTCCGTGACTCTGACCTGATATGAGCATTCAACTTCATGTTATCATTATGATTTATGACCATTAATGAGCTCACCAGACATACATCACTCGCCAGTATATCTCCCAAATGTTTACGATTGGTCAATAATCAATTAATCAATAATCAATGCTGGGTATATGGAACAAACTGCCAGGTGAGGTAGTTGAGGCAGGTCCTATATCAACATTTAAAAAACACTTGGGCAGGTACTTGGATAGAATAGGTTTAGAGCTGATATGGGTCAAATGCTGGCAAACAGGGCTGGCCTGGATGGGGATTTTGTTCGGCTGGACAAGTTGAACTGAAGGGTCTGTTTCTGTGCTGTATGACAGTATGACTATAAATCTAGAGCATTTTAAATTTTGCATGCAGCTTACTTTATGCAAAATAAATGAAAACGTAAATTACGCATCGTCAACATTTGTTGTCAACACAAAGTATCTTTATTGGAAAAGAAAGGAAAAATATTTTTTTCGAGTAGGCCTTGGGTAATGTTTTATTTTCTGCTTTTATTGGTTAAAACCAGAAACATCAAGCCCAAATTTTGTATAATGAGGTAGGGGGTAGAGGAGTGATGGAATTAAATGATCTCAGTGATGTATAGCCCAAAGTGAAAATAGGGATAGTTCACTCACATGTCGTTGAATAATTGTGAATCTGGAGCCAGATAAGATGGAAGAATTTATAAAAAATGATATTAATTTAGGAAGAGTTTAGATTTTCACCACAGACTCAATGGGCCAGCATCTATGCTGTATCTCTCTATGACTCGTGAATCCAGACCCTTTTGTAAACATGGACATTGTCCTTTTGGTGGCATCTGCTAACTTACTAACTGCATTGTCATCCAAATCATTACTAAAGATGGTAAACGACAGTAGACCCCACATATATACCTTGGCACACCATTGGTGATAGGCTTCCAATCAGAAAAACAACCCTCCACTACCACTCTCTGACTCCTTCTGTCAAGCCAATTTTGTGTAGAATTGGCTAGCTCACACTGGATCCCATGTGACTAAGCATTGGGACTAAACTACCATTTAGGACCTTGTCAAAGGCCTTGTTAAAGTCCACAGAGACAACATCCACTGTCTTGCCCTCGTCAATCCTCTTGGTGACCTCTTCAAAAAGCTTTAGGTTTTGTGAGATGTAATTTCCCAGTCACAAAGCCATGCTGAGTATTCCCAATCAGTCCTTGCTATCCAAGTGTTGGTAGAAGCTGTCCCTCACAAGTCCCCTCATAAATAACTTTGGACAATATTTGCATCATCTTTAGCCATATAGAAGTACTGTGGGACTGGAAGGGGGCTAATGTTCTGCTTGTCGTTGCAGGCCTTCTTAAATATAGGAAAAAACATTAGCCTCCTTCCAGTCTTACGGTACCTTCTCTGTGGCTGCGTATGATGTAAATATTTCTGCCAGGCCCCCAGCAGTTTATTTCCCAGCTTCCCACAATGGGCATACACATGCTCAGACCCTGGCATTTGCCTACCTTTAATGTTCTTTAAGACTGCTAACACCTCCTCTTTTGTGATTTGGATATGGTCTAAAGCATCACTGTTTATTTACCTCAATTCCTTTGCTTCCATGTTCTTCTCCTCTACATATATATATGAATGAGATGTATTCATTTAGTCCTGGCACATTTCCTGTGGGTGGACACATAGCCAACCATGTTCATCCTTTAATACGTGCTCTTAATATACCTGTAAAATCTTAGGATTTTCTTCATCTTGCTTGCCAATTCCATCTCATGTCCTCTTTTTGCCCTCTTGATTATTCTCTGAAGTGTACTCCCACATTTCCTATGTTCTCAAGGAATTTGCTTGATTCCTACTCCCTATACTTTAAATATGCCTCCTTCTTTCTTTCTGACTGGAACTACAATATCTTAATCTTTCTTGCCCTGGCACCCAGCTCCCGCCTCACATTCCCCAAGATTTACCAATTTACCTGGGATAGTGTTGAAAGTTCCCAAATTTTTAAGGCATGCCCAAATTAACTGCTTCAGCACAGCTGATTGATGTCAGTAGCCCTCCAGTTCTCTGCAGATTATGGCCATGGGTACTTGGGTTGGTGACCTTTTCTCGCCAATTTCCCAATGCTGGAAGAATTCCTCAGCTGATATAACTTAGATTAGCAACTAAGAGTACCTAGTCTCTGTAGAATTCTACTGTGTAATTCTTATAATAACTTCTATATATTTTTCAATTATAACATCTAATACATAGCCTATGGCGGTAGAGGTGCTGCCTTACAGCACCAGAGACTTATCCATGTTCGATCCTGACTATGGGTGCTGTCTGTACGGAGTTTGTACGCTCTCCCTGTGACTGCGTGGGTTTTCTCCAGGTGCTCCGGTTTCCTGCCACATTCCAAAGACATGCACATTAGTAGGCTAATTGACTTCTATAAATTGCCCTAGTGTGTAGAATATGAATCTGTGGTGACATAGGACATGTACATGTGATCATTGTTCGGCATGGAGTCATGTGTGCTGAACGACCTGTTTCCTCGCTGTATCTCTAAACTAAACTAAACTAAACTAAACTAAACTAAACTAAACTAAACTAAACTAAACTAAACTAAACTAAACTAAACTAAACTAATAAAATTCTGAGGTCAAACTTCTTTTGACATCCAACAGAAAAAACTAACTGTGACCTCAGAGTGTATATTCCTTCCTTGGTTATTTCTAAGCAGGGCTTTAATGAACTTGAGTTCTATATTTGATCATAACTTTTAAGATTTGGCCACCTTTTCTGGGATTCTAAGTAAAGGCTGAAGAGAAGTAACAGATAATAATCTTGTAGTGGTTAACAGATCTGAAGAAAGATGGCTGCTATTGCATGGCAACAGAATGGAGAAGAATATTAAATGTTATTTTCACAGTATGTTGCAGACTATGGATAGATATGAAATAAAAACATACAATGCAGAACAAACTAAAAGTGGTAGGTACACAAAAATGCTGGAGAAACTCAGCGGGTGCAGCAGCATCTATGGAGCGAAGGAAATAGGTAACGTTTCGGGCCGAAACCCTTCTTCAGACTCACTTTCAAACTAAAAGTGGTCCCTTTTTTACATTCTCACATTTTTCATTATTCTTTCCTTCAGATATCATGAGATTACTGCAAGCTTTCAGTTACACATTTGCAATACATTTTGATCAATAAACCATTGGAAAAGGCAGAGGGTTATAGTCATATAAACATTAACAAATTAATCATCTCCCTGCTGATGATTATCGCTGGATTAAATTCAATCAATTGGGGCAGATATCTTGAGTACATGCACTGGAAACCTGTGCTGCTCCCTTTTAGATTGGGAAGGTTATGTTTTTATCCATATTCTCCAAAATTACAGGAAGATTTGGAACAATGCGTATGGCCCTTCTGTTCCTGACATAAGCAAGTAAAAGGAATGATTTCCCAATGATAATCACTGTTCAGTGAGTAAAATGGCGTCATATTTAGGTTTGCATATGATGTCCTCCAGCAACCTGTTAACATTCACAGTTCAGGTTCATAGGAGGATCCATCAAAAGGGGAAGTAAACCGGTGGTCGGTATGGAGTTACTTGTCATTCAGTCAGGAGAACAGCAGAGGAAGACGAGTGAAGCTTAGAATGTCTGCTTGCTCGCAGACTGACTGTTCAAGCCAAGACCACATAATCTATGCTGACAATTCAGTCCTCCATTACATGTGCCACGGCTGTAGGTCAGATTATCAATCAATGCCCCAGCTGCCTGAAGGTAAAGCACTTTTCCAAGAAGTATAAGAGAGTTTAACTGTGCCTTGTTAAGGTTTATTCCACAACTGACTCAATAAAAACAAATTACCTGCCGTTTTTCGTATTATGTGAACCTTATCTTATTAACTGACAAATTTGTCATTGTCTGTTAATTGCTCTCCAAAGCAGCCTAACAAACTTATAGATATTGTGCTGAGCAACCGGGAGATCAGGTAGGTTAAGGCGGACTGAGCGGAAATCTCTCTTACTCGGAAAAACTCTCTCACTGCTCCCACTCTGTGATTCCTTCTTCTCTCTGAAAAATGCTCAGTCTGCCTTAATCTACCTGATCTCCCGGTTGCTCAGCACTTTAACTCCCCCTCCCATTCCCAATCTGACCTTTCTGTCCTGGGCCTCCTCCATTGTCAGAGTGAGGCACAGTGCAAATTGGAGGAGCAGCACATCATATTTCGCTTGGGTAGCTTACACCCCAGCGGTATGAACATTGACTTCTCTTACTTCAAATAGCCCTTGTTTTCCCTCTCTATGCCCTCCCCCTTCCCAGTTCTCCCACCAGTCTTACTGTCTCCGACTACATTCCATCTCTGTCCCACCCACTCCCCTGACATCAGTCTGAAGAAGGGTCTCGACCCGAAAAGTCACCCATTTCTTCTCACCTGAGCAAGAGCGGAACTCGCTATCAAAAAACATGGAGGGGACGGGGGACACAGTTTTTTGGCGTCCGCGCGCGCACGCGCACACTCACACACACGCGCGAGGTAGTATCTTTGCTTCGGAGGCCCAATCCAGCGCTAAATGCAGCTCAACTGTGCCTGTCTCACGGGGTTAACTACAGCCCTGTCTGGACTGACGGGATACCAGCGCTGCTTCTCCGCGCTGGCCATATTTACCGCAAGTCCAGGAAGGCTATAGGCTCACCTGGCGGGACAGGCAGAGTTGACCTGGTTTAGCGCTGCTTCTCTGCGCTGGCTGTGGGCCTGGGGGCACCGCGCCAGTCTGACTACCGACCAAAGATCCTATAGCGGAGGATCTTTGCTGCCAACCTCTCTGGCCACTCGGGTGGGGACGGGACAGCGCCGGAGACCCGGCCGGGATCGATCCTGCCTGCGGATGAGGCGCAGGTCTGTGCCACGTCTCCCTCCTCCAATCGCCGCGCTCTATCCTCAGTCCCACACCCCCCCCCCACTCCTCCCTCCTCCAATCATCGCGCTGAATTATCATGTCCCGTCCCCATTGCCTGCTGACCGACGTCTCTCTCGTCCAATCGGCGCCCTCGATCAGCAGTCCCACCCCCACTGTCTCGCGGAAAGCGGAGATATCACCGGGTTTTTAAATCCGGATCACAAACACTTGGGGGGGATGTCCCCCACCTCTCAAAACATGGGGGGGACGTGTCCCCTCTGGCCCCCCCCGGGTTTTCCGCCCCTGCTCCTGAGATGCTGCTTTGCCCGCTGAGCTACTCCAGCATTTTGTGTCTACCTTCGATTTAAACCAGCATCTGCAGTTCTTTCCTACACTAACAAACTTAAAGTTGCATACAACCATTTAGACTTTAGACTTAAGAGATACAGCATGGAAAAAGTGTTTTTGGCCCATGGAGTCTGCATCGACCAGTGATTACCCATATACTAGCACTGTCCTACACACTAGGGACAATTTACAATTTACAGATGACAATAAACCTACAAACATGCACATCTTTGGTGTGTGGGAGGAAACCGGATCACCCAGAGAAAACCAATGTGGTCCCAGGGAGAAGTGCAATTTCTGTACAGACAGCACCCGTAGTCAAGATCGAACCTGGGTCTTTGGTGCTGTAAGGCAGCAACTTTCCTGTTGCACCACCGTGCCGCAGTGGCATGATATTGTGTTGATTGAAGAGGTGCCTTCTGTCACTCTTGCCATGAAACAATTGGAATATGCAGTAAATTATAAACTCAGATTAGTTATAGGACAGAAAGGTTGGTATGGGAATTCGAATAGGAGTTAAAATTTCCTTGGCCTCTATTGAGCGAGACCACAAGCAAACTGGAGGAACAGCCTCTCATATTCCAACTGGGTAACTTACAACCCAATGTATGAACCATGAATCTGTCTAATTTTAGGTAACAACCAAATCTCCGCACCCCTCTTCTCTGTGCCCCACCCAGAAGTGTCCCCATTTCCCCTATCACACTGTCCTGTCCCCCATCCCCTTCACCTATCTTCCTTCCTCTGGTTTCACATTTCACTCTTCGCACCTTATCATACACCATTTTGTCTCTTTTTCATCTTTGGCCTTTAACTGACCATCTGCCTATCAAACCCCCTTACCTGTATCCACCTACCGCTTGCCAGGCTTTCACCCACCTCCACCTCATTTTCATTAACACCCCCTACTGCAAATAGTCTGAAGAAAGGTTCCAACCTGAAAAGTGACCTATCCAGGTCTTCCAGAGATGTTGCCTGACCCACTGAATTATTTTAGCACTGCGTTGTTCTCAAGAAACCAATATCTGCAGTCGCTTGTTTCGAGAACTTATGTAAAATTTATCTTGTCTGAGTCTCTGTGCCTGTGATGCTGCGGCAGGCAAGATTTTCATTGTACCTGAACCTTGCCATACTTGTGTATGTGACAATATATTCAACTCGATTTGCTTTGACTTGCAGCTTCCACACTCATCCGTAAGCCCGACAATGTTGACTGCTCTAAGTGAAACTAATAGCACTTACCAGCAAAACCTTTGCCATTAATTTTAGTGGCTGGAAAAATGTGTTGTAGTGTTGTCATTCTCCCTTGTATGACTGTTCTATAATCCCACAATACAAACAACTTAACTTCAACGTCCATTTTCCATTTCAATTATTGGTGATAAAAGTCATGATTCATATTTTCAAAATTTTGAATGCAGTTGTCCTCCATAACTGACTATAATTTCCTTCAAATCCAAGTAGGAACTGCATGGACGTCATAGACATGTGTTGATTGTACAAAGGAATGAGTATTGAATACTCCCAGTCAACCATGCCGTTATTATGAGCCAGTGTGATGAACAAAAACTAGTTATTATGACTCACACCAAATTATAAAAAAGTATCCATGGTTCAACAAAAGTATTTTTAACTATTAAAGTTTAAAAGAAAGCTGGAATTGTAATTGTAATTGTCCCTAACTAAGTAATGGTCTTTCTCTCAGAATGTAGCACACCAAAGCCAAACTGATGATTTATTTCCTCCCGTTTTCGAGAAGCTAGACTATACATGGTCATCATGAATTGAAGCACTTGACTCCTCCCACTCTCTTTGCATTAAGCCAAAAATGTCTTCTTTAATGATGCTGATTGGGTTCTGTTGTAATCCCTTGGACCCTAATCTATTATTTTTTATCTGAGGTCTGTGTTGGGATGTGTTCCTGGCTAGAATAACCATTGCAAAATAGGGAGGGTTTGGACAGACCTAATTTATTTCCCCTGGAACTCCGTAGGTTGTGGGGAGACCTGATAGATCAATATAAAATTTTGAGAGGTATAGATAGGGTAGACAGTCAGAATCTTTTCCCCAGGGTGAGGGCATAACTTTAAAGTGAGATGTACAAAGTTTAAAGGAGATGTGCAAGCCAAGTTTTTATACGGAGGCTGATGAATGCAGATACATTAGTCACATTTAAAATACTTTTGGATAGGCATATGCATATGTAGGGAATGGAGGGATATGGATTACGTACAGGTAGATAAGTGATGGTCTTTGCATCATGTTCAGCACAGACATTGTGGGCCAAAGGGCCTGTTCCTGTGTTGTACTGTTCTATGTTCTATGTTGTAAAATGGCAGCTCGGATTAGAAGTTACGTTTATTTTTGCCATTAGTTTCCTTGTGGTACCAGGAGGTGCGGGAGTGTGTCACTAGGACAACCACCATCAAAGGAAACTTTGAGCCTCTCTGTCAGGTTCTTCCACCACTCTAGCAGCAGATTGTCTTCATGTTAGTCTGGCTTCTGACTAGCCTACTTTAAAAGCAAGTTCACAGCATTCTGCAATGGTCTATTAACTCCAAAAGTTGGTAAATATATCAATGAGGTTTGAACAATGAATACTTCCCATCCACCACCCTCAATGAACTGGTTTTATCATTTATTTACATTGTGCCCTTCCACAATTCATAAAACCCATTTCCCTCCAACTCCTTAAACCTATCCATTTTAATGCAAGTTACAACTTTGATCTGGTGATCCCTGCTGTTAGTTGAGGACAGTAGCAGTGCCACATCCCAATAAAGAATTTAAAAAGTTGTCTGAATGCTTCTCTGCTATAAACTCTATGTATAAATGGCAATTCGCATGCTTCATATTTTTTCCATGGAACAAATAGGAAACATCTTGCAGCAAACATATTCACCTCTAATCACCGTGAATCCATAACAGGGTATTCTTTGTTCAGGGTACTGTTGCCAACAATAAAATACCTACCTGAAGATTAAAAAAAACACCCACATTTGCAAAAGGAAATAATTAATTTTACAACAGCAAGATAGCTGAAAGCTTAATAATCAGTTAAATTGATCATTTTCGCAACTGAGCACTAACTCGTCGTGTTTTTGATTAGGTTTTATTAAGATCCCAAACATAAAGTACAATTCCACCTTTAATTTCTCAATATTGTGATTGTAAGAGAGCAACATAGAACTGATAATTTCAGCCAGTATTGAAGTCCGTTAACTCTGCCTTTGTTTGTTGTCTTTCCATTATCAGGAAGATTATCATGAGCAGAGCTATTTAAAATGTAATAAGAGAAAATTTGTTATTTATAATTAAAAAAAATTTGAGGATTAAGCAGCTACAAGGAGCTTCCACCTTGGGTATTCTAAGATCAAACTAGCAATTATTAGGCAAATGGCCTAATTTGTTGTTTAAATAAGAATATTAGTCTTCATTTATTCACGCTAATGGTGTCTTGCTTTTTTTGCCAATCACAAATGGACCTGTGCAAAATTGAACAAAATTCATTGGTGGCTGAGCTGTTTAAGCCTGATGGTCAGCCGGCCACTGAACTATTCTTTCAAGTCTGGATATAATTCAGCAAAGTAAAACATTTTAATAAAGAAAATACGAACATCTTCATAATTATGTTCAGACACACCAACCCAGTATTTTGCAGTTGACAGGTCAGGCAGCATCAGAACCTTTTCAAATTTCCAGCATCAGCAGCTTTCTGCTTCCACAGCAAGTGGACTTATTTGCACATATTCTATCTGCACAAATTGTGCTATAAGGCCCACATATTCATTTTAAATAGTGAAGTTGATCATATCTGGGTCAAAGGCTCATATGCATTTACCTTCACATGCTTGATGTTTTCCCAGTGTCAGTCTCAAAGTCAATGACATCATTGGTCTGCCGGCAAGAATTGGAGCTTCCTTGATAAACCCATTACTTTTTCTTGTTACCATTGTACCCATCTAATACCCAGCATGTTTCCATATCTCTCACCCTTCTTTCTCAATAGCTAACATCATATTAAATGATTTATTGGAGCTCGTTGGAGCTGCATTATTAACATGTTGAAAATGTTCGACGACCTGCAAAGACCTATGACGGTTGGCAGCAGTTGCCGAAAAAGTCGCGTAAGTGGGACAGGCCCATAATGGGAACCTATGGAGTCATCTGTGCACCTGATTTTGTCTGCTAAATGTAATGGCATTACTTTTAACATTTCTTTACTCAATTTTGCAAAATCTTTTCCGGGGATCCCAGTTTGCAAAAGTACTGCACAGCACATGTTACATGCATCAAATGTGTATTAACTTCCATACATGCATATACATCGAAATAGACTGCTTTAATTGAAAGATAACTGTAAGGCTTTGTGGTGTTTTGTTTCAAGAGCCTTTCACACTTTTAGGTTATCAGTTATTGTTAGAGTGTTAAGGGCCTGTCCCACTTGCACGTCATTTGCGCGTCATTTACGCAACATCATTTACGCGTCGTGATGCGCACGTGGTGAGGCATGGGGGCGTAGGCAGGGTCGCGCGCGGCACCCCAGGATTTGAGGATTCACAAAATCTTCGCCCGCCACCTGCGTGACGCGCAAATGACGCCCAAGTGGGACAGGCCATTTAGATAACCAGGCACAACACATGACTCTCCTATCCAACAGGATCACATACTATGAATTTATGTATACACACATTAATTCATGGAGCAGAATGCATGCAAATATATTTAATCAATTCTATTTTTTCTTGGAAAAATAAGTAAAGGGTAGTTTTATCTAAAATACTTTCAACAGTGAGATAAAAATAGGTAAACAGCAGATTGTTACATGATTATAACTGAGTCTCTCTTTTAATTCGGCAATTCTAAGTGTAGTCATCAGTTTCGTAACATACAGTACTTGATCTCTTTTTGGATTGAAACAGCTTTTAGACAGTTTGATTGTTGAAAACAAAGAAGATACTCCTAGTGCGTCACATTCATTTGGATTTGTACTTCACTTTCCGAAGTTTGTGCTAGATCTAATCTAAACACAAATCCATGATCAAGTAGTCAGGCAGCATTTGTGGAAAGAAAAACAGTTAATATTTTAGTTTTGAAGAACTTTTATAACCTGTTTTTCATTCTCGGATTCTGACTGACCTGCTGAGTATTTGCTGCATTTTCTGTTTTTATTTTATTTTCCAGTGTTTTTTTTCCAAGAGAATATACTGGCGATGTAAATGTTTTAACTCATTATCATAATATTCTGCGGCTTTATCCATTCCCATACCATTGCATTAATTATTAACCAACACATTTTAATGTAAAAGTCTATTCATTTACTGCTATAAAAGGATACTGAATAATCCAAGTTTTTCATTGTCTGAATAAGCTTTCCAAACGATAAAGTCTACCTTTCTTCTGTCAATTTGAAATATAATTAAAATTGCTTTTGTTATCAGTCTTACTCTTGGATCTGCAGATTTGACCTTTCATTTGGTAACTGAATCACTTAGCTGTCTAAACTATTAAGACTCCAGTGAGAGATGGCCATTGCAATGATATTTGCTCACTGAACTGGTGTCATCAGTCTATCTCTGACTAAGGTTATAGACTGCAACTATATTAGTCATTTGCAATGGATGAAATTCTCTCACATCCTTGGGTGGCATTTCCATTGACACCCAATTTGATTGCATATATGTGCAGCATGGTGACGCAGCAGTAGAGTTTCTGCCTTACAGCGACAGTGTCCTGGGATTGATCATGACTATGATGCTGTCTGTACAGAGTTTGTACGTTCTCCCTGTGGCCGCATGGGTTTTGTCTGAATGCTCCAGTTTCCTCCCAAAGATGTGTAGGTCTGTGTCCAAGCTATATCTCTTAAACTAAAACTAAATTAAAACTGAAATGGAAGATTATACATGCTAGGCAAATCTATCTGCATTTGTTCATCTATTAGACCATACCCAAATCTATCCCAAGAGGCATGATCCAAGAAGGTAGCAAAATTACAATGTAAGGAAAAGTTAGTCATAGAGTCATGCAGCACAGAAACAGGCCCTTCAGCCCACTTGCCCATGCTAACCAAGATGCCACATCTACACTAGTCCCACCTGCCTGCATTTGGCCCATATCCTTCCAAACCTTTACGATCCTATTCTTGCATTAAACTGATTGTCTCATCTACAGTATTTGTAGCTACTTGCACTCATTTATAACTTTTGGCTATTCGAGCTATTTTGAACTAGAGTTTGGTCTTCCACTTTCTGCCATCAATATCTTTAAACAAGATTTTTGCATGGCACCAGAAGACCATGCAATATGTTTGAAGTCCAATCTCCATCAGTATTGCCAAATTATGCTCTGACATCGTATTGCCCTGGATTCACCAACGATCACCCATACACTAGTTCTATCCTACACATGAGGGACAATTTACAAAAAAACAATTAACCTAAAAACCTACATGTCTTTGGCATGTGGGAGGAAACCGGAGCACCT
The DNA here is from genome assembly GCA_038087875.1 of Malacoraja senta. NCBI lineage: Eukaryota > Metazoa > Chordata > Chondrichthyes > Rajiformes > Rajidae > Malacoraja > Malacoraja senta. The sequence continues at coordinate 19,256,289 of CM075984.1, read as the reverse complement.
GTAGGAAACACACGCGGTCACAGGGAGAATGTACAAACTATATAATGCTCGCGATGAGGTAGGCTGAAAGATTAGGACTACAACGTAACCAATGGGAGGAGTATTCAGAAATCTCATAACAGAAGGGAAGAAGCTGTTCCTAAGGGCCTGTCCCACTGCGGGGACCTAATTTGCGAGTTTTGAAGAGTTTGCGCTCGACTCAAACTCGCACCATGATCGACACGTGGTCCCCGGAGGTCTATGTAACTCTCCTTCATGCTCGAGAGAAGTTCCCGCATACTCGCGGCCTCAGTTTGGTCGAGGAGTATTGTTTAGCATGCTGAAAAATTGTCCGCGAGTAAAAATTGGTCGGCATGGAAAAAATCAATATTTTTTTACTGGTAGGTTTAGTCGATGTAGGTTGTAGTAGGTCGGCATGTTATTCGTAGGTAATCATAGGCAATCAAAGGTAATCAAAGTTATTCGAAGGTAATCAAAAGTAGTCGAAGGTAGTCGTAGATAGTGTAAGTATAGTCGAAGGTGGTCGAAGGTGGTCGTCTTCACTCTCCACTATACAGTGTCCAATTTTCCAGAGAGCATCGACGAGTAAATCGTAGATAGTCGAAGCTAGTCTTCAACATTGTCGAAGGAGGTCGAAGGAGATCGAAGGAGGTCTTCTACATGTTTGTAGGATGTCTTCTACATATTCGTAGGAGGTTCACTACATAGCCGAAGGAGTCGTAGGAGGTGTTCTACTTCGGCGATACAACAAGACCATGACACTCTCCTTGACTCTCCTAAACTCTTCTAAACTCGCAAATTAGGTCCCGCAATGGGACAGGCCCTTGAATCTGCTGGTATGTGCATTCAAGCTTTTGAATCTTCTACTCAACAGGGATGGACAAAAGAGGGAAGTGTTGACATATCTCTATTCCCCTGTAGGAGTATTTCCACGCATTGATATAGAATCTATATTACTAAAAGTCTGATCTTGACCACTTCCTGTTGTTCTGTATATTGATTTTAGAAAAAACGCTGCCACTTACGGCTGTGATTTTTGTCCATCTTACTCAGTCCCTCTCCGCTGCGCAGGACAAGAGGATTTTTCCCATCGATGAAAAATAAAAGTTGGCACAGTGAAATGTGATCACCATACAGCCATACAATAAAATAAAGAACACAACACACAATAGAGTTCAACATAAAACATCTCCACACCTGTTGCCTTTTATTTGGAAATGCTAAATCTGTGTTGCCTTTGGTTTGGAAATGCTAAAGCTGTGTTGCGTTTGGTTTGGAAATGCTATATTTGTGTTGCCTTTGGTTTGGAAATGCTAAAGCTGTGTTGCCTTTGCTTTGGAAATGTTAAATTTGTGTTGCCTTTGGTTTGGAAATGCTAAAGCTGTATTGCCTTTGGTTTGGAAATTCTAAAGCTGTGTTGCCTTTGGTTTGGAAATGCTAAAGCTGTTTTGCCTAATTAAAGTTGCTTTGCCTAATTAAAGTTGCCTTCCCTAAATTAAGGTGGCCTTGCCTAATTAAAGTTGCCTTGCCTTCTATCTAATTAAGAGTCTGATCTTGACCACTTCCTGTTTGTGCTTTATATTGATTTCAGAAAAAACGCTACCATGTACGGCTGTGATTTTTGGCCATCTTACTCCGAGTCCCCCTCTGCTCATCAGGTGCCGAGGATTTTTCCCATCGATGAAAAATAAAAGAATTATTAGTGTTCAAAAAATGTTGAGATTCTCTCTCCTGTCAATCATGCCATGAAGGCCACGCCCCCTTCTGGTGGGGGGGAGGGACTATAAAACCCACAAGTGTGGGTGTGGCTCAGTCTCTGCAAGATGGAGGAGGGAGAGGTCATGACTCGCTGTCTTTAGTGGCCTTGCACCCTGCTTGAAATGGTATGAAACTACACTTGAATTTGGTGGCATTGCACTCTGCTTGAAGTGGTAAGAAACTGCACTTGAATTTGGTGGCCATGCACCCTGCTTGAAATGGAATTTCAAGGAATAGCCGCGAGTCAACTGCCAGCCTTCCAGCCTTGAGTGAGTGAGCTGCCAGCACAACAGGCTTGAGTGCCTGAGCCACCAGCCCAAGAATCCATTCGGCCCACAATGTCCATACTAGCCCTCTGGATACCAGTCCCTTCAGCCCACAACACCCATACTAGCGCTCCAGAAACCCCACCCCCACTTGCCACCAATTTTGGAATTGGTGGAGAGGTGGAATATTGTGTTGGGGACCAGCCCTCCCATGTGAGGCTGGGACCCAATGGGTCCCACTTAGTCTAGTACATACTATTTATTACATTTTAGTACAATCATTCAAAATATAATGTTTAAATATGGCACAATGCAAATACTATTTGGCATAAGGAAAGACTGAGGAAGGTATGAGATTTTCGCATTAGATTAACCCAGATTCCTCAATTATATGCCAACGTATTAAGTGATATTAAAAGACTGAGATAAGACAAGTAGCAATGGCTTGATTCCAATCGTTGACAAGTTTAAAATAAGAGGCCAGAGATACAACTTGAAATGTGAGTAATAGGGAATAGAGAAAGTGAGGAAAGGCTTCACTGAAAGCCTTGTAAGTTCTACTTCTCCACCAGGGTTAGTGGCTTGTGCAGAAAATATGTCAACATACCAAATTAGATTGTGGGAGATGTGAAGAAAGTCATTTAGAAACAGGAATCATTGTGAATGGGACTTCTTGGTCAAATTTCAGTATCAATATGAACTTGATGGACCAATTTATCATTTTCTGTGCTGTGCTTTTATCCAAGATAAAATCTTACCTGTTTCGCCACTGTGAAAAAAAGATGGTGATAAAATTTCTGGATAGGCCCCAACTGCGCAGGCGCAGCTGAGGACCCGTTGGGTGCCCTTTGCGACGCCAGTAAAGATGAGCACAGGAACTCTCCCCCAACTGCGCATGTGCGGGTGGGGGCGCTATAAGTTTTTAAAAAATGTTAATAACTTTTAAAATATACCATCGATCTGAACAAAACATGTTTCATTTACAGCACAGGACAATGTTGAGTAAGGTGGGGCAAAAATCGTAGTGCTATAGTGTACCATATTTACGTAAATAGAGGTACAGACAAACAAACAAGATGAGAGTTTTAGTTATAGAGACTGATAGACTGATAGACTGATAGACTGATAGACTGATAGACTGATAGACTGATAGACTGATAGACTGATAGACTGATAGACTGATAGACTGATAGACAGATGCAATATTCCAGCAAAATGTAGATGTATATTTTGCTATTATCTGCTCAATCAGATACCCTGCTGCTTAAAACATAGTGTTATAAGGATAATGTATAAAGATGACATCAGTCTTCTTGCAACAAAAAATTGTGCAAATGCTGAACAGAACCAAAAACATTGGAAACACAAACAGTATAGTCAGATTTGATGAGATCAGTTTTAACTGCAAGATGATAAATCCCGGAATTTCATGTGCATCCCAAGTGATTTTCTACCCACTGGTTCATGAAATTTACCTGATGTGTATTTTCTGCTTATGTATTTCAAGTTTCTAGTATTCACAGTTTCTCTTTTTTCTCTGTCAAAAAAATAAACAGTACTTTTCTTTGGCCCAGTAGTAAAGTTAATGGCATGATTATATGATGTGTGCAGTGTGCGTTAAGTCTATCCAGTCAACCAGTAGACCCCATGTACTTACTTTTAAGTTATTTCCTGTATTTTTTCTTTTCCTTATCTCTTTAAATGTCTTCCCAATCACTCCCCATCCATGTTGTGAACCCTCTTTATTAAATATCAGCAATATAATAATAATAATACATTTTATTTATATAGCGCTTTTCAAGGACTCAAAGTCGCTTTACATGGAGAGTCAAAAACAAAACAAAATAGAGCAGTAAGACAGAGATGCAAAGGGGAGGGGGACATGGGACTAAGGGTATGCAGAGGTGAAGAGATGGGTCTTGAGGCGGGACTGGAGGATGGTGAGGGACTCAGAATTTCGGATCAGTTGTGGGAGGGAGTTCCAGAGCCTGGGAGCTGCCCTGGAGAAGGCTCTGTTTCCAAAAGTGCAGAGGTTGGATTTCGGAATGGAGAGGAGACCGGCTGATGTGGATCTGAGGGACCGTGAGGGTTGGTAGGGGGAGAGGAGGTCAGTGAGATAAGGGGGGCCAAGTGGTTGAGGGCTTTGTAGGTGAGGACCAGGATTTTGTAGATGATCCGGTGGGAAATGGGAAGCCAGTGAAGTTCTTTGAGAACTGGGGTGATGTGGTGCCAGGATTTGGTGTGGGTGATGAGTCGGGCGGCTGCATTTTGGACCAGTTGGAGTCGGTTGATGTTGCTGGAATTAATGCCAAAGAGAAGAGAGTTACAGTAGTCCAGTCGGGAGGAGATGAAGGCATGGATGAGTCTTTCAGCTGCGGGGGGTGAGAGAGAGAGGGTCTGATTTTGGCAATGTTGCGGAGGTGAAAAAATGATGTTTTGACAACATGGCGGATGTGAGGCTCAAGGGAGAGGGTTGAGTCAAAGATCACGCCAAGGTTGCGGGCCTGAGGAGATGGGGAGACAGTGGTGCCGTCAATAGTGAGAGTGGGGTTGTTAATTTTGGTAAGTGTTGATTTGGAGCCAATGAGGAGAAATTCTGTTTTGTTACTGTTTAATTTAAGGAAGTTGAGTTGCATCCAAGATTTGATGGCTGACAGGCAGGAGTTGATATGGTAGAGAGGGGGGTGGTGGGGGGACTTGGTGCTGAGATAGATCTGGGTGTCATCAGCATAGCAATGGAAGTCCAGGTTGAAGTGACGGAGTATATGACCAAGGGGTAGGATGTAGATGATGAAGAGGTGGGGACCGAGAACGGAGCCTTGGGGAACGCCTTGAGTGACAGTGGCTGTGGCAGAGGTGTGGTTATGGAGAGAGATGAAGTGGGATCGGTTGGAAAGGTAGGAACGGAGCCATGAGCACCATTATTAAATACCAGCAGCATCTTTAATTAAAGATTCAGCAGAGATCCAAAGAGGTGCATCCAAGGAGATGTTGTACAGATCAAGGTTCATAATGGCAGGAAAGAAGGTAAAATAAATGGGTGTTTTATCATCATTATCAGTTGCTCGCCCATCTTTATGGAATAGCAGTCCTCATGAGATGCTGTTAGGCCATAATGTGAGAGCCAAGAGTGTTTCATTGTCTTGTGTATTTTCAATGGAACAATGAAATTCTTACTTGCTGCAGCTTTACATGCCCATTAACACAATAGCACACAAATAAACATACAATGATCAGTAATACACTAAGTTAATAAACATTTACACTGGCTAATCTGACCATAATAGTGTAGAACTGAAGTACATGGTACAACCAAAACAAAATCTATACTAGATCATAATTGCTGAGGTAGGGTTGTGGTTAGTGTTTTGCAGTGTTCAAGAGCACGATGGTGATTGGGAAGAAATTGTATTTGAACATGGAGGTCACAGTTCTTAGGCTCCTGTACCTCATTCCCTTTGGTAATAGCGAGATGAGTGTGTGGCCAGAGTGGTGTGGCTGATTGATGATATTAGCTGCCTTTTTGAAGCAATGGCACCTATAGACCCTTGATGGTGTGGAGGTCAGTACCTGTGATGGACCGGCAATGTCTTCCACTTTCTGCAATATCCTTCTTTCCTGGAAGTTCGAGTTATTGAACCAGGCCACGATGCAACTAGTCAATATGCTTTCTATTCTACTCCTGTAGAGTTGAGTATTTGATGACATACAGAATCATCAGACCAGCATCTGCAGTTCCTTGTGTCAACAACCAGCTCCTTGGTATCGCTAATGTTGAGAGCAAGATTGTTAATTTGATTGAATGGTGCCAGAACAACAATCTCCCTCCTGTGCACAGACTCATCGTTACCCGTTATTTGTCCAATCATCAGTTAAGTTAAAAATGGCGTTGGAGCTTATCTTCTTCTTCTTGAGTATGGCGTGCACAGCCTAAAGTTGGAGGACAACTTGTTCTATTTGATCTATTTGATTGTGCACGCCGGGTTGTTTGCATTCGTCAAAACAGGGCGGACCAAGTGAAGGTTGCAATCTTCCACCCCAGCGTTGGAGCTGTGTCTATGAGTACAGAGAGAGAAATCTAAAGCTGTGGCGAATGACTTATTACAGACTAATTTAATTGCATGTCTAAAATGCTGGGGTAACTCAGCAGGACAGGCAGCATCTTTGGATAGAAGGAATGGGTGATGTTTGGGGTCGAGACCCTCTTGAAAGTCTGAAGAAGGGTTTCGACCCAAAACATCACCCACTCCTTCTATCCAAAGATGCTGCCTGTCCCGCTGAGTTACCCCAGCGTATTGTAACTGTCTTAAGTGTAAACCAGCATCTGCAGTTCTTTCCTACCATTGTTTATTAACCAGTTGTGAATATTGCTGACATCGCCAGCATTTATTGCCTATCCCTAGCTACCCCACAACAGAGAAAGTAATTAAGAGTCAATTGGTCGTTTTTGGTTGACATGTAGGATAGTCTTCGTAAGGATGTTAGATTTCCACCCCCAAAGAACATTAGTGACAAAGCCGACATTACATACATTATTGCTCTCTAAATGCCAGACACTGTTTAAAGTGCTGCACAGGCAATATTACTCAAAGACCAAATTGAGCAAGATTTTCCCCTTTTTGTGATAAATGTCAATCTCAAGAAGCCACCTTAACCTACAGTTTTGTACTGTGCAAAAAAATAGAACGTTTTTGGACGGAAATATTCAGCGTCACCTCTAAAACACTGAAAACTCCACTAGAGCCAGACCCAAAATTGATAATACTGTGAATATCAGAGGCATGTGGCAACCCTACGGTCTCGCAAAGACGCTTCCTTGATTACGGTCTAATATCAGCAAAAAAACTTATACTTAAATTTTGGAAAAAGACAACAGTGCCCTTAGTGCAGAAGTGGATTACGGAAATGACAGATACACTACATTTACAACGAATTAGGTTTATCTTGATTGACAAACCGGAACAATTTTTAAAAATATGGTCTCCTTTTATTGAATTTCTTGAGCAATACAATGGTTGAACACAAACTCAAAACTGATTGTAGGGCTCGGTGAGCGGGCGCATGGGTGGGTTGATGGACATATCTCCTCCTCTCTCTCCTTTTGTTCCTCTTTCTTTTCTCTTCTCTTTCTTCTCTTTCTTCTCCTTTCAATTTAATATTCTGTTTGTAAAATGTTAAAATTGAAGCTGTGCTAGAGTTATAGAATTGTCAAGTTACTATTTTTTTGTACAATTGTTTCTAATAAATATTTAAAAATAAATTTAAAAAAGTACATTAGTGAACCAGGTGAGTTTTTAAATAAAGATCCAGTGCTTTCATGTTACCAATACAGAGGCAGCAGTTTGCAGGGCTCAGGAGGATGCAACAAAATTGTGTCAAACCTTTCAGGGGTGAAGCTGAAACATTTTACATTATGCAAGTTTAAAAGGCTCTTCTGCAAACTAACTCTGATTGATTTTTCTGCGATTATTTTTTTGTATACTACACCTAAATTCTATTTGAGACATTGAGTGAGGAAATAGATCATAAGAGCATAGAACAGCTATAACACAGAAATAAGCTATTTGCTCCAATAAGCGCCTGCTATTTTTCCTTAAAAGTGCAATCCAATCCTCACCCCATATCTTAGCAAATGACAGAAATGAGACTGCAATGGTATCACGATGGTCATAATTTTAACATCTTCTTAAGGAGTTCCTATTTTTTTCAGAGATGCACTGCTGACCTTGTTTCGTTGCTCAGTGTAAATCACGATCAGTGGACTGGGAGTTGCTGTTCAATTTCCACATAGGAATCAGAATTTCACCACACTATGGTGAGTGGGCCTATTTAAAATAGGAGCTGGAAATCAAGGTAAGCCACAGATTCAAGCGATATTTTACGCTACGTTAATGTTCAATCAATGATTGATCCACTGGACAATCACCATGAGAAGGTTGACCATCGATTGGCAGAAATATTGTGTGAGTTAATTGTGTTAGGCAATTCTCAACCTCCAAATTTCCAACAGAGGATTGCAGAGACCTAGCTGTAGGTGTACAGCCAGACTATTCTTGTCTGGTGACCATAGGATCAGCAAATCATCAGATAGATTATAAGAGGTAAGTACAATGTTAACATTTTGGAGTAAAATGATACTTATTTTGCAACAACCTTTCCTGTATTTTGGTCATATTGTGAAGCGCAATTGCCTCATTAATAATATTACAAGGTCAATAAAATCATATTAATTAGAATCCCATGAGGGTATGTGCGCAACTTCACAGCCATTTGCAATAGGCCACATGTGGCAGTTTCTAAATGTCTCTCACCCTTGTCCCAGAAGCTTGTTAAGAGATCCTGTACACGTTCTTCTCTCTCTTCCCTGTTGAACTAAGGCTGGGATGAAAGTCAAAATAAATTGTTGCTGCCTTACCCTGCAGTCAGAGAATGTGTTCCTTTCTACAATTCTGACCTGCCCAGCTGTGTTATAGGACTCTTTTCATTCCTCAATACTCAACATCTTTGAAATGTTATACCCTCGCACCCTAGGACCATTGACACAGGAAGTCTTTAGACACAGAAGAAACACAGCCTAAGAAATTCAAAAAAAACGAATACATTCCTGCAAACATTTAACAGTAGATATTTTTTTTTAAATCTTCTTCTGAAAAAAACATTCATTTCAGCATTTTCCTCATTAGTGAAAAGGGAAATATGAATATAAGTTAGAAAACTCTATTGAAAGCCCATGTTCACTTTTCATTAAACTTAGCCAAAGAATATTTACCAATTTTTACTCATTTTCAGGTTGTAAATTATTTGCAACAATTTAGACATTAGAGTTTTTCATAACATTTTTTTTCAGAATCTATAGACCAGTCTTTCCTGTCTTCTGTGTTTTCTGTTGATAATACAAAGATTGGGATTTTATTGACTGATGTCCAGAGAGGCTGAAATTGAATCTTATCTCTATGAAATGCAGAATAAAGGGGATACAAATTCTTCCTCGAAATCACATTCAGAATCAGAAGACCTCAAGGGTAGAACCATAGAGAGTTCATAATGATAAGACTGTCACTGTATCAACAATACAGATTATTGATAATATCTATTGATAATATGTATTGATAATATAACAACACATCTCCCTACTGCTTCTGGATCTCACCGTCTCCATCACAGTAGAAAGATTATTGACTGACATCTACTACAAACCTATTCTCCAATAGCTATCTAGACTACACTTCTTCCCACCCTGCTTCCAGTAAAGACTCTATCCCCTACTCCCAATTCCACCGTCGCATCTGCGCTCAGGATGAGGTTTTCCATACTAGATCAATGGAGATGTCCTCATTCTTTAGGAAATGGGGGTTCCCCTCTTCCATAATAGATGAGGCTCTCACTAGGGTCTCCTCGATATCCCACGGCTCCGCTCATGCTCCCCCTCCCCCCATTCGCAACAAGGACAGAGTCCCCCTTGCCCTCACCTTCCACTCCATCAGCCGTCGCATACGGTACCCGGACGGGACGTCGAAAGACCAGAAGCCAAAGCCAAGAAGTGGAAGCCAAGATACCGAACGGACACGACACCGAAAAGCCAAGATGCCGAACGGGACGACGGCGAAAGGATATGAAGCCGAACAGACATGACGCCGACAGGTTACGTAGCTGAATGGACACCACGCCGAATGGACAAGACGCAGAAAAGGACATAACTTCTCCAGGGACGGGATTTGTCTGAAACCTTGTCAGCGATTCGTCCAGACCCCGCGTCCATCATATCACTGGCCGGGAGGAGACGGGAGGGTGGGGCGGAGCTTGAGCTTGCATTTGTAAAATGGTGGTAGAGACTCCAAGCTGCTGCGATTGCCACAGAGGCTTTTCGATGTCATGTTCATTCCCCATCAGATTTAAGCCACACCTGCAGTATTGTGTGCAGTTTTGGTCCCATAATCTGAGGAAGGACATTCTTGCTATTGAGGGAGTGCAGCGTTAATTCCCGGGATGGCGGGAGTGTCATATGCTGAGAGAATGAAGCAGCTGGGCTTGTACACTCTGGAGTTTAGAAGGATGAGAGGGAATCTTATTGAGACATAAGATTGTTAAGGGTTTGGACACGCTGGAGGCAGGAAACATGTTCCCGATGTTGGGGGAGTCCAGAACCAGGGGCCACAGTTTAAGAATAAGGGGTAAGCCATTTAGAACGGAGACTAGGAAACACTTTCGCACAGAGAGTTGTGAGTGTGTGGAATTCTCTGCCTCAGAGGGCGGTGGAGGCAGGTTCTCTGGATGCTTTCAAGAGAGAGCTGGATAGGGCTCTTAAAGATAGCGGAGTCAGGGGATATGGGGAAAATGCAGGAACGGGGTACTGATTGGGGATGATCAGCCATGATCACATTGAATGGCGGTGCTGGCTCGAAGGGCCGAATGGCCTACTCCTGCACCTATTGTCTATTATCTATTTTCTAAGCCGAAAAACAATCTGATGCTGAAAGCACATGAAGCCGAAGTGATAAATAGGTATGAAACACTGAAACACTTTAAAAAATCTATATTTTCTGCAAGAATACACAAACAAATTTATTATTTAACTATTTTAAAATGTAACAAGGTACAATTTAACCATTTTAAAATGTAACAAGGTACAACCATTTAACAATTTAGTCATCAATTTAACATCAGTTTGAAGGGTCTTGACCTGAAACGTCACCATACCTTCTCTTCAGAGATGCTGCCTGTCCCACTGAGTTAAAGGCCTGTCTCACGAGTCTGCGGTCATTGGCGGCGAAACGGGAAGAATCTGCCGCCATAGACCGCGCACTCGTGAGAACGTACAATTCTGGGGCCGTGCGGCGGTGTTCCCAACACCGCACGGTGCTAAAATAAAACCGACAATGTCGAAAACTATATACTCACCGCACAACCTCCACCAGTGATGCACGAGTGTGGCACGGGCTGCCGCCAGTGTGGCTCGAGCGCCGTGCGTCAAACCTCCACTGCCACAGCCTCCGCCAGTGAGGCACGTGCCTCCGCCAGTGAGGCACGTGTGCGGCACGGCCGCAGGCACAGCCACCGCTACAGCGCCGCGATCAGGATGGCCGCCGCCACAGCCGCCGCTGGTGAGTCACGTGCGGCGGGCCGACGTCATCGCAGTCGGCCCGCCCTTTTTTTTACTTACCGCAAGCACGTGGGACCCGCCGTGTTTGAATTACTCGGCCCCCGCGCAGCATCCGTGCGGCGCTCCAGTGGATAGGCTCGGCGCTCTCGCCGTTGCCACGCGGTCCCCGCTACCGGCGACGCCGCGCTTCACCGCCGATGACCGCAAACAGGTAAGACAGAGCCTTTACTCCAGCATTTTGTGTATACAGATTATTGATACATAATCGCAGAATAATCACAGATTTCCCCACCTTCAATAAAATTGATCTTCTTGTTCCTGCAAAACCAGTGTCACATTCAAATAGAAATGAGGTTGTGGACTAGGGGTAGATAATGGAAAAAGAGAAACCTGAATACTTCGCAGTTGTTTAATCCACATACAAGTATTTCACAGGACTGCCAAGTCATCTTGTAGAAGGGGGGTGATGAAGATGCATTCCACCTTTGGCATGACCTACTCTCTCCAATTTGTGTTATCTTCAAGTTCAACTTCAGTCTAAGTATTGTCAGTATTCTCCTTCACACTATTGGAAGTCTCTTTCTTTACAGCATATGTACCATTGAAAGATCTGTGCACTGTAAATGATCCTCAAAGACAGGGAGCCTGAGTTGATTTGCACCTTGAATAGGTGATGGACTTTCCCATCTTGTCTGAACTCTCACAGATCCCAACCCATTGATCACCCCGAGTCTGGAGTTTAGTTTAGAGATACAGCATGGAAATTAGCCCTTCGGCTACCAAGTCCACACTGAACATTGATCACCCATTCGCATTAATTCTATGTTATTCCATGTTTTCACCCACTCCCTACACACTAGGGGCAATTTGACAGAAGCCAATTAACCTGCAAACCCCATGGATTTGGAAAGGGGGCGCCGCACGATGGCTGCCTCGCCAACGGTCTGTCTTTGTCTTTTTCATTCTTTGTGTTTTTAGTTTATAGTAAAATGTATGTTTTAACTTATCTTTAGTTTTTGTATTTGTTGGTGGGGGGGTGGGTCGGGGAAACTTTTAAAAACTCTTTCCTCGACGGAGATGCAACTTTTTCCTTGCCGTATCTCCATCTGCACTGCGGCTTAACATTGTGGAGTTGGCAGCCTCTTGTTTGGGACTTCTAGATCTCCAAAACCGCGGAGCCTGCGGACTTTAACATCTTGGAGCAGGCGATCCCTTTGACAGGGGTCGGTCTTTGGTGCTCCAACCTGCGGGCTGTGGCTGAACATCGTAAAGCTCATGGTCCCTGGTTAGGGACCGATTTCAGGAACTCCAAGCCGCAGGAGTTTTGACCGTCCCAATGTGGGAGCTTAGACCTCCCCGATGTGTAAGCTTGATCGCCAGCTGCAGATGGTACGACTCCCCCCGACCGCGGGAGGAAAGGGGGAAAGAAGATAAGACTTTATTGCCTTCCATCACAGTGGGGAATGTGGTGGAGCCGCTGTGGTGGATGTTTATGTCAATTTTTTATGTAGTTGTTTGTTTTGTTGCTTTTTGGGTATGACTGGATGGTAAACCAAATCCCTCGTATGTTGCAAATACTTGACTAATAAATTACGATTATGATTATGAAAGGAAACCATGAGTGCCCGGAGTGCCTGGTCACAGGGAGAACGTGGAAACTCCACATGGACAGTGCCCGAGGTCAGGATCGAACCTGGATCTCTGGCTCTGTGAGGTAGCAGCTCTACCAGCTGTGCCACTGTGTCACCCTCAACAAATTCAACAGATTCACCTGGCAACAGTTTGAATAATGTAATGAAACATCCCTTATCACCTTTCCTAATTGGTGATTTGGGATGACTCAATATTGACCCATAATGACAACGGATGCTACAGAGTTAACTTATGTCTATACTGAATCAGCTGATCGTGATTATGATGGAATAAATTGACCTCATGTAGCGGATCTAGTGAGAAGCACACACAGTTAAAGCTGTAATGCTTTACCTCTGACAGGGAAGACGCAGTGGAGACATTAGAGATACATTCTGATTTGACCATAAGTGTCTCATGCATATGAAGCATGGTCACGGGTGAGGTATCAGCGAACCATTCGCATCCGTAAAATCATGTACATTCCTTGGGTGCCTTCTTTGTTCCCTCTTCAAATAATACAAGGCATCCTTCATTGTCACTTCTAGTGTGAAAATGACAACATTTTCAAAGCTCTGATATTTGGTTATGCTTCAAAATAAAATGTAAATTATGAAATAGCATCTTTGAAGGAACATTTTATTTTTATTATTTTAAGAATTAGTTTTACATTCAATTAATACCAAGAATGCAAAACCATTCAAATAGGCCAGGCATAATACATTAGACCCACCAGAAGTCCTAGACAATCATTACATTAAAATATACAGCACAATTTTTTTAAATGAAATGTAACAGATGTTCATGGCTTATCCTAAGCCATCAGAAGTAGAACTATGAAATAATACTTGCAACACGCAGCTTTCTTCAATTAACATCACTTACTGTAAGAGCGACGTATCGAATACAGAGGCAGAACAAAGAACAAAAAATAAAGTTCGAATTTTGTGGGAAATGATTGAAACCTGCAATTGAAGCCAACATGTTGTCATTCTCCATTATCCCTCTCGTTATTCGTCTGCTTTACATGGAGAAAAGCAGTTACTCCTGAGTAAATTACAAGGGGGTTGGATTTTCTCCCCAACACTGGTGCTCGGCAAGGTTGCCTTCTCAGCCCCCCTTTACTCCTTGTACACCCACAACTGCGCAGCCATGTATAAATCTAATTCAATTTACAAATTTGCAGATGACATCACCATTGTGGGCTGGATATCAAATAATGATGAGACGGAGTACAGGAAGGAGATTGAGAACCTCGTGACCAGGTGTTGAGAAAACAACCTTTCTCTCAATGTCAGCAAGACAAAGGAGATAGTGATCGACTTCAGGAAGCGAAGCTGTACACATAACTCGGTTTGCATTGACAGAGCCAAAGTAGAGATGGTTGAAAACTTATATCACCAACAACTTCTCCTGGACCACCTATATTGTTGCAAGAAAGCACACCATGCTTCTACTTCCTTACATGGTTTAGGAAGTTTGGCATATCTTCAACAACTCTCAACAACTTGTTGCCCATAGAAAGATGCGCGTAGAAAGCATTTTATTGGGATGCATCACAGCATGGTTTGAGAACAGCTCCATCCGAGATCACAAGAAATTGCAGATAATTGTGGATGCAGGTCAGACCATCACACAAACCAACCTCCATTCCATTGACTCCATTTATACCTCACACTGCCTTGGCAAGGCCACCAGCATAATCAAAGATGAGGTGCACCCTGGCCACTCCCTCTTCTCCCCTCTTCCATTGGGCAAAAGCTATAGATGTGTAAAAACACACACCTCCAGATTCAGGGACAATTTCTTCCTAGCAGTTATCAGGCAACTGAACCATCCTACCACAACTTGAGAGCAGTCCTGAACTTCTATCTACCTCATTGGAGACCCTTAGACTATCTTTGAACAAACTTTACTGGTTTTATCTTGCACTAAACGTTATTCATGTTATTCCCTTATTATGTATCTGCGCACTGTGGATGCCTCAATTGTAATCATGTATTGTCTTTCCACTGACTGGTTAGCACACAATAAAAGCTTTTCACTGTACCTCGGCACATGTGGCAATAAACTAAACTCAACTAATTGCAACTCCAGCTTTACAAGAACTATTTTAAAAAGATAAAACTTTATTGTCTATCTCAATTGCTCACTGCTGAGACTGCTGTAGCTAAGTGATTGATACAACCTGACTACTTGAAATGGACCTTTAACCTGTATTAGAAATAACAAGGGTACAACCACTATGATGGCCTCCCAATAGACAGCAAAAGATAGAGAAACAGCTTTGTGGGCAGATCATGGAAAGGTGTAAAAAAATCAATAGGCTTGTTTTAGTGGGTGATTTTAATTTCCCTAATATTGAGCGGGGCCTCCTCAGTGCCAAAGGTTTAAATGGGGAAGGATTTGTAGAGGTGTATCCAAGACCTAACCCTATCCCGAAAAAGGGCAATAGGGATAATCCAGCTAATTAAAGGCCCATGAGCTTCACATCAGTGTCGAGAATATTAATGATCTGGACGAGGGAATTGAAAGCAACATCTCCAAGTTTGCGGATGACACTAAGCTGGGGGGCAGTGTTAGCTGTGAGGAGGATGCTAGGAGACTGCAAGGTGACTTGGATAGGCTGGGTGAGTGGGCAAATGATTGGCAGATGCAGTATAATGTGGATAAATGTGAGGTTATCCACTTTGGTGGCAAAAACGGGAAGGCAGACTATTATCTAAATGGTGGCCGATTAGGAAATGGGGAGATGCAGCGAGACCTGGGTGTCATGGTACACCAGTCATTGAAAGTAGGCATGCAGGTGCAGCAGGCAGTGAAGAAAGCGAATGGTATGTTGGCCTTCATAGCAAGAGGATTTGAGTATAGGAGCAGGGAGGTTCTACTGCAGTTGTACAGGGTCTTGGTGAGACCACACCTGGAGTATTGCATACAGTTTTGGTCTCCAAATCTGAGGAAGGACATTATAGCCATAGAGGGAGTGCAGAGAAGGTTCACCAGACTGATTCCTGGGATGTCAGGACTTTCATATGAAGAAAGACTGGATAGACTTGGCTTATACTCGCTAGAATTTAGGAGATTGAGAGGGGATCTTATAGAAATGTACACAATTCTTATGGGGTTGGACAGGCTAGATGCAGGAAGATTGTTCCTGATGTTGGGGAAGTCCAGGACAAGGGGTCACAGCTTAAGGATAAGGGGGAAATCCTTTAAGACCGAGATGAGGAAAAACTTTTTCACACAGAGAGTGGTGAATCTCTGGAACTCTCTGCCACAGAGGGTAGTTGAGGCCAGTTCATTGGCTATATTTAAGAGGGAGTTAGATGTGGCCCTTGTGGCTAAAGGGATCAGGGGGTATGGAGAGAAGGCAGGTACGGGATACTGAGTTGGATGATCAGCCATGATCATATTGAATGGCGGTGCAGGCTCGAAGGGCCGAATGGCCTACTCCTGCACCTATTTTCTATGTATCTATGTGTTGGAGATGCTTTTAGGGACTGGATTTATTCACATTTGGAAAGCATAGGGATAGTCAGCATGGTTTTGTATGGGAGAGTACATGCCCTGCAAACTAAATGAGTTTTTTGAAGAGGTGACAAATATGAATGATATGGGTATGGCAATGAATATTCCCTATATGGACTTTAGTAAATAAATTCAACATTATTATGGATTGGATTCAAAACTGGACCAGTAATAACAGGCAGAGAGCAGTGGTGGAAAGGTTGCATTCTGACTTAAGGGTTTGTTATTTGATATAGATATAGATATATATATATATATATAAATATTTTTTATGTGTGTGTCTGGGACGGAACTGCGGATGCAGGTTTACACCGAAGATAGACACTAAATGCTGGAATAACTCGGCGATCATCAAGGAAATCAAGTAGAATGGTTCATTGTTGGCTGAGGGGAAGGTGACAACAAAGCATACAAACAGTAAAATTAATCAGGAGGACTAGTCAGAGAACTAGGGTGGGGGAGGGGCAGAGAGAGGGAAAGCAAGGGTTACTTGAAGTTAAGGAAATTAGTAAGATTAAACGAGAACTTACCAGTTTGAAGTTTGATCTTTATTTTATGAGGTTACGATGAGGGATTACGTGAAGAACCCGCCAGCCCGCATGCGCGTCAATCTTCAAAGCAGCGGTCTGAAATCACAGATAACAGTTGTTGAACTAAACATAATAAGATTAGAGAAGACTAGAATACCAGCTGACCTTTATGATAGAGGGTTGGGAGTGGAGGGCACATAATCCCTCAACGTAACTCCTCATAAAATAAAGATCAAACTTCAGACGTAAGTTCTCGTTTAATCTTACTATTTTACTTCGGAGTCACGTGAGTGACTACGTGAAGATTTCAAAGCTCTGTGATTTCATGCTGTGGAAACGAGTCCATGCGTCACACACTGCATCAGTTGACCAATGATGAGTGAACATTAATAAAGCATTCAGACATGACATAGATATAGACATGTTGATGCCTTTAATGAACAAATAATGATAATAGTAACCTCCCTCAACCAGGAGGAAACTATAAAACAGAACCTAAAATAGAGTTGGCAAATACCCCCGGTCTGGCAATGGGTTAGTTCTAAAATGTTTTGGAAAAATCATTTGTTTGACCATCCTGCAGCCGCTAGGATGTGGTCCCGCGAACGTCCATAACCCTGCTGCTGATATTGTTGCAGCCCTGGGGAGTGAGACTTGAAAATGTCAGTGTTCACTCCTGTATAAGCCAGAACTCGTTTTAAACACCTGGAGATGGTCTGTAGTGATACCTTCTTATGAGGCTTTATGTAACTAACAAACATTGCTAGTGCAGAGTCTCTAAGGCTCTTAGTGACATTAACATACTGGTGTAGATGTGTGACCACACACAACCGAAGGTCCATGGGATATGCCAACAAATGTAGTTTAAGACCTGATGCCCCTGGTCTACTCTGCTTGGCTAAGTCATAAACATAAAATGTTAATTTGCCTGCAGATATAATCATCCTGTCCAGTCTCAGCGCCATGAGCATAACCACTTTGTAAGTGAGTTTGACCAAGGACAGGGATGTAGCTGGAGCCCACCGGCGAAGCGACGTAGCACAATGTTAACATCCCAAATCTTTGCGTACCTGGGCCTGGGAGGTTTCGAGTTGAAGATACCCTTCATAATCTAGATATCAGAGGGTGAGACCCGACAGAGTGGATTCTGCTCCCTGCAGCCAATATGATGAGAAGGCACGTTAGGCACAGTAACTGAAGATTTACTGATGAAAAGTTAGTAGAGCAATGCTGAATACTGTTTGTCCACCATGGAGACTATGATAGTTTCAGCTGGGAATAGCATAGGTCTGGTAACGGTGACCTACATGGTACTTGAGAGCTTACTCCTTTGCATGCTGTATAGTTCTGATAATGCAAAGGCCCAAATAGCACAGCTGAAAGCCAATATATTGCCAATTACACTTGATGAATAGAAGGCCGCTTGATAACAGCAAGGTTGTTACAGGCTTCAATTAATTCCAATCTCTTGCCTCAGGGCGGAGTCCCAGACAAATGAATAGAGTTAAAGGTAAATCCCAATAATCAATAATTTCAGTTGGTATCAACTTAAATTTAACTGGATGGATGAGAAACCCAATTTCTCAAATATAGTTTTGTGGCTGATACAGCTAATTTAGTAAAATACAGCGTTTAGAATATCACCCAGTTAGGCCATAACAATTGTTATTTTAGCTCTGAGCAGCCGAAGCACTGGTTTTAGTAATTTGGTAAATAACCTGGGAGCTGAAGTTAGCCCATTTTGCAATGCTTTTAACTGTATCATTGCCCCATCCAGCTAAATTTCAAATATATCCAGTGCCCTGTGAATGGAAACTGATCCCATGCAAGTTAAACAGTCACAAAGTTTCCTATTCAGAAATGTCTATACTGCACATGCGAGTTGAACCTGTTGACAATGGACAGGCCACATCTGCCACAATTGCAAGCCTGCCTTGAAAGGCAACTCCAGCCATATTTCCGAGAACTCTGGCCAATTTCCGCGCCTGTCTCGCTTGTTATCTCATGTTATCATTTTAATTTATAAACAGATCTGAATCTTATGTTATCATTGTCATCTGTACAAAAAAAAGTGTAAATATTACCAACTTGTAAATGGTCCACATACCCCATGTTTCGGAAAGAACCAGACCCACCTACCTTCATGGTTATCGGTGGTTTTATGGTAAGCCCAAAGGCCCCTGATGCGGGTTCTATTTCCGTCCTTGATTTAGAGAGTAGGACTGCTGGGGTACGTGGATCCCATATTTTTTCCCTGAGGACCGGTTTTGGGCCTTGGCCTAAAAGACCTGCGCCCAGCTTTCAAACTGCCACCAGCTTCAGTGAACCGCTTCTTGCCGATGGAGGCGTGGGGTGTGTTGTCGCCGACACCTTGATTAGTCCGACAGCTTTTGTTTCCTCATCCCGGTCTTACCTGTTTGGACAGGTTTTCCGTGAAGAGAAGATTCGGCGGCTGGACATTGCTGGCCTTATATGAGCCTGCAAATTGGAATTTAAGGCAGGTCTGATGGCGTTCTATGTTCATTTTGAAGTGTGCCTTGCACATCAAGACCAGGCCAGTAATCTTTAAAATTTGTTGGAGTTTCATTTCCTGGGTTTTCATGCCGCCTCCAATATCACCCCAGATAGCGCTGTTCACTGCCGGCACTTTTCAGGAACAATTTTCAGGTGCATGGTATCTCACAGCCGGCACCTGTTCCTGTAATGAAGTAACGTGAGGTAGCTGCTGCTCCATGAGGGGAACTCTGGCTCCTCCGGGTATTTCTGCCAATGGCTGGAAGTGAACTCTTCCAGCAGGAGCTCCTTCGTTTGGGAGGATATCGCAACCCTCGATGCCATGTCATAAACTTCTGGAACCTCACGTATGTACTCCAGTATGTTCCTCGGACATACTTGCGAGTTTGGAGTCAGTTACCAACTGACCCCTCGCACTCACCTTCACAGAGAGGGAGATTTGTAAGCAGCCCTGAAAGAGGTGCTGCCGCAGGCCCTCGAGGAGACCTGTGCTGATATGGCTCCTCCATGGACCATATGAGGATGGAGCATTACCTTAGTGGGATGAACGCCCTGCGGACGTTATCCAAGCTCCATCTGGGTAAAAACGTCCGATGTTGGAGGGGAACCCTCCTGGCCTGACTTCCCAGTCTAGGCCTCTCAGACGCCGTTTGGCTGTTCCCCTCTGCGGGCTGCCGGAGTCTGAAATCGCCACCGGCTATCCGCACTTCTGCGGTCCGCAGCCGTGTCTTGCCGCGGTCCCCGTAGCCAAGGTTCCCCTGAAGCGGGTTACCCGCGGTCTTCCCACGGTCCCCGAAGTCGGGTTTCGCGGTCTCCGCAGACGGGCTTCCCCCGTGTAGACAGGATTCCCCGCGATGTCGGGCTTCCCCTAGCCGGGTATCCTCGCGGTTTCTGCAGCCAGGATTCCCTCGCAGTCCGTGTAGAAGGGATTCCCCGCGATGTCCCGTAGTCGGGTTTCCCCCCGAGCCGGGTATCCCCGCGATTTTCGCAGCCGGGATTCCCTCACGGTCCCTGTAGAAGGGATTCCCTGCGATGTCTGTTGTCGGGTTTCCCCCGAGCCGGGCATCCCCGCGGTTTTCGCAGCCGGGATTCCCTCACCCTTCATAATCTAGATATCAGAGGGTGAGACCCGACAGAGTGGATTCTGCTCCCTGCAGCCAATATGATGAGAAGGCACTTTAGGCACAGTAACTGAAGATTTACTGATGAAAAGTTAGTAGAAGGGATTCCCCGCGATGTCCCATATTCGACCCCGGAACATCTCCAGCAGGAACTTTGTAAAGAGCTTCCTGCAAGGAGAAACAGACCTGGAAAAAAGTTGAAAAACTTACCTTCAGGTTTGACCGCTGGTGGAGCAGCGCGCCCCCAGCCCGTCGTTGCGCCATGCGTTAGACGATATGATGCACATGCGGCTGGTGGGTTCTTCACGTAGTCACTCACGTGACTCCGAAGTAAAACAATATTCATACTGCTGGCTTGCAGGCTTCCCAAGCGAAATATGAGGTGTTGCTCCTCCAATTTGCTTTGGGCCTCAAAGTGTTGCGTTGACAGGGTGAGAATCTTAGGTCCATAACTCCCTGAAAGTGGCAACGCAAATGAAAAGAGTGGTAAAGAATGGGGCGTTGAGTTTAAACGTTGGGAAGTCATGTTACCATTTTATAAATGTTTAGCTAGGTTGCATTTAGAGTATTGTGTGCAGTTCTGGTCACCCCTTTATGGGAACGATGTGGAAGCCTTGGATAGGGTAGAGAAGAGGTTTACTAGAATGCTGCCAGGATTACAGGGTATTAGCTATAAGAAGAAGTTGGCCAATCTTAGATTGATTTCTCTGTATCGTCAAAGGCTGAGGGGAGACCTTATATATAAGATATATAAAATCATTAAAGGCATAGATAGGATAGACAGTCAGAGTCTTTTTGCCAGGGTGGAAATATCAAATACTGGTTTAAGGGCAATAGTTTTAGATGAGATAGGGAAAGTTTAACAGAGCTTTCCAAACTAATGTTTTGCACATGGTGTGGGAGGCACATGGAAAGACCGGCTCACTGGTCCGAACCAAACAGACAAAACATATTCCATGATCATTTTCATCCCCGGTGCCCAACCAGGCTGCCTTACTATACACCCTGTATATTCATGACTGTGTGGTAAAATTCTGCTCAAACTCGATGCCAAGTTTGAAGATGGTACTAGTGTAGTGGGCCAGATTTCAAACAATGATGAGATGGAGCACAGAAATGAGATGGAGTGCTTAATAGCATGGTGTCAAGACAAGACAACCTCTCCCTGAATGTCAGAAAATGAAAGGGCTGATCATCAACTTCAAGAAGTGGGGTCATCTACATGCCCCATTCTGTTTCACCACCCCCCTGACAGCATGTTCCAAGCACCTACCACCCTCTAGGTTAAAAAAAACTTGCCTCCCAAATCTCCTTTAAACAATGGCTCTCTCATCTTAAAACTATACCTTCTATTCATTGACATTTCTACCCGGGGATAAAGGTTTTGTTTACCTTATCTCTGTCTCTCATAATGTTATATACCCCCCGCTATTAGTTTTCACTTTAAAATGAACCTATAATCTTTGCCGTACAACTGCCTGGCTGTGACCCAGGTGTTTCAGGCTCTATAACTCACAAAGAAAGTCCTGCAGTTAAATCGTGTACCAATCATAGTTAGAGAATTCATGCCAAACATTAAAGTGCCCATTTACAATACACCCCCACTCCCAATTCCTCCGTCTACGCCGCATCTGCTCCCAGGATGAGGCGTTCCACACCAGGGCATCTGAAATGTCCTAATTCTTCAGGGAACGGGGGTTCCCCTCCTCCACCATAGATGAGGCTCGCACCAGGGTCTCTGCCATACCCCGCAACACTGCTCTCTCTCCCCATCCCCCCACTCACAACAAAGGCAGAGTCCCCCTAGTCCTCACCTTTCACCCCACCAGCCGTCACATACAACAAGTGATCCTCCGTCAGTTTCGCCACCTCCAACGTGACCCCACCACTCGCCACATCTTCCCATCTCCCCCTATGTCTGCCTTCCGCAAAGACCGCTCCCTCCGTAACTCCCTTGTCAATTCTTCCCTTCCCTCCCATACCACCCCCTCCCCTGGTACTTTCCCTTGCAACCGCAAGAGATGCAACACTTGTCCCTTCACTTCCCCCCTCCACTCCATTCAAGGACCCAAGCAGTCGTTCCAGGTGCGACAGAGGTTCACCTGCATCTCCTCCAACCTCATCTATTGCATTCGCTGCTCTAGATGCCAGCTGATCTACATCGGTGAGACCAAGCGGAGGCTTGGCGATCGTTTCGCCGAACACCTCCGGTCGGTCCGCAATAACCAACCTGAACTCCCGGTGGCTCAGCACTTCAACTCCCCCTCCCATTCCGTATCTGACCTCTCTGTCCTGGGTCTCCTCCATGGCCACAGCGAGCAACACCATAAATTGGAGGAAATGCACCTCATATTCCGCTTGGGCAGTCTACATCCTGGTGGCTTGAACGTTGAATTCTCCCAATTCTGCTAGCCCTGGCTGTCCCCTCCCCTTCATCAGCCATCTGGTTGTCTCCTCCCCTCCCCCAGCCCTCGGGCTCCTCCTCCGCCTTTTCCTTTTTTCCTTTCTTCTCCCCACCCCCTATCAGTCTGAAGAAGGGTTTTGGCCCGAAACGTTACCTATTTCCTTCGCTCCATAGATGCTGCTGCACCCGCTGAGTTTCTCCAGCATTTTTGTGTACCTACAATAATATCTTCCCAGGTTCTACCTCTCATGTATGGCGTGATTGTACTCACCTGCGATATCCTCTGCCTGGGTAGCACGCAAAGCAATGTTTTTCACTGTATCTCAATACACGTAATAATAATAATCCAATAAACTATAAATCAATACACTAAGGGCAACTTAACAAAATAATCTATCAACCCAACTAATTTATCAAACCAATTGTTTTTGGAATGTGGGAAGAAACAGAACACCAGTACAATGAAATAAAGTTGTAAGAGTGACTTCGAACAAAATTCTAAGGTGAAACTCAAAATAAGCATGGCAAACTCCCAGGTCAACTTTGGCTTATTTGCACTCCATATTTTGTACAGCTTTTGTTGTGTAATGGACCATCCATTGTATGAACACACCCATTCTAACAGGAACAACTTGGTAAAAGTGTAAGAGAATTGTCCTTGGTTGATAAAACGAAGCATATGGGTTGCATTCACCTTGTTAAGTTAAATTGACTTCCAGGGACAAAGAAAAGTTCAATACTTACACATTTTTTAATGCATTTGCTGAGTTAAAATGTCATGGGCAAACATATACAGAGAAACTTACCCCAGTTCAGTTCTGCGAACTACACTCCATATACAAATATACAATACAATACAATACAATATGAGTTGCTGCTTGTCACAGTTTTCCTCTTAATATGTAGCCAATGGAACCAAATTTCAGAAGTGAAGCAGAATTTACAGCAACTATCATTATTGCAGTTTAAACTTCTTGAATGTGTCTGAGGGTGTCAGGGGTTATGGGGAGTAGGCAGGAGAATACAGCAGAGTGGGAAAGATAGATCAGCCATGTTTGAAATGGCGGAGTAGACTTGATGGGCATAATTCTACTCATAAAACTTATGAGCTGATGCGTTAGTCCCATACTATCAGAATGTTATAATTCAGCTCCATTAATTCACGGTCTCACAAGGAACTGCAGATGCTGGAATCTTGAACAAAAACACAAGGTGCTGGAAGAACACAGCGGGTCAGGAACATCCATGGAAGGAATGGTCAGGTGATATTTCTGTCCATTTCCCTCCTCAGGTGCTGTCTTACCTGTTGACTTCCTCCAGCACTTTGTGTTTTGCTCTATTGATGAGTCAATTACTCATGACAATGGGATCAGGCGACGTTTCGATTTCCTCAAATTGCATAACTCTTTCCTTCCTTCTGGATTTTCAGTCTGTTTATTACAGCATACACAGAATGTTTATTGTGACATAAACATTGGTTTAAAATAAGCTTTTGTTTGACTATTTTGATATTTCCAATATTCTCATTATGCAGATTAACATTCTCACCATTGCCATAATGTTGTTTGACAGTGTCATCTTGGTACATTCCCATACTTTCCATAGAATTAGATTGTGATACATTAAAAAAAAGACTGGAAATATTTTCCAGCAACCGATGGTGTGGAAACACCAGGCACCTGACTCACAGGGTAGTGATTGTGAAGGATTACTGAACTGTCATGAATTGATTGCCCTTATTGACTGAGCTTCAATTGGGAAGTCACATCATGAGTGAGGAATCAGGATTGATACCAGTCCCATTTTGTGTAAAAAAAAACACTGACTTAGGGTGGTGCTACAGAAGCCGGACTGACGGCCCCAGTGGACCTGTAGCCTGTGCACTAAACTTACATCTGCACAGCTGGAAGCTGATATATTGCAAACACAAAAGGTAACAGCCAAAAACCCACCAAAAGACAATTAAAAAAAACTATAGTTGAATGAAATTTAAAGAGAAACCACATAACATTTAGCCGAGTTACCAATTAAAGCCACTTCGCAAAATGATGTGGAGTTGACTTGAATTGTTCAAAAATTAATTGTGCAGATTCCTAATTCAGCAGAAAATAAAACTTGATGATAGCACAAAGATTAGTTTGAGTGGATGGAATATTCCATTAGAGATGATGATTTAGTCATCCATAACTCATTGAATTCATTACATTGCTTTCCCTAACTCTTTCCCATGGCTTTTACATGTTTCTTTCCCAAATAATCCTTTGACTTTTAAAAACTATTAAGAATCTGCTTCCACTATTGTTTCTGGAAACTTGTTCCGTGTCTTAATAGCCCTCAGTATAAAAACAATATTCTTTTTTTTTCATCTTCAACCAGATGAACTACTTTGGGTCAGAGGAATTTTCTCAATTTTCCTCCTTTATGTTCTTATGTAAACATTTACTAGAGTTCTCTCTAAGTAAATATATTACGGCTAAATGGTATAGCCACTGACTATTCGTTGAATTGACTTTCTTTGATCCTAATGGAAATAGAAATGAAATACTGCACAGATTGAATTGTTTAACTGATATTTAGTTTGTGAATATCTCATCTTAAATAAGCTATCCGAGGAGTTTTATTTATTGATGTTAAAATGTCTTCTACAATAAAATGTTAAAATGTTACAAAATATATAATTCGGTTACCTATTATAATTTCAGTCTTCTCCCAGTCCTGTTTTACAGTCACTTACAAAACTTCAAAGGAAAAATAACAAAACATGGCAGAAGGGAACAAAACTTGCGTTCTGTTGTGTGATTGAAATCTCTAATTTCCAACGACAAATATATTTTGTACCTTGCATTTTGAGTTTGTCCATATTGCACTGTGATTTATACATACATCTAATCATCATTGCATTGTCAAATCACATCAGTAAGTTTAAAAATACCTGTGTATACATACCTTGCACTGGATGAGTGAGAGTATATGCACATATATGCATGTGGACTTGTGAGATATATAATTGAAATAATTTGTTTATGTTTAAAGATTGAATTGAGATTTTGTTTAGGAAAATTTAAGTGATTATAAGGTATATGTAAATTTATATACACAGAAATGTTCTAATTGAAATATAAACAATTTCAAATGTTAAAGTTTAAATGACATTCTATTAATGTTTCAACTATTCAAATGATTCATGTAACATAGTAAATTGGTCATACACACAAATTTAAAATATGGTTTCTTAGCTGATCTGCAATGCAGCCTTGTTAATGTGTTTGTGAAAAATTCATTTACAGTATCATCGCACATGGTGACTGAAGTCTTTCCTATCCCGTGTCCAAGTTACTGCTTACCTTTGCCAGACAATAACTCCCTACATTTATCACAACTCAAGCAAATTTACAGATTGGTATTGCCTCCGCAAGATATGTTTTAAAAATAACACACACAGATGTTTAGTTTTATTGTTTTACAAAATGATGGGAGGTTGAAGATAACTGAAAGAGTTAATTTCTGCTTTAGGTTACAGATTTGTAGACTTTGGCAACTGGTTGAATTAAATGGAGTCCTAGCAGCAGCTGCACTGTATTTTGCCTGAGGCTGTAATAAGGATGGTGGGATTAGCCTTAAATACACCAATACTTTTTCTTTTTTTCCCCCCAGAAAGTAACACATGTAGCTAATGGTTTCTCTTTCAGGATATAGTTATCCTAGTCTTGTAGAATGTAACATAATCATCCAGAGTTTTCATAATCATCAGTGTAAATTTACAAGGGGATTATTTGGCTTGCAAACTTGCAAAACAAAAGTAAAATTTAAGTGCTCCAATACCCTTAATCTTGCACTGTTTATTTTGTTTAGTTTAGTTTGTATTAGTACAAGTTAAACATGCAGTAGAAATATGTTTATAATTCACAGTAGCTTGAGGTAAAATTATATTCAATGAATGTCATTTCATCAGAGATCTTTACAGATGACTGGTATTTTTGGTTATTTTCAGAGTTTCAATTGTTTAAAAAGCAACTTGTTGGTCATCTTCAGCATTGCAGCAAAACACACTTAACATTTCTTACACCAGCTGAACCCTAGTTTTATCAATATCATGTATTTCAAGAAAAAATGTGTGCAGGGAAATTAAATATTTTAGTGTCTAACTCAGCTCAACTTCATGAAACCACTTTACACGGATGCCCAGAGATTAGTCTAGAGAAGCAGACAAGATGTCATATTAATTAAACGAATGAGTAAAATGCAGTCATAGGGAGTGTGAAAAATAAAACCGCTCATGGTATTAACCTTTAAAGATGCATGCAGTATAATGTGGCCCAGTTAACTGAAGGAATTATAGAAATTCTTAGCCCAGTCATTTTCAAGCAATATGAACTATTTATATAACTCCTGGTGTGTTAAATACATTTTATAGGTTATGTCGTGCAACCAGATCAATGTGATAGGTGAGTCTTAATCTAAAGACTCACCTATCTTTAATCTAAAGCTTTGGTCTATACAACACCTTTTTACAGAAATGTATGCACAATCTTGGAGACACAAACTAAATATAATATAGAGAGCACCCCTAAAATTAATATTTAACCTCCAAAAGAGGCAATTTTTCACAATTGTTGTGACTCTTTTTTGTATGAAAGCTTAGGAAATGGGAAAGGGGAAGCAAATACAAAGAACAAACTTCCTGCCAGGGAAAGTAATAGTGATTGGGGAAACATAATGTGGTCCTTAGGAAAGACAAAGACAATTTTTTTTTGGTAGACCTGCCCATTAATTTCACTACATTATTACTTATGTTTTCAGAAAGGAAGACATTTAATTATAATTTTCCTATAACTATGAATGTTAACTGCATCTTCACTGTAAGATAAAACAGTAAAACATTTTCATCTTTATTCTTACCTATCAAATTGTCATATCTCTTCTTTATTCTTTAATCTTCCCTTTGCATACAGTAAAAAGACCAAACAGTGTTTATTTTGTTTTATTTATTAATGACCTTCATTTTAATTTCATTTACATCATGTATGTTCTACATTATTTGCTGCTGTCGATGGTATGGCAATTGTTAACTATTCTAAAGCAGCCATTTTATCATTGTTTTCCTGGGGACTGTCAGTTAATCTCCAGTGTTCATAGTTTGTGATGTTTCTAAAATGGAAGAAAATAATCCTTTCCATATACACAATCACACATTTTGGTAAAGCATCAAATCACCTACCCGTTTTCTTGCCGAAAACAGACCTGGATTTTTCCACTCTGCCGAATTGACAAAGTAAATGAAAGATTCTATTTCTCCTTCTTCAATTGCAAAGAGAGGTTTCCATACTTAAGTGTTTGATGGAAGTGGAATGCAATTAACCCATTAATTTCAATGTTACATTATAGAATAAATTTCATAATGGAATGGGTTGTAACAAAAAATATCCATAGATTAATTCTATATTAGAAAAACCTAAGTATGAAAGAGAGCATTATAAACCACAGGGTAAACATTTTCAATCTGTAACTGCATGAATGCTTCATTAAATATGCTATGAGCTGTCAGACTTCAAACTATTATGTTTTCTAAATCTTGTCTGCATTTTGCAATCCAGAAATGAACAGAAGCATCCAAAAGTTTCCATCGTATTCCTGTATTGATTAAATACTTGCTTTCTGAATTTATACAGATTATTGCATATTGGGTGTTAGACTAATCATTTGACCAAAAGTCATAAAATATAAGAACCAAACTTTAATACTTTATAAAAGAAAAGTAAAGAAAGATACTGTGCTTGGTCCTAATCTCCATATACATTGAAATTAAACATGTTAATCCTGTTAACTGTTTTTATGAGGAATAATGAATTAAATAATTCAATGATTCAATACACATCAAGTATAACAATATAGTAATAGCTGTATTACTATAAAACATTGCACATTAAATAATACATTTCCCTTTCAGAAAACAGATAAATGTACTGGATCCTTAATGCTAGGTTAATGTAATTCAACACTATGTATAATAAGTTATACACAATGAAGTTATACATTTAGTCAATATTTAAAATATATATGATGATACTTCTACAAAATATGGTAGAAGTGTTGCTTATATTAAAAAATATATATTAAACAAATGGTATCATTCATTTGTATCATTATCTAACTATAATTTAAATTTAATAGAAACAATAAATACAGATTATATAATGCACAAAAGCAATCGTCAAGAACTTAGAAAAGCTAGCTTCAAATAATTTGCAGTTGAAATGTTCAAATCAGTTCTGATGTAAATGTTTTGAAATTGAGCATGCACCATATTCAAGATGCATTGAATGGTTAAATGTCAAAATCAGCTGGTCCAAAATGTACTTACCTTTTATAAAAGTGGAATTAAGGAAATCTATAAACAGCTATTTTTGTTAGAAGAAAATGATTGTTCTGTGTAAATTTGCTCCTGGTCTTTATCACAAGAAGAATAAAATAAATTCATAGGGATACTGGGGACAGAAAGAACATAAAGACAATATGAAAACCTTACGTCAATTAGCACAGCTCCAACAATCCTATGAACCAATTTAAAAAAAACTCAACACCTTGTTAACAAGGAAAGAGAAGCTCAATCAAGGGACAAGGGATTCGTGGTTGTGGGCCACAGTTTAAAATGGTGATTACAAGGGCACAAATGTGAATGCAGAGGTAACAGTCTCGAACCCTGCAGGAAGCCAAAGAACATTCGAGTGCGCTTTTGTGAATCAGGCCTGATGATTACAACAGCCACAAGCACAGATCACATGAAACAATTATTTGCACCATCCCTTCAGTGCTTCTAATTTGTTCTCAAAAATGAACATGGTGATTCAATGTGTTATTTAAAATGATGACACTCCCCTTCACCTCACCCCCGTTCAATACACCAGCTCAGATATATAGCTGCATTCTCTATATGTTTTAACATCTCAAATCAGGACTATGAGGAAAATCATAAAGCGGGGTTCAATTTGGCACTACGAACAACTTGTGTAACGTGCACAGTGAGTTCAGCATTCAATGAGTTAAAATATTGCACACATTTGAACTCACTTCCTCCCTATTAATCAAGGATTAAATTTCTTTATAGCTTCCAAATATTGTTAATTTACTTTTTATGCTGTAAAGATTATGATAATTGTGATGTATAATTTTAAAAAGGAAAAGTTTTATGGTGACTTAATAGCCACTTGGAGTAATTTGTTTTTAAATGTAGGGTTTGCTATAAACAGAAGAAACAAATGAGCAAATTCTATCTGGAATAAAATCTATCTGGAATGAATTATTTGTTCATTCGTGATTAGATGCTTTCCTGGTGTTATATTCTGTGTAAAAATTCATAATTTTGACAACAATTTATTCACTTTCTTCATTGATTAATATGTAATAAATATATGGTGAATTATTTTCTTTAAATCTACATTAAAATTATATCATCTCTAGATTTTAGCTTATAACAATTCAGGCTTTTGAAAATTTTATTGTCTTTTTATTGAAAAATTCAATAATTTATGTGCATTATTTAATAAAAGCATTTTTTTCCTGAAAAGTCATGTTTTTCAAAATGGTTCACCATGAGTATGATCAAATGAAGGTTTAGATTTTAATTATTGTTCTGCAAAGTAAAATGAAAATCAGAGGAACAGTAGTTGGTAAGAAACATGTACTGTTTGATACATAAGGATTTTGTCAAATATATTTTACATCTGGCCCACACAGATCAATCACTCCCGCTGGATTAAAAAACACTAACACTGAAAAAACAAAGTAAAAATTACATTAGTGAAGTCATAACACTTTTCTATCATCATGTCATAGCCAAAAGTTTAAGGAGTATATTGCCACAGAATTGCATGTTGCACTATCTTTCCAGAGTATAGAGGGCGATGTTGCTCTTACATTGGGCAGTTGGGCCATTCTATTTAGGAGCAAAAGCATTTATCAGGCTGTGGCCCTCGTTAGACTTGCTTTGTTGCCTTATTTGTGAAAACTGCTTATATGTAATGGACAGTCGATCAAATTGTTTACAAACAAGTGACACCTTGACCTGCCTTGTAATATAGAAAATAGCAGGTGTCTGAGAAGATGTTGCCAGTCTGCTGCATACAAAGGGTTCATATGATGTCCTGAACCGTGAGAGCAATTCTCTGTGGGGTTTATGCAGTATTCTATTTCCCAGGAAGTGTTAAAGCCTGAAAAGAAACCAAAAATTATTTCCAAATTATGTTTTCAGCATCATGTTACAAATTTCAACTTTGGCAAAGTTTCCAAATAAAGTTTTGCAGAAGTTCATTCAATGTATTAACTATTATATTTTCACAATGTTCTGCAACATACATTGAGAAGACATAATATTATTTATAAGTTTTGATCACTAGTCAATATTCTTAAAGTGAACCAACAGCAAACCTGATCTTCCTAAAAAATTATTCAATAAAATGTCCACAGATTTAACAGGCAGAATGCATTTACAGGCTACACTTCTTGAAATTAATTAAACTACTCAAAATCAAATTGTTTTATCACTCACCTGTAGAAAAGCCCGATATATATATATTTAGTTGTTACTCTGAAGGCCGGTGTCTTCTCTGGTGTCTTTCTTCCACCACTCTGGCTGATAATGATGCGATAAATATTTTAGGGGTATATGTTAGACAAGAATATTATTAAAAATAGAACTCTGTATGCAATAAAATAAATACGCAAACTTATCCAGTATATAACATAGAAAATAACAATAGAAAACAGTTTAACAAAGGCATCAAAAATGGTCACTGTCAATCACTCCCAACCACATTCATAAATCCCCTCAGTATTTTAGGAAATTTTGATCATTTTTCATGAAAGGCATAATCGTTTAAAATAAATTATCCATTTAAATTTATGTAAGTTATTTTCATTAAAAAAAAAATCGAACCAGAAACAAACTCTCAGGAAGAGTTGTTTAGCGTTATGTGCATGGCACGTTTTCTGCTTTGTTAAATTGCTATAATGTAATCACTTATAATCAGAGATTATTACATTGTAAAGTTTCAAGCAGTAAGTAACATCACAAACTGAAATTTAAGTTTCTTAATATATCATTTTACTAATGATTTGCTGTTAGATTTGTTATAAATTTCTGACTGTATGCACAAACCAAACGTGTTCTCTTGTTTTATTATTTAGTACGTTGAATGTAGCTGTAAAAATGTTTGATTGTTTATAAATCTTTAAATGGAACAAATTTCTCATTGTTATCCAATGTCCAATAAAAAATGCAGTTTCTAAAAATAATGTCTTAATTTATTAATCCTCTCACCCCTTCTAAGAAATCATTAATTGTAACATACCGATTGTTCAGATTGTGGCAAGTTCAATCTTTTTTATCTTCCTTCAGTAAGAATATTTGGGAGGCTAGAACAGTGATTTTTTCAACAACTTGATGAGAAGTAAAAAAAACATTTCTATTTATGGTTTGGTAAAATATCTAAAATTAATTTGTGCAAGTATAAAATCAACTATAGACTGTTAAAGGGTATGAAGGAAATCAAATATTTATTTATGGAAGGATTAATTGCTTTCCTTTTCTAATAATCCAAAAGGCAAAAATAATCACATATGGTAATTCTAAAAGGTAAATCATATATAAAACATTTTTTCAAGTATTCCTGAAATCACTTCCTTAAATCATCTTTGTAAGAAGAATCTGCAGATATTAATCACCAAGGACAATATTTTCTTTGCTACATTCCTAATATATTTCTATCAAGAGCCTAATTTAGAAATCGGCTTAAAATCGAAGCGCAACTGAAATAGTCTTTAAAATTTGAGTTTTGCATTAATCGCCACAACATAATTCATGGGTTTGGAAATGTTCACCCACTTCTAAAATATGGCCTTTTCATTTTTTTCTGAAAAATAAACAGCAACTCTAACTATTAGGAAACAAAATTTGAGTATGTATGGGTCCGCAAAATGACAGAGACTTAGCAGCTCTGAAATTAAACAATTTCTGCCAAACTTGTTTTGTTTTACACATGTTGAGATCCGCACTCGCATACGCAAAGTGGAGGCCAGATGAACGGTGGGATTTGATAATAAAATCATGTTCGGCTATATACATACTTTTATTTCTAACACTGCTTATTTAGGTTTAAACAGTGTGTTCAGATGCAGTGATCTGCGAGATCTGCTGGTCATTTATCATCTTTAAATTTCTGACAGCAAATGTGCAGATGACAACAGAGGAAATTAATTTAGGCAAACATCTCTAAACTTCAAAGAGATGAAGTGTTCCTATTCAATCAGGAATTTTACATTGAAAAGCAACAATAAATTTATCGTAGTTTAAAAATATATTTTAAGAAAGTATGCAATTCAAAAGAGAATGGTTACATAAGATTGACATATTTTTTTATCCCACCACCTGAAAAAACAAATTTAAAAATAGCCTTGTAATCCACTCACAAAATGATTGACAATTTTTACCAAGCAAAGATACCCCCGGCCTGACTTAAAATAAAATATGAGGGCACTGTGAACTATTTCTGGCCCCATCTTTATGTCAAATCACTGCATTGAAACAATGGTTTATATTACAAAAAAATATTGTGCAAGCTCTACATAATGGGAATGAATGACAATCTGGAGAGAATGTGCAGCAGGATTCTCTTTTGATCTGGAATACTGCTAATCTTTGTCAAACAGTGTGCTGAGAATACTTGGAGGAATATCAAATCCTCGATGAGAGAATGTGATTGTGTCTCTTTTTAAAATCTTCATTGCTGATTAAAATAATCAAAAATGCAATTTAAGAAAAAAATTCAGGATTCTGAATATGTTGAAAAACCCTAAGCCCCGAGAGAGGCACCCATTAGTAAATGACATTTTGTAAGTGCAAAGGCTTTTAAAAACAAAATGGCCCCACATGTAATGAAAGCAAGAGTGGTATTTTTTTTAAAGCAGCATGGGCAATTTCCACACAGCTTTCTAATTTTCCTATACAATAGTTTATATTTTGAAATAAATGGTTGATGAGGGCTCACTTTGGTTTCAGAGAGTCCTTCGCACGTGGTGGAATGCGGTATGTGCCATAATTCTGACAACAGCCGTCATAGTGCATGGTTATTAATGGGCTGAGCTGCACTCTTTTTTTAAATGGCGCTGAACAATTCTAACGTTATGTACGCGAGGAGCTGTGAAAGATTCGCCAGGAAAAATCTGATCTCTTCAGAGCTTGTTACAAATGATTTTCAAAGTAAGAAATCCTGGGTAGTAATCCCTCGGTCGATGAAATCATATATTGTATTTGTCATACCCCAAACATGTCCAGCAACCATAGACCAGCCAGTGGGACTGTGCAAGTCCGCCATTGCTAAGCCAAGTATGCAAGATGAATTCTGTCTAATACAAACACTGTAAATCATGTTGATTTAGTGCTACTAGGAAGTGTGCCTCCACTGTTGTGAGCTGCTTTTGAAGTACTGCCTAAAACTCAGTCTTGTGCTTCAAAGGGAGGGGATTACAGTCTTTATCCAGCAATTAATATGGCTAGAACAGAGAGTGACAGCACCTGAGGACTCAACAAGCTGGCCCGCAGCCTGCTGCAGGGTGCGTCCCCTCCCATAATGCATCCCGTTCATAACATAACTAAATATTTTATTTATTAAAACAAAATGCTGTTGTAAATAAACCGAAATACATTCGACCTAATAACGTCATTTTTTTTTAACAGTATGCCTTTGCTACTCAAGAGATATTTTGAAAAGAAGTCTCACTATCTTCTAACCTTTAGCCTATGTATCTACCTAGATCATCCTAATCTCCCACCAACTGTTAGACAGAGAACCAAGCTGTTAGAGCGAAATAAAGTCTTAGGGCCATTTTAGGCTGATCAAATGACAACCTCTCACAGTCGCACCCCTCTGCTAGAGTTCACAGGTTCAAAACTGGCATCTGAGAGCAAAAAAAAACTACCAATGCCTAGACAGCAGGAATATGGTTTAATTCACTGTCGAGGCAGTCGATCCCTCAAAGCTAAGGCCGATCGACACAGCGTATGGCACTGAATTATGAAAAGAGAGGGCGGAAGAATCAGAACAATAAAGGACATAATATTCTGTCTTCTGTGATATGAAAAGCTCCTTCACATTTTTGCAGAATTGAATCGCAGTGTTGTCAGATTTTAAATCATTTCACTGTTGAAAAATAAATTGTGTGAAAATCATTTCTTTGTAGTGTTTAAGTTCCAGACAAAGAGGAAGGATATATGTCTTACGATAGTACTTAATTCTGCTAAAACATGGTGGTGCTGCAAAGTGACGTCACAGTACTCCTCCATGTCTCATCCTCAGATATCCTTATAACCATCTTGTTTCACACTTCCCCCATCCCCAGCAGCTAAACAGATTAAAACGAAATATTATTTCGCTGTGAGATCTCAGCATATAGTACAAAATTCTGAAGAAACAGATAACATTTATTTTTAAGATAAATGCGATAAGATTTCGGTGACTAGTTTTCTTAAGATTAGACTGGAAAGGGAAGGAAGAAAATTGTGGCAAGCTAGTGACCTGTATGCTGGGAAAAAGTGATCGTCAATGAACCAGTTCCCAGTGCAGTAAAATAGAAGCATAATGTCTCCACAGGGCACCTTGGTTTATCTCCATTTTATTTATCCACAAACTAAAACACATCTCTTCCAGAAAGTCACACTTAAAAAAAAATCCATCCTCCTTCTCAAACTCATGTACTTCTTCAAGTAGCATTATTTTAGAAAATTAGGGTTGTCAATTTTTAGTCAATGGAAGTATGAAGTTGTTGATTTATCAAATAACAACAGAGTTTTCTGTGATTGAAGGAGTGAGTTTAATTTGCAGCTTCCCCCGTGCTTAAATCAAACTCAAATCAGGTTAGATTAGTCTAAACTGATTTCTAGAATAGTTTGAATATAATCAGAATTCATAAAGGAGTGCTTTGCAATATCAATCTCTAAAGATTACAATTCTATTCCCACCACAATCTAAGCTGCCTCCACCCAAATCCTGTTCAATGGCAGAGACTTCTGAAGATTCTGCCTTCGTCGTCCTTGCTTTCTCACACAGCAGTGGCTTTGACTGCCAATGTATCTGCTCTATGCTTTCCCATCAAGCTCGCCTCAGTAATAGCACTCTCACCTCGGAGTCAGAAGGTTGTGACTCAGGTCCCATTCCAGGAACCTGAGCAATAATACAACCTGACATTTCCGTGCTGAGCTGAGCAGAGGCCCTGCATTTCAGATGCGATATTAAAATATTCCAAGGAACTATTTCAAAGGAGAATGGGAGAATTTCCCCCCATTGTTCTGACCAACATTACAAATAGAGCTTATCTGGTCATTATCGCGTTGCTGTTTGTAGAGTCTTGCTGTGTGTAAATTGATTACTTTGTTTCCTACATTAAAACCATTTCAAAAGTACTTCAGTGTTTGCAGAGCACTTTGGGATGTCCTGAGATCAGGAAAAACACTGTATAAATGAATAATTTTCCTTTCATCATTTGAAACTTACGATTCCTAACTTTCCATTAAGTGGTGCATGACCCAGGACCCTCGTAACAAATTTTAAATTAGTCAACAGGATATAATTGAGTTTATCTTTCTTTTTCTTCTTCTGATTTAAAAAACATGAAGTTTCATGAAACCAAGCGTAAAATGGTTCAGTTTAATAAATTTGACTACACTTAATATGTGTTTCACGAATTTTGACTTGATGAAGCTGAACTTTACTGACCATGGAGATTTCAGGGACAATATCTGTTCTGCATAGGCTATAGAAACATTGCAATCAGCTTCATTGGAACAGGACACCAAAGCAACTAGGCGTCCAGTCATATATAGCTTATACTGCTGGAAACTGCACTTCAACATTTGACCAGGTCAAGACTTGGATCAGTTGGCTGGCCTCAGTGGTTGAATAGCCTACCACACATCAAAGCTTACATATGAATAATATTGAGTCAAGGATAAGCAGATGCTGGAATTTTGAGCAAAGCAGAAAGTGCTGGAGTAACTCAGTGGGTTAGGCAGCCCCTGGGGAGGAAATGGATAGGCGATGTGATGGGTTGGGACCGTTCTTCAGAAGAAGGATTCCCGATCCTGAACGTCACCTATCCATTCCCTCCAATGATGCTACATACCCACTGAGTTTCTCCAGCACTTTGTGTTTTGAATAATATTAACATCTCCAAAGCAAAGCTAAGACATGAAGATGGGGGGAGGCGACTTTGAATAAATGCTTTTGTCTTTCACTTTTATATATTTGGTTAGAAATTATAGAGAGCAATTGTCAGTGACCTAAAATTGATTAAAAAAAATTACTTCCTACCAATTTGTCAGAGCACATCAATTATATTCTGAAATCTGTAAGTTGAGGGAGAGTGTAATGTCTTTATTTCTCCTCCTCCAGCTATTTCTGAAAATTTGAGCAAAGGTAAATTTAACTGAGGTAGTTTCAAATGTGATCCATGTAAGAGATGGTATCAATTGATTTCTTGCTTGTAAATTTACAGAAGGTTTCACATCACTCCCTGCCGAGGCCTTCATGACAACCAAGCTGCTCAGAAGCAAGAATGAAAAGGCAAGGGGCCCAATCGCAGTTATTGCCAAAACAAGGAGGAAATTCCCCATCTGAATGCCCAGAGCCTCACCTTCCGCCTATCTATAAGTAAGGCCTTAAATTGGTGTAAGGTACAAGCGCAGTGAATCCCAATGTTGAGCGATTTAAAATATAATATCCTCCAATTTACTCTTTCTATCAGCCCTTCCGTTTTGCAATGAAAATGTTGCCACCCCATTCAGAAATTATTTTTATGTCCGGAGGCACTCATACTGGAGCCATCTGTTCCATCTCAGATTAGTTGTCAAAAGCACCTCCTCTGAAAAGAAAATTAATATATCTGACCAAACTGTACTTAAAAATGTAGTTAAAAATGCTTTAAGATTCCTGGAAAGATCAAGATGATCCCACCAAACAATACTGACAAAAAATAAAGATTCATGTTGTGTCAGTGAGAAGACCTCAAAAATCTCTCTGGCAAAAACAAAAGTTTTGACGATATATAATCAATAATTTACAGAATTTAAGACGTCAGATATCAAAGGGAAACAAAGAATAAAGGGAAGGAAAAAAGTCAAGGTTACTTTACTAAACCAGTGTGACTTTTTTGACTCATGATGGTTCCTGAAAAGAAAAAAAAGCTTTTAATCTGATAACTCTCTGCTTACCCACCATTACGAGGCCCTTCAGGGCAATGATCTATCAAGTCCTGACTGTTTCAAACTGTTTGTGCTGGATTCAGCATCTATCACCCTCAGTCTTGCTGCATACTCAACAATAGAGCTAAGAAACAATAATTTTCAATTAAGAAACCTGGGGGAGACTTGGGGGCTTGATTTATGATGCACGACTAATTACCAAGTGGCTAGCTCAATGAAAATCCAGCAGTTTGTCACTGAATAGCCCAATGTTTTGTTTTCTCTTTTAATCATACGACCCTAATCTATATACGTGTCTATATCATTGCATTGCAGTTTTAAAAATATGCCACATGGGGGTCAGTGAGGAAAGAAGGAAATGTTTGTGCCGTCATTGCTTGGAAGCATGAGTAGTCCTGGGAATGTCTTTGACTCAACATATTCTGATGTCACGCACCTCAAGATCTGTCACGATGCTAAAACAGTGCTGTAAATAGATGATAGCCCATAGTTAGAAAGCGCTTGCCAGCCTCTGGGGATTAGTGGGTTAACCTGAACAGCAGATTTGGTCCAGGAAATTTACCTCAGGGCTACAGCTCTCTAAATGAGCTAGATACAGCTCTCATGTGTAATGAAGTATACAACAATCTGATTAAGCATAAGGCTTAGGTGACTAGATGAAAGAAAAGGTTACCAGCTAAACAGTTTGCAAGATTTCGTGTCTCTGAAGAAAAACAATTATTTTAGTAAATGCATTTAACAATATGAACAAGGTTTGGTAACCAATTTGGACAAACTGTATTATGTTTTAGTACAAGTCAGACATTATAGGTTTTAGACATACTGGCTTATAGTGCAAACTAAATTCTTCGATTGCAAGCAACAAACATTGAGTTTTGGGATATTTGCTTTCCAAGCTACTTTAAATATAGACTATCCCCAGTGACAACAGGGAAGCATTATTATACAATACGCTGACTACATTTATATGGATTACTCAAAATCAGTTTGAGATTGGGTTTTATACTGCACAATAGCAGTCAACGCTACATTTTTTAGATCTCTTTCTGTTCTAATAACTCCACTCAAAAAGGTCTTTGGGAGATAATTTCAGCCCTATTTATACTGGAACCTGCAGCTGTTCTATTTTAAATTGCGCCAGGTCCCAGAGCCAGATTAACTCTAAACCACTCCATTTACACTGCAGCACACAGTGGGGTGGCTGAGACACTAATCCCAACCATGGTTCATTTGTGCAGGTGGAAAAGAAACAAAAAACTTTGCCCGCTGATGACTTCCTCTCGGACAGCTTGTTGGCCGGAATTCTATCGAAGGACGTTTATAATAGCAACCAGAGTCCATTCCCTGGATTAGTATGGGAAATTACACTGGCCACTGATCCAGAGACTGGAGGGGTGGCAGTTTAGCATTGCTTTGCACTGATACAGCTTATTTCTAACATTATGATGTAAAATTGGATTTATATTGCTCTGAAATTGGCAGTGTAAACAAGATTATTGTTCAATGAAAATATCACACGACACCTAACAAGGATACACTTTTACTGGATTTTAAACACTGTTTCTGAGATATAAATAGCCTTGTGGTGTACAGCTTTGTGCTCAACATGCTTAAACAGTAATCAGCTGAACCCCTGGGCTCCCTGTCCTGAAAAAATAATGAAAATATTCTCTTGTGTTCAATTACAATTTGTTAACTCTAACTGATAATTTAGTTAGGTTGATTAGGAAAGTAAGGTGACTAGTTAAACAGTGATCAATCAGCAAAAAGTTTTCACTTAATCCTTTTATAGAATCTCATCAGGAAATCCATTTAAAAAGGAATATCACCATCAGGAACTATTTCAATGCTCCAAGGTCAGGGGAGACTTTCTTTCAAAGAGGAAGTCAGGGTTCAAAATCTTTTTACAACAGCTTCAATTCTGGGCCATTTTACAGAAGGAGTGCTGTTATCAAGACTGTCTCTCAATACGGATTCTTCCTTTCCAGATTTTTAAAACAATCATAGGCTTTACCACTGGGTCTACTTTTATATTTGTTTTTATATGTCTCTGTTGGCATTTCCTTGAATGAAACAAAGGATTCCCATTTCCCTGGTCTTTCAATTTAGCCAATTGCTAGATGGGTTTCCTGGGATTGGTTGACTCTTTTAGTTTAGTTTAGTTTAGTGTAGAGGTGCAGTGTGAAACAGGTCCTTCGGCTCACCAAGTCCACACCGCCCAGTGATGCCTAGTACTACACTAGTACTAGGGACAATTTACAATTTTACCAAGCCAATAAACCTACAAACCTGTACGTCTTTAGAATGTGGGTGGATAACGGAGGTCCCGGAGAAAACCCATGCAGGTCAAACTCCATCCATAGTCAGGATTGACTCGGGTCTCTGGTGCTGTAAGGCAGCAGCTCTACCACTGCACCACCATGCTGCTTGCAACCAACTCGACCTTTACAACATCAGCGAGAGAGAGGTAGAAACTCAGCATGTACCCCGTGTTTGTGCACGCAGGCACTATACACAGCTTGATACAACCGCACATAGTTTAACATCCCAAGTTTGAGGATGAGATGCTAGACCCGATTATGAAGAAGAGAGGAGTTTCATCTATCATATTATATCATCATATCATATCATATATCATATCATATATCATCATATTATATCATATATCATACATCATATCATATCATATCATATCATATCATATCATATCATATATCATATCATATTAAAACGCTGATCATGCGTGTGTGTATATGTGTGTGTAGATGTGTGTGTAGATGTGTGTGTCATTAGATCTTCGCAAAAACACTACGCGGTAATGATAACATTTTTACATATTCTGATTCACATTTCCCCCCTCTCGGCAGAGAACATCTTCACTGAACATTTTATGCTTTATTTTTCGACTTATTACTAATTAAAGTTTTAATAAAATCAAAAGACTAAATTAAAAACTACCAGCTTCCATTGATGACGTCACAATGGATCAGCTCGGAGCCGTCTCATACACAGAATATTCCACGCGCTTTGAGTGATGTCACCCCCCCGCCATTATCCGTTATCCACACACACTCTAAAGGCAGAAAACATCCCCCCTCCCTATCTACCCCCTCCCCCTCCCTCTCTACCCCTCCACCTCTCTACCCCCTCCCTCTCTACCCCCTCCCCCTCCCTCTCTACCCCTCCCCTCTTCATCCTCCCCCTCTCTACCCCCTACCTCTCTGCCCCCTCCCTCTCTGCCCCCATTCCTCTCTGCCCCCCCTTCTTCTTTGCCCCCCTCCCTCTCTGCCCCCCTCCCTCTCTGGCCCCTCCCTCTCTGGCCCCTCCCTCTCTACCCCCTCCCTCTTCTCTACCACCACTCCCTCTCTATCCCCCTCACCCTCTACCTCTCTAACCCCCTCCCTCTCTACCCCCTCCCTCTTTCTCTCTAACCACGCCTGTGCAGCTGGGGGCTATGCGTGAGTGGATAGGGCGGGGGTTGGGGGAAAAGGAGAAAATTAATAATATTAATATAATATCAAGGGGGGGTTAATGTGTGTGTGTGGGGGGTGGTTAGTGTGTGTGTGCCGCTGCAGGCTACGCGGTAATGATAAGATTTTAACAGATTCTGTATCACATTTTCCCCCTCTAAGCAGTGATCAGATTCACTTAAGATCGGATCCTATATTTCACAAGTTATTCGCAATTAAAACTTTAAAAATTCCAACTTTCACAAGATTTTTACTGTTAAAATCATTCCTCACAGCTTCCAACACACTTCGATACAAAGTTGCAAGACAGGAACACTCTGAACTTAGTCCTTCAACAGGAGGGGGTGCGCCAATTGGTATTGAAATTGGAACTGCTGCAGAAGGCAAGGGAGGTGCAATTGAAATCTATTTTCAAATACACTGCTGGGGGAGGCAGGGGAGTGCTGGAATCTTACTTTCGGGAATGGCTTCAATTGGGGGACCACGCCTCCCGTGGGGGCTATGGGTCAGTGGTGCAATATTGCGTTGGGGGACCAGGCCTCTCGAGCGACAGGGAATATTGCGTTGGGGGACCAGGCCTCTCGAGCGACAAGGAACCAACAGGTCCCAGTTGGTCTGGTATACCTATAAAACTCTCATCTTGTATGTATGTGTGCATGTATGCGTGTGTGAGTATGTTTTTCTACCTTTGTCTAAACACCTCGCGCTAGTGCAGAAATTTTCACAGATTATTAATCACATTAACCCCGTCGATAAAATTAATTGCTTCACTTCACATTTCATGCTATATTTCACAAGTTATAGCGTTTTAAAAATAGCGAAAATCAACTTTAAAAATGGCAAACATCCTTCAACCCGCTTCGAGTGACGTCACAAAGGGGGGGGGGGGGTGGGTGGCCACCAAGGGGGAGTGGACAGCCAGCAGCTTCCAGTGACATCAGGGGGAGGGCTGCATTTAAATTAATCTTTCACTTTTTCCGACCCGGGCTTCCACCCGCGACGCCCCGGCTGGGGTTTACGCTGCCATCAAGGAGGCATCGAGACCATGGTGGTGAAGGAGACATCAAGACCACAGTGGTGTGGCTTCGCAATGATGGGGCCGCCGTGGCGGTGAGGCATCGCGACAGTGGGTCGTCGCGGCGAGTCCTCGCGGAGATGGAGCAGCGGCGGCGGTAGGGGAAAGGAGAGGGAAAGAGAGGAGAAGGAGGGATTGGGGAGGGGAGGAGGAGGGGAGGAGGAGGGGAGGAGGAGAGGCGAAAGTTCCTGGGGAGGTGAGGTGGGGAGATTGAGGGAGAAGAGGTAGGGAGTGTAGTTGCCTCGTCTACACTCCCTTTCTCGCCCCCTGCCTCTCTACCCTCCCTCCTCTTCTCTACCCCCTCCCTATCTACCCTCACTCCCACTCTCTCTACCCCCTCCCTCTCTACCCCCTCCCTCTCACTCCCTTGCCCTCTCCCTCCCTACCCTTCCTCCCCCCCACTCTACCCCCTCCCTCTCCCTCTCCCTCTCCCTCTCTCTTTCTACCCACTTCCTCTCTGCCTCTATCTCTCTCTACCCCCATCCCCCTCCCTCTACCCTACCTCTCTACTCCTCTCCACTCCCTCTCCCTCTCGACCCCTTCCCCCTCCCTCTCTACTCCTCCCCCTCCGTCTCTAACCCCCTCCCTCTCCCTCTCCCTCTCTACCCCCTCACCCCCTCCCTCTCTACCCCCCTCCCTCTATACCCCTTCCATCTCTACCCCCTCCCTCTCTACCACCCCTCCTTCTCTACCACCCCTCCCTCTCTACCTCCCTCTCTACCCTCCCTCCCTCTCTAGGGATTGGAGGGTGAAGAGGAGAAGGAGGGAGTGCTGGGGGATGAGGAGAAATGAGCCACGCCAGAGCAGTTGGAGGCTATGCCCGAGTGGTGCAATATTAGAAACATAGAAACAGAAACATAGAAAATTGGTGCAGGAGGAGGCCATTTGGCCCTTCGAGCCAGCACCGCCATTCATTGTGATCATGTCTGATTGTCCCCTATCAATAACCCGTGCCTGCCTTCTCCCCATACCCCTTGACTCCACTAGCCCCTAGAGCTCTATCTAACTCTCTCTTAAATCCATCCAGTGATTTGGCCTCCACTGCCCTCTGTGGCAGGGAATTCCATAAATTCACAACTCTCTGGGAGAAAAAGTTTTTTCTCACCTCAGTCTTAAATGACCTCCCCTTTATTCTAAGACTGTGGCCCCTGGTTCTGGACTCGCCCAACATTGGGAACATCTTTCCTGCATCTAGCTTGTCCAGTCCTTTTATAATGTTATATGTTTCTATAAGTTCCCCCTCATCCTTCTAAACTCCAGTGAATACAAGCCTAGTCTTTTCAATCTTTCCTCATATGACAGTCCCACCATCCCAGGGATCAATCTCGTGAACCTACGCTGCACTGCCTCAATCACAAGGATGTCTTTCCTCAAATTAGGAGACCAAAACTGTACACTAGATGTGGTCTCTGGTGAGACCACATACTCCAGATGTGGTCTCACCAGAACCCTATACAACTGCAGAAGAACCTCTCGACTCCTATACTGAAATCCTCTTGTTATGAAGGCCAACATTCCA
Source organism: Malacoraja senta (assembly GCA_038087875.1). Taxonomy (NCBI): domain Eukaryota; kingdom Metazoa; phylum Chordata; class Chondrichthyes; order Rajiformes; family Rajidae; genus Malacoraja; species Malacoraja senta. Next base: position 19,212,122 of record CM075984.1, on the reverse strand, counting down.
TTAGTTTTCTTCACTGCCTGCTGTACCTGCACGCCAACTTTCAGTGACCGGTGTACAAGGACACCAAGGTCTCGCTGTACCTCCCCCTTACCTAACCTAACCTCGTTGAGATAATAATCTGCCCCCTTGTTTTTGGCGCCAAAGTGGATAACCTCACATTTAACTATATTATACTGCATCTGCCACGCATCTGCCCACTCACTCAACCTGTCCAGGTCACCCTGCCACCTCCTAACATCCTCTTCACAGTTCACACTGCCACCCAGCTATGTGTCATCCGCAAACTTGCTAGTGTTGCTCCTAATTCCCTCTTCCAAATCATTAATATATATGGTAAACTGTTGAGGCCCCAACACCGAGCCTTGCAGCACTCCACTCGCCACTGCCTGCCATTCTGAAAAGGACCCGTTCACTCCTACTCTTTGCTTCCGGTCTGCCAACCAATTTTCTATCCATGTCAACACCCTACCCCCAATACCATGTGCTCGAATTTTAGTCACCAGTCTCCCGTGCGGGACCTTATCAAAGGCTTTCTGAAAGTCTAGATACACTACATCCACTGGCACCCCTTCATCCATTTTACTTGTCACATCCTCAAAAAATTCCAGAAGATTAGTCAAGCATGATTTCCCTTTCATAAATCCATGGTGACTTGGACTAATACTTTTACTGCTATCCAAATGCCCCATTATTACCTCTTTAATAATTGACTCCAGCATCTTTCCCACCACCGAAGTCAGGCTAACTGGTCTGTAATTCCCCGTTTTCTCTCTCGCTCCTTTCTTGAAAAGTGGGATAACATTAGCTATCCTCCAATCCACAGGGACTGATCCTGAATCTATTGAACATTGCTTTGGGGAATGGGTTGGGTTGGGGGAACGGGTGAGTGGTGGAATATTGCATTGGTGGAATTTAAAAATAGCTTTCTCTCCATGGATCTCATGCGATCTAACATTTCAAACCAGCCTGCCATTCCAAAACAGCCTACCATATGTCCTTATCAAAGGCCTTGCTGAAGTTCATATAGACTACATCTACTGCCTTGATCTCATTAACATTCTTGATTACATAGATAAGACTTCTATGTGCAAGCACATTATTGCTCTCCTTGCGAATTATGGTACCAATATTTAATGCCCCATTAAAAAAAAGTTCTCACTGTTAGTTATGGCAACTTTCCCACTCATTTCCTCTGATGTTACTGTCAAAGTCTTCCATTGAAATAAAACTCTTCCAAAAATTATTGCTAGCAGTGTAATCATACCAAAAATATGTCAAAGCGAATTACAATGCTTGTTCAAAGAGAGCTTTTAAAAGTTCCATAATCAAACTTAAGAATGCATAAAACGTAATAATTATGCATGTCTAATTTGACATTGTTAGATAATTTGTGAAAAAAATTAGTAACAAAACTCTGAGTTAAATATCAATCTTCATGTCGCAGGGTGACGCCTGTATGTTTGTGAGTAGTCGCCCACAGAGTCGTATCTTTTTCTGGTCGCCGCTGGATTTTCAACATTTTGAAAATGTTCGGCGACCTGCTGCGACTATGACGGGTGCCGGCAAGTCGCCAAAAAAATCGCGTAAGTGGGGCAGGCCCTTTACTATCTGGTGAGGAAACCAGCATGGAGAATACAATTCCCATTTTATAGAAGCCATCTGATTTTCATTTCCATTTGGGGAAATTTTCTGCAATATGCAGACAATTTAAAAGATTCAAGTATCCTACTTAAAACATTTCAATGTCATACATAAGATAGAATTACTAAAGACTGAGTGCACATTATTCTTCGTGCTTTGAACTTAACATTATATCAATGTTATCATAGAATTATAGTCATTGGGTCATACAGCATGGAAAGAGGCCCTTCGGTCCATCTGTCCAGGGCGATCAAGATGCTCCATCTAAGCTAGTCCCATTTATTCATGTTTGGCCCATATCCCTTTAAACCTTTGCTATCTATGTACGTCCAAGTGTCTTTGAAATGCTGTTATGGTACCTGATTCAACTATCTGCTCTGGTAGCTCATTCCATGTACCCACCACCTTCTGAGTGAAAATGTTGCCCTTCAGATTCCTATTAAATCTTGCCCCTCTCACCCATTTTGGTTTCCTCTCCAGATAATAAGTTTCTTTCAACATTATAGAATTATTCATTCGCTTCCACTTTAGATTTAAGTTCGGACATGCATAAGAAGATTATTTGTATACTTATGTTTCCATTTTTTCTTGCACTGTAACCAAAATGTTGCTTTATTAACCTTCAAAATAAATGTATCCAGAGTGCGAGTATGCTGAGAAGTTAATAATGTCTTCTAGAGGCCATTACAAAAGGTTGCTATGTTTGATTCATTTGAATATGTTTTCAGGATCTTGGTCCTGTGTCAGCTCCTGGTACCTACTCTGCTAAGTCCACATCTGAAGTCTGGTGGCAGTCATGTGAGCCCATGTCCAGACAGGTAAGTGGGACGAGGGTAGCTGGGACATTGTTGGCCGGTATGGGCGAGTTGGGCTGAAGGGCCTGTTTCCACACTGTTTCATTCTATGACTATGTCAGCTGCCTGTCAATGAAAGTTAGGTTTAGTTTAGTTTAGACATACAGCGTGGAAACAGCCCTTTGACCCACCGAGTCCGTGCCGACCTGTCATTCCCATACACTAGCACTATTCTACACACGAGGGACAATTTACAATTTTACCAAGCCAATTACCCTGCAAACCTGTACGTCTTTGTGAGGAAACCAGAGCTCCCGTAGAAAATCCACGGAGGTCACGGTGAAAATGTACAAATTCTGTACAGACAGCACCCGTAGTCAGGATCGAAGCTGGGTCTGTGGTGCTGCATATTCCCAGTGGCCTCTGTACATATGCATCTCACATAGAAGGACGACTCACATAATTTATGGAAATGCACTCCTGTTGTACTCCGTATCTGATTATTTTTAGCAATCGTGTTTTCGTAAAGTTCTCCTGCTTACTGAACAATAACATTGAACAATGACATTTCTGGACTTTTCTGAAGCACACGCAGTCCACATTTCCACTAAATTAATGTATGCAATTTATACTTTCTTGTATTTTACCGCTAAAGAATATGTGGTACTACTGTAGAGACTGTCAAGTGAAGTTACACACCTCCAGGGTTCACCTCTTTCTTGCCATATGTGTCATTTGGAACTACTTTCATCTCCCTGCCCCGCTGGAACATTTACATCTCAAAGGGAAGTAGTTGACATTCCAATAGCATTAAAGTTTCCAAATGCCCTCCCTCCCACCAAATAAAAAGTATTTCTTAACCAAAATAAAAAAGGTGGTGGCAAATAAAATGTGAAAGAAAGCCCAGAATGAAAAGTTGGTTTCATACTACTGTACAACTGCAATGCCACAAAACTGTTCCTATTGTCACATAAACTAATATAATTTCCCTGGAACCCATTGCTTTATTTATATTATAGGTGTGCAACTTTTATTGGTTTATAAAATTATCTTTTCATGTGAGCCTGATACATTTTCACAGAATATATCAAATAATATCTCTATGCGGAGTTAGGGCTATACCACCAAGTTATTGTTCATCCCATCCATGTTCTTCAGAGATGCTGCCTGACCCGCTGAATTAGTCTGGCACTTTGCATCATTTTTTAAACCAGCATCTGCAGTTCCTTGCATCTCCTATTGTTCAACTTTGATCTATTCTTCCAAATCGCTGAGTGAATAAAGAAATTGTTATGCTCAGCACTACATAGCACACAATTGATTGTAAACCCACACTTTGTAAATACTTAATCATTTCTGCAGGCCATCTCAGAATATTTGCCAACTAATGACATACCACCACTGTTATGCCAAGCTAACATGTGCACAGCAAGGATCGCAAATAGCGTAATGGTAAAAGCGTGGGTATTGGTTGAGAATGCAGTGATATTGGGAGAAATTCTGAGCCTATTTTAAATAATCTAAAAGGTTTCTTATATCATTCAGCAGCATAGGGCCTTGCTTTAATCCCTGATCGACAGGCTTCAGATGCAGCTGTGTGCTAACATGGCATAAGCAGTGTACACTCACAAATGTGCCTGGTTCACAATGAACACCTGCTAGAAAGGGTGGGTTGTGATGGCAGTCGGTACCCGCTCCGTGACATGACTGTCTTACCCACAATATCTGCCAGCTCCAGCTGCCAAAGCTCTAGAGAATAGAGGTGATACCACTGGTTTGTTTTTATTACTGATTACATCCATTTTATAGATGGAATTTGTAAATGATTGCTTACTGAAAACTCTGTGCCTTTTTTCTTTCTTTACTTTTCAGGACTCAGGCATGGTTCTCAAGGCTGGTATCTCAGCAGGGAATGGAGGGATATGAATCATGTGCAGGCAGAGGAGATTCACTTAATTTTGCATCATGTTTGGCAAATATATTGGGGGCCCCAGGGCTTATTCCTGTGCTATATGGTTTATATTCCACACAGAAACAAAATACATTGTGCTAGATTATAATTATTAGGATCTGCATCCTGAACCTGCCACTGAAAAATGTCAATTCTGCAAGCTGACCTGTTCCAAAATCCAAAAGGTAATCATGTTGGCTGAGACCATCCTGGAACTAAGTGGCAAAGCCCTGGCCAGTGCGAAGGTCTTGCACAATGTCATTAGAACAATATGAATTGGCCAAAACCAGCTGTACCCACAAATGTCCCAGCTCTGTCATCTGTCAAAGCTATCAAAGGTTTCAATTAAAAACGACTACAAATGAAATAAAAGATTTTAGAAGTTAACTAGACCAAGTGGGACCCATTGGCTCCCCTTCCCTCACAGTTGCGGGGGGGGGGGGTGTGGGGGGCGGCCTGCGGCGTCACACACACACACTAACCACCCCCCACACACACAGGGGGGGTGAGAGGAGGAGGGAGGAAGGGAGTGGGGTATTGGGGGGAGAGGGGGGAAAGGGAGGGGGAGGGGGATGGGAGAGGGGAGCAAGCGGGCTGCGAAAGGCAAGCGGGCTGCGAGCGAGTGGGCGACGTCACTCGCAGCGCGTGAACACAACATGCGGCCATTGTGGCGTCATCACGTCATCAACCAAAGCCAGTCAAATTTCTAAGTTATTTGAAATTTTTGCACATTTTGATTAATAACCGGAGTAATAATGCATGGATTTTTCAGATAAGGCGATTTTTTACTTCACGGGATAAATCTCCACAGGAATATGTAAAATCTTTACGGTTAGAGTGTCGTTTTTCAAAACACAAACACACAAACACACAAACACACAAACACACAAACACACAAACACACAAACACACAAACACACAAACACACAAACACACAAACACACAAACACACAAACACACACAAACACACAAACACACAAACACACACAAACACACAAACACACACACACACACACACACACACACACACACACACACACACACACACACACACACAAACACACACACACACACACAAACAAAGAGTTTTATAAGTATCTAGATAATGATTGGATTTTTTCACAATTAAAATAACCTCAAATAATTTAATAATAATTCAACTTACCTTATTCTTATCTTTATTTCAGGTGGGTATAAACTCTCCATTGAAATGAATGTGGAACCAAGCACAGGGTGTGAGAGCAAGTGTGCTTTCCCTGTGTAAATGCTGGGGAATTCCAGAAAGCTCTTGCTCCACTGCCGAACTCTGTGGAAATTGCTAACTTTTGGATTTCCACATTTATGCAGGAGTTTATAATTTGTTGATGGTTACAATCAAATCTATCATGCAGAACTGGTGGCAAAATCCAACAAAGTCCAGTCCATTGTGTGCCAACATATATCCTTGCCTAATAGCCCAACATAGAGTGAAAACATATACTTATAATTATATCTTAAAATATTATCTCATTATACATCAATGCACTTATGCATACTGTAGATTTGCCGTCACTATTATACATTACAAAACTAGATCTGTGTACATTCTATGTCCATTGTTCATTTAATTTTAACTGAAGTACTATTGTGTAACATGATAACATGATTGATACTTCAATAATATATGATTCACATAACAGTGACATATTATTATATGGCAATGATATTATACACTACTGTATTATTACATTACGTAATTCAAATTGAAGCAAGTGATGTGTACTCTAGTGATATTTTGCATTGTTTTCAACTGTTATAGAAAAATCTTAATTAATTTTTGCTGTAGTTTGTGATTCATGCCTAATTACTATTTATATGTGATTGAGATTATCTCAGACTGAATCAAGTATATTGCAATAATAACTTTTTACTTGTTATCAGGATCTGAGTAATGTGGACAAAAACTTTTTTTTACCTATCATTTGTTGTCTTGGGGGCTTCTGGGGTTGTATTACATTCTCCTTCCTGAAGGACATTAATGAATCAAATCAAGTCAAGTTGAGTTTATTGTCATATGCACAAGCATAATGAGGTACAGGTACAATCAAAATCTTGCTTGCAGCAGATCGGGGCCAGCCTGCAACACATACCTTCAAGGTCGGCAGAGGAGCGGCAGGTGAAGGAGTAAGTGTGGGGATTGGCTGAAGAATTTAATTAGTAAATCGATAAGTTAGCTAATTAGTGAATTAGTCAATTTATCAGCTAATATAAGCAAGGTTTGCTCTAGGGGAGTGGCCTTGTAGAGGGAAGTGCCTTGTGAGAAAAATGCAAGTCTTTGGCTCGAGAGTCTTTGGCGAGGAGGCTGAGGTGAGGAGACTATGCCAAAAGTTGGAGAGGGTGAGACGCAGTGAAGAAATGACAGGCAAGCTGATTCAGTGTGATGCTTGCAGCATGTGGGAGGTCAGGGACACTGCTGGTGCCTCTGGCTGCTAAAATTGTTGAAAGTGTGTCCAGGTTCAGCTGCTGAAGACCATGTTGGAGCACTGGAGAGGCAAATGGATGACCTCAGGATCAGCTGGGAAAACGAGAGTTCCCTCGACAGGACATACAGCGAGATTGTTACACCGAAGTTACCGGAAGAGAGAAGGTGGGTGACGATGAGGAAGGGAAGGAAACTTGGAGAACGGGAGACCCCGGGAGTTGTACCTCTTGAAAAAAGGTACACCCTCTTGGAAGCTTTCGGGACAGAAGACACTGCCAGTCTGCTGGGGCGGACAGGTCTGCGAGTCAAAACATGGCGCTGAGGCAAAGCCGAAGAGATAGATGTCAGACAGAGCTGTGGTAGTAGGGGACTCCTTAGTGGGAGGTACAGTCAAGGGTTCTGCATCAACAGTCGGGATTCAAGGATGGTGTGTTGCCTCCCTGGTGCCAGGGTCCACGATGTCACGGACCGATTGCAGGGCATCCTCAAGAGGGAAGGGGGGGCAGCCAGAAGTGGTAGTGCATGTCGGCACAAATCACGTCGGGAAAAAGAGGAAAGAGATTCTGCAGCGTGACTTTACAGAGCTCGGAAGAAGGCAGAAAAGCAGGATCTCCAGGGTGGTTTGCTTCCAGTTCCTCGTGCTGGTGAGGACAGGAACAGGGAGATAGGGGATCTGAATGTGTGGCTGAGGAGCTGGTGCAGGGGGCAGGGATTTAGATTTTTAGACCACTGTGATCTGTTTTGGGGTAAGGATAAATTGTACAAAAGGGACGAGTTGCATCTTAACCGGCGGGGGACCAGCATTCTGGCAGGCAGGTTTGCCACTGCTACAGGGATGGGTTTAAACTAAATAATGCAGGGGGGGGAGACAAATTTGAAATAGAAGGATGGAGTTAAAGGGAAAGAGAGTATAGGGAAAGTTAAGAAAAAACACCAGAATTAACAGGACAGAAAGCTCACGAAGGGATAGGAGAGTATGGCCAAGTGAAATGGGAATCAATATGAAAGGTGAGATGAGTAATGGATTAAAAGTATTATATATGAAAACGCAAAGTATAAAGATTGGTAGATATGACATTGTGGGGATTACAGAGACACGGCTGCAGGAAAATCGTGACTGGAAACTGAATATTCAGGGTTATACGTCCTATGGAAAGGACAGGCAGGCGGGCAGAGGAGGTGGGGTAGCTCTGTTGGTGAGGGATGAAATTCAGTCCCTTGCGAGGGGTGATATAGGGACTACCGATGTAGAGTCGCTGTGGATAGAATTGAGGAATTGTAAAGGTAAGAAGACACAATAGAAGTTATCTACAGGCTCCCAAACAGTAGCCTGGATATAGGGTGCAAGTTGCAGCAGGAGTCAAAATTGGCATATAACAAAGGTAATGCCACTGTGGTTACGGGAGATTTAAATATGCAGGTAGACTGGGAAAATCAGGTTGGTTCTGGACCCCAAGAAAGGGAGTTTGTAGAGTGCCGCCGAGAATGATTCTTAGAACAGCTTGTACTGGAGCCGACCAGAGAGAAGGCAATTCTGGATTTAGTGTTGTCTAATGAACCAGATTTAATAAAGGGAACTCAAGGTAAAGGAAGCGCTAGGAGGTAATGACCATAATATGATACGTTTTAATCTGCAATTTGAGAGGGAGAAGGTTAAATCAGAAGTGTCAGTGTTGCAATTGAACAAAGGGGACTATGAAGACATGAGAGAGGCGCTGGCCGAGGTCGACTGGAAAAGGATCCTCGCAGGAATGACAGAGGAACAGAAATGGCAGGAATTTCTGGGCATATTTCAGAAGATGCAGGGTCATTTCATTCGAAAGAGAAAGAAAAATTCTAAAGGCAGTAAGAGGCAACCATGGCTGACAAGCAAAGTTTTAGAGACGGTATAAAACTAAAAGAAAAGGTATATAACATAGCAAAGAGTAGTGGCAAGCCAGAGGATTGGGAAACTTTCAAAGAACATCAGAAGGTACCAAAAAGGGCAATATGGGGTGAAAAGATGAAGTATGAAGGTAAGCTCACCAAGAATATAAAAGATTCTTTAGGTATGTTAAGAGCAAAAGCTTAGTAAAACAAATGTGGGTCCCGTGAAGGCCGAAACAGGTGAAATTATTATGGGGAACAAGGAAATGGCAGAAGAGTTGAACAGGTACTTTGGTTCTGTCTTCAGTAAGGAAGACACAAACAATCTCCTAGATGAACTGGAGGACAGAGGATCTAGAGAGACAGAGGAACTGAAAGAAATTTGCATTAAGTGAGAAATAGTGTTGGGTAGACTGATGAGACTGAAGGCTGATAAATCCCCAGGGGCTGATGGTCTGCATCCCAGGATACTCAAGGAGGTGGCTCTAGAAATTGTGGATGCATTGGTGATTATTTTCCAATGTTCTATAGATTCAGGATCAGTTCCTGTGGATTGGAGGGTAGCTAATGTTATCCCACTTTTCAAGAAAGGAGCGAGAGAGAAAACGGGGAATTATAGACCAGTTAGCCTGACATCGGTGGTGGGGAAGATGCTGGAGTCAATTATTAAAGAAGTAATAACGGCACGTTTGGATAGCAGTAAAAGGATTGGTCAAAGTCAGCATGGATTTATGAAGGGGAAATCACGCTTGACTAATCTTCTGGAATTTTTTGAGGTTGTGACAAGCGAAATGGATGAAGGAGAGCCAGTGGACGTAGAGTATCTGGACTTTCAGAAAGCCTTTGATATGGTCCCACAGGAGATTAGTGGGCAAAATTAGAGCACATGGTATTGGGGGTAGGGTATTGACATGGATAGGGAATTGGTTGGCAGACAGGAAACAAAGAATAGAAATAAAAGGGTCCCTGTAAGAATGGCAGGCAATGGCGAGTGGAGTACCACAAGGCTCGGTGTTGGGGCCGCAACTATTTACAATATATATTAATGATTTAGATGATGGAATTAAAAGTAACATTAGCAAATTTGCAGATAACAAAAAGCTGGGTGGCAGTGTGAACTGCGAAGAGGATGCTAGGAGGTTGCAGGGTGACTTGGACAGGTCGGGTGAGTGGGCAGATGCATGGCAGATGCAGTATAATGTAGATAAATGTGAGGTTATCCACTTTGGCGGCAAGAACAAAGAGGCAGATTATTATCTCAATGGTGTCAGATTAGGAAAAAGGGAAGTGCAACAAGACCTGGGTATCCTTGTACACCAGTCACTGAAAGTAAACCTGCAGGTACAGCAGGCAGTGAAGAAAGCTAATGGCATGTTGGCCTTCATAACAAGAGGATTTGAGTATAGGAGTAAAGAGGTCCTTCTGCAGTTGTACAGGGCCCTGGTGAGACCACATCTGGAGTATTGTGTGCAGTTGTGGTCTCCTAATTTGAGGAAGGTCATTCTTGTGGTTCACAAGGTTAATCCTCGGGATGGCGGAACTGTCATACGAGGAAAGGTTGGAAAGACTATAACCATATAACCATATAACCATTACAGCACGGAAACAGGCCATCTCGGCCCTTCAAGTCCGTGCCGAACATTTTTTTTTAAATTTTATTTTTTTAAATAAATACTTCCCCCTAGTCCCATCTACCTGCACTCAGACCATAACCCTCCATTCCTTTCCCGTCCATTCCTTTCCCGTTCATATACCCATCCAATCTTTTTTAAAGGATAAAATCGAACCAGCCTCCACCACTTCCACTGGAAGCTCATTCCACACAGCTACCACTCTCTGAGTAAAGAAGTTCCCCTAATGTTACCCCTAAACTTCTGTCCCTTAATTCTCAAGTCATGTCCCCTTGTGTTCACTGGGCTTGTATTCACTGGAATTTAGAAGGATGAGAGGATATCTTATAAAAACATATAAAATTATAAAAGGACTGGACAAGCTAGATGCAGGAAAAATGTTCCCAATGTTGGGGGAGTCCAAAACCAGGGGCCACAGTCTAAGAATAAAGGGGAGGCCATTTAAAACTGAGATTTAAAAAATCTTTTTCACCCGGTGAGTTGTGATGTTGTCGAATTCTCTGCCACAGAAGGCGGTGGAGGCCAATTCACTGGATGAATTTAAAAGAGAGTTAGATAGAGCTCTTGGAGATAGCGGAATCAAGGGATATGGGGAGAAGGCAGGCACGGGTTACTGATTGTGGATGATCAGCCATGATCACAATGAATGCCGGTGCTGGCTCAAAGGGCCAAATGGCCTCCTCCTGCACCTATTTTCTATGTTTCTATCATAGACATGCAGATTCAGATTATCACACAAAAGATTAACACACAAAAGATTATCTTATATACATAACACACACACAAAAGTTATTATGTTACACATTAACACATAAGAAACTGTACAATAAAGTAGAACATTAGGACAAAACATAATTTAATAAAGGAAGTCTGCAGTGTTCCATTGTGATGTAAGGGTAGAGTTTCAGTATGTGGGTTGGTTCAAGAACCTGATAGTTGCACAAAGTAGCTGTTCCTAAATCCTGCATATGTGACTTCAGGCTTCTGTACCTCCTGCCTGGTGGTAGCAGCTAGAAGATGCAAGGCCCATATGGTGGGAATCTTTGATGATAGATGCCATCTTGTTAAGGCCGTGCCATGTGTAGATGCTTTTGATGGTGGGGATGACTGTGTCCATGATAGACCAAGCTGAATCCATCACTCTCTGTAGCCTCTTGTGTTCCTATAGATTGGAAGTGATGGAAGCTTTCATACTTACCTTTTTTGATGCTCAGATTAAAATGATCAAGTTTATACAAGCTGCCATTTGAAATTGGTTCTTGGTTGAAGACCATTTCTTTCATGTATAATTTGAAGAACCATATATTGCATTGTAATTATGTTACTCAAATAGAAAGCTATCATACCACATACCATACATCAGTATCACTGCAGCTAATAAAAGATGTAACTGTTGTTTGTGTTAAAAAAATGACAGAAACCAAGTCATCACCAGATTTAGGATTCTTACTAAGCCATTAACTAAATGTAATGGACCTTCCCACTTAAGCTACATTTTAGTCGACTGCAGGAGACTATGCGGTCATCACATGGTCGCCACATGTTCATGGGTGGTTGCCGGGTAGTCGCCTTCATGGTCGTGAAGAGTTCCTGCATTCTGGGAACTAGTCGCGGCCTCATTATAGTCGCCGCAAATTTGTCAACATATTGAAAAATTAGCGACGACCAGAATGAATCCGCCATGGAGAGTCGCGAGATTTCTCGTGCCGTAGGTGCAGTGGTAGTGGGTCGCCAGGAGGTTGTAGGTTCTCGTAGGTTCACGTAGGTTGTAGCCGGTGCTGACCGGTGAATTTCATTGGCTCATTGGGGAAAAAAATGTAAGCAGTAGTTTTCAGAACGAAGGATAACCAACCGGTAATGTTAATGTCTGCCAAGCTTCACAGCCGTGTATCTCTGGCTTCTTAAAAGTTGTCTCCACTCCTTCTCCCCACCCCGTCTCCTCTTTCTCCCCCTTCTCCCCCCCTCCCCCCTCTTTTATAGGATTTACGTGACCCTTCCCGTACACTGTGCTTTCACCTTCTTAATTACAGCGCCAACCTTCCTGTTCATCGTGGTGTGTAGGTATCACATTGGCTTTGCACAGTGTGAATTTCATTCAGAAAGCACCCCCCCCACTTGCCCTGTCCCCCACCTGCATAACGGGCTGGTGAAGGAAGCGATGTGTTTGTGTGTTCCACTCTGACAGTCGCCGTTCCAGTCGCCTGAAAAATCGCCTAAGCGGGACAGGCCCATATGGATCAAGTTCCAGCAAAACTTAGCATTTTACTCACAACAAAGTGTGAACAATCTGAAAATGAATTGACATGAAGTTACACCTACATACAAGTCACTCACTGACTGATAACTGATGAATTGCGTCTTTCCTCTCATCAAATGAATAGTAGATGCGTGTTGTGGTTAGAAAGGAATGCGTCTATTATATTTTACAAAACAAAGTTGTCTGTTATGTAATTAATGGTACATGAAGCAACCAAATAATTATGTGCATATGCTTCAGTATCTTAATTCATTTTATGTTATATATAAAATAAGAGCATATGGGAGTGATTATGAGGTAGTGTTCTCAGTCAGAACTTCAGATAGCTTAAACATACAAAGCCATTATAAGGTAGCATTCTCATAAAGAGGTTCATTTTTATCAAAGTGGCAGTAGTAATTTACAATAACTATTCCTAGCCATTCGTGGGCCCAGATTTACTTGACAAAATGACAGTGAGGCGGTGGCATTGCATTTTATCCAAAAGTCCATCAGCTTCATGTGAGGGGAAGATATGGTCAGCCTCAAAAAATCTACAAGTTGTTGTCCAGTTTTTGATGCTTTAAATAGCTTAACAAAAATGGCAGCTTGCTGTTTGGCTCATCACAGAAATATCTTGAATGGCGCAATATTGCTGCATTTGCTATGTAATTCCGAATTAACCTCACCATAAAATTTGAAATCTTTTCTACTCTTGTTCATTCAATAAATTCAACTTCACTTAGGATGAAGCTGCCCAAATCTGCACATCCTCGACAAAGTCCAAAACAGCAACGTGTCCAAACATCTGCAACAGCACTTCTCATGCCAGTGACACCTGCCATTTGGAAGGACAAGGGCAGCAGATCCATGCATGATTTATACCCACCCCCCAAATTGTACACCACCCCCCACTCCTCCCCCCACCCTCCAACGAAGTCACACAATTTATGACTTGGAATTTATTTTATTTCATCGTTGCTGGATCAAGCCTAACATGTCTTAATAATAGTATACCAGGTTCTCTGAATCACAGAAGCTTCAGTAGATCAAGAAGGTACCTCATCTAGTGTAATTATAGATGGTTGATAAGTATCAAATTTTGCTATTGATAGTATTACATGACATAAGAAAACACATTCTATCGAATTCCTGTAAAACCCCTCCCACTTTATCCAAGCATTGTCCCTTCCATCCAGTCTTACTTCAAGCTTTCTGCATTAGTGTGATATTCCCACCTCACACTGCATCACATCTGAGAAGGATCATTAATTTAATAACAATTTTCATTATGATATGCAGTTGTCACTGAGAATCATTACCTTTAAGCCCAGACTCCCCGAGCTTATTTCACATCGGACTCATGCAATTAGGAGAGGCACAAGGCATTCATCTTCCTCACCAGGATTTGTAACCAATCACCAAATGTAAATGCAGTTGATAAGCTAGCACCCAACCCGTCTATACTTCAGAAAAGTAATTAAAAATGTCAAAGATAACATATTGAACTGTCAATCTTTAAGAGGGAAAGCTTCTTTAATGATGTTTTATGCAATAATCAATACGACAGACTCTTGAAAACCAGTGGGTATAAGCAGCAGATCTTTTTTTCCCCCAGGGAATGGGTGTCAGAGCAAATACCTAGAACACTCATGTGGTTGTTATTAGGTGACATCCTCATAGAAATATTGACAAAGGTAATGTTGTTTCAGTATTTCATTCCGTTTGCCATATGTACAATAATCAGAATAACACTAAAATTCTATTAAAGTAAATAGTGTTTCAAACTAAGATTTCTTACAAAATTCAATTTTCACAACAGGCCTGTTTCTTTTGGATCATGTGTCAACTTCTATATCATTCACATAATGTTAAAATTATCATTTGTTTATCTAACCAAAATCACATTTAGTTTTCCCACAAATTTCCTGAGAGTATGCATTTTCTATATTCACATTTCTAACTTTTTTTTATGGATAAGTTAGTCCTCACAAAAAAATGACAATAATTTCATATTGCATGTTCTCCTAATTATATATCACATTTTAATGAAACAGAATTTTCATAACATAAATGTTTTTTCACGTTAACTGGCATGTGAATAATTGCACATTCATTTATTTTCTTGGTTTAAATAGTTCTGGTTTCTTGAACTTTTATGTTAAAACTTCGAGGCATTAGCTTTTGTACCTGGGCACAAATCCCCACAGTCGCGAAAAGGCTTCAACAAGGAAAAAATTCTCAGTTCAAAAAGATTTGTCAGACAATGGTATTTATCATGATTTGATTGTGTTCAAATTTCAGTGCAAAACTATCAAAGGATATGTCTGTTGTGTGGACATCTATGGTCAATGCTTAGAATCACATTGCAGCAAATCTTCTGTACAGGTCTTTTCTTCTTTAATGTGCTGTTTGAGGTTTATGTATAACCAAGGCCTATAATTTATTTATTTTTCCAGCCTTTTCAATAGGTTTGAACTTATTGCACTCGTTGGTTGACAATACAGTACGCCATACTTGGCAAGTGTATTCAATTCACAGTCTAATCAATGACTTATATACCACAAGCAGATCATCATCACTCAACTCTGTTCTTTTCAACATTGTCAAAGAATAGAGTCTTTTGTTAATTTTTTTTTGTAAATAAAGTCAATGTAAGTGATCGATTTTAAAACATTGGACAGCATTAAACCCAACTATTTTCAATTTAAACTAACAATACATCTATCCAATGTTTGAAAAAGCCCATATAGACTAAAGTTACAGTACTGAACAATTACTGCAGATACATGAATATGAAAGGAAACCAAAATACCAACTTGTTTATGGATTTTTAAAATTTATATGATCATTAAAAAACAAAAATCAGGATTAGGTAATTCTTCCCACTTCCAGTCTTATCTCCTATTGTTATTATTGATTAGTGATACAATCTCCATCAGTAATCCTTCTACAACATTACACACACGATAGAGTCTGGAGTTCAAAACCAACCTTTGTCACTAATAGCTTAACGGACAGATCACGCATTACCGAGCATGCACCTGACAAGTTTTGATTTCATCAGCTCAGGTCTCTGTCACTGCAACATGCCTAGCTAGGGAGAAACTAAATTTGCTTCAGTCAAACAATGCGGAAAAGAAATCCCAGTGGCACAGAATCAATGGCACACTCTTGGTATAAATACCCTTACATTTGCCAACACAGCCTTTAAGATCAGCTCAGAAAATGTCATGTGTCTGAACGCTATTGTGGCATAAATGAAGAGCTTTCCTTTGGCCTATTTGGCCAGGCTCTCGAGCGCACTTTGTTTTCCCAAGAGAAGAAAGCAAAGTAGTAAACCATTTTTGCAGAATGTCATTCTCCCACAACAGTTTATGAAAGAAACATCTGTGACAGGAATCTCTATTGCTTCTTTCAAAGCAAACTCTGACAGTAAAAGAGCTTGGCTAAAAGCTGCAAATCAATGCTTGAATTCCTCTTGCTGCATGACATCTAATTTACTATGTATTGCATGCAAACTTCTAAGTATTTTTTTCTTCACATACGTTGTGAGGCTGTGAGAGTGATGTGGTGGCTCATTTCCAAACTTCAGCTGAATAAACATTTGGCCATTTGCTGGACAGGTTGGCGTGCGAGGGAGTTTCTGCCTTCCAATCTAACCTCATTGATCCTGAGGAAAGCAACTTGCTTACAAATTCAAATCAAAGATGGCTTGCTTGTGGCATGGAGGTAGCTTAAATGGGGCGATTGTTTTTCAATCTCCAGCAACATCTGATCAGCATACAGCTTCCCTCTGAAGTTGAATAGAGGTGGTGTTTGGATTTTTATGTGCTGTTTATTGTGTTGACTGGAGAAGATGGAAAGCCTCAGATGTTTAAAGGAAGTTAACAGAGGTGAGTGCCACATAACACTTTTATCTTTGTGATGACATTTAAGAGTAAACATGATAATTAAAACCCATCATCAGCGGTAGTTGAATCTTAATGTTTTTAAAATGTCCCTCTTTTTGGTTCACATTCAATCACAAATATTTTGTGACTCAAACTAGCTGCTCCGTTTCCTTGCCAATCACATTAAATACAGTAGCAAGCTAATCGCTAAAGCATTATTAGAAACAACTCCACAGTATGCCGGGTTGCTTCAGTTGACACCGATTAAGTGGGCATAATACTAAGCATATCACTTTTCAAAGGCCAAGGATTTAAATAAATTAAAAAAACTATCTCTCTCTCTCTCTCTCTCTCTCTCTCTCTCTCTCTCTCTCTCTCTCTCTCTCTCTCTCTCTCTCTCTCTCTCTCTCTCTCTCTCTCTCTCTCTCTCTCTCCTCTCTCTCTCTCTCTCTCTCTCTCTCTCTCTCTCTCTCTCTCTCTCTCTCTCTCTCTCTCTCTCTCTCTCTCTCTCTCTCTCTGTGTGTGTGTGTGTGTGTGTGTGTGTGTGTGTGTGTCTGTCTGTGGTCTGTGTCTGTGGTCTGTGGTCTGGGCAGTATATATTCTAAAACAAATAAAGCAAATCTAAGTTTAAATAAAGGATGATTTATAAGTAATTTTGCTTAACCAGTGCAATCTATTTTGTGCATTCTCTCTGTTGAATGATTTTATATTGAATAATGAATCAGACCAAGTATTTGCAATAACTCAAATATTTAATTTGAAGTTCCCTTGATTGTAAAAAGTGATGCAAGAAAGTGTGCATTTGTTAATTACTGGGTGTTTGTACAGATTCTTAGCTAAAAAAATGTTTTAAGATACTTTTTATTTTTTAAAATGTCCATGTTGTCAGTGTTATATTCTTGAAGGCTTTCAAATGTATATGAACCTTGCTGTCAGAAAAGTAACAGCATATTTTAGCTGAGCTACACAGAGCTTATATATAAATACAACATACTCTTCGCCAATTATGATCAGCAGAGGCAAAAAGCTCCTACCTTCAGATACCAGCATCATATTTTTATGAGGACATAAAACATCAGCAAATTTCAAAGTATCCCGTGAGGGAGAGAAAGGTTGAGGAGGGAAGTTTGCCGATAGGTATGAGTCAGGCCAGTTACGGAGAGCCAAATGATTAAGGGCCTGTCCCCACTAAACGAGTTAAACCAAGAGAATCTCCCGAGTTTAAAAAAAATTCAAACTCGTGGTAAGTACGTAGAATGTACGTAGCGGGTACGTCGGAGCTCGGGACGTCTTTTAGCGGTTCGTAATGCTAACGGCAGGTACGGAAAAATTTCCACGAGATCCCCGAGTACCTACGAGCGGCTATTACCGTAATTCTCCGAGTTACGAATCAGGGGAAACTCGGGAGAACTCTTGAATTACCTCGTACAGATGGGACAGGCCCTTTAGGAGATGTGGGTAGATTTAGGAGGAAAAGCTTGTTGTTCCGCAGGAAATAAGTACTACTAGTTTGAGGCCTGATATAGTGTTATGGTCAGTTAGTCGGCAGATAGTGTATTTTATAAAGCTGAGGGTGCCTTGGGAGAACTTAGTGAATGAGACTTATGAAAGGAAAAGGCTTAGATATGTAGAGTTGGGAGCAGAAGTTGGGCAGCGAGGATGGAGAGCAAGAGTCCGTCCTGTAGAGGTGGGTTGTAGAGGTTTCATAGCGAGATCAACTGGTGTGGGTGGGGTGATGTTGTTCTGGGATGCCGAAACAACTGTTGAGGCCTTCCCGAGGTGTTGTGGGGCCTAGCTCCACGAAACACCAATGAAGGGAGGTGCCCACTTGATAACCCCAATGACATACTTGCATCTACAGGATTAGTTTATTTTAAAGAGAATGAATATGTAGGTAGCTGGGGGTTTTGCATATGGAGCTATTTATTGTAAGTTGGTGTATTTAGTTAGATAATACTTTGGTTTTGGGCTTGGTTTTCTTAGTTGAGTGCTTATCCTGGAGTTATAGCACAAGTACTTTGTGTTTTAATTGTAATAAGTGTGGACATTGCTTGGTCCCACCATTGAAAGGATCTAAGAAAACGTGTCTACAAAAGTCAGTTAATGTCGTCACAGACCCACAGCATAGCCACGCTCTCATCTCTCTGTTACCATCGGGAAGAAGTACAGGAACCTGAAATCCTTTACCTCCAGGTTCAAGAATAGCTTCTTCCCATCAGTCATGTGGCCCTTGTGGCTAAAGGGATCAGGGGGTATGGAGAGAAGGCAGGTACGGGATACTGAGTTGGATGATCAGCCATGATCATATTGAATGGCGGTGCAGGCTCGAAGGGCCAAATGGTCTACTCCTGCACCTATTTTCTATGTATCTATGTATCTATGTCATCAGGCTCTTGAAAACAACTTGCTCAACCTCAACCACAATCCTACCTCAGCAATGATTTATTAATGAATTTATTTAAGTTGCACTATGTACTTTGGGTTGCACTATTATGGTCTGTTTACAAAGTATTATTGATAATTTACTGAATTATTTGGGTATTTATTTCTTAGGGTTAATGTACCTGTAAAGCTGCAGCAAATAAGAATTTCATTGTTCCATTCCTGGTGCATCTGATAATTAAACACTTGACTCTCTCTGCTTTCTCTCCTTAAGATGAACACTGATCTGAGACTATTGTACAATAACTGTGGCACATGAGCTTAAACAATGGTATAAGCAGCTGTTTGATTATGATTGGCATAAAATTCAATCAAATCTAATCCTGTTCTGATCCAATGTTCCCACCAGATACTTTGGTGTAAAACTCCAGTGGATTTTCTCCCTGTATTTCCCCAACCCACTTCCTCCAGCTTGGAGAGCTGAAACTAATTCCAATGCCCCTCTGTTACCTAAGATCTGCTCTTCTATTTAAGATTGATTCTTAGCCATGGGTATTCATGAGATCTATGGTGAATCAGATATCCTTTTCCTTAGCCATTCTCAAGATCAAGGACGACTCAATTTCTTGGATTCCAAGGCAGCTGATGAGGCTAAGGTGGGCCCTGCTGACTCTGTCACAGGTGGAGCAGGACTGGGTTTGATGACATGGAAGGGTAAATAACATGAGAGGAGGTACACTCTTTCTGCTTTCTGTGCTCAATTTCTTCATTCTCTGGATGAAGAGTATGAAGATTTCTACTAATAGGCGAGATATTACATCTCTACTTTGACTAATCATGGACAAGGGGTTACTATGTGTCATGAGCATGTTAACTATTTTCATGGAATTCATTACTGCTTCCTAGTGCTGGCAAAGACATTTTCATCCAAGGAAAAGAGTAGCCCCATTGAGTAACTAGTTTGCATTTTATTTTGTAGATGATAGGTGCCATATCCATAGTGCAGATGGGATGGAGTGATGAAGTAATTAAATGAGAAGGGGAAATAGCACCAGATTTCCATTCCAAACGTACATCAGTAGGATATGCTGATGATACTGATGCCTCAATATTAGCATTGTGGGTCAAAGCTTAGTCAAAATAATTTGATGAACTGCATCCTGTGCATTGTACATCAGGAGCCACAGAACATCGCTGATGGCAGGAATCCACATGAATTCCATATTAAATGTCATCTTTGCCTAGTTGTAGTTGTATCTATTCAGGTAGGAGGTGAATACTTTAACATACTCCTGACTTGAAAGTTTCTGATGATAAAAAAATTTGAGTTGTAAAATCAGGCATTTGTAATAGAGCACCCAGTTGTTGCCTGGATTTTAAGTCATGTTATTGATCTAGCAGATCTAGTTTAGCTTCTAGTTAATGATGACTTACAATCTGTTGAAAATGATCAGGATTTTAAAGTTCATTGCACTTTTGTGGCACCACTGTTGTCTATTGGGTTTATATGAACCCTACTATGAAATGGAATAGACAGGGGAAGTTACTCTCAGTACTCCTCAGAGATATATCTCCCGTGTTCATGCATGCATCAAGGCTGAATGCAATATAAATTTGACGTTTGGTCTCAATCAGTTGTTTGATGTTTTGAACCTATGTGGCTTAAACAGTTTATGACTTTCGTCTTTGTCATCCTGGTTTTGCAGTTAGGATTAATTTTTGCATGTTCATCAATTATTATAATTATGGATGTTAACATTTGCAAGTATATTCTCCTCCTTCTTAAATAATGAAGGGAACTGAGTTCATGATAGTGAAGTACACTGCTTGTCCTCCACTGCAATTGGGAACAATGGAAAGGATTTAAATGGTTTATGTTGCAAGGTCTGAAGCATCAATATGGAAGGAAAGAGCAAATGAAGATTTCCCACTGGGATGAGACAAGATATCTTTGATTTGGGACATGGCAAATGGCTCCACACAAAATACTTAGTCTTTTACATTATTTCATTGTTTTAAAACATCTTCTCTGCAACACTGCACTAAAACTGAGAAAGATAACATTCTTCTTTGAGAATATACAATCAGGTTTTCCAATTAGGATATAAGAAAGGGACATCAGTTATTCGTAATAGAGCAAAGGCACATTGGGTAGAGGTCTAAGGTTGGGAAGCCTCATGCCAAACAATCTTTACTTGCTAATAGATAGTGTAATTACAATATCCTCTTCCTAGTTTTCACTTTTTTTCTCAAGGATTGAATCATTAATTGTCTTGTTAAAGGGTATCTCTGGAAGCAGGATCTTGAGAATGTGGAAGCAATTAAGTCATCAAAGTTGTACTGCTTGCAGCAAGTTTATTTTTGTCTAATGCAAAGAATTGGTGGGTTTACTTACGGCTGAGAATAAGATGCACAGATGTCTTGTGTCCCTTGGGATAGAATTGGCCACAGAGCTCATTTTCCTTTTCTTTGCATCCCAGCAACCATTTCCGATTGAGAAAGGTGTAAACCTTTTCACACAGTTCATATATTTTCCCTGATTTAAGGATCTGCACCACCCGTCTCTGTATTAATCAACACTCTCAAGAAGACCAGCTGTTGCATAAGATCTGTGACCTTTATCCAGTTGATGCTAAAACCCAAACTGCTCAGCAATCCAATTAAACAGTTGTATGCCTGAAGGCACAGTTCAAATCTAACTGTCAGTGCCATAGAATTCATTCAGGTAAATCACCAGTAGAATATCATATATACATGGCATCTTTCTGTGTGTTTCTGAGATATCCTCTGGAATACAAATGGCATCATTGGAATTCCATAGGTGAATCATGTCCATCCTGTTTCTCTCGCTCATGTACTGTGTATTTCTCTCTAGTTCAAACGCTGTCCCATTAGTGTATTTTACACTTGACTTTTACATATGACTACTGCAGCCAAAGTTAGATCAAACACACATTTTGATCAGCTATTCAGTGAAAACTGATGATTTCAGATTTTATTTTATTTAGATCAGTTGATTAGTATGTCAGATACATGATGTTTGCAACTGTCCTCCTTAAGTAAGGAAACATATCTTGGATAAGTGGGCACAATTTAGCCATGCTAAGTCATTACTCTAATTTGCTATACTTCCTCTGTTGATCTCTGCAGCATGTGACAATTGTGCATCCTCTTTCCATGTCCGAGAAGTTCACTTTTCTGGGGATACAAGGAACTACAGATGCTGGAATCTGGAGTAAAACGCAAAGTGCTGAAGGAACTCAGTGGGTCAGGCAGCATACAATATGTGGAGGAAATGGATAAGCTACATTTTGTGTCACGACTCTTCTTCGGACTCAAGGGTTCCGATCCAAAATGTCACCTATCCATTCCCTCTACAAATGCTGCTTGACCCGTTGAATTACTCCAGCACTTTGTGTCTTTCTCAAGTTCACCTTTCCTTCTAGGGACAAAGCCTTGGAATTCCCTTTCCAAAATCCCTTTCCTTCAAACTTTCTCTTTTCCATAACAATGTTACTTAAATCTTACTTATTTACAAATATGCTTACTTATTTGCAAGTATTTTGGAGAATTTTCCCATATTAAATATTCTGACCATGAAGCTACTTGATTGTTCTAATAAAACAATCTAGTTCACTGTCTTTCACAAGACAAAATCTACCATATTCAATTAGACTAGCCTATATATGATTCCAGACCCATGTGTACGATTGATACCCATGTCTCATTTTAGCAGCCTAGCAAGCTACTCAATTATATCAGTAGAGCAATGCTACAGCAAAAAACACAACAGAATGGATGACCTAATGTCAGCCTCCACATTGAACTTGGACCTCTGGCATATTCAAGTGATCTTGTAAAGTTCTCTTCACAGATATCTTGGGCCGATGTCTAAATTGGGAGAGCTGTCCCAATGGTTACTCAAGTAACTATCCTTAATATAGTTTACCATGAGAATCATATCTTAACAAAAACATACCATAATCTGCTATCATGATATCCCCCAAATGTCCTGTCAAATTGATAAAAACAGATCCACAAGGAGTTTTGCCATTTACGGGTAGAAGGGGGAAACCCTAGAAGACCTAAACATTGACTCCAGACCCTGAAGTCTCTTAACATCAGATCAAATGTGTTGAGTAAACTGCCTCCTGATTTCCACCTTCCTTGATATTCAAAACCATTTTGAAGAAGTGTAAACATAGTAATGTCACAGAATATACAGGTTATTTTATGTGCAAGGATGGCTTGGTTACACTATCATTGACCAAGATGAGTGAGTCCTGAAGGATGTAGCTACCAGACTTGTAACCAGGCAGATAGTGAGTGAATCCACACAAGGGATAAACCTCCTTGACCTTGTCCTCAAAAACTATTGAAAGCAGACATATCTGTCCATGAAAGAAATGATAGAAGTGACCACACACATTCCTTGTTCAGATAAAATGTTATCTTCACACTGAGATCATTCAGAATCATTACAATTATGCCATATAAAGTAAAATCAGAACAGATCTAGTAATTCAAAGCTGGGCATCTGTGGGATGCAATGGATCATTAGAAGCAGCAAAAATCTGTAACCTCCTGGTCATACACATTCCTGTGGAATGTTGGAAACACACCAGCTGTACCTAAAAATGAAGTAGTGGTGAAGCTGTAACAGAGAATATCCCTGTGTACAAAACTGCCAAAACATTATGCAATTGACAGTGCAGCGTGATCCCACAAATCGCAGATCAGATCACAGCTCTGCCGTTCTTTCGTACTTATGAACGATAAGCCTGAGACAGTAACTTTGCTTCTCTTTCCACAGCTATCAGATTTTCCAGCATTTCTGGTTTTTGTTTACGTCCCAACATCTCAGATATGTCTAAGAAAGAACTGCAGATGCTAGAAAAATCAAAGGTAGACAAAAAATGCTGGAGGAACTCAACGGACGAGGCAGCATCTATGGAGAGAAGGAATTGGCGATGTTTCGGTTCGAGACATCAGTCTGAAGAAGGGTCTTGAACCGAAACATTGCCAATTCCTTCTCTCCATAGATGCTGCCTCACCCACTGAGTTTCTCCAACATTTTTTGTCTATCTCAGGTATATCAACTGACGTAACTCTGATATGTCAACTGACCGGCTCTTGATTACCTGAACCTACACAGAGTGCTGAGCACAGCCCCGTCCATCACTGGATTGTCACTTGCCTCTATCCAATCCATCCTCATAGTGCATTACCTCAAGAAGATTGGAAGTTTCGTCAAGAATCCTGGCATCCTGCATGGTCCCTGTCTCTCTTCCATTGCTGGGAGAAGATACAAGAACATGAAAGCCTAGACGTCCGGTCATGAGGACCTCATCTTCTTCACTGTTATCAGACTCCTGAACCAATCACCTTTTTTTACAATTCATTCCCAGTGGTGTTACTGTGTACTCTTACTCTTAACAAACTGTTTTATAATCATAGATTATTTATTGTTGCATTTATCATTACAATGATTTTCAGAGAATAAACAAGGAATTTCATTAAACTAACCTGCATCTGAATCAGTGTGGAAGATGTTCAGTGTAAAGAAGTGGGTGGGTTGAGACAGGGTTGAGTAGGTGATGGATGGACTGAGGAGGGGTGAGACAATGGGTAGATGGAGTAGGGAAGGGGAAGGGGTGGTATTGGGAGACATAGATGAGGGGTAGGTTGAGGCAGGCAATAAAAGAAAGAAAAGCCAGATGATGCCAGGTGATGGGGCTGGTGGGGAGGAAAAAGAGAAAGCAAGAATGAGAGTGAAAACAGCTGCTGGAGGATGATAAGCAGGAGCACAAACCACAGTAGCTAAAAATAAAGTGGTGTGGGAGAAGAAGGAGGACAATGGAAGGGAATTTCCACACTCTTCCCATTTGTGCCTGGCTCTCTTTATCTGTTCGAATCCACAAACATGAAAGTCAGAAATACGCTGACCCACATATACAGCTCACTGGCTTTTCTTTGAAGAGATGTTGGTTAGCAATCAGCATAACCATTTAATCTTTGCACAAGTCTATGATGAAGGATTTAACATGTCATCAAATTTGTTCTTCCAATGTGGTTAGTGATATTGTTAGTTTAGTAAAGCTTCAATGGAGTAAATAGAATGGATTCGAGTTCAAAATACATCTACTGTCAAGATGATTTTAATAAGCTGGGCATTTACACTTCAGAGGAATGCAAATGTCAAAATAATTTGATTGAAGTCCATAAAATTCTGAAGTCTATAAAATTATCGAATTTTAAATAATTTTAACAAGACAAGTGGGGAAGAGCTGTGATAACATAGGAAAGTATGGAAGGACTAAATTATTTGTTGTTCTTTCTTTTCCTGTTTGGTATTCCGAAAAAAGCACGGAATCATGGGATTTGTGAAAGGTCATTCGTGATAAAGAAGAAAAAAAGTGAATGCAGCGCTGTATAAACTGTGTATAAATTGTTAACTATTCTACCAATGAATTAATCTAGAATTCTGTCAACTCAATAGCTTCCTTTCTTGTTCTGCTGTTCACACACAACATACACAGACCCAGTTCCACTTCAGTTCATTAATCTGCAATTATGAGATATTCAAAATGTTAAAGAATTTATTATTTTCATTTAATCCTTAATGTGTTTACTACAGGAATAAGAAAATATTACTTGTGTTTGAAACATTTTCTTATCTTTATTCATAATTTATGTGTAAAAATATATTTAATCTGAGGCAGGCAGCGACTGTATCAGTGTGATGTGGGCTGATGCTTTACCTACAGACGGTGTGAATGTACCGTTAAGGCAAAGATTCATCTCCGAGGAAAACTGAGTACAGGGTTGGCCCTGTGAAGGAGCCGCCAATCTGATATAAGCAGTGTTGCAGTGCTAATTTTTTAGATGCCGGAGCTGTCAAACAGGGGCGCCATTTGAGGTTTTGCTTGGGGGGGGGGGGGGCAAGCTAGTCTCCCAAGAAGGTCAAACAGAGGTTGAATAACGTTAAATCGTTATATCTTTATTTTCACTGAAAGAACAAGCCACCACCTTTGCAACAGTGTTCACACTGTGACAAGCGAAGCTATGGGAAACGTCAGCGATTGCATCTCATGCCTCTGACGACGCGTCAGGAAACAATCTGCCAGATGCAGGCAATTCTTTACAGTTACAATTTAGCTGTCATTTACTTGATTACACTGTGGCGTGCCCTTTAGGCAGCAAGACTATCCACTATCGAAAAGGGATTGTGGTCACACTATTTATTCCACTCGAACTTCATTCCACCTGAAATATTATCGCTTGTCTACTGCAGTTAGGGCTGAGCTCCTTGATATCATCCTGCAAATCTTGCGCTGATGACGTTGTAGGGTGCACCTCTGTTCGGGATCGTTCAGTCAGTAGCTTTCAATGAGACCGAATACAATCTGTGGAGTTATGCAGTCATCGACTTCTACAACACGGCAACGGGCGAGTTGGAGCACCAGTCTTTGCCGACCAAGGCAGCATTCTGCGCCAGTCCCTTTTTCCTGGATTTGGCATACAACCCTCTGGATTCTTCCTATGTGTGCATCTGTCCAAATGTCATTCTAACGTCGTACATTTATCAGACCCTGTCTATTCCGCTAGCAGCCCATTCCAGATACGTTCTATGCTCTCAGTGAAATTATTATCCTTGAACCCCTTCCTAATTCTCACCCCTCTCACTTAAAGCCAATATTCTCCAGTTTTAAAATCCTCCACTCTGGGATAAAAACAGAGTGTGTTCACTTTATCCAGGATCCCAGTAATATTTTTATAGAGGTTCCGGAACGGCGCTCCGGTGTGCTCTGGCAACACTGCAACCCTGGATATAAGACATTTAACTGTGGATTTGTGCAGCCTGCATTAACCTGTGGCCTACTGCTGACATATTTGATGGATACATTTATTTATAAATCTCATTGAAATGAATACTCAGGTCCGTATACAAGCAGCAGCTCAGCTGGCGAGAATGTTTTTCCCGAGTGACCTATGACCCGAGCATGCGCAGTTGAAATATCGAAATTGCTTATTCACATTAAAGCCCAATTCATTGCACATTAACAGAGATTTTGTCCAGACCATGGCTGAGGGATTAATTGCATAAAAATACATGGTAGCTGCCAAATAATGACCAGGATGTTTGACAGGAATTTTCTGAATTGTTTCCTGTACTTGGTCTGAGATTTGTTAACTGTTTCTTTGTTCTTATCAGAGATACTGTGGCATCCAGTGGTAATCACGACATCTCTTCATATGATGTATAAAGAATCACAACTCCAAAGTTTAGATGTTACATTTGCTTTTTCCTCTCTTGAAAACAAAAGAAAATATATCTACAGTGCATTCAGAAAGTATTCAGATCCCTTCACTTTTTCCACATTTTGTTACGTTACAGCCTTATTCTAAAATTGACTAAATTCATTTTTTAAAATCATCAATCCACGCACAATACCCCGTAATAAAAAAGCAGAAAACAGGTGTTTAGAAAATTTTGCTGAGTAATTTAAAAGAAATTACTGAAATATCATATTTACTTAAGTATTCAGACCCTTTACTCAGTACTTTGTTGAGGCACCTTTGGCAGCAATTACAGCCTCAAGTCTTCTTGGGTATGATGCTACAAGATTGGCACACCTGTATTTGGGTAATTTCTCGCATTCTTCTCTGCAGATCCTCTCAAGCTCTGTCAGGTTGGATGGGGAGCGTCGATGCACAGCTATTTTCAGGTCCCTCCAGAGATGTTCGATCGGGTTCAAGTCCGGGCTCTGGCTGGCCCACTCAAGGACATTCACAGACTTGTCACGAAGCCACTCCTGTGTTGTCTTGGTTGTGTGCTTAGGGTCGTTGTCCTGTTGGAAGGTGAACCTCTGCCCCAGTCTGAGTTCCAGAACACTCTGGAGCAGGTTTTCATCAAGGATCTCTCTGTACTTTGCTCCATTCATCTTTCCCTCAATACTGACTAGTCTCCCAGTTCTTGCCGCTGAAACATCCCCACGGCATGATGCTGCCACCACCATGCTTCACCGTAGTTAAGGTATTGGTCAGGTGATGAGCGGTACCTGGTTTCCTCCAGACATGGCACTTGGCATTCAGGCTCATCAGACCAGAGAATCTTATTTCTCATTGTCTGAGTGTCCTTTTGGCAAACTCCAAGTGGGCTGTAATGTGCCTTTTACTGAGGAGTGGTTTCTGTCTGGCCACTCTACCATAAGGGCCTGATTGGTGGAGTGCTGCAGTTATAGTTGTCCTTCTGGAAGGTTCTCCCATCTCCATAAAGAAACTCTGAGCTTTGGCAGAGTGACCATCGGGTTCTTGGTCACCTCCCTGACCAAGGCCCTTCTCCCCAGATTGCTCAATTTGGCCGGGCGGCCAGCTCTATCAAGAGTCCTGATTGTTCCAAAGTTCTTCCATTTAAGAATGACGGAGGCCACTGTGCTCTTCGGGACGTGCAATGCTGCAGAAATTGTTTTATACCCTTCCCTAGATATGTGTCTCGACACAATCCTGTCTCGGAGGTCAAAGGACAATTCCTTCGTCTTCATGGCTTGGTTTTTGCTCTGACATACACTGTCAACTGTGGGACCTTATATAGACAGGTGTGTGCCTTTCCAAATCATGTCCAATCAATTTAATTTACAATTGGTGGACTCCAATCAAGTTGTAGAAACATCTCAATGATAATCAATGCAAATAGGATGAACCTAAGCTCAATTTTGAGTGTCATAGCAAAGGGTCTGAATACTTATATAAATGTGATATTTCAGTTGTTTAAGAAGGAACTGCAGATGCTGGAAAATCGAAGGTAGATAAAAATGCTGGAGAAACTCTGCAGGTGAGGCAGCATCTATGGAGCGAAGGAAATAGGCAACATTTCGGGCCGAAACCCTTGTTCAGTGATATTTCAGTTATTTATTTTTAATTACTTTGCAAAAATTTCTAAACACCTGTTTTCGTTTCTTCATTCTGGGGTATTTTGTGTAGATTGATTTAAAAAAAAAAGAATTTCATCCATTTTAGAATGGCTGTAACTTAACAAAATGGGGAAAAAGGGAAGGGGTTTACATACTTTCTGAATGCACAGTATGTCTCCCATTTGTCACAAGACTGCCTTAGTTTTTGAAGAGATAGCATGGATAGATGTCCTTTGGCCGACTGAGTCCATACCAATCATGGATTATATATTCACACTAGTTCTATGTTATCTCACATCTGCATCCACTTCCTACACTCTGGGGGGAAATTACAAAGGCCAATTAACCTACAAATCCGGACGTCGTTGGGATCTGGGAGGAGACCAAAGCACCCAAAAGAAACCCACACAGTCACAGGGAGAAGGTACAAACTTCACACAGACGTCACCCGAGGTCAGGGTCGAACCCGGGTCTCTGGCGCTAACAGGCAGTTGCTCTACCAGTTACTTATTCTGTATAACTTTCAAATCCAGGATCATAGCTTGATTATATAGTATTAACTTAAAGGGCAGAATAAAGAAACATGCACGACCAAACCGGAAGCGGGGGCCGCGCGGAGGTCGAGTGATCCCGTACGAGTTGATATGAAGTTCGAGCGAAATCCGCGAAGACGCTGCGTACGGCGTTGAGACACTCCGTACGCCCGTCGAGGCGGTGCGTACGGCCTCAATGCGGCTGCGGGCCAGCAGGCCATTGCCGCGCGGAATTTTTGAACAGTGTCAGTTTTTCGGAGCCCCGCGCAATGTCGTGACCAGCTCCGCACAACTCCATACGGCTCCGGCGATCGAAGTGGGACCGGCCCCGCGAGGCCGTACGGCTCAAGCGACCACGTTAGGTCGCACTTGCCGCATGCAGTCGCATGCTCTTGGGACAGGCCCTTTTACTGAGGGGAAGAAGCTGTTTTTGAAACTTGCAGTGTATGCTTTTTACTTCTGTACATTTTCCTTGACAGGAGAGGGGAGAAGAAGGAATAACCAGGGAGGGACAAATTTTTGATTTTGTTGGCTACTTTCCTGAGGCACCATGAAACGTTAATGGAGTTAATGGTGGGGAGTCTGGTCTGTGAGATCAACTGCGCTAAATACACAACTCATTTGGAATCTCAGGTTATATTTACACTCCGATTGGATGGCTAAATATTGTCATTATAATTAAGGTTATGGTTTTGAATCTATGAATCAATCCGAGAAGATTGTTATTATTGCATCACCAGACCCGTCTTTTATTTTCATTGTAGGCTTTAAATTAAAACTGTTCTAAGATGAATAAATTCAGCAACAGACTGGTGTGACTGAGTTAGGGGCATGTTGATAGTCCAGTGAACATGTTTCATAATTAGCAGATGCAATTATAACATACTCAACCATGAAGGATACAGACTTATAAAGGAAGTTTATAAGGTAATGAATTATTTTGTTTAATTTCTAGTCATTGGTGGCAAGTCCAGTATTTATTGCCCATCCACAATTTCCTTTAAACTAAATTACTTATAAAACCTTTTCAGAGTGCATTACAGACAATCAAATTGGTGGGTTTTGAGTCACATAAAGGCTAGATTGGGCAAGGAGAACAGATTTTCTCCCCTCAAGGTTGCAAGTGAACCAAATGTGTTTTTATTGCAACCTATTACCAAGGCTAAAAATAAAAAATAAATATCAGATGTTGGAACTCGTAAACAAAAAACAGAAATGCTAGAAAATCGGATAGCTGTGGAAAGAGAAGCAGAGTGACTGTCTCAGGTTAAGTCAAGTCAAGTCAAGTCACATTTATTTATATAGCACATTTAAAAAACAACTCTCGTTGACCAAAGTGCTTTACATTTGTTATAAGAATAGCACAAACAAAACAAACTACATACATATATACATGTAGCCCTCACTCAGAGGACGTCAGGAAAGGCTTGGGAGTATAGATAAGTCTATAGTCTTGACTTAAAAGAGTCGATGGAGGGGGCAGTTTTGATGGGAAAGGGGATGCTGTTCCACAGTCTAGGGGCTGCAACCGCAAAGGCGCGGTCGCCCCTGAGCTGATGCCTAGACCGTGGGATATTCAGCAACCCCAAGTCGGCCGATCTGAGGGGCCTGGAGGAGGAGTGGTGGGTGAGAAGACTTTTTATGTAGGTGGGGGCAAGCCCATTGAGGGCTTTGTAGACATGGAGGAGGATCTGGAAGTTTATACGGAACCGCACAGGGAGCCAGTGGAAAGAGGCAAGGATCGGGGTAATGTGGTCCCTTTTTCGGGTGCCCGTCAGGAGTCTCGCTGCGGTGTTTTGGACCAGTTGCAGGCGGGACAGGGAAGATTGGCTGATGCCAGTGTAAAGGGAGTTGCAGTAATCTAGGCGGGAGGAGATGAATGTGTTGATGATTTTTTCGAGATCATCAAACTGGAGGAATTGTTTTATATTAGCTATCGTCCGAAGCTGAAATAAGCTAGCTTTTACCACGGAATTGACTTGTTTGTCAAATTTCAGTGCTGAGTCAAATATCACGCCAAGGTTTTTGACGTGACGTTTGAGTAGTGGGGTAAGGCTTCCAAGGCTGCCTGCTATCATTTTGATTGAGTCCGAGGGGCCGAGAAGGATGACCTCAGACTTACTCTTGTTTAGTTGGAGGAAGTTCTGGGCCATCCAACACTTTATATCCTCGAGGCAGTGGTTAAGGTTAAGCAGATTTGATTGTTTTTTGGGCTTCAGGGGGAGATAGAGTTGTGTATCGTCTGCGTAGCAATGGAAGGATATGCCGTTTGACCGTTAAAAACCCTTTGACAGAATGAAGACTGCATGTTTTATATTAAATTTCTAGATAATTAAATTCCATCTTCCACTCCTTTGCCTAACTTTGCTATCTATAATTCCACCAATTTTTGTGTTGTTTGCAAATGATTTGGATCAGATTTTGGAACATCATTCAAGACAGAAAGGCTTGCTCTATCTGTTGGTGGGACAAGAAACCCTAAGTGTTCGACTTCTTGTGTACCTCTACCATGCTGATCTCCAAGTATGCTCGTATGCATTTTTGGTATTCTTCTGACCAGTTCTTAACAAACCATGCTACAACTTCTTGCAGTAATTGTAGTACCGCACCACCACTTTAAGAGATGCAACTATGATTGGTACGATTAGCACACATTGATTCAGGGTAGATACATGACTTCCAACATTCTGCACGGTTAATGCACACAACTGCACAAAGATCACAACCTTCACTTCTGTTCACAATTTGTGTCAATAAAAACTTCCCAGAACAACACTGGAACAAACTAGCCTGGTCTGCTAGCTACCATTATTTCTTTAGTTTTCATGCAATCCTTATTTTCAGGCCTACAAATGGCTTTTTGGAATCACACAAAATAGAACCAAATGCATCATATTTATGGGCGTAATCTCTTAAAACTCATAAAATAGTTTAATTTGCACGTTTGGTCTAAAATCTGATTTTTTTTCTCTCTGTGGTCATTATCACACACAGGGAACTGGACTGGCATCTGCAAGACAAGTAGATTTAAAAGCCGAAGAAAAAGGGGTAAAAAGACACAAAAATCATGCCCTCAGGGATTTCCATTCACATAATACAATTCCTCAGAGCCCTCAACCAGTCAAGCCGTCTTTCCACAAGCCACCCACATAACAATTAACCTCACTTCATCCTTGAGGTCTCTGATTAGTGATGGACTATTGTTTAACTCCCATTAGCATAGCCCCTGTGCAGCCTTATTCTCACTCAAATGGCCTAATCAAATCAGTCACTGAGGACCTCGCTCAGGGACTAAGCTTAACAAGCACTGACTCGTTAAACAAACAGCAGCTAACAACATTATTACTGACATTTAAAATATAGCTTTTAGTAATTTACAATCTTTATTTTATATTAATATCATGATTATTTGACAATGACAATATAAAATGTGATTAGAATTGCATATTTTACGTCACATTTTTTGTTCACACTTTGGTGAAGAATATATGCCATATTAAAATCTTTGCAATCATCTCTAATATTCCTTGCAATCAACTGATAACAAATTTTTTGGAGAGCAAGATCAGAAATGTCTTCCACACGCTGATAAATGATTTGGTAATTCAGAGCAATTTAGTTAGTGAATCCAGTCGAGAACATGTTATGCTGCTAATAGTCCTGACTGGGCTCAAAGCATAAGGAATTGAAAAGATTGATAACAAATGCTCAACACTGGTTTTCTTTCCCCATGCAGATTCATACATCCAAAAGATTACACCCATTCTCTTTGGAAGATCCAATGTAGTTTTCCCATTTCTGATTGACTCATTGTCTGCAGCCTACATTTAATTGAATTCTATGTGAACCATCTGTCATCCTTTTTACCTGCAGTTAATTATTTTGTGTTCCTCAATAATAAGAATGGTTTCCACAATTCCACCATTCTCCCCTCCCACAGTGAACTAATAAACCACAGTGGATAGGAGATCCAAACAAGAAACCACACCAAGCTGCTTCATTTCAATCAAGGAGATACTTCTGATAATTTACATCAGCATCACTAATGAAGAAACTGAAAAGTGCTACAACTGAGCCAAGATTGATATTGTACAGGAGATGCGCTTTGATAGGCACAGTGTTCAAATATTTCGCATCTTCACTTCCACTTTGGGGAAATTCCATGAACGAAACATTGTCTTCCAATTAAAATTAATAACTTCAAGAAATATAGGCAAAAGTTGCTTTCACAAAGAATATTCTAAAGTTTTTAATGTCTGTGGGTTAACATAGTGAAATAAGGCCATTGATAAGATGTCCATGTCAGTATTTGGAAACTACTGATCTATGTTCCTGCTTTGAAGAGGTGAAATTGAATTGATATAGCCCACGACAGATAAAATAGAAACTAGCATTGGCTGTATCATCCTCACCTATAGCCATCATTTGCAACAAATACAACTTAGGTAGGCCCGTTGGACTTCCAGTGGAATTTTATGATGGAATGTAAAATATTTTATGATGGAATGTAAAATATTTCACCTTTGGTAGAATTATGGTAAATTAATACTTCCTATAACATTTGTATCCATCCTGTACTGTGCGGCACAGGGGCGCAGCTGGTAGAGCTGCTGCCATACAGCGCCAGAGGCAAAGGTTCAATCCTGACATTGGGTGAGATCTGTGTTGCATTTGCCCATTCTTCCTGTAATCATGTGGGTTTCCTCTGGGTGCTCCGGTTTCCTCCCACATGCCAAAGACGTGTGGGTTGTAGTTTAATTGGTCTCTGTAAATTGTCCATAAGGTGTAGTGAGTGGGTGAAAAAGTAGGAAAATATAGAACCAGTGTGCACAGGTGATCGATGGTCAGAATGAACTTGGTGGGCCAAAGGGCCCATTTCCATTCTGCATCTTTCAATCAATCAATACATTATACATAGAATACATAGAATACATAGAAATTAGGTGCAGGAGTAGGCCATTCGGCCCTTCGAGCCTGCACCGCCATTCAATACGATCATGGCTGATCATCCAACTCAGTATCCCGTACCTGCCTTCTCTCCATACCCCCTGATCCCTTTAGCCACAAGGGCCACATCTAATTCCCTCTTAAATATAGCCAATGAACTGGCCTCAACTACCCTCTGTGGCAGAGAGTTCCAGAGATTCACCACTCTCTGTGTGAAAACGTTTTTCCTCATCTCGGTCTTAAAGGATTTTCCCCTTATCCTTAAGCTGTGACCCCTTGTCCTGGACTTCCCCAACATCGGGAACAATCTTCCTGCATCTAGCCTGTCCAACCCCATAAGAATCTTGTACGTTTCTATAAGATCCCCTCTCAATCTCCTAAATTCTAGCGAGTATAAGCCAAGTCTATCCAGTCTTTCTTCATATGAAAGTCCTGACATCCCAGGAATCAGTCTGGTGAACCTTCTCTGCACTCCCTCTATGGCTATAATGTCCTTCCTCAGATTTGGAGACCAAAACTGTACGCAATACTCCAGGTGTGGTCTCACCAAGACCCTGTACAACTGCAGTAGAACCTCACTGCTCCTATACTCAAATCCTCTTGCTATGAAGGCCAACATACCATTCGCTTTCTTCACTGCCTGCTGCACCTGCATGCCTACTCTTCAACAAAGATAGCAGTAACACAGTAAAGCAAGCTTTCTTTTACCATCTTTTCTTAAAGTAAAACAATGTGTTTTGATTTTGATTCAATTTATTGTCATTGCACTTTTCAGTGCAACGAAATGGTTTATGCCTCTCTATTACATTATTCATCTACTCCTCAGTTTAATTCTGTCTTCATCTTGTAACATCTACTTCCTTCTCCAAAGTACTTTATATCCTTCAAAGCATAATTGTATCTGACACTCACCCATCTATGCCTTCCATTTTTTCAGTCATAGCCACATTTTTGAATTACCCCCAGTTTCATGTATTCAAATCAATTGTGATATTGTTTCCTCAATTCTAAAGCACTATGTGATAAAATACAATGGCCCAAACACAGAATCCATTATTCCCTTCAAGATTAAATAGTATGTTGATCATCACTTTCCACTTCATGTGAAGTACATTCACTCGTGGAATAACAATAATAATGCCTAACTTTATAGTGTGAGGTAATGCAGAAAACTAATGCAGAGACATTGTCCAAAACTCTCCAAAAGAGTGTTTTGAACTAAATTTTATAGTAAGGAATTTCATGTCAGGAGTTATTAGGGGTAATGACTAAAAGTAGTTACATGATTTGGTTTTAAGAAGCATCTCATAGAAGGTAAAATAATTAGAATAGACAGGATGAGTGGGGAGGCAATTCCATTTGGAAGGCATGCCATCTGTATTTTTCCTTTAAAGTGGTAGTTGTTATTTGAGGTTAAGTTTTGAATATTAAAAAACAATCAAGAATATACTCTCTTCAATATTTAATTCAAACCCAAACCAATGTGATCGGAAGGATTGTGTTAATTGGGTTTAACATAACACCTGCTATCCTCGGATGTGCAGCCTTTGTTCAACTGTTCTAAAAGGTGACCCAAAACGTCACCTATTCCTTTTCTCCAGAGATGCTTCCTGACCCACTGAATTACTCCAGCGTTTTGTGGCTATTTTTGGTGCAAAACAGCATCTGCAGTTCCTTCCTGCACATTTGTGATGTTTGGAGCACCTATTAAGGGCCCATTTTTAGAGAGCCGTTCCTGCAAATTTCTTGCACTCAACAAAAAGAGTGTGATTTCAACAATTTTGGCAAATTGGACATCCAGCACATTGCAAGTTTGAATGTTGTAGTGATTAAGGAGCTTTTTACAGTCAAAAAGTGAACTACTAATGACAATTTACTTAGTCTCTGTCTTGTAACTTGATTTATCAACATCTAACTAGATTTATTAAGGCCTGATATTGATGATAATGAAATTATTAATGGTGGCTCCATTCAAGACCAGGAGGAAATGACCAATATTTTATATTGCATTCAGTTCCTGACCCAGTAGGTGAGCTCGACAAGAACCTGGACCCACTGCAGTTCGCTTACCACCATAACAGATCAACGGTGGATACGATCTCACTGGCTCTCCACTCCGCTCTGGACCACTTGGACAACAAAAACTCATATGTCAGGCTGTTATTCATTGACCACAGCTCGGCATTTAATACAATCATCCCCTCCAAGCTGGTTACCAAGCTCTCAGATCTGGGTCTCTATGCATCCCTCTGCAATTGGATCCTCGACTTCCTCATCCACAGACCACAGTCTGTCCGTATTGGTGGAAATGTGTCATCCCCGATAACAATCAGCACAGGAGCACCTCAAGGCTGGGTGCTCAGCCCTCTGCTGTACTCACTCTATACTCATGACTGCGTAGCCGGACATATCATCAAGTTCGCCGACGACACCACTGTTGTGGGATGAATCACTGATGGGGACGAGTCAGAGTATAGAAGTGAGATCGACCGATTGACCAAATGGTGCCAACACAATAACCTGGCTCTCAACACCAGCAAAACCAAGGAACTGATTGTGGACTTTGGAAGGGGTAGGCTAGGAACCACAATCCCGTTTACATCAACGGGACAATGGTGGAAAGGGTGAAGAACTTCAAATTCCTGGGCGTGCACATTTCTGAAGATCTTTCCTGGTCCCAGCACACTGATGCAATCATAAAGTAAGCACATCAGCGCCTCTACTTCCTGAGAAGACTACGGAGAGTCGGTATGTCCAAGAGGACTCTCTCGAACTTCTACAGGTGCACAGTAGAGAGCATGTTGACTGGTTGCATCGAGGCTTGGTTCGGCAACCTGAGGGTCCAGAAGTGGAAAAGGAAGCAGAAAGTTGTAACCACTGCCCAGTCCATCATCAGCTCTGACCTCCCCACCATCGAAGGGATCTATCGCAGTCGCTGCCTCAAAAAGGCAGCTAACATCATCAAGGACCCACACCATCCTGACCACACACTCATCTCTCCGCTACCATCGGGCAGCAGGTACAAGAGCCTGAAATATGTTACATCCAGGTTCAGGAACAGCTACTTCCCCACAGCCATCAGGCTATTAAACTCGCAAACAAACAGACTCTGAATTGTAACAACCTATTGCACTTTATCTGCTTATTTATGTCTATATTGAACTGAACTGTTCTGTATTTTTGCTTACAATACTCTGTTGTGCTGCAGCAAGCAAGAATTTCATTGTCCTATCTGGGACACATGACAATAAACTCTCTTGACTTGACTTGACTTGAGATTCATAATGAAATTAATCGGAAAACCCTGATGCTCTTGAACCAGAACAAAAGAGTATTGTGGTTCTTCCTGCTCTTTTCAGTTATTAGGTCAGAGTGAGGCACAAAAATGCCCTGTTCTAATTTTCTCTCTCTTTAGAGATACAGTGCAGAAACAGGCCCTTCGGCTCACCAAGTCCACGCTGACCAGCGATCAACCTGCATACCAACCCTATCCTACACAGGTTATTAAACACTACAACCCCATAAGCTATGAACTACAATAGATTATTATTATTATTATTATTGCACTGTTATTGTTTGTTCTTTTTTTCTGAGTTATTGTTAATGTTATTTATTATGATTAAATATTCTGTTGTGCTGCAGCAAGTAAGAATTTCATTGTTCTATCTGGGACACATGACAATAAAACACTCTTGACTCTTGACACTAGGGACAATTTACAATTTTACCAAAGACAATTAAGCTACAAACTCGCACATCTTTGGAATGTGGGAGGAAACCTGAGCACCAGGAAAAATCCCACATGTTCACACGGAGAACGTGCAGACTCTGACAGAGAGCATTTGTAGTGAGGATCAAACCTGAGCTCTACCACTGCACCACTGTGCTGCCCTAAACAGGCTGTGCCTGCCCTAAAACAAATTCAATATAAACACGAGGATGAAGAATGGATTGCATGTGATTGTGCTGGTTGTAAAAATGAGATGTGCAATGTTTGGAAGCATAATAATCGTAATAAAATAGATTAAGCTATTCTGAATGAAAGAGTTTCCAAGATAGACACATGACAATGCATTGGATCTTCCTTGCATCTTCTGCATGAGGGGTGTCAGAGTAACTTCAAGACAAGAGTCAAGAGTGTTTTATTTGATAAATATTGGTGATATATTGTGTCCGAATGATAATAATGATTGGTATCTGACCGAGCTAGACAATCTTCAGGGGAATCTGCCTATCAGTCATTTCCTGATATCATGCAGTTGTTAGACCATTAAAAAATCTATTAATACTTAATTTCTTAATGCCTACAGAGTAGACATCTGCATGTTGTATTATTCATTTATCAGTATTCACAACTGATTTGGTCTTGAAAATGTATTTCAAATCTTAATAAATTATGTCATAAATATCAAACCTGTAATCCATTTAAATGATACTGCAGAACAAAATCATAAAATGTAATTATTCCTAAGTAGCTTTCTTTGTATCTCATTAAGGTATTAATCCCATCCGTGATGCCAACCACTATAATAATGTTTTTGAAAAGCATTTAACAAGAATACAATGC
The DNA here is from genome assembly GCA_038087875.1 of Malacoraja senta. Classification (NCBI taxonomy): domain Eukaryota; kingdom Metazoa; phylum Chordata; class Chondrichthyes; order Rajiformes; family Rajidae; genus Malacoraja; species Malacoraja senta. Next base: position 19,173,306 of record CM075984.1, on the reverse strand, counting down.
TGTATCAGTACAACTAGGCAATGAATCATTTTGAAGAACCAGTGGTTTATTTTATAATGGAAATTGTTATATGCCTGGAAGGCTACATTTCAAAATATTGAAAATATATTTCACTGCATTATCGTATAACACGTGCTAACAATACTTGATTAGCCCAATTTCACTACGTATTGAAACAAGTCAATATTTATTACTAAATTATGCCCAAGGCAAATTACTGAGCCTTTTGTTAAAAAGTTTGATATCAGACATTTTCAGCATCTAGTATCTAAATGACAAAGCTGAGTTAATTGATGAAAAATATATCAATGCCAATGCTGTTTTGGGGAAAAGTGAACACTTTAATGCAAACAGAATTTTCTTCTGGTTTAATGCTGTTACTTTTTTTCAATGGTCACCTAGTTTATCCACCCTGCCAACAACTAACATTTGAAATCCCATAAATGCTAATATAAACCAAGGCCTAGAAATTCAATATAACATCATTTTATTTTCTCATTCTAATTCCTGATCAATTAGCTTTGTGATTACAAATCCCAATCCTAATATGTAGGGTTACATATCAGATTGAACTTGATTCCAATGATGTTGCATAAGCGCTGCACATGAACATGGAATAGAGAGCTAGCTCCATCCAATGTTAATATGGCACCAGTGATAATTGATGGATTCATGATCACCATAACTAATAGGCTGTTTATTTAAAAGTATTAAATTACTTGAATTTAAGTTCTCCAGCAGACCTCATGGGAGATTTGAGCTCATGATTTTAGAATAATTGACAACGCCTTCGGTTGTTAATCTAGTAATGACCTACTGCTCACCGTTGACTCCGGCGACTGTGTAATCCTGCTCCTTCTTGACCTCAGCGCAGCATTTGATACTCTCGACCACACCATCCTAATTGACCGTCTCCGGTACGGGGTTGGTATTGATGGCACTGCCCTGAGCTGGTTCATCTCCTACCTCAAAGGTAGGAGTTTCTCGACTAACATAGGCAACTCTTTCTCCTCCCCAGCTAATCTCTGCTGTGGGGTTCCACAAGGTTCCATCCTTGGCCCCATTCTCTTCTCCCTGTATATGCTCCGCTTAGGCCAAGTAATTGAAAGGCACGGCATTTCCTTCCATTGCTACGCAGACGATACACAACTCTATCTCCCCCTGAAGCCCAAAAAACAATAAAATCTGCTTAACCTTACCCACTGCCTCGAGGATATAAAGTGTTGGATGGCCCAGAACTTCCTCCAACTAAACAAGAGTAAGTCTGAGGTCATCCTTCTCGGCCCCTCGGACTCAATCAAAATGATAGCAGGCAGCCTTGGAAGCCTTACCCCACTACTCAAACCTCACATCAAAAACTTTGGCGTGATATTTGACTCAGCACTGAAATTTGACAAACAAGTCAATGCTGTGGTAAAAGCTAGCTTCTTTCAACTTTGGACGATAGCTAATATAAAACAATTATCCACTTGGATGACCTCAAAAAGATCATCCACACATTTATCTCCTCCCGCCTAGATTACTGCAACTCCCTTTACACTGGCATCAGCCAATCTTCCCTGTCCTGCCTGCAACTGGTCCAAAACGCCACAGCGAGACTCCTGACGGGCACCCGAAAAAGGGACCACATCACCCCGATCCTGGCCTCTCTCCACTGGCTCCCTGTGCGGTTCCGTATACATTTCAAGATCCTCCTCTATGTCTGCAAAGCCCTCAATGGGCTTGCCCCCACCTACATTAAAAGTCTTCTTACCCACCACTCCACCTCCAGGTCCCTCAGATCGTCCGACGGGGTTGCTGAATATCCCGCGGTCTAGGCATAAGCTCAGGGGCGACAGCGCCTTTGCGGTTGCAGTTCCTAGGCTGTGGAATAGCACCCCCCTTCCCATCAGAACTGCCCCCTCCATCGACTCCTTTAAGTCAAGACTAAAAACTTATCTATACTCCTAAGCCTTTCTTGATGTCCTCTGAGCGAGGGCTATATGTATGTATATATGTATGTAGTTTGTTTGTTTATACTATTCTGATAACAAATGTAAAGCACTTTGGCCAACGAGAGTTGTTTTTTAAATGTGCTATATAAATAAATGTGACTTGACTTAACTTAAAGGGATCCTTGTTAATGGCGGTTGGTGTGTGGTTGGTGTTGTGTCCAAAGGCTGAACGAGGACATATGAGTTCTAATTATTATATGGGGACACTAAAAAACTGCAGATGCTGGAATATTGAGGAAAGATCAGAATGAAAAAGTGTCCTGACCTGCTGAGTCCTCCAGCACTTTGTGTTTTGTTCTAATTATTGCATGGCTTTATGTTCAAAGCTGCCATCCAGATTACTTTTCCAAGAGAGTCTCTATTGTAGTTATGAACAAACTTCAACCTAGCCTTGGTCACAAGGAGAGGTCTCAAAGACAAAACCTCTGCCAGAGAATGCCTGAGGAAAAAGTGAGGTCAGGTTTTAACAGGCAGGTTGAAGAGTTTTCAGGGATCAAAGCTTTTGCCTAGCAAAGGAGTAACTGAGATAAGCTATTTGCTCTGTGAAAAACAGAGGAGCTAGTGTACCTTCTCTATCTGTGATTAGGCAAGACTAGGTATATGAAACGGATAATTTGTAAAAGTTCTCCGGTCAATGGGATAATGGAGGCAGCTAGAGGGTGAGGATACAGATAAAGGAGAGTAAAAGATGCCTAGAATTATTTGCTTTTGATGATGACGGTCACTGTAACCTGGAACTTCATAGCTTTTGGATTATTTCTGACTGCCGTCTCAGTAACTCCCTTTTCTCTCTGTGGTCAAACTACAGTAAATGAGTATGCCATGACTGTCACAGACATCATCGGTAAGTGTGTAGAGGAATGTGTACCAAAGAAGACTTTACATGTATTCCCCAACTAGAAATTATTAGGATGAACCATGGGATCCAAGCGCAGGTGGTCCAAGTTTGGTGTAATTGTTGATAGTGTGGAGAGTAGCCTTAGGCTAACGAGTGATATCAAAGGTGAAATGGGCTGGGAAATGGATTATGGAGTTTAACCAAGGTGAATGCAAGGTGATAATGTTTGGAATACTACTGAGGCTAAAATTTTATTTGTCACATGCACCCGAAGGTGTAGTGGAATGAATTTGCCAGCTGCGATACACTTAAAAGAACACACAATACACAATAAAATTTAACACAACCATCCACCACAGCATTCTTCACTGTGGTGGAAGGCAACAAAGTTCAGCGAGTCATCCTCCTTGTTCACCCGTGGCCTGGGCCATAAACCCTTCATAGTCACCGCTACGGATGGCCCAATGTACAGGCCCTCTCGTCGGGATGATTGAAACTCTGGACGGGTCGAACACACTCCGCGGCTTGGAGGTCCCGAATCGGCACTTTCCTACTGGAGACCACAGCTTCAGGATAATACAGGTTGCAGGCCGGCAGTTGGAGCTCTTCTCCGGCGATCCCCAGCAAGGGATCACAGGCCCCGGATGGTAAGTCCATGCCACGGCTAGAAGCTCCGCAGACCACAGCCCCATGATGCCAAAGTCACCAGGCCAGCATTCAGAGCACTCCTCTCTGGCGACTCCCGGCAAGGGTTCGCCCGCCCCGCGATGGAAAGTCCATGCTGCGCCTGTGGCTGAAGCTCCGGGCCGGACTCCGGGAAAGGCCACTCCAATCCATGGTGTTAGGCCACGAGGGAGGCGTCATGGAAAAATCGTCTCTCCATGGAGGAGGCGACCAAAAACGGTTCCCCCCTTTCCCCTCCCCACCACCCCCACACATACACACCGAGAGACACCTAAACCAACACTAGAAGCACCAAAAAAAACAAAAAAAGTAGAAATAACGATCACGCTACTGGCAGGGCAGCCGACTCGCAGTGCCCCACCGACCAAGAGTTCTTGGCTAGGACATATACCATGAATGTTAGGGTCCTAATGAATGCTCAGGATCAGGGGGACATTGGTGGACAAATCCAAAGATCTTTGACACTCCTTTGTCTGTGTTATCACTCCCCAGCTGCCTCCATGAACGCATTGGAATAGAGGACTTCCATAAATTATTTCTATCATAAACCTGGCCTTGCCTTATCACAGATATAGGTGATCACAAAGAAGGCACATCAGCACCTCTAATTTCATAGGATTCGGCATGTCACTGAGTACTCCGACACAAAGAGTCACCCATCCTTTTTCTCCAGGGATGCTGCCTGACCTGCTGAGGCCATCAGAATACTCAACACACTCAAGAAAATTCCATGAACATTACACAAAGACCAACTGACTGTCAAATTAACTTTAACCCAATGTCTGCAGTATGCTACTTGCACTTTTCTATATTGCACCTTTTATTAATGAATATTTTATATAATGTATTGTCTATTTGTCTATTGTCTATTTTTATTGGTATACTGTCTGTCTGTGTTTAAATATTACTTGCACATTGGAGTATGGGGAAACGCAATTTCAATCCTCTGTGTAACTACTTGTTACATTATTTGAATTGACAATAAAGTTACTATTACTTACTGAGTTAGTCTAGCACTTTGTGTCCATATACTGTAGAAACTATCCTGACTTTTTAGAGATACAGCATGAAACAGGCCTATCGTCCACACTGACTGTTGATCACATGTTCATGTTATTTCTAAGTTAACCCACTTTCTCATCATTTCCCTACACATTAGAGGCAACCTTTTTTACAGAGGCCAGACCCGCATATCTTTGGTATGTGGGAGGAAACTGGAGCTCCCAGATGAAATCCACGCACTCAACGGGAGAATGTGCAAACTCTGCAAAACCAGCACCTGTGGTGTGGACTGGACCCAGGGCTCTGGTGCTGTGAGGCAGCAGCTCTACCAGCTGTGCCAGTGTGCCGCTCTGGTTGCAACGTTGCCGTGTATGACATTTCTATTGCACAGGAATGCGCAAGAAGCTGCAGAAAGTGGTGGACTCAGTCATTCATGGGTATTGCCCTCCCCTCCCCACTATTGAAAGCATTAACATGATATGCTGCTTTAAGATGACAACTATCATCAAGGTTCCCACAATATGGGCCATGGCCTCTTGTCTGCTACCATTTCGCATAAGATACAGAAGCCTAAAGTCTTACACCAGCAGGTTCAAGAACAGCTACTTTCCTACATTCATCAGGTTTATGAACCACCTACACAATAGTCTAATCCTACCTCATCAATGGAACACTCCTTGTTTTAGAATTTACTTTTTTTCTAATTGTGTTTATGCACTAATGTCATGTTTGCACAGTTATTTTTTTCACTATCTTGCATAAGTACCTCAAGTTGTGTATGTTGTGTATACAACAAAGATCCCAGCACTGATCAGTGCTGCATACTACTTGTTAAAGATTTCCATTTAATCGAGACAAGTGAGAGGTACTGCAATTTGGAGTCCAATTCTGATAGGTCACACAGAGTAAATGTGCAGGGATACCTTGGGGTGCACATCCATTACTTTCTGAAAATGGCAATATAGACAGATAGGGTAGTGAAAAAAACATTTTTGCATGGTTAGCTTCATGGGACATGAAGCACTAGAAGATAGACACAGAAAGTGGGAGCATCTCAGCGAAACAGGCAAAATCTCTGGAGAGAAGGAATGGGTGATGTTTTGGGTCAAGCCTTCTTCAGTGAGAGACAGGGGAGAGATAGTCCAGAGATATGGAAGGATAAGATGAGTAAATGACAGATCAAAGCAGATGATGTAGAATGCTGAGTTGAGACGTCATATTGCAGTTGCGGAAAATATTAGTCAGAGTGCATTTAGAGTATTATGTACAATTCTGGTCATAATACTGCAGGATGGATGCCGCAGTGATAGGGAAAGTGCAGAAGAAATACATTAGGATATTTCCTGGCATGGAGGTTTGCAGTTATAAGGGGAGATTGGAGAGGCTAGGTTTATTCTCACTGGAAAATTAGAGGCTGAGGGTGAGATTTATAAAATTATGGAACATTGATAGGGTAGATAGTCAGATTCTTTTTTTCCCAGAGCAAGAAAGTCTAGAAGCAAAGGGTACAAGGTTAAGGTGAGGGGGAGAAATTTAAAGGAGATCAGATGGGTATGCTTTTCAAACAGAAGATGGTGGATAGCTGGAATGAAAGAAGATAGTGAAGCAGTTGCTAATACACTAATTTTACTTCGGAGTCACGTGAGTGACTACGTGAAGAAGAGCCCGTCCAGCCGCACACGCATCATATCGTCAGACGCATAGCGTTCATGACCGTGTGTGGAGGAGCAGGAGCTCCTCCAAGCGGTGAGTAAAGCAAAAAGTCGGAAGGTAAATGCTTTCACTTTCACTTCCAGGAGCGCTTTTTTCTCGTCAGACTTGTTGGTGGAGCTCCACGCAAGTTTATCATGGAGAAAGGGTGTAGGGGAAGGAGACGCACTGCAGGTAAAACCCAAGATCCTGAGGGTAGCGGGCGTCAGTTAGAGGAGTCAGTGGCAGCGAGGCCATTAACTCCCGTTGCGGTCGAAAGTGCCGTTATACCGCCGGCAGCGGGGCGCAAGGCAGGACAAAAGTCGGCCCGACCTGTAGACTCTGATGAGTCAGACCCGGAGGTATACCCTCCTCAGGCAGAAAATATAATGGCTGCTAGGGTCGCGAGTTTGGAACTTCTGATGGGGAAAATGATTTATAAAGAACCCCCACAGGAGGAATTCAGTCTGTGTTGGCCTATGGAGGATATAGCACAGGGGGTGCCTTGGATGGGACAGGCACAAGGGTGGCCTACAGGAGAGCCATCAGGAATGCCTGTGCAGAAACAATACAGTGGTTGGCCTACAGGAGAGCCAGTGCCCGAAATGCCAGCAAATAAGCAGTATATGTGTTGGCCAGTACTAGAAATGCCTGAACAAAGGAAGTACAAACGTTGGGTGAGAGATGTGCCAGCACCGACAATGGCTAAAGAAAAACAAATGAAGCATTGGCCTAGAATTGAGCCAGCGCCAGCAGCACCTGAAACAGGGCTGCCTATCCGTGGGCCTACAGGAGAGCCCGCGCAGGGGGAATCTGGCAGAGACCTTACTTTGCAACGGCCAATTGAAGGGCCAGGAATAGACTTACTTGAAACAGGGGAGCCAGAAATTTCCCATCAAGAAGAGGAACATCTAGACTCAGATGATGATTTGTATGAGGACCACAGCCCATTACCAGAGCTCAAAGTTCCACGGCTGGCACAAAAGTTTGCTGTTCCGAGAGTAACAAGGGAACTTTTGAGAGAGGAAATAGCAATGACTATAAATTATCTGCTCTCCCATCAGCTCCAGGAATTAACTATGGATGAGACTGTTAAAAAATATGAGACCCTGGCAAACTGTGAATTGCTAGCAGTCCCAGCGGTGAATAACTTGATATGGGGCTATTTGAGCATTGGATTACGCTCACAAGAATTGAAATTACGAGTGCTGAGATTGCTGGGGTCAGGCATTATGGCGTTCGCCAGGGGGTTGGATGAAGATTTTATATCTGATTCACAACAAGATGCCTTAGCACTCATGTGTAGTGCGCACTTTGAAATTAACTGTATTCGTAAAAGTGCAATAAGACCGAATATTCATCCTTAGTATGCAGGGCTCTGTAAACCATCCAATATACAAATGCCTAATCTGCTTTTTGGAGAAAATCTAGCAAAGAAGCTAAAAGACCTAAATGAGGAGTCAAAAACCATGAGTGGTATGATGATGAAACCACCTGTGCTGAGCAGAGCGGTGCGAAGGCAGTATCCCTACATACGGAATGCTGGTGCTGGAGAAGGAACAAGCCGATCGTTCTCAAATACACGTTGGCGTGCTGCACCGGGGATGCGTGGAGGTTACAATGTGCCTACTAGAAGGGGATAACATTTGCTGATGGCAAACCCCGAGGTAGGGGGGTCTGGTCTGGTAAGAAACACAACAAAAGTTTTACACTCACAAGTAGGGGGAAGGTTACGATTCTTCCTAAAAGATTGGCAATTAATAACAAATGATTCGTTTATACTGTGCAGCATTGTGGGATTTAAAATTGAGTTCCATCTACATTTGGATCCTCCTACTCAGCATATTTCAAACCGGTCACGTATTTTCTCAAAGGAAGAGAATACGCAAATCGAGGGAGAATTGAAAATTTTATGCGAAAAAGGGGTCATAGAAAAGTCAGTAGAACAACACCATCAGTTTGTGTCAAGTATTTTTCCTAGAACAAAAAAGGATGGTGGATGTAGAATTATTCTGGATCTGCCTTTAAAATTTAGATGGATGAGTCAGTTATGGCAATTTAAAGCATTGCCCAATGGACTGACTTCAGCACCAAGGTTATATACAAAATTACTCAAACCAATTTTAGCTTTGCTAAGAGCTGAGGGCCATGTATTAATGGCTTATTTGGATGATATTCTGATTGTGGGGGGCTCTTTGGCTACAGCAAAGTTGTCAGTATCAAGAGTCAAGTACATTTTTGAAAAAATGGGCTTCATTATTCACCCACAAAAATCGAAATTATTACCAAGCAATAAGATTGATTACCTACGGTTCACAATTAACTCAGAACACATGGTAATCACCTTGCCAAAAGACAAAAGGCTGCAGTTAATTGAAGGTTGCACTAAGCTCATAAACGAGTACAAATTTTCAATTAGACAAGAGGCAAGCTTGCTGGGCAAATTAATTGCTGCTTTTCCAGCTGTAAGATTTGGACCATTGCATTTTCAGCATTTGCAGAGGGCTAAGGTACAAGCATTAAAGATGAATGCAGGGCATTTTGACAGGCCCATGCAATTGACAATTGAACCCATTACAGAAATAGAATGGTGGATTAACAATGTCTCTAATGCTTCCAGAAAGGTTTTGGTAGAAACACCTTCCGTTATTCTACAGACAGATGTAAGTGCTCTAGGATGGGGCGCAACTAACATTGCTTCCAGCTGTGGAGGTAGGTGGAATGTGGATGAAGTACCTTTGCTTGAAAATCAAGGTATAAATTACCTAGAGCTGTTAGGAGCATTTTATGGGCTTAAAGCTTATTGCACTAATATGGGAAATGTGCATGTTCAGGTACAGGTTGACAATACTACAGCTGTAGCATATATAAATCACATGGGTGGTATCAAGTCAGAATCATGTGATAGATTGGCAAATGAAATTTGGACCTGGTGTATTGCCATTAAAATCTGGCTGTCAGCTATGTATTTACCAGGTAAATTTAACATAATTGCAGACAAAAGGTCACGTAAATTTAATTATAATACAGAATGGATGTTGCATCATGAAATATCTAAGCAAATTGTAGCACAATTTGGAATGCCAGAGATTGATTTGTTTGCATCAAGACTTAACCACCAATTGCCTAAGTATGTATCATGGGAACCTGATCCTGGTGCAGTAGAGGTGGATGCTTTCTCGCTACATTGGGGTGATATGTTTCTGTATGCATTTCCTCCGTTTTGTTTAATCAATCGATGCATACAGAAAATTAAACAGGACTCAGCCTCGGGGATTTTGGTGGTGCCAGATTGGCCTACACAGCTATGGTACCCACTGGTGTTAAACATGATCAAAAAAACCCTTATGGTTATTCCAAAGCAGGTAAAACTGCTTGTAATCCCTGTAACTGATGAACCACATCCTTTACATGATCGTATTGGTTTGTTGATTTGCAGATTCTGAAAAGGCCATATCTTGGAAGAGGATTATCAGACCGTACGGTGGATGTTATGGCAGCAGCCTGGAGGAATAGTACCCAGAAGCAGTACATTTCTTATATAAAGAAATGGGAGGTGTTCTGTTCAGAAAAGAATATTGCATATAACAAAGCAGAAATTTCAGATGTATTAGAGTTTCTTTCAACTCTTTACTTCAAATTAAAATTAAGTTATAGTGCAATCAATACTGCACAAAGTGCACTCTCTGCATATTTAAGCAGTGAATCAGAACAAAATCCAATAGGATCACATCCTTGGGTCTGTAGGTTTATGAAGGGGATTTTCAACACCAATCCTCCTAGACCTAGGTATACAGAAATCTGGAATGTAAAAGATGTACTGATGCTGCTGCGTGAATGGAATCCTATTGAAACTCTGTCATTGGCCAAAATTACCATGAAGCTGGTTATGCTCATGGTGTTAGTTTCAGCTCAGAGAGTTCAAACATTACAGAAATTAAGAATAGACAGAATGAAAGTAGGGGCAGATGCCGTTACATTCTATGTCTATGATTTACTGAAACAAAGTAGACCTGGGTTCATGGGATGTAAGTTGGGGTTTTCAGCATATCCTACGGATCCACGGCTATGTGTAGTAACATATATAAGAATCTTAAGAGGCACAGAATTAGCATTTTTTATTAGTCATAAAAGTCCTCATAAGAAAGTGTCAACACAGACAATTTCAAGATGGTTGAAACAGGTGTTGATTTATTCAGGTATTGATACTGATAAATTTAAATCTCATTCCACCAGGGCGGCATCAACATCGGCGGCCAGGGATTCAGACGTGCCAATAGACCTTATCCTCGCGGCCGCAGGATGGGCAAGTGAACAGATGTTTCACAAGTATTACCATAAGGAGATTAGAGATCCCGGGGTGTTTGGTGATGCCGTGCTGGATTCAGTATTAAATCCCCCATTATGATAAATGGGTTACTTTTGTTAAAATAAATAAAATCATTAACTGATTACATTTAATGTTGTGGTTATGCATTGTTGATTGTGCTTACTCAATAGAGTCAATCGATGCAGTGAACACCTGGATTTAATCCACGGTGTGAAATCACAGAGCTTTGAAATCTTCACATAGTCACTCACGTGACTCCGAAGTAAAATAGTAAGATTAAACGAGAACTTACCAGTTTGAAGTTTGATCTTTATTTTATGAGGAGTTACGTTGAGGGATTACGTGCCCTCCGCTCCCACCCTCATAAAAGGATCGAGCTGGTAGTTCTAGTCTTTATGCATCTTACTATCATACTTCAGTAATTGCCGTCTGTGATTTTCACTCCGCTGCTTTGAAGATTGACGCGTGTGCGGTTGGACGGGCTCTTCTTCACGTAATCCCTTAACGTAACTCCTCATAAAATAAAGATCAAACTTCAAACTGGTAAGTTCTCGTTTAATCTTACTATTAAAAGGGATTCAGGCAGGTACTTAGGTAGGAAAGAGATAGCAAATGCAGGCAAATTAGATTAACAGAGTGTCACTATGGACAGCATGGACCAGGTGTGTGAAAGTTTGTTTCTTAAAAAGCAGATAGCAACAAATGTTGAAGGTGGACCATGGCAATTTTTAATTGATTCGTTTGACGGAAGTGGCGAGATTACAATCACAAACATTGCTCAGTGCTTCTCATGCACCCACTCACAGAACAAAGGCGAGTTAGCACAATTATACATTTTTCTTATCAGTAAAACACTCCTACCAAGTCTGAATATGGCATAACTAAAAGATTCTGTAGCCTTTCACAATTTAGGAAAGCTGGGTCCAAATTGAGCTCATCCAGTGACAAGTTATTACTTATCTCTGGAGCGTCAGCTATTTTTTTCAATCTTGGCTTCTTTATGGCCTTGAAGAAGCACATGTTATTACTGCAGGCTGCCATCTTAATGTCTTTATTGAAAAGACAACCTGTCCTCCATATTGTGTTTCATATAATTTACAAAGTCACTCAGACTTGGCACCGAGCCATTCTTTTGTTCTACTAGTCCATGCTTTTGTAGAAGAATGACTCCATTTTAGATTTGACTATCAGATTTGACTATTAACTCTTTCATTCCCTCCTTTTTTCAAAAGTGATAACATTCACAGTCCTCAGTAGGTACACACACTGGTCGCAAGTATTAGAACAATGATTAGCTGAATGATAGAGCCATAATGTATCACAGTACCCCAAAGTACATCAAACCAAAGGTATGGCTACCAGTTCAATAGTACCCCAAAGTCCATCAAACCAATGGTATGGCAACCAGTAGGTAGACAAAATTGCTGGAGAAACTCAGCGGGTGCGGCAGCATCTATGGAGCGAAGGAAAGAGGCAACGTTTCAGGCCGAAACCCTTCTTCAGACAACCAGTTCTCACTCTCTTCATTGACAACCATCCTGATGAAGCTTGTTTAGGGTCAATGGATCAGGTGCCACCTGTAGGCCATGTAATCCTTTCAGCTGATATTGGGTTTGTGCCATAAAGTTCACACCTGTCTGAGGGTGTTGCCAGTCTCTTCGTAGATAATTGCACAGGTGAGTTGCTCCCCCACCCCCCTCTCGTTCTGTGGTGGGGTTCATCACCTTGATCTAGACGCTAGCGTATCCATGGGTTTGGACAGCTTCTCCTAGTAGGTTTGGGTGGCCTGCTTCCACATCACCACATAGAAGCGGCTGCTGGACTGGAAGCCAAAGACAAAGTCAGTGTAGATTGCAGTCTGTCTTAATGTAGAAGGTGCCATTGAAGTTGATGGCATTGAACTCCTCAAATCCGACAGCAAGATCAGGGTCAGAGTTGACGGTCTGCAGTAACTCCCTGCCCTTGTTGCGTACTACCCAGTTAGGAACGATCTGCATCGTCCACTTTGGAACTTCCTCAGGTCAGTCTCACTGATGGCGCTGTTCATGGGGCGCACATCATAGATATCTGGGATGTTATTGTCAAAGTCCTCCTTGCAGGTGTCTCCTCTGCTGTCACCATCGGCATCGATCTGGTCAGGGTTGGGAACAAAACAACAATTGTCCTTCTCATCAGAAACACCATCATTGCCATCCTCATCAATGTCCTGATTGTCAACACTCTAATTACCCACCAGGTCTGAGTCATTGTCTTCCTGGATAGGGTTATGCATAATCTCTTTCAAGAGGTCCATCTGTTTCAAAATGTTCAGCTTCTCTCTCTCTAGACTCTTGGTCATACGATAGAGCTCAAGATGCTTCAAGTTTGTTGATCAAATGTGGTTTGTCTTTCTGAAGTTGTGACCAAATTCTTTGCACTTCCTCTTGATCTGTAAAGATGTTCTTTCTTCTGTGTGGATCAGCTTTACATGGCACTGCAGTTCGCAATCAATCACAGACACCTTGTTACTTCCTGGGTGGGGGCAAGGTCTTTCACGCACCTCTTCATGCTGCGCTTTTATGTGTTTCTTGAGTCCGTCAACTCCTCTGTAAACGGCACAGCAACCGTTATACTGACATCGATACATGGTGCGGAAATCTTCCCTTTCCAAGTTTGACTTTGGTTTCCGGCCACGGTTTTGTCCAGATTTTTTCTTCACATCCTTAATATTGCACTTCTTAACTGGTAACTTACTCTTCTTCCTCCAATATGGTTGAAAAGACTCATCTGAAGAGCCATTCTTAACTTTTATTTCTCTGTTATCTTCACTTGATAAATACCTTTCAGAAAGATCACTGGACTCCAATCCATCCACAACATCATTTCTTATAGAACAAGATGCTTCATTGCAGTTAACTGTCTTTTTTTTCACATTTACTGGTTGAGTTGCATCTTGTACCTGAACTTTTTCCCAAGAGCACTCTGTATATTCAGGATCTGAGCACAAGAACATATCCTTCTTCAATGGGGATTCCGAGTTGCCCACATCCACCGACCCCAAAGTGGCTCCACTGTATGTACAAGGCTGAAAGTCTGCTAACACTGGGACAGGTTGGTGCTTCGCCACATATTCACCCTCGCCATTTTCAGTCACTGTTCCATTCCAAGGTGAAAGGGTTATTGAACCATCCAGAACTTCCTCCATTGAGTCCTTATTTCTACTGGATGGGTACTGTCCCTCATTCAAAACAATGCTGCGACTTGAATGCATGTCCAGGATGTAACTGTGGCCCTTGGTTATCAGAGTTCAGAACAGTCCTTCCAATTGCTAGGATTCTGCCTGATTCACCTCTATCCCATTGCAGACATTGGACTTTATCTCTGGAACTGGTGTGCTATAATGCTCAGAACTATATTCTCCACAATAACCTTTCCTTTGCTCTACCTAATTTAGGCGAGCCTGGCTTGATTGCATTTATTCATGTTAATCCTTTGTGTCTTGCTGACATTGAAAAAGGGTGCAAGATTCTTTAGACTCATTATTTATCTGTTGAATAACTATTAACTGGGTTCCTGCTTAATTAATGTTTCCAAACTTAGCGGACTTGATTCAATTGTAATAGGTTTGTTTTTATCTATATTCTGGGTCAAGGGATGAACCATGGATATATGAACATTCAAATTGTGAGCCTTCTCAAATCGCTTCTCACATTGGTCACAAGCAAATTCAAGTTCAGTTTCTGTCTTGTGCTTGGTCAGTTTTATAAACATAAGGACAGTTGACAGCCTTATTCAGGACGTCTTGGTGCACGGTTGTTTCCCCAAGTCCAGCTCATCTTGGCCAACTTCAGAATAAAAAGCAGGGTCAAAGCCCCATTGTCCTTTCTTGGTTCTCCTCCATTTATAGTCAATCGTATTAGATGTCTTCAACGGGAGTAATCTTCAATCTTCACGGCGGTTGGTGTCGTCGTAATAGCACCTGGTACAGTCCTCTCCAACATAGTCCCAATTTTGTCCGATCCCTGTAGTATGGACTGTGTCTGTATTCAACTGGCAGTGGCTTCAGCATTTTCAACCCCTGTGAATGCAAGACTGACAAGGTTCTGCTTAATTGCTGTGCGTATGTAATTAATTCATTGCTGTGGGCCTGTAGGTCATAAATAGCTTCCACACTCTTTAGTGTTCTATTCATTCCCTCCACTAATCCAGAATTCTACAGGTGGTGGTGGATGTTAGATCACTCTTTAACTACCTATAAGGCTGAACCTTTAAAAATAGATCATTATTAAAAAACCAATTTAAAAATATTCCCAATTGTTCCAATCTATCTCCCCAAATTTACAATTCTAAATTAACAGATTTTGTTCTGAGATAAAGGCATCTTCAATCTCATCTAACACATCTACCTGAATACCACGTGGCCATCGTGTAATTCAGGTCTCTGTTTGAACTCAATTCATAAGGTAAGAAATAGGGGGAAAAAAATTAAAGTTAAGAGAAAACAAAGAATAAACAATTAGTCATAGATTGCAAGCTCATTCAATGACATCCTATTTCATCTGACATGGACCATTTCATCTAAATATAGCCTGTTACTTGATGTCAACTACCCCAATATGCTTTGGCAGAAATTTAAAAAAGATCATAGCAAAATTCTAGAACACAGGAGAATGAAGCTGCCAGTATCTTGGTAGCATAGCCTTGAAAAGAGCACTGAACCTCTCTAGTCAGATAAGAGACAGAACTAGGATGACTGACAACTCAAAAGAACAACGAGTTCTAAGTAATCAGATATGAGCCAGAACTTGGTGAGTGACAACTGGAAGGACCATTCTAGTAAACTTTTGAAATAGCATTTTGGTTTTAACAAATACTAACTTTTGAACATTGAAAGAAAACGAGTACAAAAACAGGTAAAATACACAAATTTAATCTGAGCAGAGTTAGGCAAAGTGGTGTAGCCCCCTCGTTTCCAAAAAATCGTGCAAAACATTAGAGACATCTCTCTGTATTAATTTTATAATTCCCTCCCTTGTCTGACAAAAGCCGTTCTGTTTAAAAAAAAAAAATCTTTGTTTCTATGGGAACCAATTTGCAGAATTGATGCAGAATTAGCAAGCTAGGAAATTCCACTGGCAGATTTTGTGAACTAGGACTGGGAGGTTTGCAAAAGTCGTCTTCATTGTTGGAGTGAGAATTTAAAATGAACAAAGGGAGTAGTTCAATGTAATGGTGGGCGGGCTAATGTTCAAACTGGGAGTAGTCTGAGCTGTGATTGGACAGTGATCCAGATTGTTGTTGGCCACCTCCCCCTTCTTTTATAGACAGTGTCGCTATTGCCAGACATAGGATCTCGAGAGGCTCGAGAGGACCTCGAGAAGACTTACTGGTACTGGGTCTGCTCTCCAAACTCTTATCAGCTCTTTCTTTCTCTGCCTTAGCCCTTATCTCCTATTCCTCTGCCCACTGATATTTCTCCCCCTCTCTCTCTCTCCCCCCCTCTCTCTCCCCCCCTCTCTCTCCCCCCCTCTCTCTCCCCCCCTCTCTCTCCCCCCCTCTCTCTCCCCCCCTCTCTCTCCCCCCTCTCTCTCCCCCCCTCTCTCTCCCCCCCTCTCTCTCCCCCCCTCTCTCTCCCCCCTCTCTCTCCCCCCCTCTCTCTCCCCCCCTCTCTCTCCCCCCCTCTCTCTCCCCCCTCTCTCTCCCCCCCTCTCTCTCCCCCCCTCTCTCTCCCCCCCTCTCTCTCCCCCCCTCTCTCTCCCCCCCCTCTCTCTCCCCCCCTCTCTCTCCCCCCCTCTCTCTCCCCCCCTCTCTCTCCCCCCCTCTCTCTCCCCCCCTCTCTCTCCCCCCCTCTCTCTCCCCCCCTCTCTCTCCCCCCCTCTCTCTCCCCCCTCTCTCTCCCCCCCTCTCTCTCCCCCCCTCTCTCTCCCCCCCTCTCTCTCCCCCCCTCTCTCTCCCCCCCTCTCTCTCCCCCCCTCTCTCTCCCCCCCCACTCTCCCCCCCCCTCTCTCTCCCCCCTCTCTCTCCCCCGTCTCTCTCTCCCCCGTCTCTCTCTCCCCCCTCTCCCCCCTCTCTCTCTCTCTCTCTCTCCCCTCTCTCTCCCCCCCTCTCTCCCCCCCTCTCTCTCCCCCCTCTCTCCCCCCCTCTCTCTCCCCCCCTCTCTCTCTCTCTCTCTCTCTCTCTCTCTCTCTCTCTCTCTCTCTCCCCCCTCTCTCTCCCCCTCTCCTTTCCTCCCCCCCTCTTACTGGTCAAGACACATTACTCAAACATTTGGTCAATTTTTTCAAGACATCCCAGTCTTTTCAATACACAATTTGTGACAAAAACTTTGTAGCCTGCCGTGACCAATCCTTTGATTGTGAAAAACCTCTTTAGTCTGCCGTGCCCAATCCTTTACTCATTTCCAATACACAACCCAATCCTTTACACATGTGGTCTTACTTTCGCTGTCTTCTTCTAAGGATCTTGTCTGGAAACAGGTCAACCTCAGACTGAGGGACCTTAGTTCTTTACCGGGAGCTTCTTTGGGAGGCCGGACTGCAAAGGGTCCGACTAGAGCTCAGTTTTCACCCCTTCAGATCCCGGTCAACTGCACCCTCTTACTCAGTCATCTGTTGCTGGTTCCAGCCAAATCCTGCCGACTACGCCAAATGTGAAAGTTTGTTTTTAAAAAGCAGATAGCAACAAACGTTGAAGGTAGACCATGGCTATCTTTAATTGATTCGTCAGACGGAAGTGGCGAGATTACAATGAGCGCAAACATTGCTCAGTGCTACTCGTGCTCCCACTCACGGAACAAAGGCGAGTTAGCACAATTATACATTTTTCTTATCAGTAAAACACTCCTACCAAATCTGAATATGGCATGACTGAAAGATTCTGTAGCCTTTCACAATAAAGGAAAGCTGGGTCCAAATCGAGCTCATCCAATTATCTCTGGAGCATCAGCTATTTTTTTCAATCTTGGCTTCTTTAGACAATAGACAATAGACAATATGGTCTTCATGGCCTTGAAGAAGCACATGTTATTACTGCAGGCTGCCATCTTAATGTCTTTATTGAAAAGACAACCCGTCTTCCATATTGTGTTTCATATAATTTACAAAGTCATTCAGATTTGGCACAAAGCAATTCTATTGTTCTACTAGTCCATGCATTTGTGGAACAACTCCATTTTAGATTTGACTATTAGATTTGACTATTAGCTCTTTCAAGATGGACCAAAAGAGCTTGTTTTCTGTGCTATAATGATTCTAAAAATTGTATGATTCCATGGGAGTCTGGCTAAATGCTTCATTTTCAAAATGGTATTCAGTGAGTAGTGGGATGCCACAGGGATCATTGCTGGTGATTTAATTACTTAAATCAATATTAATGACGGATGAAGGGATCAAGTGTACTATAGTCATACTTACTGATTATACAAAGAATGATGGGTTAACAAGTTGCAAGAAAAACATAAAATCTGACAAGGAATATAGATAGATTAAGTTAGAAAAAAGTTGTCAAATAGAGTATACTGGAGAAAATGCATGGTTAACCATTTGGGAAATAAAAATTAAGAATGCAAATTATTGTTTAAATGGAGTTAGATTAAACATTACGTGATACAAAGAGATCCAGTGGTCCTAGTACGTGTTATAATTGTTTAACCTATAGGGACTACAAGTTACTAGGAAGAATCATTAATGTTGGTCTTTATTGTAAATGAAATAGTGTAATAATAGTTTGTAGTTCAATGGAACTTAATAGGCCATGGGAAACCGAACAGTGATTCAGCATGGAAACGCCCTTCAGCCTAACTCATCCATCCAGCTCAAGATACCTAATATAAGCTCCCATTTCCCCGTGTTTGGCCTATCTATATTACTAAAAGTAAGATCTTGACCACGTCTTGTTTGTCTGTTTCATGATTTTTGAAAAAACGCTGCCACGTACGGCTGTGAGTTTTGGCCATCTTACTCAGTCCCCCTCGGCTGCGCAGGACAAGAGGATTTTTCCCATCGATGAAAAATAAAAGAGCATTAATGTTTTAAAAATGTTGACATTCTCTCTATTGCCTCTGCTGGTGGGAGGGGGGAGGGACTATAAAACCCAGAAGTGTTGCACCTCACTCAGTCTCTGCAAGATGGAGGTTGCTGGTGGTTGCTTTGAAATGCTGCACTTCAAATGGCTGTTGGTGGTGGTAACTGCTTTGAAATGCTGCACTGCAAATGGCTGTTGGTGTAAACTTGACAACTTCCTGTTTGAACTGTATATTGATTTTAGATAAAATGCTA
The DNA here is from genome assembly GCA_038087875.1 of Malacoraja senta. NCBI lineage: Eukaryota > Metazoa > Chordata > Chondrichthyes > Rajiformes > Rajidae > Malacoraja > Malacoraja senta. The sequence continues at coordinate 19,154,514 of CM075984.1, read as the reverse complement.
CCACTTACGGCTGTGACTTTGGCCATCTTACCCAGTCCCCCCTCCGCGCATCAGGTGCAGAGGATTCTTCCCATCAATGAAAAATAAGTGTTATTAGTGTTTAAAAAAATGTTGAGAATCTCTCTCCTGTCAATCACGCCATGAATGCCACGCCCCCTTCTGGTGGGAGGGGGAGGGATTATAAAACCCGGAAGTGTGGGTGTGGCTCCGTCTCTGCAAGATGGGGAAGGGAGCGATCACGACTCTGTCTGAGCTGTGAATCAACTGAACACACTAAATGTCTACTGAACTGTGAGTGTGGTGTTTATGTGGTGTTTTGTGTGGTTTTATGGTGGTTTTATGGTGATTTCACCCTGCTTGAAATGGTATGAAACTGCATTTGAATGTGGTGGCCTTGCACCCTGCATGAAATGGTATGAAACTGCATTTGAATTTGGTGGCCTTGCACCTGCATGAAATGGTATGAAACTGCACTTGAATTTGGTGGCCTTGCACCCTGCTTGAAATGGTATGAAACTGCACTTCAATTTGGTTGTCTTGCACCCTGCTTCAAGTGGTATGAAACTGCACTTGAATTTAGTGGCCTTGCACCCTGCTTGAAATTGCATTAAACAGCACTAGCATTTGGTGGCCTTGCACCCTGCTTGAAGTGGCATGAAACTGCACTTGGGTTTGGTGGCCCTGCACCCTGCTTGAAGTGGTAGGAAACTGCACTTGAGTTTGGTGGCCCTGCACCCTGCTTGAATTGGTAGGAAACTGCACTTGAGTTTGGTGGCCCTGCACCCTGCTTGAAGTGGTATGAAATTGCACTTGAATTTAGTGGCCTTGCACCCTACTTGAAGTGGTCGGAAACTGCACTTGAATTTGGTGGCCTTGCACCCTGCTTGAAATGGAATTTCAAGGAATAGCCGTGAGTCAACTGCTCGCCCACCAGCCGTGAGTGAGCTGCCAGCACATCAGGTTTGAGTGACTGAGCTGTCACCCCAAGAATCCATTTGGCCCACTATGTCCATACTAGCCCTCTGGAAACCAGTCCCTTCAGCCCACAATACTCATACTAGTGTTCCAGAAAGCCCCCCTACCCCCAATGGCCACCAATATTGCAATTGGTGGAGAGGTGGAATATTGCGTTGGGGGACCACTTAGTCTAGTATTGCTCTAAACCTTTCCTATCCATTTGCCTTTCCAAATGTCTTTTAAATGTTATTGCATTTTCCTTAACTACTTCCTCTGGCAGCTTGTTCCATATACCCACCAAGCTCTGTGAAAATGTTGCCCTAGGGGTTCCTATTAAATCTTCCCACTCTCACCTTAAACCTATGCCCTATAGTTCTGCAATCCCCAACTCCAGAAAAAGACTACCTGCATTCACCCTATCAATGCCCCCAAGTTCTGAAAATGTCCCAAACATTCTTGATCTCTGTCTTTTTCACATTTGAAGTCTTTAACTGACCCCCATTGATATGGAGGTTCATTAATGCAATTGGCATTTATTGTTCTTACCTTGACCTGATTTCAGGCCAGTGAACCAATAAATTCTGGAGAGTATCGGTATTTGAGAAAGTACTTAAAATTTTGATTCAAGGGACACGGTATCCCCTGCTACAATGATTCCTTTTCAGCACATGGAACTGGGCAGATTGAGTTATGTCAAAACGTCATGGATTCATACAGTACAGAAACAGACCCTTCAGCCCACCAAATGTGTTCCAAACATCAACCACCCATCTAAGTAATTTTACATTAATTCCATTTAATTATTTCTTATGAACCTTATGAACCTTATGAACCTTATGAACCTTATGAACCTTATGAATCAACCACATGTCAAAATTCCAGGGCATATTATTGGTGGCCAATTATTTTACCAATCTGCACAGCCTTTTGGGATATGGGAGGAAGTGAACCATGCAGTGGAAGCTCATGTGGTCACAGAGAGAACATGCAAATGCCACTGGAGATCAGGAATGAACAAGGAGTCAGCAGATCTATTGGCTTCACAACTGTGCCATTTGAGGTTTTGGCAAAGGAGATTGGCATATGAGGTCATGGAAAGACAAATGAATGGTATTCCAAAATTACATGCACAAACCACATACATATTGCAAATCAGAAGAGGTTGTGGGTTGAGGGAAGTGAGTTCAGAGAAGGAGGATTAGACGAGCATGCTAATCTTTTTAATATTCTCTGTATTGCTGTTGGCCAGAGCTCTCAGCAACCATTCCTCCAGCCAACTAAGTATTTGCACACTTTGGATCCACTGCCAACCCTGTTGCTACTGACCTTTTCCTTCACTGCAAGAGAGGGGAGAATGTTAGAGAGTGATGGAGCTACTGTGATGTTGTGAAAGGATCCTAAATTAGTGATATGTGCATAGGTTTAGAATAATATTAAGTGTATACAAACGCAGAAGGGCACACGAATGTTAGATAGAAATTTTAGTTGATTAAAATTTCTAGGTGAGTGATTGGGGTGCTGAGTGACGGAAAAATGCACTGCATCTGGGAATAATGGAGCAGAGAGTGAGTGTAATTGGGCAGTGCAGTAGGCAAGAAGCTCCTCCATTTTAAGAAGTAGCATGACATCAATTAGCAACAGCTGGAAATAGAAATTCCAGAAATTATTCCCTGTCAATGTGTGCTAATGTGTTAAACACTACAATAGACAATGATTGAAGTTATAATCATGCAGCTTGCACCCTTGGTCTGGTGAAAGGGTGAACATCATGATCCTACTGCACATCTTACTCACACACTAGTTCAAGGTCAATTAATACTGTACATCACCAGATACCTACTTCCACTCACAACAACACTAGCCTCATGCAATACTCCATGCATTACACCCCGCCAGTCACCCAACAATAATTTATATCAACCAAGCATAAAATCTATCATTCAAATACACCACAAAGGCAAGGGAAGATGGCAAAGTGCTCATACCTCTTCAGAGGCTATGGTGCCAAGCTGTGGTGCCACAGCTGTCCTCCAGCAGCAGGCCTTGCTCTCCCGCTGCACAACCGGGAAATCTGCTGTGAAGAAGGAAGCCTGGCCCTGCTCATCCCCGAGGACTGGAGGGGAGGATGGAGAGAGTCAAGATGGCAGCGGATGCAAGAACAAAGGGGCATTAAGGGGAACAAGGGTATTATCATCCGTGCCCTCAATGTCGTTGTGGGAGGTGCGCTCCGAGCACAAACGCTGAATGGTGGCTGGGCGAAGAGTGTGACGATGGTTCACTTGGTGATTTGGATCAAGGCAATGGCTGGAGGTCTTGCAGCAGCTTGAGGCTCAACTGTGTCTGGCACCGCTCCAGGACTGGACTTGGCCTGCAGCGGCATGGAGCTGTGGAGGATGCCTACAACTTCACTTGACCAGGCCGACCCTACAACACTGCCAAGACAATGGGCCATTATGGCCAGTTGCACTTAAAGCAACTTGGACTTTTAAAATAGTGCCAAAACCTGGCAACTCTTGTATAGGGACTCAGTGGACTATTTCAATACAAATTTTACTTAATCTGGGATTGTGTTTACAAAAGTACTTTGCTGAACTGTATGCAAAAAAAAAGAATTTCACTGTACCTCAGTACATGTGATAATAATGAATAGAAACATAGAAACATAGAAATTAGGTGCAGGAGTAGGCCATTCGGCCCTTCGAGCCTGCACCGCCATTCAATATGATCATGGCTGATCATCCAACTCAGTATCCCGTACCTGCCCTCTCCATACCCTCTGATCCCTTTAGCCACAAGGGCCACATCTAACTCCCTCTTAAATATAGCCAATGAACTGGCCTCGACTATCCTCTGTGGCAGAGAGTTCCAGAGATTCACCACTCTCTGTGTGAAAAAAGTTCTTCTCATCTCGGTTTTAAAGGATTTCCCCCTTATCCTTAAGCTGTGACCCCTTGTCCTGGACTTCCCCAACATCGGGAGCATTCTTCCTGCATCTAGCCTGTCCAACCCCTTAAGAATTTTGTAAGTTTCTATAAGATCCCCTCTCAATCTCCTAAATTCTAGAGAGTATAAACCAAGTCTATCCAGTCTTTCTTCATAAGACAGTCCTGACATCCCAGGAATCAGTCTGGTGAACCTTCTCTGCACTCCCTCTATGGCAATAATGTCCTTCCTCAGATTTGGAGACCAAAACTGTACGCAATACTCCAGGTGTGGTCTCACCAAGACCCTGTACAACTGCAGTAGAACCTCCCTGCTCCTATACTCAAATCCTTTTGCTATGAAAGCTAACATACCATTCGCTTTCTTCACTGCCTGCTGCACCTGCATGCCTACTTTCAATGACTGGTGTACCATGACACCCAGGTCTCGCTGCATCTCCCCTTTTCGTAGTCGGCCACCATTTAGATAATAGTCTGCTTTCCTGTTTTGCCACCAAAATGGATAACCTCATTGAACCGGCTCACTTACTCCTCACCCTACAGCCTCTTCAGATTTGAATACTGTGGATGATATGTGCAATATGTCTCGCAAGCCATTTACCTATGAAAGCCAATCAATGCCTTTACATCTTTAAAAAAATAAGGAGATTCATCATGTTGATGAATACTCTATTTAACTTCTTTAGATGTATGTTAAAGAGCATATTGACTGGTTGTGTCACTGCTGGGTTCAATAACTAGAACACCCAGGAACATAGAAGATTACAAAAAGTGGTGGACAAAAAGGATATTGCTAAAATTCAAGGGCCTGAGCTATAGGGAGAAGTTGAGCAGGCTAGGACTCTATTCCTTGGTGCGCAGGAGAATGAAGAGTGATCTTATAAAGGTAGATAAGATCATGAGAAAAATAGATAGGATAAATACACAGTCTTTTACCCAGAGTAGGGGGAATCAAGAACCAGAGGACATAGGTTAAAGGTGTGTGTGTGTGTGTGTGGGGGGGGGGGGGGGGTGGGGGGTTAATAAGGAATCTGAGGGGCAACATTTTTTTGCACAAAGGGTGGTAGATAAATGGAACAAACTGCCTGATGAGATAGTTAAGACAGGTACTATCACAACATTTAAAATTAATTTGGTCAGGTACTTAGATCGGATAGGTTTGGAGGGATATGGGCCAAATGAAAGCAGGTGGATGGGGCATGGGGCATGGGCTATGTAGATGGGGCATGTTGCCTGCATGGGCAAGTGAGGCCAAATGACCTGTTTCCATGTTGTATGACTCTAGAAGTGAAACCTGTCTTGGTTGCACAAATGACTCTGGGGTTTTGTAATAGTATTAGGATTTTAATTTACGGATTTTTTTTGTTTATTAAGTTACCTATGAGTACTGTGTTTGCAGACCTGTTATGCTGCTGTAGGTAAGAATTTCATTGTTCAGTTTGGTACAATTGACAATTAAATACTTGATATTTTGGATCCTGCTTTGCAGAATGCTAGAAATTTGCAACTGGCCAGTTGGTGGTAGGAAGGCACTCCATCACTCCTTTTGACACTTCCAGCCATAAGCTCAGCTAGTGACATTTTACAAGCTTTAGAGGTTAGCTCCGAGGTGTGCTCTGTATGTGATGAGTCATCTGGCATGGGTGGCCAGTAGCCAGCATAGAGAAAAGAACAGTGCAGGTGCCAGCTTTCCTGAAGGTGAGATTGCACATAGATTTCACTGCAGACAAGTGGTTAAAGAAACCCAGATGCCAGCACCGAGGTCAAAGTTACACACACGAACAGGAGAAATAAAAATAGGGGAAGGTCACTTAATCCCTTGTAATATCTATATCAAGAGTCAAAATTGTTTAAATGTCATATGCATTGGGAAAATAACAATTAAATTCTTACTTGCTGCAGCTTTACAGGCACACTAACACAAAAATACAAATTAATATACAATAAACTATCAGTTATACTATCATACCATGACAGTACAAGCCAAAGTATGTTGTGCAACCGGTGCAGAGTCCATAGTGGTTCGGTGCTGAGTTAGGGTTGTGGTGAGGGTTGTGCAGTATAGTTCGAGTGGTTCATTTATTAAGATCATTCTTGATCTTTCATGTCATTGTGACTTTCTAGTACAAATACCATATCCCTTGGTTTCATTAATATCCAAAGATTGTTTGATTTCCTTCTTGAATATATTCATTACCTGAGCCTCCACAGCCCTAAAAAAAGAGAGGATCCAAAAGATTAATGCCTTTCATTAGGTGAAGAAATGTCTTCTCATCTCAGTCTCACAGCCATCCCTTACTTTGAAACAATGAGTACTGGTTCTATACACCACACCTGGGGAAAACATTATTCTTGCATCTACTCTGTCAAGTATCATTAGATTATTATAGGTTTGAATGAGAGCACCACTCAATTTTCTAAAGGCCAGAGCCTCTACTCAAAGGACATATCTCTCTCAAAGTTCATGGGCTTTTTTCATCCCTCAATCACATTATTTTCCTCAGTTCTCATTTTGTTAAATTGATGTGCATTTCCTCTCGACCTGTTGTCCTCACTATTGGAGATTTCTGTGCTCTCTACTATTAAGGCAGACAAAAAATATTTGTTTAACCTGTTTGATTTTATATTTAATTCCCTAATATATGTATTAATGCCTTGATTGGTAAAGGGCTCACATTAAGTTTTGCAAATCTTTCTTTTTGCATATCTATTGGCCTTTGTATTCTGTTTGATGTTAATTTTGTATTCTAATTTCTATTTCCTTATCAATGTCTTGATCCCCCTTTGCTTAATTCAGATTTTTTTCACAATCCTTTGAGTTACATTATAATCCATTTCTTTCAAGAATTCTAATTTCTATGGTTAGCCATAATTGGATTTGTTTTCTGTTATTCTTTCATGTATAATCTTTTTGTGCATATTCTGTTGTGTATAAATGTGTTGTAAACAATGCATTAGTTATTTAAAAGATAGCCATATTTTGGCGATTGTTATATCTCAGAAAGTGATTTCTCAATCTACCTTAGTCACCTCACATCTTTTGCAGTTTGTTAGGTTTAGATCTGGTTTTAACTAAATAATTTTAAATTTTAATTGAAATTTTATCATATTATGATCACTCTTCCCATACATTCTCTTAACTGTAAGGTTTTCAATCAGCTCTTATCAGTCACATCAGTCATCAACAAGATATTATTGATGCTGATACAATCAGTCATTGAACCATAATGGCCAAGAAAACCATTTTGTGTACGCTACTGCTGCTCAAATTTAATTTGTCAAATCTATAAGACGATTGAAGTTCTCCATGATTATTGTATCACCCTTGTTATCTATATAATTAAAAGTGTCATCTTGACCACTTCCTGTCTGCGCTGTATATTGATTTTAGAAAGAAACACTACCATATATCGTGATGATTTTTGGCCATCTTACTCACAGTCCTCCTCCGCTGAGCAGGCCCAGAGGATTTTTTCCATCAATGAAAAATAAAAAAGTTATGAGTGTTTAAAAAACCTTGAGATCCTCTCACCTATCAATCACTGTGATGAAGGTAACATCCCTTCTGGGGGGGGGGGCAGGACTATAAAACCCCGGATGCCTGGACATTACTCAATCACAACTCTCATTCTAACCTGTGAATCAACTGAACTATGAGTCTGCAATGTACTTGCAATAAATGATTTGTGGCCCTTAATGAAAATGAAATGAGTTGTTTGGCCTGGCCTGTGCTTGAAACTGCAATGCAAATGGAAATGAAATGAAAATGCAATGAGCTGTTTGGCCTGCCCTGTGCTTGAAAGTGCAATGGAAATGGAAATGAAATAAAAATGCAATGAGCTGTTTGGCCTGCCCTGTGCTTGAAATTGAAATGGAAATTAAATGAAATGAGTTGTTTGGCCTGCCTGAAACCACTAATTTCGACCGACAAGGCCCCAATTAGCTGAGAAACCAGTCCCTTTTGCCCAAAATGCCCCTATTAGCCCAGGATGAGCATTTTGGCCCAAAAGGCCCGTGCCAGGCCAGGAAAAGTTCAGAAAAAGCGGCTTTCATTGAGATTTCACAGATTTCTTTTAAAGAGCCCCTTCGGCCCATCAGGCCTGTACTAGCCCAGGAGGAGTCCCTTTGGCCCATCAGTAAGTATTCCCCCTTCATTGGCTCCCTGTGAGATCCAGGCCAGGATAGACTTTCCTCCTTCATTGCTGTGATCTGCAGAAAAAGATGAAAAATGTCTAAAATTGATTCTCCACCCTCTCCCACTTCTCTATCACAGAGTCTCTCACATGTTTTGGGCAGAATATTGCATTGGGGGACCAGTCCTCCCGTGTGAACATGGGACTTAACGGGTCCCACTTAGTCCAGTAAATATATATATTTTAATATCCTGATTCATTCTTTTCCCTACATCCCAATACTCTCTGGAGGGGTGAAGGAGGTCCTTCTTCCACCAACAGTTTCTTACCCTGACTGTCTCTTTGTTCCACCTAGATCCTTTCTCTCCCTTGCCATTATCTCATCTTTTATTGTTAGAGATACCCATTTAATAATTTACTCTATTCCACCCCAAATTGCCTGTATTTGGAATGAAAGTCAAGAAAAATATTCTGCAGAGTAACTTTGTTACTCCAGAATCTGCTCCTGTCATGTTATCAGACAGAGTGTTCCTGATTACAATAAGCTGGTGTGTTAAAACAATGTTTCCTCATGTCAAGCACCTTAAACTATCCCCTCAAGTTGCCAATCTTTCTGCTGCTGGAAACAACTGTTCTTTATGCACTTTTAACAACATTATTCACAATTTTGAGCACCTCTATCAGATTTACTGCTCCAAAAAGAACAGCTTCAGCTTCTCCAATCTGTTATCATATAAATATTAATACCTGGTGTCATTCTAGTAAATCTTTTCTGGACCTTGATTCCTTAATATTCTTTTGAAATTGTGGTGATCAAAACAGAACACATTACGCATGAACTCGAGATCCATTTTGTTTGTTAATACTTCTTAGAATGTTATCAATCATTGTGTACATCCTGAATGTATTAGTCTTCCTAAAATATATCAACTCATTTTGTTTTAGGATTAAATTCAAACTTAGCTCTGATCATTTTGCTTTGGGTGCATCTTCTTGCTTCAATTAAATTTATTCATTCTATGTTCCAACAGTCTCTTTTCTGATGTCTCTTATTGGTGAGACACAAGGTATTTTATGGTGAGTGACTCTGCTCCAGACACCCCAAAGCCTTTCCATCATTGTTTTAAAAGACTAGTTTTGCTGGAATGTCAGGTGTTTACTTTTCCACCAAGTTCTCTCTTCACGACTGAGTCAAGGCCCAAATCTTCATGGGAATCAGAAGAAATGTTATAAGGACACCCTAAATACTGATCTAGACACTGAAAAATGGGAGGTTTAAGCAAAGGTACCACCACTCTGTTGGCAATGTCCATGTGAATGGTCCTCCCACTTGAAAAACTTTGCTACTCCTGATTCTGATGGATTGGATGATGAAGAAGGCTTGTGGAATGCTCGCATTCATAAGTCAGGGAAACAAGTATAGGAGTTGGGACATTGGGTTGCAGTTAAATATAAGATATTGTTGATGCTGATACAATAACAACAGTTTGAAGACGTTTGGACAGGTAAGAAAGGTTTACCTGCCATCTGCTACATCTGTGCTGAGTTGTGTCTTGAAGATTGGGCTCATGCTCCATGTTAAAGCCCAGAAACTGCCCTAACTCTGTAAATACAAACGGCAAGTAAGATCCTCATTCACACGGGTTTTGCCAAGCTGTCCTTGACTCTTTTACCAATGAGATAACACACCAGACAGGATTCGTGTTGATAATTAAAGAAATGACTGCCTGTCGCACCAATATTTTGAAAAGGAGAACAAGTCACATTATATTTGGTTGACTCCTGGTGGTTACACTTGGATGAATTGTATTGGGACTTCTAACTGTTGGATGTAAGAGTCTGTCCACTTTTTTGGCAGATAGTAATTAAGGGGAAAGCGAGACTTTATTTTTAGATACTAAAACGCTGGTTCCAGAAACATAAGGTGTCAAATGAATCAATGTCAATGTAAATGGAAGTACTATCAATGAAACTAACCTCTGAAAAACTTGTAGTATAAAGGAATATTTGTCTAGTTTGTGCCATTATATATTTAATATCTATCTAGAAAATGGTTGTGAAATTAAGGTTTAATTAATATATTAAGTATTAATAGCATAACCTCCCAGAAATTAATCCATGGTTGGCGGTACTATGTACCAGTGCATTATCTGCCCAGTGTCATAATATACCCAAAATTCATTTCATGACCATCTATTGAAGCTCTAGTTTGGTGCTGCTGACCAGGGGTGAATTTCCAGCCAATCCTTTTCAGTTATTTCCAGGAAGATCTTATCCTGTTGAAAATAAACGAGTCAACACCCATATTAAAGTACAAGATATCAGGATTTTAAGGCAAAATTAATTTCTTGACAAAAATAGTTAAATTATTAACGTTTCTTTTTGTAAGTGCTGCCAAATTTCTGATTTATCTGTGAATGCAGAAATCCCAAAAGTGTCGGCTGCTCTTAACCCCTGATTTCCTGACCATTCCAGCACTGATCTCCAGTGGCAGAGTACACACTTCTGCCAAGTCTCCAGCTCTTCATTTGGCTGCTGAACCTTCACAAGGTTAAATGAACCATCAGGCAAAAACTGAGAGATACCGAGGTAAGCATTTTAATCGCTTGAAGTCTGTGATATGCATTAAAGTGTTTTAATCTTCTTGTTGATTATCAATTGTTTTTAAAGTTTCTGAATGACAAAAATATTAATGATTTTAACTGGTGTGGCAGCTGCCAGAAAACAGCTGTTACATCAGGTCCATACTCAAGCATGATAACATGCAAAACTCTGCCATAATGTAGCCTTGCAATTTAGAATTCAGGACAACTTGAGGGGGCAATCTCCCCAAAAGCAAATCTGCAAAATTTAGGCAGTATTTTCCACGTTGGTAAGGAGGGAGTGATATTTACTACGTAGTTCAGGGGATTGTTTGCCAAAGTTAGTAAGTTCTAGCTCTGTGTGAAAGCTTAAAACAATGCAAGAATATTCTTAAACAGTCAGTCATTCAGCAACACCTGATCGATCCACTTTTCCCGATGATCTGAATTTAATATTTGACCAAGCATCATTTTTTTCATTTGTTTTCAATATCTGGGGATCGTTGGCAAGGACAGGTTTATTATTTATCATTAACTGTCCCTGCTTATGAAAAAGACAGACCATCTACCTTAGTTATACCTCTCATTACTTTATAAGCCTCAATAAGATCACCCTTCAACCTCTGACATTGCAATGAGTATCAACCCATCTTATCCAATTTTTTGTTATAAGTAAAGCCCTCCATTCCAAGTGAAATCCTGGTGAATCTCTTCTGCACTGTTTTGAGTGCCACTACATTTTCCCTGTAATGTGGTGAACTGTACACAATACTCCGAGTTAACTCTGACCAATGTTTTGTACAGCTGCAGCAGGACATTCCAACTCATATACTTAATGCCTTGGCCAATGAAGGCAAGCATGCCAAGTACTTTCTTTATTATACTGTTAAAGAAGGAACTGCAGATGCTGGAAAATCGAAGGTACACAAAAATGCTGGAGAAACTCAGCGGGTGCAGCAGCATCTATGGAGCGAAGGAAATAGGCAACGTTTTGGGCTGAAACCCTTCTTCAGACAAATAGGGGATGGGGAGAAGAAAGGAAAAAAGGCGGAGGAGGAGCCCAAGGGCTAGGGGATGGGAGGAGACAACCAGAGGGCTGATGAAGGGGAGGGGACAGCAAGGGCTAGCAGAATTGGGAGAATTCAATGTTCATGCCCCCAGGATGTAGACTGCCGAAGCGGAATATGAGGTGCATTTCCTCCAATTTCCGGTGTTGCTCACTATGGCCATGGAGGAGACCCAGGACAGAGAGGTCAGATACGGAATGGGAGGGGGAGTTGAAGTGCTGAGCCACCAGGAGATCAGGTTGGTTATTGCGGACCGACCGGAGGTATTTGGCGAAACGATCGCTAAGCCTCCGCTTGGTCTCACCGATGTAGATCAGCTGACATCTAGAGCAGCGGATGCAATAGATGAGGTTGGAGGAGATGCAGGTGAACCTCTGTCACACCTGGAACGACTGCTTGGGTCCTTGAATGGAGTCGAGGGGGGAAGTGAAGGGACAAGATGCAACACTTGTCCCTTCAAATATTAGCTATTCTCCAGTATTCTGGTTCCTCACCCATAACTAAGATAAAAACATGTCTTAAAGCCTAGAAATCTAACTTTCTTGCTTTCAACGGTAGACATTCAACGTCTACCCATTGAAACCCAAAGTTTCAATGGGTAGATGCCCTTACCATCTACTCCTGGTGACGGATATTGAAATCACCTATGCAAAGTAGGTGTGTACCTTTGCAACTTGTAGTGTTTCTTTCAAGTTAGTTTGAATGTGGATGAATATCAATTAATCCTTTGTAATTAATCAGAAGGTGGTAATTTGGAGATAATGTATTTGTTCGTTTTGTCCTGATGCCACAAGACTTGCTTTGGTCTAGTGTCAAAGCTGACCTCCTACTCCCCCCTATCACTGAGTTAGGATTTAACCAGGGCTGATGATGGAGAGGTCTGGCACATTTTCAGCAAGCTATAATTCCACAAGGATAACTAGGTTAAGCTGTTCTTATTTGTGGGTGTGGCGGCGCCTAACGGCAACGGCTCGACTACAGTCGTCCGTCTTTTTTTTTATTTTTGTCTTGTTAAATGTATGTCTTGAGTTTAGTTTTTATTATTTTTTAGCTGTGTATATGTGGGAGGTGGAGGGGGGGATGTGGGGGAAACCGTTAGTCTCTTCCCTGTATGGGGACCCGACTTTTTCCCTGTCGGATCTCCGATGTCGTTGGCCCTAACATCGTGGAGCCGGCGGCGGCCTCCGGCCGGGACCAACCTGAGGACTCCAGTCGCGGAGCCTGGGACCTGACATCGCGGAGCTGGCCGGCTTCGGAGCGGGGAGAGCTGTGGTGGCGTGCGGCTGTGACCCGACTTTGGAGTTTAGGAAGCTCCGGCTGCGGGCCCGGTGGACAGGAACATCGGGAGCTCCAGGTCCCTGGTGGGAGACGGCCTTTCGGAGCTCCTGCAACAGCAACTTCTCCCGTTGGAATCGCGGGGTTTGGAGGACACGGAGCGAGGCCTAACATCGCCCGGCGCGGGTTAGCGGCCACGGGACTTACTGTCGCCCACCAGGGGCTCTAACATCGGAGCCCCAGTTCGCCTAGACGCTGCAGTTGGACTGCTTGAACCGCAGGGTTTAAAGGACACGGAGCCGGGGCCTGGCATCGCCCGGCGTGGCTAAATGGCCACAGGACTTACGATCGTCCGCCGGGGGCTTTAACACCGGAGCCGCAGTTCGCCTAGACGCTGCAGTTGGACTGTTGGACCGCGGGTGAAGAATAAAAGGGAAGAGATAAGACTTTGCCTTCCGTCACAGTGAGGAGGTGTTGGAGACTCACTGTGATGGATGTTTATGTAAACTGTGTTAAGTGTGGGTCTTGGGTTTTTTTGTAATGTAAAAAACTGTAGTAATGAAATTTCGTTCAAGCCTTGGTTTGAATGACAATAAATAGCATTCAATTCAATCAAAAAATCTTATATCTATAGAATAATTGACAGAACTATACCACACAAAAACAGGCCCTTTGACCCAACTCGTCCACGGTGACCAAGTTGCTTTGCTGAGCAAGTTCCAGTTGCTGCACCTGGCCCATATCCCTCTAAACCTTTCCTATCCATGTACCTGTCCAAATGTCTTTTAAATGTCATAAGTGTACCTGCCCCTACCACATAACCTGGTGGCTCATTCCATGTATGCACCCTGTTCTGTATGAAAAAGTTGCCCCTCATACTTGCCTGTGCCTGGCCCATATCCCAATCTATGTACCTATGTGACTTCTAAATGTTGTAATACTACCCGCCTCTATCACTTTTTCAGGCACCTCTTTTCACTGACCCACTCCAATCTGAGTGAAAAACTTGCCCCTCAGGTCCCTATCCACTATCACCTTAAATCTTTGCCTTCTAGTTTTAGAACCTCCTGCCCAATAAGATCACCTCTCAGCCATCTCTACGTTAAGGGGAAAATAAAATAGCTACCCAGCCTCTCCTTGTAACTCAAAACCTCCAGACCCAGTCTTATACTTGTAAATTTTTACACCCTTTCCAGTTCAATGACATCCTTCCTATAGCCGGGCAGCCAGTACTGTACACAGTTCTTCAAATGTGCCATTACCAACATCTTGTACAGCAGTAACATGACATCCCAACGCCTGTGTTCAATACCCTGGTCAATGAAGGCAATTATGCCAAACACTTTATTCAACACGTTGCCTAGTTGTGTAACAATATAAATATGTAGTTGCACCCGTTGGTCTTTCTATACAATAATTTTCCCCAGGGTCCTATCATTTACTGTGCAAGTTCTCTTCTGATTTGTCTTACCTCGTATTTAAACTGATTTAAACCCCATCTGTCATTCATCACCCATAGGCCAGGTTATCAAGAACACATTGTAATCTTACATAACCTTTAGCACTATCTACTATATCACCAATTTTAACATCTTCCACAAACTTACTAACCATGCCATCTGCATTCATATCCTAATCATTTATATAAAGAAAGAACAACAGTGGACACTGCGCCAATTCTGTATTACCATTTTTGTTCTTATTTGTAGCACTCCAACTGAGATCTTTCCAAACTGTTTTGCGCAAAGCTGCTTATGGTTCAATCATGGCTTGAGTATATAGTGCATTATTTTCCAACCCTAGTACAGTGATACTCTTATTAAGAACACCAACATTCCATTTGGCTGTTGACTGTTGTTTAAGCATCTAGTTGGCCAAGGCTCTTTGGAAATATATTTTTCTAGATTTTCAACACTTAAAGAACAGTCTATTATAAACTTCCTAAATCTCATTTATGCAGATTTAAATCTACAATGTTGTTAATTTGCATAATTTATTAATATCTCTTTAGAATTTAATGTTGCCCCTGCATTAGCTACAGTAAAATTGACCTTTAGGTAATTGACAGAATTGTTTATAATTCAGGTGAAACGTCACAGCGTGGGACATCTCAATTCACATCCTTGCATCTGAGTTGCTGGCCATTTCCCTACTCTCTATCTCCTGCCATTGGGACAATTTCATAGATACATAGAAAATAGGTGCAGGAGTAGGCCATTCGGCCCTTCGAGCCTGCACCGCCATTCAATATGATCATGGCTGATCATCCAACTCAGTATCCCGTACCTGCCTTCTCTCCATACCCCCTGATCCCTTTAGCCACAAGGGCCACATCTAACTCCCTCTTAAATATAGCCAATGAACTGGCCTCAACTATCCTCTGTGGCAGAGAGTTCCAGAGATTCACCACTCTCTGTGTGAAAAAGTTTTTCCTCATCTCGGTCTTAAAGGATTTCCCCCTTATCCTTAAGCTGTGACCCCTTGTCCTGGACTTCCCCAACATCGGGAACAATCTTCCTGCATCTAGCCTGTCCAACCCCATAAGAATTTTGTACGTTTCTATAAGATCCCCTCTCAATCTCCTAAATTCTAGCGAGTATAAGCCAAGTCTATCCAGTCTATCCAGTCTATCCACCCACTTCAATGAATTGCTTTCAATTTATGAGCAGTTTTAGCTGATAGTATTTTATAGAATCTTCAAGAAATGCTTTCTGGATATGTGATAAATACATTTCATACATACAATCAATAATTCCCTGTTCTATTAGATTAGTCAACTAAGATGGTTGTGAAACCATAACCACAATAATTTGATACACTATTTTAAATTGTTGACTCAGCTTGCTGTACTGTCATGTGACATCATAAGCACATTTAAATCAATTTTACTTGAAATTAAGGAAGTGAAGTGTATGAAATGCATTAGCATTTGTAGAGGTCGTCCCCTGTTTGTGATGTACAAGACACATTCTTATAAATACATTCCAAATATCAGTGTAGGTGGGCATATTCCACAAACAGAACTTAAACAGTGCATCACATCACTGTTATATTCCAGCTCATCCTGCAATTTTGAGGACATGAAGGGAGTAATTTTAGCTTCATAGCTGCTCCATTTGTTCTACGGCTAAAAATTTAGAAGTTCCATTCAAAAGTTGTTTTAAATATTACATGAATTAAAGGATATTTTCTTATTGAACAGCAGAAAAGGCATGAGGGGCCAAATGTCTTCCTCTTGCTTTGATTCTGTATGTTTTTATGTATAAATGGGATGCCCACTTCCCGATCCCATTATAGTCCTAATCATAGTATGCTCACTTCTATTTTGTGTGTGGTAAACATCAGCTCAAGTGCCTATTTGTTTTTGGCAGAAGCCTTGCTATCGTATGCAAAATGAAAAATGTTATAATGTTCAACATAGCTAACTGCAGTCATATAGATGTTTAATTTCATTTTTATGGGCATCAATAAAGAGTTTCTGTAAAATTATTTTGCTCCACTATTATTATGCTGCTTTTAACTTAAATTTTTTTTTTAAACAGGTTTATGATTGTTTTAAAGTGGAGCACAAAGGAATTTTACTCAACACTCTTCACCAGTGCACTAGCAGAGGAAATTAAACCCCCTACTGTTGAAAGACAGGGCCTTTGTAGACCTTTAGGGTAAAATTGATTTAATTTTGAACCATGCCCCTTACTGCAAAAGTAATAATAATCTACCAGGCAAACACAGCAGAGAATTCACACAGTTCACATGAAAAGCAGGCATGTAAAAAATATATATCGAAGAGCAATACTTTTATATTTCATTGGTCTTTCTACTGTCCATGAGAAACCACCAAACACTGATGAATCAAAGACAATTTCTAAGAAATGCACACACCCCATGCTTCAGTAACAAGTAAAGATCATACTCTGAGGACATCAATATTAAATATAAGCTGCTTTCTTCTTGCTGTGTCCTTCTTTCCTAAGGCAACCTGCATGCTTTCTGTGATGTTCAAAATATATCACATCTACTAAAAGAGTAGAAATGAGTTGGGCATAGCAAATGTTCCCAATTCTTAATAACTTTGGTAACACTAAAAAAAGTTGCCCATGTTCCCCTCAAGATTTTGTTTTCAGATCATTAAGTAAATCATAACAAATAATAGCCATTATTTTAGTTGGTATAGAGATAGGGAGTTGGATGCATATGGCTTTAATAGGGGAAGTAAGTCACTACAAGATCTAAATATTATGAAACATATCATGTAATATTAATATTTAACAGCAAACACCAATGCTATTTTAAAAGGAAGCAATTTTGCCTACAAATTATATTATCACTGATGATGCATATTAATTTCCTATGAAGACCACAATGTTGACTTTAATGCTATTACATGGTCATGATAACTAATTTATTATGAAACCTGGAAGTACTGAGATAGTTCCACTCCCCTCCCCCGTCAACGCAAACCAGTTCTTTGATAGTCATGTGTTACAAATAACTATAGGGCTTTCAATTTCACCACGCAAAGTCCATGCATATATAGACAGAATTAACTCCTTCCCAGACTAACAAGCCAAAACCAAATGATCAATTCCTGAAAAATAATATGTTACATAATGTTGTTGTGTTCTGGAATGCTGTCAAAGTTTGAAGCATTTAGGTTATACATGTGCCACAATAAAGTAGTTTTTTAGTAGCTTGAAATTATTTCAGTAAGAAGTGTGCTTATAAGATCATGAAAATAGTAATCTCTTTTGAAACATGACATTTCTCTTTATTTTACATTTTGGAAAGTTATAACTGCAGTATGCTACTAAAGTGACGATGTAAAGCATGGATTATTTTACTGAAAGGTTTTTCTTTTTTGTCAGAGAGAAGATCGTATATAGAGAGTTTAAAAAAACATAAATGTCAAACAAGTTTGCCCTGTGTTAGAAAGCACAACCAATAGTAAACCATTGGATACTCTATCCCCTGCTGAGTTGCCTTTCCAGCAATCTGATACTGTGCCAAAGCCTCTTACAAGTTCTGAAACAAAGCTCAGGGCTACTCCCACCATCCATTCTGGTTTGTATCAAACAACAATTTCAATGCTTGTGTATTTGTGTTTCCCACTGTTTACATTTATTTTTATTTGTAAAGCCACAACAGCTTTAAAAATAAATGTTTGAACATTTCTCCTATATGCTTCACACATTGCTCCGACTACTTCAGTTCCTGTTTTAATTGTTTGAAAATTATGAAATAAAAGTCATTACAAAACTGAGGGTATACTATGGAAATAATGCCCTTTATTTTTATCAGTTTGGTTGAAAGGTCTGCTTTGAACAAGTTATAAGTATGAAGGTAAGATAGAAAAATAGAAATACTCCAGGGCAGTATTAAACCATGAATAGTGAATTAATTCAGAAGAATAATCAAATTCATTCTTTCAGTATCAATTCATGGTGATTCAAGTTAAGGCCAATCAAGTATGTGAAGTATCTCAAGCTTCAGTGGCAGCTGTTGCTATTTCCGAGCCATTCACTGCAACCCTGAGGGTTAATCTTTTGAAGAAGGGAAGCAAAATGACGCTTACCAGGAACATCCACCATAATCGTATCAACATAGCAATAGGGTTTGCGGTAGTGACGGTGTTGTTGGATTGTGGGGCGGGGGGAAGGGGGGTGGGTGTGTTGACTGTTTTCCAGACTCTTCAGGATGTCAAGTGTATTCTCACGTTTGATTCTATCTTGAGCCTCTAGTGCCGAAACCTATCAAGAAGCCTGAATTAGGGAAGAAAATGTTTCACTGCTACTTGTCAAAGTAATTTTTCTATCTTATTTAAAAAATTAATTTTGTTTCAAGTTTTCTAATTCTCTCTATTACAAACATCATTGATTAATAATGTAAATACTACTTCTGTATCACTGCACTAAATGTCCATGTTCCTACAGCAATAGTGTTAATGTTCACATCGACTCCTATACATTATTTAAAGCACACATAAAATTGAATGCATGCATTGCAGTTTCAGGCATAAAAATATAGCTCACTCAAACTGCATTTCAAGATCTATAAGATAGTTAAAATGAGATATTCTGACAAACAAATCAGGATTTTGGTCATTAAAAATAGGAAGGGTCACTAAACTGCAGAATAATAAACTGCAAATAATAATAAACTGCAAAGTTTTGTTAAATCCAATTTCCAATTGTAAAATGTGTTTAGAAATTACACACTACTTCCATAATCATAGCTTCCTCCCTAAATTAAGTTGAACAAAAAGTATTTTGGATATTTCAAAATGTAAAGAGCACAACACAAATAATACATTTATGACTTACTTTGCTTGGCACTAAAATCATTCAACATTATTTCTTTAAAACTCATCAGAGGATAAGTTTTAACAAAACATATTTGTTTGGATTTAAGAAAATATTTCCTCCTCACTATCAAACACAGGTACACCGGCACTTAGCTCCCTGCTCTACTCACTTTACACCCATGATTGTGTGACTAAGCACAGCTCCAATGCTATCTATAGCTTTACCAATGGCACCACTGTCATCAGCCCAAGTGTTGATGATTCAGTGTACAGGAGCTAGATGGGACCTCTGGTTGAGTGATGCTATAACAACTGGTTGGTCAATATCAGCAAAACCAAGGACTGCGGAAAGTGACAGTTTTCATTGGAGGGCCATATGTGGTTAAAGTCCTGGGCTCAGCCCAGCATTCAGGCTGCTTCTCGCTGCAGGAGGCACAGAAGCCTACAGTCCCACACCACCCAGGTTCAGGAGCTGCTATTTCCCAACTACTATAAGATTCGTGCACTAAGCTGCACAACTCTGATCCTACCTTGCAATGGAACAGGTCGGACCGTCTCTTAAACTACCGTGTACTTGTTTTTCAAATTGTTATTTTTGTACAAATGTCTTGTTTTTTTTGTACTATCTTTTTCTTTTCACTATTATATCTTATTTCTAATTTACATATAATTTACACATTTGTGTGTCGCTTGAGCCTATGTACCTGTGAGGCTGCTGCCAGCAAGATTTTCATTGTAGCCGTGCTTCACCTTGTTTGTAGACATCACAATAAACTCAACTCAACTTGACTTGCTTGAGTCAAGGAATTGATTAACTGAAATGTAACCAAAAATACATTGTTTTGTTAGCTGGTGTAGATATATCCATATGTTTACAGCAAACAGATAACAAGCAGTATAATTTAATGAAATGGCAATAGAATTAAGCCATTTAACATCCTCCACAATATTGATTAACTTATTAACTGTTTCTTACATATTTTTAATAATTCTTCAATTTGCATTATTTTAGTTCTCTTCACCATTCTCTTTTAAAGATACACATGTATAAAATTACTCCAGTTCTTGGGAGTCACTATTAGTCATAATAATTAATGGTCTTCATCATAAAAGTTATAGGATAAATCAATGCTCTCGCCACCACCACACCAAAATTAAATTGTCTTTCTTTCAATCACAAACTTAATTAAGCCCCCAGTAATTATAGTGATGTATGAGTAATTTTACAAGTATTCATTTGGTCAGAAATGTAGTAAATAATAGATTATCTTTCTGATATTATATATTCCACCAACCAAGGAGAATTTCAGGTTCGAGGAAATTACAATGAATGTTTGTTGGAACAGCATTTGTTCAGTTAAGAAACAATAATGCCTCTAACTTAACACGATTTGACCAAATGCAGTAGAGCCTCCATCATAACAACATAGAGCTTTCCTGCAATGTGATTTGGGTCTCTCAGGTCAGAAAACTGATTCACAGGGCAGCCTGACTTAAAATGTGAGGAAAGTTGGGTCGGTCTATACTTCTCCGTCACAATTTTCACTCCACTTTTCGATTATATCTCAAACTAGGGACAGCAAGACTGAAGCACTCTTGGAATAGAAATGTGTTTTCATATTATATCATATTATAATTTACTATGATCTCTTTTAACATTATATCAGATAATCTGGATCAGTGCATATGGCAGAATTAATTCTGGGTTTTCAAATATGCACAGTTAAGGTGGATACATACTTTTAAAAGTCCATTCTATAAATACTGTGACAAGTGCCTTTGACATTATCTCGGAAAGGCAATAAAGCTCCTTATTGTCATTCTGTGATGACGTCCAGGGCACTTGCTTGTCACAAAATTGCCAGGCCTGACTGGGGCGATATGTGAGAAAGGTAAATGTTTCAGAGGCAAATCCACATCACTTGAAATAGGTAACATCTCAGGGCATGGTGACTAGTTGATAAATATCATAAGTGGTCTCGAAAACTGTAAAGTAGGAAAACAGCATGTAGAAACCTGAATAACAATTATTGATTAAAGGGTATCTGGCAAAAAAAACGTTGGCAAAAAAATTATTGATTGAAGTGAATCTGGCCATGATCATATTGAATGGCGGTGCTGGCTCAAAGGGCCGAATGGACTACTCCTGCACCTGTTGTCTATGTTTCTATGTTTCCTAAAGCTAACAATTATTCATGAAATCCAGAAGGGCTCTTGACCCGCAGGAAAAAATAAAAATAAAATTAAATATTAGTTGGTTGCACATCCTATCTCCTGGCAAGGTATCATTGTCTCCTTAAACCCCTGTCTCACAGTGCGAGTCCACCCACGAGTGATCCTGAGTTTAAAACAAATCAAACTTGTGGTAATCACGTAGAATTAACGTAGCGGGAATGTCGGAACTCGTGGACGTAACTTAGCGACTCGTAACGCTAATGGCAGGTACTCGAGAAACTTGTTAACTCGTGAAAATCTTTCAACATGATGAAAGATTTCCACTAGTCAAATTTACTCGAAGTAAACATTTTAAACTATTAAACTCGTTGTAAGAACGTAGTAGCCCGTGAGTTTACCTTAGTGACTCATGAGTCTACCGTGGGCACTCTTTAACTCAGCGGGACAGGCAGCATCTCTGGAGAGAAGGAATGGGTGACGGGATGACGTTTCCAAAATTCTGCTGCGTCTTTCTGTTACTCCAGCACTGTGTGTTCACTTTTTGTCAACCAGCATCTGCCCTTTCTTGTGTATGACATTATTTGTATCTGTAGCAGTTGATTGTCGCTCCCTTCAGTTTCCCAGGGAGTTGGGACAGGACTGGAGTTGGGAGGGAAAGGTGGGGGGGGAGGGGAGGGGAGTGGGGGAAGTTGGGGTGACTTAGTACGGGAGACAAGTATATGATAGGTGTACTGACTGTGTGGGCAGACACTTTGGTAGTGATTGCCCATGGGGAGAGAGGGAGGGGGAGAAGGAAGAGAGAGAGGAGGACAGGAGAGAGAAACAGAGAGAGAATCAGAGGAACAGAAGAATTTGAAGCAAGCACCTCACTATTATTGGTTCTTATTTATGGGATAAAAATCTTTTATCCAAGGTAACAAGAATAACAATGCGCAAAATTAAAATGGTTATTGTGACGAAATGGGGAAGAAGGATATAAAAAGCGGCCGCTGACAATTATATTAACCTGCATGGATAGATGACGACTCAGAGCATGTCAATAGCGTTCTTTTTGTTTATTTCTCCTATCTCGGGATAAAGATGAAAAAATAACCCAATAGTCCTGCATGTTGAGTGCATAACAAGAGCGACTAAAGGTCAGAGCTGTCCCTTCCACACATCATTATGCACATACCAAAGATGCGTAAAAATACTAGATTTATACCAATTCAGTCAGGAAATCTTTTATCAATTAAAAGTTTTCGTTGCTTTTGCTGTTTATTAACTGATAAAAATTTATCATCAGTAGCTTTTGCTTTCAATTCTTTTAATTTATATATTTTTTATCTTCCTGGCAGCACCAGAGACCCGGGTTCGATCCTGACCTCAGTGCAGCATTTGAGCTTTGTCTTTCATTCAGAGGTTCGCGGGCGGGCTGGGGTGACTGTAGGGCTCTGAAAACTTTGTTTCCCAGGGCTGGGGTGAGTGTGAAAGGGGTGGTTTCTGGGCAGATCTGCCCAATCAGCAATGTTTTGAGCCACTGCTTTTTATACAGTTTCAGTCGCGACGGTGGGACGGCTGCTCTGACGGACATACTGGGTGAGTAGAGAGACACACACTGCTATCCCTCTGGTCTACGGACCTTGCTGTCGGGGGAAAAAATAACGTTAATCTTCAATTTACCTAATCTTTTTGTTAGAAGTTTACCAACGTTTTGATGAGAGATAAATTAAGGGAATAAAACAATCTTACTAGACACAAAAAGCTGGAGTAACTCAGCCAAGCCGGCAGCATCTCTGGAGATAAGGGTTGAGACGTTTTTTCAGTCAGAAGAAGGGACTCGACCAGAAACATCACCCATTCCTTCTCTCCAGAAATGCTGCATGTCTGGATTTACAGAGGCCAATTAACCTACAAACCTGCACTTCTTTCGGATGTGGGTGAAACCGGAATATGCAGA
This sequence comes from Malacoraja senta, assembly GCA_038087875.1. NCBI lineage: Eukaryota > Metazoa > Chordata > Chondrichthyes > Rajiformes > Rajidae > Malacoraja > Malacoraja senta. The sequence continues at coordinate 19,131,143 of CM075984.1, read as the reverse complement.
GAAAACCCATGTGGTCATAGGGAGAATGTACAAATTCTGTACAGACAGCACCCTAGTCAGGTACAATGTGGGTCTGTGGTGCTGTCAAGCCCCTGTCCCACTTAGGAAACCTGAACGGAAACCTCTGGTGACCTTGCGACCCACCCAAGGTTTCCGTGAGGTTCCCGGAGGTTTTGGTCACTCCCCCTAATGGTCGAAAGTGGTTTCCGCGTAGTCGAGGCTTCTTCTATGTTCCTGCGATTATTTCAACAAATTCAAAACCGGCCTCGACTAAAAATAGGTTGCCGTTTGGTCGAAGCCAGTGGAGTGGGGTTGCTATTTACTTACAGGCAGTCGAAGGCAATCTCCTTCGCTGACCGGCCATTTTGATTGGCTCATTGGAATTTTCAGCAAAGATCCTATAGGATCTTTGGTTTTCAGGACCTAGAAGATCCACCGGAAGCTAAAATGCCCGCTAACTTTATTAAACATCTTAAAACTGTCTCCACTCCTTCTCCCCCCCTTCTCCCCCCTTCTCTCCCCTTGTCTCTCCCCTTGTCTCCCCTTCTCCCTCCCCTTCTCTCTCCCCTTCTCTTCCCATTCTCTCTCCCCTTCTCTGTCCTCTCCCCTTCTTTCCTCTTCTCTCCCTCCCACGCTCTCTAAAGGACTTACCATGCTCTGTGGCAGCCGTTTAGCTTCCTCTTCATCGCGCAGACCGTGCTCCTCCGCTGTCCCTGGCCCCCACCTTCGCGATGAGTTTGTGTGTGTGCGGTCGGTAGCAAAGATCCTGTAGGATCTTTGGTCAGTAGATGCAGCTCACGCTTCGGTGGAGGCTTTCCAGGCGAGTGACCAAAACCTCCGGTGACTGATGGAAACCTTGGGTGGGGCGCAAGGTCACCAGAGGTTTCCGTTCAGGTTTCCTAAGTAACTCTACCGCTGCGCCGACGTGCCACCCCATTAAATTATTTTTTCTGTAATATATTTATTATGGTGTCACGTCAATAAAGATGAACACATGATTCTGATTTCTGCCCTTAGTTGGATAACACACATGTCCAGTCATTCTGTTTTATGGCAGTCTGAAGGTCTCGACCCGGAACATCACCCATTCTTTCTCTCCAGAGATGCTGCCTGTCCTGCTGAGTTATTCCAGCTTTTTGTGTCTATCTTCAGTTTAAACCAGTTTTTTGTTCCATGAATGTCAAATGTACTGCAGTTTGCCATTTTAAGTGGTGTGCTTAAGAGTCTAAGACAATTAAATTGCTCGTTCTTTACGGGAAACCCGCCGACAGAAAACTATTCTCATTGGTGAGTGTGGAGGAGATCTGGAAGCCTTGGGCGAATCGAATTGTCCATGAATTTATTTATTTATTTATTAAAAATTTGAGCGTGAGAAATTTGTGATCAGCGTGAGAGCGTGAGAATTTCATGAAATGCGTGAGTCTCACGCTCAATGCGTGAGAGTTGGCAGCCCTGGTAAAATTAAACTCGCTGTTAACCAAGCAGCAAGTAAGTTCTCCAACTAATTTATCTACCCTCTTTTAGTTTGCGATATTCTACATCATGAAAGATATAGAAGCAGACCATTCTTTATTTTTCTTGGTTTAAGACACAGAAGAGGTTTAAGTCAAATCTATAATTTATTTTTCAATGGCGCCAGTACGGAAATAAAAGCTGTCATGTGAAGCAGCAAGTAGCATTAATGGGCCTGTCCCACTTAGGCTATTTTTTTAGATGACTAGGCTGTCACCACATGGTCGCCGGGGTGTCGCCTATATGGTCGTGAGTAGTCTCCTCAGTCACCCAAAGAGTCATAGCGACTTTTTGGTCGCTGCTGGATTTTCAACAGGTTCAAACATTTTCAGCGGCAGTCGGCGACAGTGGGCCAATGAGCGTAGCTTAACTTCTCCTGACGTAGGTGCTGTCGTAGGTTGTCGCTAGGATGATGTAGGTTGTCGCCAGGTGATGTAGGTTTTCGCCGGTGCTGACTTCGGTGAATTCCATTGGCGACTACCTACATCAACCGGCGACAGGTACCAGTGACTGAATTGTCTTCAGTTGGCTTCAGCTGTCACCTACAGGGTTGTAGTTTGTCGCGGGTGGACGTCGGTTGACTTCGGTTGACTTCGGTTGTTGCCTGTGTGGTCGTAGGTTGTCGTCAGTCGTCGTAAGTTGTCATAGGTGTGGTCGTAGGTGGATGTCCTAATGGGTTGCAGGTTGTCAGTAGCTTGTCATAGCTTGATGTTGACTAGGTGGCAGGTTGTTGTAGCTTGTCGTAGACATTGTTGTAGATATTGTCGTAGGGGGGTCCAGTCGCCGATTTTTCGCCGATTTTACGCCTATGACATCACCAGCAGTCGCCTAAAAAAAATCACCTAAGCGGGACAGCCTAATGCTTACACTTTATTGCTCCAAAACTGAGTTACAATATCACAGAGTTTTAGTTGTTAGCTTGGAGTATTTTTGCTGGATTCACTATGATTCATGTTTGTTCATCCAGTTTCTTTTACAGTCTTCCTACTTTGCATCTTCTGATACCACTAGTAATATTTATAAGAATACTAGACTAAGATAGAACCCCTAGGCTACCAAAGTAGTGTAGCCAAAGAGTGAGTAAATGAAAGAAAGAAGAGAGGAAAAGAAAAAAAAGAAAAGGACAAAACAAAAAAGAGAGAAAAATGTGGTGATATACCTGCCTCACATCCCTCCCTCCCCACCCACCTCACCCAACCCGTAATTAGATTTAAATCCAAAGTTGTGTTGTGCCATGCTATCCTTGTAATAAATCAATGAATGGTGTCCATATCTTCAAAAAAAATTCTGGTTTATCTGCCAAGACAAGTCTAATATTTTCAAGATTTAGTGTCTCGGACATGTTTATAATCCACATCTTAAGAGTAGGGACTGATGTATGTTTCCAAAATGTAAGTATTAGTTTTTTCGCCGTTATCAGGCCATAATTAACGAAACATCTTTGAAATAGTGATAGCTCAGAGCAGGCTTCTGAAGTACCTAGAGTGATCAGTTCCGTGTCGGGATCCAATTTTATTTTCAGTGTTTATGAAAACATTTCAAAAATTCCTCTCCAGAAATGATGTAACTTTATACAAGAGGCAAAGGAATGGGTTATAGTTGCTTCCTGAAGAAGACATTTATCGCAAATAGGAGATACATTTGGAAAGATCTTATTCAGTTTAGACTTTGAATAATAGAGTCTGTGCAGTATTTTAAATTGAATTGACGAATGCCTAACGTTGATCGAACAGTTGTGTTTATATAGGTTTTCCTCCCATCTGTCTTTTAAAATTTTTAGGCCAAGCTCATCTTCGCAAGCTCTTCTAATTACTACTGACGATGGGATTTCTATATTTAAAAGGGTGTTATACAGATATGATATTAACTTGTTTGACTCCGAGTTTCTATTCATACATTCGTCTAGCGTGTCAGGCAGCTAAGATTGATAGTCTTGGGTATATGATTTCAGATAGTCTCATATTTGAAGGTATCTAAAATATTGACTACCTTTCAGATGATATTTTGACTAATTCTTGAAATGAGAGAAGAGTTCCCCTCATAAAGATCTGAGTTTTTTAATTCCTAATCTTTCCCAAAGTGTGAACATTTTGTCTAAATTAGATGGCTTGAACGAAGGGTTGTTGGCAATTGGTGAGAGGAGAGATAAATTTCTCAGTTTAAGGGTTGACTTCACTTGTCTCCAGATTCGTAGGGTACTGCGAATAATCGGATTATTCTCATATAGTGTTTTCTTCAAATTTATTGGCGAGAAAAGAATCACGCCTATATTAAAAGGCGAGCAATCCTCTCTCTCCATTATTAACCATTTTACCTGTTGGCATGTGTTCTCCAACCAATAGATTACGTTTTTAATATTCGTTGCCCAATAATAGTATAAAAAATTGGGGAGAGCCAGTCCACCAATTTCTTTGGGTTTACATAGATGTCATTTATAGATTCTATGTGTTTTATAATCCCAAATAAAGTTTGAGATCAGAGAGTCAAGTTAAAAAAATAATAATTTAGGAAGATAAATCGGTATTGATTGAAATAAATACACTATTTGTGCGAGGAAGTAATCTTTATGGCATTTATTCTGCCTATGAGAGACATCGGAACCATTCTCCAAAATTGAGTAAGGGCATTTAGTTTGGTAATTAAAGGAGGAAAGTTTGCTTGAAATAGAGAAGTGTATTTTCTGGTTACGTGACTCCAAGATATTTAAATTTTTCCGTAGCAATTCTGAAAGGGAATTTTAGGAGGTGTGTCGGCTCTTGAGGTTTTATTGACATAATTTCACTTTTGTTCCAATTTATTCTATATCCTGAAAAGGAACCGAATTCCTCTATAAGATTTAATATACTTGGAATGCTAACTTGGGAATTGGTGATATAGAGTAATACATCATCTGCATATAATGATATTTTATTATTGGAGTATTTAGTGTTGTAGCCGTGAAACTCGGATGTACTCTTATACTTTCCGCCAAAGGTTCAACCGCAAGGGCAAATAGCAGGGGTGATAATGCACATCCCTGTTTATTGCCCCTGGATAGCTGAAATTTTGGTGAGAGTACATGATTAGTCAGTATTCTGGCATCGGCTTGCCATATAGCAGTTTTATCCATGAAATAAAATTTTCTCCCAACTGGAATTTTTGCAATACTGTAAAAAGATATTTCCATTCCACTTGGTCAAATGATTTTTCTGCGTTTAATGAAATAATTGATAAGTCTTCTATTATTGTTCTATGTGAGTACATTATATTAAACAGGCGTCTCAAATTGTTAAACGAGTGTCTCTTGGGTATAAACCCAGTTTGATCAGAGTGTATTAATTTATTAACGTATTTACTTATTCTTCTTGCCAGGGATGGAGCTAATATATTCTTATCTGTATTTAACAGGGCAATTGCTCTGTATGATCCCGGATCTTTATTTTTTGGGTATAAGTGTGATAGTTGATTTGGCTAAGGTTTGTGGTAGCGTCTGTTCTTTAAATGCGTGTATATAAAGGTTATGTAAACGCAGGGAGATTACCTCGTAAAATCTTTTATAAAATTCATTACTAAACCCGTCTGGGCCTGGTGTTTTGCCATTCTTTAATGAATTGATAGTCTCTTCTATTTCTTTAATTGTAATCTGTGCTCCTAATTCATCTCATTCCGCCGCATTAAGTGTCGGAAGATTACAGTTGTCAAGAAAGTTTGTAATTTTTCTCATTTCTGTTGATGTTTTGGATGTATATAAATTTTGATAGAATTGGGCAAATCATTCGTTAATATCTTTTGGAAGTGTAAACAGTTCACCTTTATCTGATCTGATTTTTATTTTAGCATTTCCAAACTATATTTTCAAACCACATTAAGGGCACTGACAGGTCAGTAAAACCACACAGTTTAGTAGACATGTGTTCAGTGTTATTCACAGCTCAGACTGAGAGACGTTACCCTCTCGCTCCCCCATCTTGCAGAGACTGACTGAGGCACTCAACACTTCCGGGTTTTATATTCCCTCCAGAAGGGGCGTGACCTTCAGGGGAGAGAATCTCAACATTTTATAAACACTAATAACTCTTTAATTTTTCATCGATGGGAAAAATCCTCTTGTCCTGCGCAGCGGAGGGGGACTCTGAGAAAGATGGCCAAAAATCACAGACGTAAGTGGCAGCGTTTTTTTTCTAAAATCAATATACAGAACAACAGGAAGTGGTCAAGATTAGACTTTTATTAATATAGATGTTGAAATAAACTTTCCAACACCTGTTAGCATTTAAAGTATGAATACCTATTATGATTTATAGGCTTAATTAATTATGCCATTACTGAGTAAGTATTATCAATCTGAAGCTTTTCTTATTGTTCCTGCTTAATTTAACCCTGTTGATTCAATATCATGTTTAAGATGGAACTGCAGATGCTGGAAAATCGAAGGTAGACAAAAATGCTGCAGAAACTCAGCGGGTGAGGCAGCATCTCTGGAACGAAGGAAATAGGCAACGTTTCGGGTCGAAACCCTTCTTCAAGAGAGGAGGAGAACTTCTTCAAAGTAGGCATACCTAGAGGAGATTTCGCAGTGGGGTAGATAAAATGTTTAAGAAGGAACTGCAGATGCTGGAAAATCGAAGGTAGACAACAATGCTGGAGAAACTCAGTGAGTGAGGCAGCATCTATGGAGGGAAGAAAATAGGCAAAGTTTCGGGTCGAAACCCTTCTTCAAGAGCACAGTGTGTGATTTTAAGCATTTCTGTTCTCATTTTGTTTATTTCCTCACACTCAAATATCCATCACATTTGAGCCATCCACAAACTTTTCTTTAAAAAAGGCACCAAGTTCATTCTTTAACTTCCCCTCATAATACTGATAAGTTTAAGAATGCATAGGTAAACCAAAGTATCTGCTTCAGAAATTATAGGTACATTGATTTCACTCATTGTGTTTTGTGCAAAGAAATTGTAACTGCATATGTACAGAATAGGTCCACATTGTTGTCATACAAAACGCACAATGAAACTCTACTCACAAGTTTATTGCTTTTCTTTAAATTCATCCAAAAAAGGGTGAGGACGAATCTGTTATAGCCCAAAGCATACGCATACATACAAATGGGAATTACAAGCCAAATGATGCAGATCATAATTAACAGTATGATTTAAAAAAATAAATCAAATGCCAAAGAATGGAAACTTGGTTTACAAGGCCAGCTGGCTAGAAAATAAATTTTGTTGAAAGGAATATTAAAATTTAAAATCTCAATTCATAGTATTGGTTTATTAATGTCACTCGTACTGAGATACAATGAAAAACCCCATCAAATCATACTATACATACTGTAACTACAATTAAACCATATACAAGTACTGCAAGAAGTGTAAAGAGAAAATTACCCGGGTTCAGAATATGGTGTTACAGCATTTATAGCATTACTGTTCCAGAGAAATCTATTAGATCTATAGAAATCTTAACAATTATTCCAAATAATATTCTCAAATATCCTTACAATTATGTAAATTAAAAAGAAATACTTGAAATCTTGGAGCACTGAAGCAAACACCATAGTGAGAATACACAACAGGTCAGTCAGCAGCAGGAAGTCATTCTGACAGAATATGATAGGTCATGTATCAGTTGTAGAATTCACCTTAAATACGTAAAATCCATTGTTTACCTTTAGAGTTTGCTGCTCGTTACCTGTAATGATAAATGATTGATTACATAAATTCAGACCAAAATATTTATCAGTTCCATTTGATGCATACCTGATGTCACATATTTAGCCTTTTCTTCTTACTGTTGCAAATTGGCCTCCTGGAAATTCCCAATGTTTTCCAGTTAATATTGCTATAACATAACCGATGAGAACATTAAGTTAAAAGTAATAAAATTCTACCTTTCTGCCATTGTAATACATTTCTCCTTTTATTTACCCACTATTTGTTGTGTGCAAAAAGTAGTGTATGATGGGTGAATAAGCAAGCCATGCATGGTGCATCAAAGAGATCTTTATTGTCAAAGCAAATAGAACAACGCACGCACGAATGGGGGAAGGTTGACCCAGGGTTCATTATATATACTAGGGCACACCCCTATACATCGTGACAACTCCTTCCCGCAATTACCCAGTCACGTGACCCTACCCCTGACTGCCAAGGGTCCGCATAGTAAGTGGCCTAACCACCGGGTGGCGCCACAGGACCCCCCCCCCCCGAGAACCGGAGGCACGAAACTGAAAGGGTAGACGAACAGGGCATTGCCCCCGCACATCCACCAACAGAGATTGGACCCAGAGGAAATCTGCGCCCAGCAAAGGCTGGGAAATGTCAGCCACTGTAAAAGTCCATGTAAAATGGCAGGGGCAAAAGATGAGCGGGATCATGCGAACCCCATACATCCGTATGGAGCTGCCGTTGAATGCAGTCAGAGAAGGCCCCCGCTTGCCAGAACGAGTGCTGACCCCCGATGGGGGTAAAACGCTAACCTCCACGCCCGTATCAACCAGGAACCGTCGTCCCGAGTGTCGATTCCAAGCGTAGAGGCGATGTTTCAGGCCAACCGCCGCTGTGACTACTGCCGGCCGGCCCTGGCATTTCCCGGATACGAGCAGTGCAGGCGGCACTGACGGTGGTGGTAGTAACACCACTTCCCCTTACCGGGGTCCATCGGGTCAGGCAGTGCAGATGAACTCCTGTTGGACGCAGGGCCTGATTTCTGGGCCCTCCAAGGCACCGCCGATACCCGATCGATCGAGCTACCGCCTTGCTGCTTGGCTTGCCACAGCTCGTCCACACGCTCCGCTAGCAGCAGGGGGTCTGCGAAATCCTCACCAGCGAGAAGCAGGCGCATGTTGTCTGGCATCTGTTCCAAGAAGGCGTGTTCGAAGAGCAGGCAGGGCCGATGACCGTCCATGAGGGTGAGCATCTCGCTCATGAGCACCGACGGCATGCGATCGCCCATGTGCATGAGCCGTGCTGCGCGGTTCCGGCGGCTGAGCCCAAAGATCCACAAGAGCAGCACTTTAAGACCCTCGCATTTGTCCTGATCCGGCGGCGCGCGTAGGTAAGGGACCAGGCGACCGGCCGTCTCCTGATCCAACGCGCTGACCACAAAGTAGTACCGGGTGTCATCAGCCGTGATGCGTCGAACGTGAAACTGGGCCTCGGCTTGTTGGAACCACACTTGGGGCTGCAATGTCCAGAACACGGGCAGCTTCAGGGACACAGCATTCTGCTGGGGTGGATTGTCGGCGACCTCAGGCTGTTGAGGTTGATCGTTGGCTGCAAACATCGTTTAAATCCAAAATTACCATATTGGATCGTCGGGGTCACCAATATGGTTGGCGAATAAGCAAACCACGTGTGGTGAATCAGATCTTTATTGTCAAAGCCAAGAGAACAACACACACGCGAATGGGGGAAGGTTGACCCGGGGTTCATTATATACACTAAGGCACACCCCTATACCTCGTGACAACTCCTTCCCGCCATTACCCAGTCATGTGACCCTACCCCCGACTGCCGAGGGTTCGCATAGTAAATGGCCTAACCACCAGGTGGCGCCACGTGGATTTTATCTCCCCACTGAAACATGGCTTTCAACATATACTGTAGAATAATACTACAATACTACAAGTCAAATATTGCGAGTCTGTAAATATTTTGGCAGTGTGGCTTAAATCATAAGAATGAAAAAAAAACACAGGAACAATTTACAGGATTGAAAATGTTGTATTGATATTTTCTTTTCGCTTATTTAGATGTTGGAAGCAGTACTCATTCTCAGTTGAATCCTATCTTTTTCTGTGAAATATTAGATAGACCAATATATTTTTAATTTAAATATAGACTTGGAAAGAGCTCTATTTTTAAAATGTTTTTTTTTTGTCTTGGTACCTGCGGTACATAATGCACTAAATTGTTTGAAGACATTTACATCTCCAGAGGTGGCCATCGGGCCCAGCCAATTTCATGCAACTTATGAAGAGAACTAAAGAACGTAGGATATTCTTTAGTTCTCTTCATAAGTTAAATGCATTGGAACTTCAATATAAATCTGCACCTGCTCACAATCTATTTGAAGAATCAAATTTGCAGAAGTAAATTACTAGCATTCACCATTATGTTGTAACCAACTTTGGCATTTCTTTACTGTCTGCATTAAATGTTTCTATCAATGATTCAGCCCTCATCCACAGATTGTACTGTTTGTGACCAATTTCCACGGAATCAATGGAATTCAGTTGATTTTACATGAATTTAAATATTTACAAACTAACATCAATAAAAAGAACCTGAGAATGTTTCATTTTATCGCATGGTAGAAATGCTTTATGGCATAACAAGCCTTAAGTCTGAAGGCACAGCTTCCAGTCTGGGTCAGTGGCATGTTGTGAATGAAACAACCTGAAGGATAATCGTACATGAGATCATTCTCACCAACATATCAGTTAGAGATGCAGCAATACATGACAACATAAGTTGGAGTGAACACTACACAGTACCCATGCAGACAGTCTCATCTTCAAATTTGTGACACAATGTTCTGTGGAACTACCATAGAACAAATTTGGGATCGAAAAGATCTAAACTAAGTATCCTTAATTTCCAAATTACTATCAAATCAAGAAATCAAACATGTTTTAATGAGAGGTGCATGATAAGATATGCCAACCTAATGAAGTAGCAGGACTGGATTATTGATTCACAAAATGTTGCAGATGCTGGAATCTAGAGCAAAAATACAAACTGATGGAGGACCTCAGCGGATTATACAGCACCTGCAATGACAAGGGAATCAGTAATGTTTCCGGGTCCAAACATTTTGTGGCCTGATGCATGGTTATACCCAAAGCATCAATTCATATTGGATTACATAAGCGATAAATGGCAAAAGCAGCATGCAAGAGATAGTTTTCATTTTAGTTTTAGAAATACAATGTGGAAACAGGCCCTTCAGCTCACCAAGTGCGCTCCAACCAAGGATCACCTGTACACTAGTTCTATCCTACACATTAGCAACAATTTATAGAAGTAAATTAACCTACAAACCTGCACATGATTGAAATGTGGGAGGAAACCAGAGCACCGGAGATAATCCATGCAGTCACAAGGAGAACATACAAATTCCGTACAGCACCCGCAGTCAGGATCGAATCCGGGTTTCTGGTGCTTTAAGGCAACAACTACCACTGCGCCGATATGCCATCCACCTATCGAGCTAAGCAATATAACCAACAAAAACACACCAATCTTCTGTAGTCCTGCCATAACTAATTGTGAATGGAAATGGACAATGAATCGGCTAAAAGAAGAAAATGGCTCCAAGAACATTTCCATCCTGAAAATGTAGAAACAATGAACTGCAGATGCTAGTTTACAAAAATAGACTCAGCGGATCAGGCAGCATCTCTGGAGAATATACAAAAGTAAGGTTTCAGGTCGGGACTGAAGATCAGTTTGAAGTAGAGTCCCAACCCAAAATGTCACCTATCTATGTTCTCCAGAAATGCTGCCTGATCCATTAATTTTCTCCAGCAATTTGTGTCCCATCCTCAAAATGATGCAGGGACATTTATAACTATATTAAGATGGATCATTCATGTGAATCATCCATTTTGTTTCTCCTGAGATATTCACCATCACAGAAGTCCATTTACTTCACTCCAGGTGATATTAAACAGGGGCCACGGAGCGTTTTTGATCACTGATCACCGGCCTCGGGGGTAACTAGCGAGGGAGCGGAGTGACCGAGCAGGGGGAGGGTGTGGGAGGGGGACAACCCCCTCCCTATCGTAGGGACTTTTTGAAATTTGATTTATTAAAGTTGTAGAAGTATGATTTCAATGCTTTTTGTTTGAAGTATTTTTAAGATAATGTAGGACCTACATGAGCGATAGGAGCAGGAGATTATTATTTTTGTTATTGCTTGACCTCCAAAAGCTGGGGGATAATAATACAGGCCATCACCAACCTCAAAAAGTGGGGGGATATATCCCCCATCTCCCCCCTCCCGGGATCGACACCAGTGCCTTCCACGGAACAGAAAATTTGACAAGAAACTTTTAAATGTGTTATAATTTCAAGTGCTATTTTCTTTTTTTTGTAGTTGGAAAAAAGGACAAGAAATAATCATGACATTTCCTGATTTTGCAAAGTCATACAAATTATGTTTTGCTCGGGGAAAAAATCGGAGTATTTTGAAAGTATGCATTCTCCTTTTGAAGTATATTTCATTTTGATTTGAATTCAGAATCATCAAACCATGACATTAATAAAGGGGGTATATGTTTGTGGAAACGTTACTTTTTAAAAAGTAAGACTTTTGAGAAATCTAAAATGCATTAGAAATATATATTTCAATGCACTGAGTCTCTTGCCCAGAGTAGGTGAATCGAGGACCAGAGGACAGATTTAAAATGAAGACGAAAAGATTTCATAGGAATCCGAGGGGTAACTTTTTCCACACAAAGGGTGGTGGGTGTATGGAACAAGTTGCCAGAGGAGGTAGTTGAGGCAGGGACTATCCCAACATTTAAGAAACAGTTAGACTGATACATGGATAGGGCAGGTTTGGAGGGATATGGACCAAAAGCAGGTAGTGTAGCTGGGACATGTTGGCTGGTGTGGGCAAGTTGGGCCGAAGGGCCCGTTTTCACGCAGTATCACTCAATGCCTACATTATACCTCCACCATGCATGAATGCTACAAAATCAAGTGGTCGAGATTTATTGCCATATACTCAAGCATGAGCAAGTTACATTGAAACATAGAAAATAGGTGCAGGAATAGGTAATTTGGCCCTTCGAGCCAGCGCCGTCATTCAATATGATCATGGCTGATCATCTAAAATCAGTACCCCTTTCCTGTTTTTTCCCCATATCCCTTGATTTCGCTAGCCCCAAGAGCTAAATGTAACTCTCTCTTGAAAACATCCTGTGAATTGGCCTCCACTGCCTTCTGTGGCAGGGAATTCCACAGATTCACAACTCTCTGGGTGAAGAAAGTTTGTCCTCATCTCAGTCCTAAATGGCCTACACCTTATTCTTAAACAGTGACCCCTGGTTCTGGACTCCCCCAACATCGGGAACATTTTTCCTGCAGTTACAGTAAGAGTGAAAATCTAGCAGGCAAGCAAGATGCTTTCTCCAACCACCCCCATTTGAAGACCACTAACTTCCACCGCTCCTACCCAGTGCTTGGTACCTACTTCCAGCAGCCACTGGTTGTCCTCAGTCATGTGCCAAGCCGCAGCCTGGTACAGGGCGAATTTGGCGCAGAGACTCTCACGGCAGTGGGGCAACGCTTCCTCCTCGGCTTCGACCCGAGACCCGGCCACCCCCGGCGGCCCAGGACTCTTGCACCGAGGCTGCTCCATGGCCGGAGCAGCAGCGAACGGCTCGTCAGCCCCGCAGACAGTCGCCAGCCCCGGCTCCCATCCGCATCTGGCCCCGCCGCTGCTTCTGCTTCCATCCCTCCCTCCACCCCGGCTCTCCAACACCTACGACCAGGTTGCTCAGAGCACAGCAGCGTCTCGTCCAAAGCCGGTGACATTGAAACATGTCTAGCCAATCAAGAGGGGGGGGGCTGCAGCCCCCAGCCCCCCTGGTTCCGCGACCCATGTTAAAAATTGGCTGCAAGCAAAGATGATGAAAACAGATCCCATATCAATAGGAAATACTTAATGGGCAGAAAAATGGCAGGTGAATTTAAATCCAGACAAATGCGAGATGTTGCATTTTGGGAGGACAAATATAAGAGGAATGTATATATTAAATGGAAAAATTCTTCGGGGCATTGATGTGCAGAAGGATCTTGGTGTACATAGATTTCTGAAAGTGGCAACACAAGCAGTACATATATGGCATGCTTTCATCCATTAGGGTGCCAAGTATAAAAGATGGACAGTCATTACGCAGCTGTTTTAAATTTGGTCAGATTACAGGTGGTGTGATACAATACCACAATACAGAAAGGTTGTGGAATCCTTGGAGAGGATGCAGAAGAGGTTCACCAGGATTTTGTCTAGATTAGGGAATATGAGCTATAAGGAGAAATTGAATAAACTTGGATTTGTTTCTCCAGTGTATCGGAGGATGAAGGATCACCTGAAAGAATGTAAAATTACAGTATGAGAAGCCTAGATGGGGTGGATAATGTCAAAAACTAAAAGGGCATAGCTGTAAGCTTTAGTTTAGTTTTGTTTAGCTTAGAGATACAACATAGAAACAGGCACTTGGGCCCTCCGAATCCGTACCGACCAACGATCACCTGTACACCATTTCTACGTTATCCCAATTTCACATCCTACACTATTGGGGCAATTTACATGTGCCAATTAACCTACAAATCTGCATTTCTTTGGAATATGAGAGGAAACTGGGACACCCAGAGAAAACTTACATGGTCACAGAAAGAATGTACAAACTCTGTGCAGACAGCACCCGTACTCAGAATTGAACTCGGATCTCTGGCGCTGTAATTTATTTTTTGTTTTTTATATTTGTTTATTGTCACGTGTACCAAGGTATAGTGAAAAGCTTTTGTTGCGTGCTATCCAGTCAGCAGAAAGACAATATATGATTACAATCGAGCCATTTATAACGTATAGATACATGATAAGGGAATAAAGTTTTGTGCAAGGTAAAGCCAGCAAAATATGATCAAGGTACTAACGAGAGGTAGATGGTAGTTCAGCACTGCTCTCTGGTTGTGGCAGGATGATTCAGTTGCCTGATAACAGCTGGAAAGAAACTGTCCCAGAATCTGGAGGTGAATCTGGAGTAAGGCAGCAACTCTACTGCTGCCCCACTCTGCCATTAACGTGAGGGGGGTAAAGTTTAAAGAAGATTTATGAGGCTTTTTTTTGCAAAGAGAGTGGTAGTTGCCTGGAGAAATGGTGGAAGCAGAAACAATAATTTATCTATGCTGCTTGAACTGCCACATGTTTCCAGTATTTTTAGACCAGGCAGAGAGTGCGTATCTTCCAGTGAGTGACTCATCTCCTTAGATTCAAAACCTTATCCATCAACTACAATGCACATCAGGAAGAGGATGGAATTGACTGAGCCTCCAACAATCCTAAAAACTCAGCATCATCCAGGATATAGTCCACTTGATTGGTTCTTTATCCATTATTCTAAACATTCCTTCTCACCACTACCATAGTCATGTGGCTGCATTGTGTGCTTCCAAAGCAATGCAGTGAACTCCTTGCTTAGGCTGGTCCAACTACCACCAAGAAGGACAAGGGCAGCAAATGTATCAGCTGCCAGTTCTCCTCCAAGTCATTCATAATCTTGATGTGGAAATATATACTGATTTTGGCTACTCTTACTGCCACTCACTTTAATCCAAGTTTACTTAACAACTTGAATTTAAATTTTCCAGTTGCCAATATGGAATATAATTCCATGATTCTGGATCAATGGTGCAGAACCTTGGCTGTAATCCACTAACTAACCACTATGTTACCATGTCCCACAGAGAAAACTATTGCTTAGGGAAAACACTAAAGTGACTAATATTTCATACCGCTGCATAGTTGGTAAGTTTCCTTTGGCATTAATACTATGATATTTATGTTCATTTAACTCCTTTGCTCAATTTATTCTAGCCTAATTATCCAATAAAATGCACAGACTGTGTCAAGGGAAACTTCAGAAAGATGGAGTATTCGACTGTGCAATGGTCTTTGCACATTTTTTGTTAATTTATTTATTATATTTGTATGAAACCATAAACGTGGAGGTCGAAAAATAACATATTGCAGATATATTGCAATTCTGAAATAAAACAGAAACAATGTTGACATATTAGGTTGAAGACCTTTCATCAGAACTCAATTACTTTTCTGATGAAAGATTGACGAAGCATTAGCCTCCATAATTGCTGCCCGACCTGTTGGGTATTTCAATTATTTTTTTGTTTGTTCATTATAAGGTATCACATCAGTAAGAAGGGTCCCGATCCAAAATGTCGTCAGTCCATTTCTCTCCAGAGATACTGACCTGCTGAGTTGCTCCAGCACTTTCTTTTGTTTTACCCAAGATTCCAGCATCTATAGCATCTGTGTCTCCGTTTTACTGGAAAGTCTATGTCAGTTCCTTTCAACAAGGGGAAGAACTATTGCAGGGATAGCGTGGGTTCCTTGTCAGGAGTCTGTCAAGTGATGAATGTGAGGAAGCTTTAGTTTTGCTGGTTATTCACATTATCTCATTCTGTGTCAATGGAATTTCTTTGAGTCTTTAACTTTTTGCAATTTTTAGACCACTTGAAGGAAGCAAATGCTTCAGAGCCTTTCTTTGTCAAATTATATCTATAGCTCGGAAATATATAAATTAAGTTGTTCTGATGATGTGGTAATCAGTCAAAATTATTATAGTTTAAAATGAACCTGTGGGTGGAACAATGTATTTGCTTACGTGATATTATGCAAGTGTCCCGAGAAAATTCTGCCAGTCTGGACATGAAAGTTAGAAGCCTGTGCAATTGATCAATAGGAAGATGTAATATATTATATCACTAAAATGGGCAGTCTCTTCACTGTTCCTCTGTTGACCTTTAGTATTTAACTAGACCAAGTGGGACCCATTGGGGGGGGGGCTTTCTGGAGCACTAGTATGGGTGTTGTGGGCTGAAGGGACTGGTTTCCAGAGGGCTAGTATGGACATTGTGGGCCAAATGGATTCTTGGGCTGGCGGCTCAGTCACTCAAGCCTGTTGTGCTGGCAGCTCACTCACTCACGGCTGGTGGGCTGGCAGTTGACTCACGGATATTCCTTGAAATTCCATTTCAAGCAGGGTGCAAGGCCACCAAATTCAAGTGCAGTTTCTTACCACTTCAAGCAGGTTGCAAGGCCACCAAATTCAAGTGCAGTTTCATACCATTTCAAGCAGGGTGCAAGGCCACTAAAGACAGCGAGTCATGACCTCTTCCTCCTCCATCTTGCAGAGACTGAGCCACGCCCAAACTTCTGGGTTTTATAGTCCCTCCCCTCCTCCCACCAGAAGGGGCGTGGCCTTCATGGTGTGATTGACATTTTTTAAACACTTATAACTCCTTTATTTTTCATCAATGGGAAAAATCCTCGGCACCTGATGAGCGGAGGGGGACTCTGAGTAAGATAGCCAAAAATCACAGTGTTTTTTTCTAAAATCAATATAAAGCGAAAACAGGAAATGGTCAAAATTAGACTTTTAATTAGATAGAAGGCAAGGCAACTTTAATTAGGCAAGGCAACATTAATTAGGCAAGGCAACTTTAATTAGGCAAGGCAACTTAATTTGGCAAGGCAACTTTAATTTGGCAAGGCAACTTTAATTAGGCAAGGCAACTTTAATTTGGCAACGCAACTTTAATTAGACAACACAGCTTTAGCATTTCCAAACTAAAGGCAACACAGCTTTAGCAATTCCAAACCAAAGGCAACACAGCTTTAGCATTTCCAAACTATATTTTCAAACCACATTAAGGGCATTGACAGGTCAGTAAAACCACTCACAGTTTAGTAGACAAGTGTTCAGTGTTATTCACAGCTCAGACTGAGAGACATGACTCTCTCGCTCCCCCATCTTGCAGAGACTGACTGAGGCACTCAACACTTCCGTGTTTTATAGTCCCTCCGGAAGGGGCATGGCCTTCAGGAGAGAGAATCCCAACATTTTTTAAACACTAAAAACTCTTTTATTTTTCATCGATGGGAAAAATCCTCTTGTCCTGCGCTGCGGAGAGGGACTCTGAGTAAGATGGCCAAACATCACAGCTGTAAGTGGCAGCGTGTTTTTCTAAAATCAATATACAGACAGGAAGTGGTCAAGATCAGACTTTTAGTAATATAGATAATATAGAAACTGTTAATTTGCATTCACTAATCTCAGTTTTGAAGATGGACTTCAAATATGTCAGAGATGTCTGCAGGAATGCATATGTCTGCAAGTTTTCATTACTTCCATTATTTTCACTGGTGAATGCCAACGTTTTGGACATCTGCCCTGTACCCTCTAGTTTACAATGTACCAGCATCAAATTGATAAGGCCAAGATGTAGCTCAAAGTCATATCTTTAACTGTTTGCTCAGATGACATAATCCTCTGGACTGAATACTGCTGTTGAATTTCCAACAATTTGGCTGAGATAGAGACAACGTTTTTTCAAACTTGGCCCCAGTATAGAGAAAGGCAATTGTGTCGAGGATATTCCATATACACAGTGAGACTTTGATCACAATGGTTTTCCATAAAGATCCATAAAGAAAACATTTGATTGGATTGAATGATTCCTCTGAAATCCTGACAAATCATTGTAAGCACAGTTGCGGGTAATGTAATTTTCCATGTCGTACCCCTAATTAACTCCAAACCATTGGGATTGTTGTATTGCTTCAGGTTAAGGAAACTCTCATTGTGAAGAAAGCCACTGCTACTTTGATGCCTGAAGAATGTTCTGCCCCTCTTGGAAGCTGATCTGCAGTCATAGCCAGCTTTGTGCAAGCTGGTGGCAGCTTTCATGTTGACAAGATGAGTTCTGCTGCAGTTGGTATGCAAATTGGAAATGGCATAATCAATTTTTCCAGTGGTACATTGGCAATTGAATGTTCAATAGAGGTGTTTTGATAGTTTGTCATTTAACCACCTTTCACCTCATTCCAGGGTGAGAAGCCAATAAAGTGACATCTGAAGAAATTCTATGGCCAATGAGATGGGCCCTGTTAGCATATCTATAATTTCCCTTCTTTCACTGCCATCTGCTAAGATACTTCCCCTTTGCTACCTGCTGTGCTGGACTCTCTTCACCAGCCTCCATCTGCAACTTCTCCACTTTGAGCTGAAGAACATCCACAGAGGCTGAACCTTCCTGATGGCGAGGTTGCACAGAATGCAGCAAAAGAATGTTTCAGGTCACGCTTGTGCTGATCCAGAAAATAGGATCATGAGGACTGCAGAATATTTCATTAGTTTCCTTGGTGGACACATAACAATTGTTATAGTGGTATTAAGGTTCACTAATGGGGCAATAACAGTAGTCCAAAAGCAAAGAAGGAGGAATAGTCCATATCAGGCAACATGATATCAGAAATACAGTATGTCTACAAACAAAAAGTTATGTGAACTGCCCAAAGACATAGTATTGATCAAGATTTTTAAAAATAAATCATATGTAGTTACTCATGCAATCCATGTTGATTTTGTCTTTTTGAAGTGAATTACAACGCTCAGAGATCAATGTTTGCTCAAAGCAAAAATAGATGATGTCCGTTTTCCTTGAGTAAAGAGCATCCAATTTGGCAATGTTACAGCATGCTATAAATTGTAAGACCTTCTTTTAGTATGGCTGATGCCTGGAATAATCCAAAGGTAACAGTGACCTTGACAGCAACAGGCAGATCATTGCAGGCATCAATGCAAAGCTCCTTTGTATAATGGACTCCTCATCAACCATCAATCACCCCTTTACACTGATCCTACATTATCCCTTTTTAGTGTTCTCCCCACATTCTCATTAACTCACCCCAGATTCTCCCACTTACCTACAGAATAGAGACAATTTATAGTAGCCAATTAACTTATCAACGCACATATCTTTGGAAGGAAATCAGAACTTCTAGCCGAAGCCCATATAGTCACAGAGAGAACATGCAAACTTTACAGAGATAGCCCCTGAGGTCAGGATTGAACCAGGGTTTCTTGTGCTGCAAAGCAGCGGTTCTTCAGCTATACCAACAGAACTTGCAGAGATGTCTCCCAGGTATGGAGAGTCAGCTAAGTCGCTGTTTTGCACCCAGGACAGATTATTGCAGTGAGGTTGGCACTGCAGATGATGAGTTTGGCCAGTATGTCAATACAAGGACGATCTGACCCGACAGCTTTTTTAATTCCAATGAGCAGGGGTAAAATTAACAGGTTGAAAGTTTAGTACACAGTCCATCCATTTTCCAACCTGTAAATGCTACTCCAAAAGTTATAATATGGATGCAAGAGACATTACAAATGGATAAACTTCTCTGTGAATGCAGATCATCTTTGCAATTGTCCTGGGTTCAATTACCAAAATGTTATGTGTAAGATAATGCGCCTGTATAAATTTGTTTTGAGGGAAGAGAGTTGATGATAGGTTGTGAGACAGATGATAGGGGAAGAAGAAAAATCAAAGCTAGGGTGTTTATCCTGTGTTTAGCCAAGGAGAGGCAGCACATGAACTGGTGATATATTTTTGGAGCCCAGACACCCTTGCATTTTAAAATGTAAACATTTGGTCAAACGCTCTGTGGATTGGCAGCAATCTGAACTGCACAATATGTTGTGTACTACTATTGATGATTTTGCCAACTTGGAATTTGAGCTACAGGATGACATCTTTAGTGGCAAAATCGTCAGTTAAGAAGCCTGAAATTCCTAATTAGACAAAATGCTGATAAAATGGATTGAAGAAAAAAATAAACTACATGTTGAAAAAACTGGGTGATATTTGGCATTTAAATACAAGCATGTGGGAAATCCTAAATAAGTGGTTGTACTTTGATAAAATATATATAACATCAAATGATTAATAAATAAGCGGCCTTAATGACAGAAATAACAATTTGTATCACAACACAATCAACTATACATCTCTTTATATTATTCATTTAATGTATATATGCACTGAATAATATGGCACATGGCTAACTGAAAGGCAAGTATTGTACAATCATTCAATTTTGCAATGACTTATGTGCTTCTCTGATTCGTGCCAATAAAAACACACACGAGCAATGACAGAGGGAAAGGATTACTTGAAAAACATGATATGATGTGAGTTGTTGCTGCTCTGCTGGAAGCAAGAAAAATTGAGTTAATTTGATGTACCAGTACCTTGAGAAAATCCCAACACAGCAGCATGACAATTACATCCAGGTGCAAGAACTTAATTCAACAAATTCTAGGCAGATTCCTTCAGTCAATTGCAAATTTTAACCTCAACTGTGACTAAATATGTATGCCCTTGGAAAAATAGACTTTCATATCAGCCCTTGCCAGCAGTTTTATTGGTATGTGTTGATGGTTGGCTTGTAACCGAGAAACTGATATTTTCCAACTAAATGTAACATTTAAACTTGTAACAGCATATTAGAACAGCTGTAGCATCTGCCACCTTGAACATGTTTGTATGTAACTTTAAATATTAAAAATTTGACTCTTTAATTCTGATATAACATATCTTCATTGGATGTATTCCCTTCTTTAGGTCTGTTCTGCAAATAGACAATAGACAATAGGTGCAGGAGTAGGCCATTCGGCCCTTCAAGCCAGCACCGCCATTCACTGTGATCATGGCTGATCATCCCCAATCAGTACTCCGTTCCTGCCTTCTCCCCATATCCCCTGACTCTGCTATTTTTAAGAGCCCTATCTAGCTCACTCTTGAAAGTATCCAGAGAACCGGCCTCCACCGCCCACTGAGGCAGAGAATTCCACAGACTCACAACTCTCTGTGTGAAAAAGTGTTTCCTCATCTCCGTTCTAAATGGCTTACCCCTTATTCTTAAATGTGGCCCCTGGTTCTGGACTCCCCCAACATCGGGAACATGTTTCCTGGCTCTAGCGTGTCCAAACCCTTAAGGGGCTGTCCCACTGCGGTGACCTAATCCGCGAGTTCTGGCGAGTATGCCCTTGACTCATACTCGCAGCATGGTCGACACGAGGTCCTAGGAGGTCTTTGTAACTCTCCTTCCTGCTCGAGAGTAGTCTCCGCGTACTCGTGGTCTCAGCTAGGTCGCGCCATATTTTTCAACATGTTGAAAAATGCCCACAAGTAAAAAAAGGTCGCCATGGAAAAAATCGATACATTTTTTACTCGTAGGTTTAGTCGAAGTAGGTCGTAGTAGGTTGGTGTGTTATTCATAGGTAATCGAGGGTAGTCAAAGGTAATCGAAGGTAGTCGAAGGTAGTCGAAGGTAGTCGTAGATAGTCTTCAACATAGTCAAAGGGAGGTCGAGGGAGATCGAAGGAGGTCGTCTTCACTCTCCACTATTTGGTGTCCAATTTTCCCGAAGCTAGTCGACGCTAGTCGAAGCTAGTCTTCAACATAGTCGAAGGAGGTTGAAGGAGATCTTCTAAATAGTCGAAAGAGGTCTTCAACATGACATTTTTTCAAACTCTCCTAAACTCTTCTAAACTCACCAATTAATTTGACGCAGTGGTACAGCCCCTTCAATAATCTTATTTCAATAAGATCACCTCTCATCCTTCTAAACTTCAGAGTATACAAGCCCAGCCGCTCCATTCTCTCAGCATATGACAGTCCTGGGAATTAACCTACGCTGCACTCCCTCAAATGTAATTTGTAACATTCTCCACCAGAATGCAAAATGTTACCTTGCCAGTAGCATAGCAGTTGATTCACTGTAGTAATAATCAAGAGGTCTAGATTAATGACCCAGAGGTACAACTTTAAACTTCACAATGGTACAGTAGCTGTAGCTTTAATTCAGTTAAACACATTTGGAATACAGTGCTAGCATCATAAAAGAACCACGAAACTACCTGGATTAAAAAAAAGTTTGAAAAGTCCACTGGTTACCCAGCATCCTCCAAAGAGGCAGGTTTACTATCTTCATCTCTTCTGACCCTCAGCACTGTGGTTGACTCAAATAGGCAGTACTTTTACAATAAGGGCTGTAATTTCAAAAAAGTAGATAACCACCTTATTATGCATGGTAATTAATGGGCAATAAATAATTCCAGCTAGCATATGGATGCCCATCACATCTTGAGGTAAATGAAACCAAAACTTACTGAACATGAACACACTATGTCTTAAAGTAGCAAATAGAGGCAGAGGCAAACAGTTTAGTGTGGAACTTCCAGTGATTTGGATAAAGGCAACTGCAAATATGGCTACCTTTGATCAAGGGCTTATTTGTAAACTCTGGGGAGTACAGAATTAGGGAGAGGTAAAACCAGGAAGAATTTGAAAAAGAGGATAAGAATATTTAAATAAAAGCAATGTCAATGCATGTCAGCAAGCAAAAATGATTTTTAAACAGGATTTGGTTTGAGTTAGGTAGCAAAAGCAGAATTTCAGATATGTTCACATTTATGCAGGATGGAAAATGTGGTTCTTTCAATGAAATGATGTGATGATCAAGTTTAGAGATAACAATGTGTTCACCTTAACTTGCTAAGGGAACCTTGCCTAAAGCACAGACAATTTCTCACAACCCTTTACAAGAGGAGAAACACATGAGGAGAAACAGGGAAGTGAAAATCGTGCACTAGCCACCCTGAAACAAACAGATAAAGAAACATGGGAAATTTCAAGGGTCTGAGTGGGCCTGTGGTGAGAAACGGGGATATTCTTGATATTTAATGACAAATCATCAAAGGTCTCCAGTGACATTTTCCTCTAGGGGAGCTCAGTTCCGCAAGTGCGTAATCACGTCATTTTGACAATGCACCAGCTCATAATGTTCAGAAATTCATGGGATCAAGCCAAGAATTAACATTTGGCAAAGATCAAAAAAGGCATTTCAACAACATAAATGGTTAGAACATGATTGTGTGAGTTCATAAATAGGACCTTACATTACATGCGCCTGCGACCTGATTATTGTTCGTACTACTGCATTTTGGTGAACAGCTTTTGCAAAAGCCAAATGTGACCAGAGACATCCTGTGAGATGAGAATGCACTGGTCAAACCAAGTGGAATCAAACCCATTAAGTTGCAGCAAATTCTCAGTTTTTGTATGTTCCTTTATATCAAGAACATTCACTGAATTTGACAGCCAAATAAAGGGACTTATCCAAGGCACACCAAATAATGCTCCACTTATGTCAATGATCTATTTGCCATTTAGGACCACTACCAAATTTCTTTATGCCATTTCCTATAAGTTCAAATTATAGGATCATAATGTATTTGTCATGTTGATGGATCAGCAGAAGTGCATATAGATTGCCACTAACCAGAAAGTATAAGACCACATTGTAATCTTGTCTCAACTATTGTCACGTATTGTCTTTCTGCTGACTGGTTAGCACGGAACAAAAGCTTTTCACTGTACCTCGGTACATGTGACAAAAAACTAAACCAAAAGATGAATGGATGTTAATGTAAAATGAAGGCATGATGGTTAAATGATCAGACTGCTCTGGATTAATAAAGCAGAGACAAGAGATCAAATTTCACCAGAGAAGCTGTGGAATTAAAATGTTGTTAATAATCTGGAATTTTGAGGAACTCGTCTTGGTAATGATGACACTGGAAGCTTTTGTGCTGACATAAAAGCCCATCTGCTTCATTGGTATCATTAGGTAAGACAGGAGTGTTTCCTGCTCTAAGAGACATAAAAGAGCACATCAACTAAGTGAGGACGATGGAAAATAGCAAAGGCACAGAGTGTACTCTAGTAGGGAGACTCCAATAACCGTCACAAGTGGCATGATAGAACTACTAAAGACAAAGTCCAGAGGAACATTGCTGGAAGATGGGATTCACTCTGCAGGTAATAGATGAACATATTTGACCTCATCCTCACTGATCTACCAATGGCAAATGCGTCTGATAAAAGTCTACATTGGTAAAAGTGATCACAATGACAGTCCCTGTGGAGACAAAGTGCCATCTTCACACTGAGGACACCATCCAGCATGCTGTGTAGCACTACAAATGTGCAAAATGGAATAGTCTCGAACTAGATCTCTCACCCTTCAACAATGCCAGAAATGTACACCATCATAAACTGTCTCATACCTCTACGTATCCATGAGTTAAACAACCTCAGAACCAACAGATCTGATCAAAGCTTTGCAATTCTACCACATCTTGGTGTGAATTGTGATGGATAATTAACAAGTGCTAAGGGGAAGTGATGGCAACATGAACATGAATGTGATGGAAAGTAGACAAAAAATGCTGGAGAAACTCAGCGGGTGAGGCAGCATCTATGGAGAAAAGGATTAGGCGACGTTTTGGGTCGAGACCCTTCTTCAGACTTCAATCCTCACTGATCAGTCTGAAGAAGGGTCTCGACCCAAAACGTCGCCTACTCCTTTTCTCCATAGATGCTGCCTCACCTGCTGAATTTCTCCAGCATTTTTTGTCTACTTTCGATTTTTCCAGCATCTGCAGTTCCTTCTTAAACATTAATGTGCTGGATGTAGTTTCAAGGCAATGTGTATTAAATAGAAACTCTTCAGTGGTTAGAGTCATGCCTCACACATGATAAAGTGGTTGTGATTGTTGAAGGTCAATCATCCCAGTCCAATACATCACTGCACAGGTTTTTCAGGGCAGAGATCATGACCAGCCATCTTTAGTTGCTTCATCAATGATCTTCCTTTATTGGAAATCTTCCAAAGGAAATATTAATTGACGATTGTACAATGTTCCATACACATCTTCAGAGCAAATAAAGAAGTCCATGCAACAAGGACTACACGACATTCAGGCATGGGCTGATAAGTGGCCAATAACCTCTGTGTCACAGAAGTGCCAAGCAATGACTATCCCTGCAAGAATAAATCTAATCACCTACCACTGACATTCAATGGCATTAACATTACTGATTCCCCCACACATCAATATGCTAGAGGTTAGAAAGTCTATGCAATCCAGCCACATAAATACTGTAACTGCAAGGTCAGATCAGAGGCAGGCGATCTTGCAATTAACGATACAATTTCTGGCACCCCAAGGCATTTCCACCATCTATTGACATAATTCAAGGGCATGATGGAATTTGACTCTTCACTTGCCTGGATAAGGCATTGAAACCACTCTCAAGAAACATAATGCTATCCAGTACGTGCCTAATTATTTGATTACCTATCAACCATCCTAAACATGAATTCCCTCAACCAAGGGTGGACAACAGCTACAGCATGTACTATCCCCAAAATGTATAGAAGTTACTCATCACCTCAAATTATGTCCTCTCCCATCAAGTAGGAAACGAGGACCAGCTGTGTAGGGATTGAGTACCCCAGCACTGTGGGAATACCTTCCCCAAGGCTTGCAGCATTTCTAGAAGGCCACTCACCATCACCTTTTCAAGAACAACTTGGAACGTACAATGAATGCTGACTATGTCAGCGATACTCAGATTCTGAAAATTAGCATATTTTCAATTTTCCACCTGGCTATAATATTGCCATTGCCAACCTATTGTTTGTTTCCTTTTATAAATATACTTCATGTCTTTCTCTGCATTCAATATAAAATCAATTTAATGCATTCACTTGCAATGAATTATCCACCCATGTTTTCCTTTTTAAACAGTACATCCATGATTAATTTGAGAAACAGTTCCACGGGTCCAAGCCTCTCAGTGTCAGTGATGGCAAGACTGTAAACTGTGAGTACTTATCCACAAACCCTTTGGGGTGCCTGCACTTCATCTCAGTGTGTCCCGTAGCACATACTTCCACATCTTTCTATTGTTTGTTGCAGGATTCGGAATTGATATTGCGGTCAACAGCATCACTTTTACATTCAGGAGCCAGCTTGAAAGATTTTTTCTTTTTAAATAGCAAGACAAATAGGGAATCAACTAATGTGTTTACTAACCTGTCAGGTAAAGTACCTACTAGCTCAGCACTGATATCTCTTTTTAATATGATAAATCAGCATTTTACTATTTACATCAGTCTGAAGAAGGGTCTCGACCCAAAATGTTACCTATTCCTTCGCTCCATAGATGCTGCCTCACCCGCTGAGTTTCTCCAGCATTTTTGTCTACCTTAGATTTTCCAGCATCTTACTATATTTTACTATATTTCATCATTTCATAAGTAGTGAAATAGTTAATAATTATTGGTCAGTAATTGTTCTTTCAACTTAATTAGCTTTTGTGGCTAAATGGGATAATTACAGATACTGACTGCCCTCCAATGATGCCCTAACACATGAACACCTGCTGTGGCAAAATAAATCTAAGCTACTTGGTATCTCAAAGAATTACATCAGTTGCCTGCTTGATGTTATATCTGAAGAAAAGTTAGCATTATTGCAGTGGATTATTTCAATATGACAAAATATCAATGTTGCTATCTCACTTTTCTGTTTGTCTTTAGACTTTACTTTATTTTAGACTTTAGATACACCGCGGAAACAGGCCCATTGGCTCACTGAGTCCACACCGACCAGCAATCTACCCATACACTAGCACTATCCTACACACTAGGGACAATTTATAAAAGCCAATTAACTGACAAACCTGTATGTCTTTGGAGTGTGGGAGGAAACCGGAGCACCGAAAGAAAACCCATGAGGTCACATAAGAATGTACAAACTTCATACAGACAGAATCTGTAGTCAAGACCGAATCCGGGTCCCTGGTGCTGTAAGGCAGCAACTCTACCGTTGCACCACTGTGGCGCCCCGTCTTGTTTCAGTTGTTTTAAAAAAGGAAACAAATGAAGAACAGACAACTGATTTCATAAATTAAACTGTACTTCCTAATTCTACACCTTCATGACATATGGAGGTTATGTTCTTTTATAATTTATGTTGTATTGTTTGTTTTAGAAAGTGGAGTAGAAATTCATCATTGTTCTCATGTGCTACATACTCAATACACTAAACTGTGTACTTTGTGAGCCACTTCAAAAATTCTATCACAACTTTGTAACATTTTACAAATGTTTTAATATGATAAAGGTTGATCCTGTGGGATGGGAATGCAGTCACAGAAATAAATAGGATTTGGAGCCAAGAAGTTTGATTTGGAGCATGCTTCTTATACAGAATAATTGAGGGATAGAATTATGTAGTTTTTTCACCCCATTAATAGATTCCCCTGCAGCTAACAACCCATCAATTCCCCTTCCGCTGAATTAAAGGGAATGCCATTTGAAATGTTCTACAACAGATCCACAATCTGATATGCCAGGTGTTTAAACAAATCCTTCCATGGATTGCTATGCTTTATGATCCTACATTTGTTTCAATGGTTTTCTCACCAGGATTCTCCTTTTATTTTTATGTATGGGAAGTCAATATTTGAAAGGTGGAGAATCTCCCAACAAAATGACCAAATAGTAAGATTAAACGAGAACTTACCAGTTTGAAGTTTGATCTTTATTTTATGAGGAGTTACGATGAGCGATTACGTGAAGAGCCCGCCAGTCCGCATGCGTGTCAATCTTCAAAGCAGCGGTGTGAAATCACAGATAACAGTAATTGAAGTAACATAGTAAGATTAGAGAGAACTAGAACTACCAGATGACCTTTATGATATGAGGGTTGGGAGCGGAGGGCACGTAATCGCTCATCGTAACTCATCATAAAATAAAGATCAAACTTCAAACTGGTAAGTTGTCGTTTAATCTTACTACTTTACTTCGGAGTCACGTGAGTGATTCCGTGAAGATTTCAAAGCTCTGTGATTTCATGCCGTGGATACAAATCCAGGCATCCCACACTGCATCAGTTGAACCAGGATGGGTGAATAATAAACAATGCATTGAAACATGGCATAGATTTAAACATGTTGATGCTTTAATTAACAAAAATAAAAAACAATAGCGACCCCCTCTCTCCCAGGGGGAAGCTATGAAACAGAACCTAAAATGGAGTGGGCAAATACCCCCGGTCTGGTAAGAGGTTTATTATAGAACCTTTAAAAAGTCAGTTCATTTGACCATCCTGCGGCCGCGAGGATATGGTCGTGAGGGACGTCCAGTGCCTTCGCTGCGGACATTGATGCCGCCCTGGTGGAGTGAGATTTAAAAATGTCAGTGTCTATTCCCGCACAAACCAGAACCTGTTTCAACCATCTTGAAATGGTCAGTACCGATACTTTCTTATGCGGCTTTTTGTGACTGATGAATAACGCTATCTCGGAACCTCTGAGGCCCTTGGTGACCTTGATATACTGCTGTAAGTGCGTAACTACACACAACCGAAAGTCCGTGGGGTATGCCATAAAAATAAGTTTGAGCCCTGACACCCCTGGTCTGATCTGCTTAATTAAATCATAAATGTAAAACGTTATGTTATTTACAGATGTCACCATCCTGTCCAGTCGCAGCTTCAGCAACGCCTGGACCCGTTGCGCTGAAACCAGCGCCATGAGCATGACCACCTTGAGAGTGAGTTTGGGAAAAGACAGGGATGTAGCTGGAGCCCACTGGCGAAGCAGCGTGAGTACCACGCTCACATTCCAGATTTCCGAGTACCTGGGCCTGGGGGGATTAGAGTTAAAAATACCCTTCATGAACCGGGATATTAAAGGATGAGATCCAACAGAGTGTTGTTCCGACCCCAGCCATAAGTACGATGATAAGGCACTCCTGGCACTGTTGATGGCACTATAGCTTAATCCCTCATCAAAATATAGCGTTGAAAGAAATTCCAACACATCTGAGATGCGTACCGTGTGATATGATATGTTCGCCCGTAAGCAGAACACCTCCCATTTCTTGACATGAGAGATGTACTGCTTTTTGGTACTATCCCTCCAGGCCGCAGTGATCACAGCCACGGTACAATCTGACAGTCCGAGCCCCAGGTATGGTCTCCTCAGAATCTGGAAATCAATCGATCAATACGGTCATGTAATGGATGGTTCTCCCCAGTCACATGGTGCACCAGTAGGTTATTGTGTTTAGGGACAGTCATTAGAGGCTGTGTTATAATTCCCAAAACGAGTGGGAACCATGGCTGTGTAGGCCAGTCGGGTACTACCAGAATGCCTGAAGTGGAGTACTGCTTGATCTTGAGCAAGCACCGACTGATGAGGCAAAATGGGGGAAATGCATATAAAAACATTCCACCCCAGTGTAGCGAGAATGCATCTACCGCCACTGCCCCTGGGTCTGGTTCCCATGAAACATACTTCGCTAACTAGTGATTGAGTCTGGATGCAAACAAATCGATATCTGGTACACCATACCGAGCGACAATATCATTAAATACTTCATGATTCAACATCCATTCTGTGTTGTCATTGAATTTTCATGACCTGATGTCTGCCACCATGTTGAATCTACCTGGTAAGTAGATAGCTGAGACCCAAATGCTTCTTGTAATACACCAGTGCCAAATAAGGTTAGCCAATTTATCACAAGATGCCGACTTGATTCCACCCATGTGATTAACATATGCCACTGCCTTAGTGTTGTCAATCTGAAGCTGAACATGCAAGTGATGCATACTAGTACAATAAGCCTTTAGGCCATAGAATGTTCCCAACAGTTCTAAATAGTTAATACCATGTGATTGAAGAATAAATGCCTCATGCATATTCCATCTGCCTCCACAGCTAG
This sequence comes from Malacoraja senta, assembly GCA_038087875.1. Classification (NCBI taxonomy): domain Eukaryota; kingdom Metazoa; phylum Chordata; class Chondrichthyes; order Rajiformes; family Rajidae; genus Malacoraja; species Malacoraja senta. The sequence goes on along the minus strand of CM075984.1, from coordinate 19,101,410 downwards.
AGATGGTATCAGTAGCACCCCATTCTAGAGCACTAACATCAGTCTGTAAAACAACTGAATCTCAATCAGAATTTTACTGGAGCAACGCCAAATGTTCGCTATCCACCACTGTAATTCAGCAATGGCTTCAACTGGTAACCGCATGGGCCTATTGAAGTGACCTGCATGTATTTTGAGTGCCTGCTCCTTTGCACGTTGTAAATTTTGATAATGCAAAGGCCCAAATTGTGCAGCTGGAAAAGCAGCCACTAATTTGCCAATTATGCTAGCCACATGTCGAATTGAAGGTTGCTGCTCAACAACGAGCTCGTTACAGGCTTCTATTAAGTCTAATCTCTTGCCCCTGGGCAGAGCCACAGACATGTGAGTTGAGTTAATGGTGAATCCCAAATAATCAATAACTCTAATTGGTGTCAATTTGGATTTAGCTGGATGGATGAGAAACCCCAATTTCTCAAACATGAGTTTAGCAGCTGAAACGGATAATTCAGCTGGTTTCCGAGTCTTCCCTATGATTAGAATATCATCCAAATAAGCCATTACAATATGACTCTGAGCCCGGAGTAGCCCCAACACTGGTTTTAACAGTTTTGTAAATATTCTAGGGGCCAAGGTTAACCCATTAGGCAATGCTTTAAACTGCCATAATTGCCTCATCCAGCTAAACTTCAAATATCTCCGATGATCACGATGAATGGGTACTGAATAGTATGCATCTTTAAGATCTATACATGCCATATAATATCCTCTGGAAACCAGTTGTTTGGCAGTAACAAAAGTTTCCATTTTGAAATGCTTATACTGCACAAAAGGGTTAAGGCTGGTCAAGTCAAGGATGATTCGACATCCACCATCCTTCTTTCGCCTAGGAAAAATATTAGACACAAATTGGTGAGGTTGATGAAACGACTTCTCAATTACCCCTTTTTTGTATAACGTTTCAATTTCAGCTTGTACATCCAAACACTCTTGTTGTGAAAAAAGCCAATGTCCGGCTTGGTGTATGCTGTGTGGGTGGGTGTAAATTGGGAAGGAATTCGATTTGGAACCCTTGTATACTGTGCAGTATAAACAAATCTGATGTTATCGAATACCATTAATTCAAAAACAAGTGTAATCTCCCACCAACTTGTAACTGATCCACACATGATATGTTCTGAAAAGAACCAGACCCACCTACCTCCATGGTTACCGGTGGATATTTCTGCCCCCCCGCGTTTTGGGGGGTAAGCCTGTTGGAGTGCGCCAACTGTGCATGTTTGAGAATAGCTTGCTTGGTCCTTGGCCTGAACCAGTTTCAGCGAACCGTCTGTAGGGGTGCTGGTGTCGAAACGACATTCTGCTAGTCGCCGGGGCTTTGATGAGTCCGACCGTTTTTGCCTCATCGTCCAGCTCCTTGACTCTTTTTGACAGATCTTCACCGAACAAAAGATTCGGTGGTTGTATATTGCTGGATTTGCACAGTGCCGCGAACTTGGTGTTCAGAGTAGGGCGGATGGCACTCTTTCTTAGGCAATTTATTTCAAAATGAGCATTGCACATTAGGGCCAGGGCATCCTGCTGTACATCAGACAGGGGCCCTCCATCCACCGACCTGGCGAAAGCTGTAATGCCCGAGACGATCAACTTCAGTATCTTCTGGAGCCTCAACTCCTGAGCTCTGATACCTACGCCCATGTGACCCCAGATGGCGTGGTTAACAGTCGGCACTTTGAGCAAGGCACAGTTAGCAGGTGTCTCATATTTTTTGGACGTTTCCTCCATAGTGTGCTCTTGGAGCTGGTGTGAGGCCAGGTAATTTATACTCATGGCCAAATCTTCACCCAGCGGTTCCCCAGTTTCGGTCGGAATTGCAAATCTTGATGCCATGACTGGCACCTCTGTTTCGCGCCCTTCATGCCTTGAGGAATGCTCCACGGCTATACCCACGGACTCTGAGTCAGAACAAAACTGACCCCGAATGCTCTCCTCCTCCAAGAGGGAGACATTAAGCAGCCCTGAAACAGGTGATACAACTCCTCCTGTTGGAGCGCATCATGGTGGAGCTTCCTCTCCATCAGGAGCTCCATCCTGGACAAACGTCCAAAGACGCTATCCATTGTAGGAGGGGGACCCTCCTGGCCCGACTCATCCGAGTCAATGGGCCTTGCAGACTTCTTTGTGGTTTTTCGACCCAATGGAGTAGCCACGGTGCTCTCAAGAGGCACCAAGTCTGAAGTCACTGGCTGTGCCGCCAGCGATTCGGAAGGTGAGATAGACGGCCGCCCGCTACCCGCACTCCTGTGGTCTTCCATAGCTGCTCTCCCCGCGGCCCGCCTGGACTTCACCTTAGACGTTTTCTCCATCGACTCGAACTTGCTCCTGTAACAAGAATTATCAACCCAGGAAAACGACCTCCGACTAAGTTTTAATCACTTACCTGAGGGTTTTTAAACTTACCGGTGGAGGAGCAACGCGCCTGCCAGCCGGTCGTTGCGCCATGCGTCAGACGTAATGACGCGCATGCGGACTGGCGGGCTCTTCACGGAATCACTCACGTGACTCCGAAGTAAAATGATGTGTTATAGAGCAGATGGATCTAGATGTGCAGGTATATAGTTCCTTGAAGGTAGAGTTGCACGTAGAGAGTGTGGTCAAAAAGGCTTTTTTGCCAGCTCGTGTACCATGTTAAATATACAGTAGATATTCCCCCTTTTATTTACTTAACCACTGCTACCAGGGCATTGTTAATAAGATTTTCAAACTAAAATATATGCATCATGAACATATTTATTCTTCACCCTTCATAGATGTGCTTGGCTGAGTGATGCAATGTAGACACAGTAGATGGCATCTTGTGTTCTATAGTATGATATGCTAGAACAAATACTTAAACCTAACAACTTAATTTTACAACTATAACAGTGACAATGATCCAAGGGGATTTATTCCAAAAACAATTCAATTATGGCCAGGAAAAAAGCTGCTTTTTATAGAAAGTTCAAATAAACCGAGTTGCCGGACTTTTTGATCCAAACCTATCTACTAATTGTGGGTTTGTGCAACTGGATTTGTGCTTACGTAACATACTCATTTCCATACAAAATGTTGTAATTTTATTGAAATGTTGTCAAAACTGAGGTTGTCAGCTTTTGAGGAAAGTTAAAACATTTTCAAAGTATGCAACCATTAAGTCAAAATGTATTCAATGGGCAGAATCAATGCAATAAATAATGAATTAATAAACTTTAATTATTAAATATTTATTTCATATGCTCCACAGATATAAACCATGATTAAGGAAGCTTGGAATATGATATATTTTGTACACAAGGCCTACTCTACTGGATAGATATATCCCATGGATCCTGTAGGACATTAATCAAATACCCCTGATATTTTTTTCAACACAAGTATCTTCTTTTCAAATGGTGGTACAAAGCAACAATATTTAAATACAAATTTGTGTGAAAATATACGAAATACAAGGTGAGCGGGGAAAGACTAAGATGAGAGAGGAAAGATTTAAAAGGGACCAGAGGGACAACCTTTTCACATAGAGTTTGATGTGCATATGAAGTGAGATGCCAGAGGAAGTTACGATGTTTAAGAGAAACTTACAGGTATGTGAATTGGAGGGTTTGGAGGAAAGATTTGGAAGACATGGGGCCTGGTACAGCAAGTGGGACTCGCTCGCTCAGTTATGCAACTTGGTCGGCATGTATGTGTTGGGCCCCAGGGCCTATTTATATGCTGTATAGCTCTATGACACTGTGTTTTTAGCCCTGATAGTTTAATCTCAGGCTGTTGGGGAATGTATTTTGTGGCCTCAATGTGTAAAGTTATGTGTATGCACAGAGACAATTCATAGATTTTTCATGGTTGTATGCATTAATTTGTGTTAGTTCAAGAGTCACAAATGAATTGTGAACTAATCTAAAAAATGATTCATCATGTCCACTCTAAAGAGACAACTCTCATTAGAACTGGCTGTTATGAAGAGTTCCAAGCAGACTTTGGAGTAGACAACCAGCTTCTTTGACACTTGTAGAGCTTCCATCAATGTATTCTTATAATGGACCCAACCCAACAGCATTTTTGGTCTGTTCTTTTAAGTTTGAGCAAATATGTTCAATTGTCTTAGGATCTGCAGCTCACACTGTATGTTCATTACGTAACAACTGTCGAATGATGTCACAGCAAACTCAAACACACTGAGAGACGTTTGACATCAATGCTGCATACCCAACATTGTTTATGAAGAGATGCATTGTGCATCATACAATCCTAATTCACATTATGCACTGTTCCAGCTCCGATCTCTCAATTGTGCCGACTGATTTTTCAGATCATTCCAATCAAGTAGCAAATAAAAAACACTCACTAAATGATTAAAATGCTAGTTAGGAGACTGTTCTAACATATTTTCTGCTTTTTGAGGGGAATAACAATTTTAAATCGTGATTGAATCAATACTAATTTGATATGATAGTAATTGATTGGCATTAATTAAACTTTTTAAACTAAAGTTTCCATTAAATCAAACAAGCTGACATAATTTTGACATGAAATTTTGCACTTAATGTAAAATTAATTCAGTACACACTTGTTAAACTGTAGTAATTGATCAAAGTTTGTTTAAGACATTCTGATTTAAATTGTACACATGGCACAATGCCAAGAAATGCAATGTTGAATAAATATTCTCTCACAGAATGTAATGCAAATGTTATCATAAAATACAGTTTCAAGCTGTATTTACAAGGATGCCCGGCACAGCATACTTTGGAAAATATTCTTAGTGCCACTTTCATATTTTCGTTCTTTGCAACTGGATTGATTTGGTTGTGCCTTCCCTGTGAAATCGAATGTGCACAGAAATTTAAAAATGAAATTTACTTAAGATTTCAAATGATTTAATACAAAAAGCATTTCAAAAATTCTGAAATATCCAGTATTCTAACCGCAAAATAATCAGCCTAGACTGTCTTTAACCACTGGCGAGGAATGGTTGGGCTGTAGGTAGACACAGCAGCCTGCACAAATAGCCTGCGTTTGTTTAGTCAAAGGCCTGGCCTTATTTCTCGTTCAGTAGTGATGACAAATTAACACCCCTACTACAGGTTTTTGGCTTTAGGAAGGTAGATATTCAACAATTATTCGGAAACAAGATCTGGAGATAAGCAGATGAAGATCCCTGGAAGTAGTTGGATAAATGGAAGCCTCAACTAATATATTTTATGTTCAATTTATAGATCTTTAAAAAAAAATTATTGATCACATAAATACATTTTGCTGTCATCATTTTGCTATCCCTACTTGACAATGAGTGAATGGAGACACGGCTAGTAGATTTGAGCTTCACAGTTCCAATAATCTGGAGTATTGGTGAATGAATCTGGAAGGAGTTAAAGGGGAGAGAGAAGAGAATGGTAGTAGTATTGGATTAATGTAAAGGGATGATTTATACTTGATGGGCAGATGGGCCTACTTCCATGCCATATAATTCCATGAAACTCCATTATTTATCTTTTAGAGTCTGGGCATTGCTCCCAAGGCCAGCATTTGTTGCCAATCATAATTGCATTTGAGAGATTGCTGGTGAGTCACCTTCTTCAACTACTATAATTCTTTGGTGAGTCTGTTCCAACAGAGTCTGGGTAAATAAGGTTTTCTCCATGCTGTTGAGGATGGATCCCTCACCTGTGTCTCCACCAGGTCCTGTAGTTCTGCTCTTGCTCCCCTTCCTCTGAGAAGGAACAAGATACAGTTCCTCTGGTCCTCACCGTTCATCTCACAAGCATCCACACACAACATATCATTCACCAATATTTCTGCCGCCTTCAACATGACCTCACGGCCATAGAAGATACAACAGTGCAGCACAGGAATGGGTCCTTCAGCCCTCAATGTTTGTGCTGAACATGATGCCTAGCTGATCTGCTTGCACATGATCCATATCCCTCTATTCCCTGCAGGGAAGGGAGGTTAATCCAACAATAAGAAAAAAATGTTTATATATTTCCAAGTAAGGTTTTGAAAGGTACCCGCAGAACCTGGTGCTGTCATGCTGCTGAAGATATTTACCTTCTTGATGGTAGAATTTGTAGGTTTAGAAGGAGATGTTGCAGTAAGTCATACAGTATGGAAACAGGCATTCAGCCCAACTCGTCCATGCCGACCAAATTGCCCACCTAATGGTAGCAATGTTACAAAATTTTGAGATTTAAAAAATCAAGTCTGCAATTTATCCCATCAGATAAAGCATAAAAATAAGTTTAATTTGACACCTAATTCACTTGCATATCTTCAGTATTAAAAAGCTTATGGCCACTTTCATACTCGGAAATTAGCATCTTGTTCCCTATTGCTTTTCCATTGACTTAACACAAAAGCTGTGATCGAGTACAGTCAAAAGCCCATAACTTTCTTAAAAATTAAGAGAACTGAAAGACATTTTCAGTTATTATAGATTGAAGCATTCTGAAACAAATATGAAACAAACTTTACTTGGATGACCTGAAATTAAAGCATATAATTAGTTAGTTACCTAATTGTAGCTAATTACAAAATTCAATTACTAGATCTAAACATCTATCCATTTCTTAATAAAAGGTTAACATTTTTAAATATCTCCAAATAACATTCACACAAGAATTCACAATATAACATGAATTTTATATCTCATTTATGAATTTATAGGCCAAATGGAAGGAATTTAATGTTTAATTCCCGTAAATTAATGGGCTTTTAAATCATCTTGCGAGTGGGTTTTTGTGGAATGCGATCGATTGGAACGTTGTGGTTGCAGTGAATTTTAACCCCATATCGGCAGGAAAAACACTGCCGGTTCGTGTGGGGCCAAAATCACATTTTCGCCAAGGAAATTTTGATTAAAGTCATCCTAAGAAGCAAGTTTATATGTAAAACACATGACTTACCCCGTGTTTTGTCCCCTATGTGAGATCCGTCCCGTTGAGGGCGTTAGAAGTCGCTTTTTTATTTTACTCCAGCGATTAAATTGTCCTGCGATTTTTTTTTTTTACTTCCGAGAACGGATGTCGGAACGATTTTTCTGCATCAGCTGGCAGGCCGAGGAAATCCATCTAGGACAGGCAGGAGAAAACGGCATTTTAATCCCCCCCCCTCCTCAAAGGCGCCAAAGTCGCGCACACGGCCAGAGGCAGAACTGCAGCGCCGCTGAAGGTAAGTATTGTAACATCACTAAAGCTAGTCCCATTTTCCTTCATTTGACCCATATCCCTCTGAACAAAACTTCCTCTACCATTCACTGGGAAAGTTCTGCCCTGGTTTGACTTCCAAAAATGCAACATTTTACATTTGTCTGAATTAAACTTATTTGCCATTCCTTGGCTCACTTACCCAGCAGACCCAGGTCCTATTGTAATTGTTGATAATCCACTTCATTGTCTACGATGCCATCTATTTTACTTCGGAGTCACGTGAGTTCCTGCTGGACATGGAAAAATTCAGCAAAACCCAGTGGACCGCGGAGAAATTGTTGACCGCGGAGATGTCGGCTTCGGACCGCGGGAGTGCGGTAGCAGGCTGCTGGTGGGTTTTGCTGGTTGAGTCGTGGACAGAACGGTCCGTGACTCCCGAGGTTTAATTCGGGCCGCGGGTTATTTATAGACCGCGGGTTAAGCAAGCTGCGGTCACCATAGAGGTGGCTGTTAGGCTTGTTATTTTGAGTCGCTGACAGGCAGGTCAGCGACTCCAGAGAAATGTTTTAAATAGGGGCTGCGGGGTTCTCTAGACCGCGGGGATACCGGCTACGGTCCTCGGTAAAGTAAGGAGCCGGTGGCCGTCGGACTTCTTGTGAGAGTCGCTGACAGTAAGGTCAGCGACTCCCGAGGGGGGGTGCAGACTGAGCATGGTCATTGGGTTACTACCCGGCTTATTGAGGAAGGACCCGACTTTGGCAGCCCATATGAGTTTGAAATATGTGGAGCCTGGCCAGGAGGGTCCCCTCTGTTATATATGTATGTCCTCAGTGGAGAGGAGTAAGGCTCAGGGCTGCTTATCAATTCCTGAGTGGAGAGGAGTACAAAGCGTCAGTGTGTGGCTGACTCCAACCCCAACTCAGGAAGAGAGATTAGTGGTTTATCACCCTTATGTGTCGAGGTGAAAAAGTAGCATTTTCTGCTAATTCTGAGGAGGTTTCAGGTTGCCCTCCAAATCAAAGACGAACGCTATTTTGAGAAGCGTTCAAAAGGGTAGACATTATAGTTGCCACTTGGTCACATTGTGACTATTATACGGAGAGGAAGCCTTGTAGAGCTGTATTATCAGTCACCTGTTGGAGTTACACCAGGTGGCATCATAGTAATTGCTGCTCATTAAAGGGACTGTGCACGGTTTCTTCCCCAAGACGCCGGATAACTCATATTAAAAGTAATTCCAGGTTTAACTGGGATGGGCGTCTTCATTCACATAAATGTCTTTGGCTATGACAAATAATTGTTAAGTTTGTTCCAGCATTTCCCACTATGTCTGATGTACGGGGGCCAGAGGCGCTCCAATTCTTCCCTATAGACGGCGTTGGCATCGGGAAGGAGCATGATTTGGAGTCGCTAGCACGTGCAGCCTGTTTGGGGAAGGAGGATACCAACAGAGTATCGAATTGCATGGCTAGTTCTGGCGGCTGCTGTAGGCAGTGACCTGACAACTCCAACTCAGAGTGAGTGCCAAGCCAGGGGTATCAATGTCAGACAACATTGCGTCTTGTTGCAATTCAAGAACGCTCCATCGTAAGGCATGTCAGGCAGCAACACCTAGTAAAGGGTTGCAAAAGTCCCCCCACTCAAGGTCGGAGTGGTCGAGAGAGTGCTACAGGAGGATGCACATGTGCCTGAAGCAACACCTGTTTGTAGGGTTGCCATTCCTCCCACATGGTGCACCACAGTGGTCGAGATAGTGCTAAAATACATGCACACATGCCTAAGGTGACGCCAAATAAAGGGTTGCCAAAATGTCTCCCACTCAAATGGCGGAGTGGTCGAGAGAGTGCTACAGGAGTATGCACATGGGCCTGAAGCAACACCTGTTTGCAGGGCTGCCATTACTCCCACTCGGTTTCTCCGTAGTGGTCGAGATGGTGCTAAAATACATGCACACAGGCCTGGGGCAGCTCCTGTTGCAGGTTGCATAGGTCCTCCCACGTGGATGTATAGTGGATGAAGATGGAGCCACACACACATATGTGATAAGATTGTGGGGAATGGAGTCGAACAACATGCTTGGTACAGAGGCATGTACAAGCAAATGGAGGAGATGGATGGTGATACCTGCTTCAGATTCGATAAGTCCCACTCTAAAAGAGTGTCTAAGGTTAGTATGGATTAACTCCAAACAGGGATCCAAACAAGGCTATGAGCCGGGATCCAATGCTGAATGCATGAGGGAAGCAGTGGGCGTTTGCCTCTAAAATTGCTGCTCAGTCGCTGATTGCTGATCCATCCAGAGAAATCAAAATTAACACCTGACTATTTGGGTCACAATTGATTCAATCTGCCCAGGGAAAAAGGGTAGAGCTAATTGACAGCTGTATCAAGCTAATTAAGGCATTAAGGATACATTAGGGTCATTATAATAGACCTATGCAGTTATCAGTAAAGACTATTCTGATTTGCAATGGTGGATTCACCATGTATCCACGAGTTATAGCAAGGTAATGCTTGACCAGTCTTCCATGATTTTGCAGATGAATGTCAGTGCACTCGGGTGGGGTGTCACGGATAAGAGTTTCAACTGTGGAGGCAGATGGACTGAGCAAGAGGCATCGTTTCTGCAGACATGGGCAATTACCTATTAAGAGGTTTTTATGGACAAGGCTTATTGCTCTAATAAATGTAATCTGCATGTTCAGTTTCAGATTGACAATACTACGCAAGTGGCATATATATTAATCACATCGGTGGAATCAAGTTGGTATTTTGTGACAGATTGGCTAATCAAATTTGGGCCTGGTGCATTGGAAAAGATATTTCAGCTATTTATCTACCAGGTAGATTCTACATAGTAGCAGACGCCAAGTCACGAAAGTTCCATGACAACATAGATTGAATGTTCAACAAGGAGGTGTTCAATAATATAGTACTTGTATATGAATGCCAGATATCGATTTGTTTTGCATCAAGGTCAACCATCAGATGCCTAAATAGGTTTCATGGGAACCAGACCAGGTGGCAGTTGCAATTAATACTTTGACATTGAGGTGGTATGTTTTATATATTTTCCTACCATTTTGCCTAATAGGTCGGAGTCTGCAAGAAATCAAGCAGGATGCCGCTTTGAGGATGCTTGTAATACCTAATTGGCAAAATCAAGCATGGTTTCCCTTTGATGTTACAGTTAGGGATCCAACCTCTTTTTGGTGGTTCCCAAGCGTAGGAATTGACTGGAGCATCCACTAACACGGGAAAGTAATCTGTTATGTAATTGTATTGACTTGTTAATTTGCAGGTTTTAAGAAGGCCATACCTGGAGCAAGGACTGTCTGGGTTTATGGTGGACGTGCTCACTATAGCCTGGAGAAAGAGTACTCAAAAGGGGTATATTACTTATGGAAAAAAATGGGAGCAATATTGTGTACAAAATAATATTGACTATAATACTACAGGTATTGTGGATATTTTAGAGTTCCTGTTGACACTCTATGATGATGAGGGGCTCAGTTATAGCACCATTAATACAGCTTTAAGTGCTTTGTCATCGTATGGTTTGGATGGGGTCAGGAAAGATCCTATTGAGTTTCATCATATCATAGCTGGATTGATGAAAGGAATTTCAACTCTAAACCTCCTAAACCCAGGTATATGGCGATCTGGGATGTAAGTGAGGTCCCCAAGATGTTTCAACAGTAGGTTCCTGGCATTTCTCTGAATTTGCCAAACTAATCATGAAAGTGGTTATGCTCTTGGCATTGGTTCAGCATAGCAAGTGCAGATTTTGAAAAATTTCTGCTAGACAGGATGGAAGTTGCTGAAGAGAATGTTATGTTATATAATTGCATCCTGTTTAAGCAGAGCAGGCCAGGTGTCACAGGGTTGTTAATATTGTGTTTCAGCATAACTAACTGATCAATGGTTATGTGTAATGGCACATTTATTTTCATTATATTGAAGCTATAAAGACCTTAAGAAATGTGGAAACAGCATTGTTTATCAGTTACATGAAGCCACACAGGAGAGTGTTAGTGCAGACTATCTCAAGGTGGTTTAAAGCAAATGTTGATTAAGGCAGGTATTAACACTGAAGTGTATATATCCTTTTTTCCACTAGTGCAGCAGCAACGTCGTCGGCTAGGGTGATGGATGTTCACAGCGGTCATATTTTTATAGGTGCCGGGTGGTCAAATTTTTATTTTTTAATTTTTTTATTTGACCATCGGCCGATCGCCGATCGGAGAGAGACTGTTTGCAAATTCAGTATTAAGTCCTGTTTAGTTCCCCTGGGATAGACGGGTTACTGTTTGTTTTGATTATTCAAATCAATTGTTACTGCATGATATTACCATTTCATGTTTAACGCAATATTGATTGTTTCTCATCGAAAGTCAATCAATGCAGTGAGGCCGGGATTTGGATCTGCTGCATAAAATCACAGAGGTTTGAAATCTTCACGTAGTCACTCACGTGACTCCGAAGTAAAATAGTAAGATTAAACGAGAACTTACCAGTTTGAAGTTTGATCTTTATTTTATGAGGAGTTATGTTGGTGATTATGTGCCCACCACGCCCAACCCTCTCTCATAAAAAAAGGTCATATGGTAGTTCTCATGTTGCTCATCTTAATATGTTACTTCAATTATTGTGTTGTCTGTGATTTCATACCGCTGCTTTGAAGATTGTCGCGCATGCGCCCTGACGGGTTTTCTTCACATAATCACCAACGTAACTCCTCATAAAATAAAGATCAAACTTCAAACTGGTAAGTTCTCGTTTAATCTTACTATTTTAGTGTAATAAGCAAACTTACTAATCATGACTTGTATATACTCTCTAGATGGCAAACAGCCATCTGAAAAACAACCTATCACTATCACCCTCTGCTTCCTACCATCAAGCCAATTATATATCCAATTACCTGGATCTCTCTAAATCCTAAGCAATCTAAACTTTCTGAATAGCCTTCCATATGCAACGTTATCAAAGGTCTTGATAAAATCCAGATTGACTACGTCTATTGTCCTGTTCTCATCAACCTTCTTGGCAGTAGTCGAGGTAAGTAATTGCAGTATTTTCAATAAAGGATACATTACAATTACTGTGCATTGTTTATGGATGGAATTAATGTTTAGCGTGATAAATGTGGTGACAATCTAAAAAGTTGGTTTTATTTCTGAATGATGTTGAGCTTTTACAGTGTAGTTGGAACTGCACTCAATTAAGCAAGAGGAGTACTCTTTCAAGCTCCTGATTTGGTCATTTTAGATGGATCTAATGTGTGCTTGTGGTCAATGTATGAATGTGGTTGGTCCAATAAAATTTCTCATCAATGGTGAACTCCTAGATAGTGAAGGTGAGAGATTTTGCAATGACAAGCCCATTGAATGTCAAGGTTAAATAGTTATTCACTCTCTTATCAGAGATGAACATTTTTTGTCAGTCATATGGTTTAAATGTTATTTGCCAGCCCTGTCTAATTATTCTTTAGGTCTTGGTGCTTTTAGCCATGAACTTCTTCTTTTTGTGGAGAGCTGCAAATGGAATTGAAAATGCTTCTGGCACAGCACCACAGTCAGTAATATATATCAATATATAATGCTATAATGACCCTTTTAGCATTGTTTTAATAAACATTTTGCTCCTGGGAATACTGTACATCCAGAGCACGGAACGAGATGCCAGTATAGAGGGTTTTATGGCCTATTATTATATTTCTCACTAAACTATTTTTGTATTCCACTTTACTATTCCCTTTCATTGCCTTGAACTCCTTTGTTTAGTATTGGGATTTTCCCAATCCTCAGGTTTATTGGTTTTGTTTTGGCAATATTATAAGGCTTTTCCTTTGATCCAGCACTATCTGCGACTTTTCTTGATAGTTATGGCTGGCCGTACTGTTTTTACCCTGAGGGGTTTTGCCTTGAAGGGAAAGATAAGACGTACTGTATGTTTGAATTCTTTAAACTTTAGCCGTCGCTTGTTTACTGTCATATCTAATGTAATTTTCCATAGCTAAAGCATGCTTCATGTCATTAAAGATTGCTTTATTCAGATTGAATTGAATATTGTTCCAATTCAACTCGGTCACCTCACATGTTAGAACTCCAATATATTGTTCCATCATATATTTTTGAAGGTAAATTTTTAATCATTTTGCCTTACTTTATTTTTGTTTCTCAATGAACGAGAAATGTTTTACTTTGTAAAGACAACATGTTAAGGTGATACCACATCGGGGATACTTCCTAGTTTCTTATAGGGCCATCAAGGAATGTTTTGCCAGTACATGGTGTGCAAAACATTTTACATGTTAGCAACCCGATTTACATGTCTTACATCATTGCATGTCTTACATGTCTTACATCATTAATATTTTGTAATTATGGGCACTCACAAGAAGCATATACCAACCTGTATGATGTTATGCTCTGGCTGAAGTGGAACTGTCCATGGAAATATCAGGTGATTTAGGATAACCTGATGTGAAGAGTGCTCTAACAGATCATTGTGTCATCAGACTTGAATTCAACTTAATCTTCTGCAATAGGCTTCTGAACATGAAACAGGTAAGGTAGTTTAGTCTACGCTTTGTCTCCCCGATGTAAAGGAGGTCAATTTGGCAGCACCAAATGCAGTAGATGAGGCTAGAGGAAGTGCATGTGAACATCTGTATCACCTGCAAAGACTGCTGAGGTCCCTGGATAGATGCGAGGGAGGAGGTATAGGGACAGGTGTTACATCTCCTGTGATTGCTGGGAAAAGTACCTAGGGAGAGAGTGGTTTAGGTGGGAAGGGGCTAGTGATCCAATGGGTCACAGAGGAAGCGGTCACATTGAAATGGACAGAAATGTTGGAGAATAATTTGATGGATGCAGAGGTTGATGGGGTGAAAGGTATGGACCTGGGGAACTCTACTCTAGCCGTAGACTCTACTCTAGCAGTGACCACATTGTCAAACACTTGTGCTTGGTCCACCAAGGTCTGCAGGTTCACCTGGTTGTTAGCCATTTTAACTCCCCTTCACATTCTCATACTCACCTTTCTGTCCTAGGCCTCCTTAATTCCCAGTGTGGCCACATGAAAACTGAAGGAACGGCACCTCATATTTCATTGGGTAGCTTACAACTTAATGGCATGTACATTGAGTTTAAGAATAGTTGCATAATAAAGGTAAGCAAGAAGTGAACTTCTGTCTGGCAACTGTCCAGAGTAAGGCCCATCAAGTCACATCATTCTGGAGATGAGTTAATCATGACTTTGAGTTCAGTGTATGCATATGAACAAATGTTAGCATCATCTGCAAGGGGTCTTAGAGTCATACTGCACGTTCTGCTTCAACTAACCATACTCTGTCTCACCTGGAAGGACTATTGAGGTCCCTGGATGCAAGTGAGAGGTAAGGTGTAGAGACAGGTGCTATATCTCCTGCAGTGTCAGGGGAAAGTGCTTGAGGACTCAATGGATTGGGGAGAAAGTGAACCAATGGATTGCAGAGGGAGTAGTTTCTGCGGAAAGGGGTGGAGATTAGAAGATCGGATATAGATTAGTTGCAGAAATGGGCAGAGAAATGCCAGATGGAATTTATGAGGTGCAAGTGTTGCAATTTGGGAAATTGAATGCAAGGAGAGGGTATACAGTTTATGGTAAGACTCTTAACAGCATATGTTCATAACTCACTAAAGGTGGCAACAGAAATAGATAGGGTGGTAAAGAAGGCAGATGGTATTCATGCCTTCATTGTTAGGGGCATTGAGTAAAAGAGTCAGGAAGCCATGATGCAGCTCTGTAGGACTTTGGTTAGGCTGCATTTGGAATATTGCATGCATTTCCAGTCGCCCTGTTACAGGAAAGATGTGGAAACTTTGAAGAGTATGCAGAGGAGGCTTACCAGAATGTTGTCTGGAATTGAGGGTTTCAGCTACAGGGGAAGGTTGGGTAGACGTAGATTGTTTTTTCTGGAATGTCGGAGGTTGAGGAGAGTAAAAGTATGTACAGTTATTAGAGGCATAGATAAGATAGACAGTCAGAATCTTTTTCACAGGGTGGGAATGTCCAACACTAGAGGGCATAGCTATAAGATGAGAGGAATAAAGTTTAATAGAGATGTGCAGGGCAGTTCTTTTTTACACAGAGGGCGGTGTGGGCCTGGAATGAATTGCCAGGGCTGGTTGTGGTGGCAAATACGATAGTGGTGTTTAAGAGGGTTTGGGATAGGCACATGGCATTGCAGGGAATAGAGGAATGATCATGTGCAGGCAGATGAGATCAGTTCAGATAGGCATCATGTTTGGCACAAACATCGCCGAACATGATGCCTTGCTGTACTGTTCTATCTTCCAAGATGGTGGGATCATGTTGGAGAGAGCGGAAATGTTGGTGAATAATGTGTTGGGTGCAGATGCTTGTGGGTGAATGGTGAGGACCAGAGGAACTGTATGCTTGTTCCCTCTCGGGTGAAGGGGAGCAAGAGCAGAACTATTGGACCTGGCGGAGGCACAGGTGAGGGATCCATCCTCAACAGCATGGAGAAAACCACATTTACTGAAAAAAGAAGACATCTCAGATGTCCTAGAGTGGAAAGACTCAAGTTGGCAGATGTTGCGGCAGACACAGAAAATTTGTAAGTAACGGATGGCATCCTTGCATGAAGTAGGGCTGGCGGCATAGTCAAGGTAAATGTGGGAATTAGTAGGTTTGTGTTAGCTGCCTAACCTGCCAAGTTACTCCAGTACTTTGTGTTTTG
This sequence comes from Malacoraja senta, assembly GCA_038087875.1. NCBI lineage: Eukaryota > Metazoa > Chordata > Chondrichthyes > Rajiformes > Rajidae > Malacoraja > Malacoraja senta. Next base: position 19,085,498 of record CM075984.1, on the reverse strand, counting down.
ATCAAGATTCATCCTCAGTAGTTTCCTGTATCTCCATTTGATAGTAGCTTGCTCTACAAAGCAAGTAAAGTAGACTGGATGTGATTAAATTTATACACAAAATACTTTCAAGATAGATCCAACAATTAATTCTGGGATATATTATTTTTGATTCACTTCACATCAAATTGTGCAGCTGCTGCATTTGTAGTATATTAATATTTATCTCCAAAGCATTCAACTAATAGGAACTGATCACATTTTATTTTCAAATCGGAGAATAATGAAAAACTCTAATATGTTTAGATACAAAGGAAGGCATGGTATACTAATCTATAAAGAAATAAAAGTAGAAAATTGGTTATGCAGATATGATCACACTAATTCTTCAAGCACAGCAGGATTCATTTTCCATGTTTGGAGTTTGTTGATACTATTTTTTCTATGAGCTACCCAATTAAGGTCATCCCTCACCACATGGTAACCTTAGTCCAAAGAATGTGAAAATCATCCAAATTCAATTTTATGGCATTCCTGACAATGATTAATGATCACAGCCACTGACAAGATCATCTGTCACCAAACAAAAAATGAACCTTTGTCAAATTTCTCTTTATTAATTTGAAAGGAGCCTGTGGAGAGGTATATCATAGCTTGTCAGGGCAGACTGGATGGAGAAAATCGGAGAATCAGATAAACTCCTTTTCTGGTACAAACCTGGATAATGCTCATCTGGTATATATGAAAGTTAATTAATATTTGTTCAATCCAGATCATTACCATCTACTCACCCATGCATGCAAAAATCACTTATATGATCCAAAATACAAACTATCATATCACTAAAAAGTAAAGAAATCTTTTTAAACAATTCTATTGGCAAGAGGAGTAAATAATCAACTGGTTGCATGCATATTTTTAGAAAATGCAACTTTTGTCTGCTAAGATATGTATTTTGCATGCTGGTTCATAGAATTGGTACTTATGACAAATGTTTCTGACAAATAAATGTTATATGTGTTACAGAAGAATATTACATTAGGACATTTTTTATTTCCTTTTAAATTTTCTTTAAAATCTCTGACCCGGTGAAAAAAAACATTATTTAGTTTTGACCGAGCAAATATACAAAGGGCATCTTTTAGTCAGGGTACCTGCCAGTCTTCTGCAGTGATGTCAGCCATCAGAATAAAAAGTATAAGGTTATTAAATCGCACTGTTCCACTGGAGCTTCTGATTTGCGAATGCTCGAACCATTGGCACCTTGGCTTTTCTCTCTCATTAAGTTTATTTGTTCACAACCCCACTTGAGAAGTTTTGCACATAATTGTAGCTGATTCACTAATTACGAACTGAAAATTAAAAAGTGCAGATGCAGTGAATCCTAAAAAAAAAAGCAATAATAGTGGAAATATTCAGCTGGTCAAGCAGCATCAGAAGGGAGTGACATGGATTTCCAGATGGGTGAGCTTTCATCAGTTCTGCACACTCATTCAATTGCAAGTGTGTCCTCCATTACAAATGGACCAGATCTGTACAGATTGTTCCATATGTGGTCTCATTTGGGTTCTGTATAATTGAAGCCAGACATCTCTACCAGTGTGCTCAATTCCTCCTAGAATAAAGGCCAATTGTTTTTTGGTTTTCCAGTTGCTCACTGCACTAATGTGTTCACTTCCTGTGCTTTACATACAAGGACTCTTGAGTGCCTTTGATCACAAAATGCTTTCATCCTCTCAGCATTAAAAACTACCCTTTACATTTACTTTTTTTAATCAATTTCTTGACCCAATTTCTTTCTTCATTATGTTCCATCTGCCAATTCGTACCCATTCACTTAGCCTGTCTATTATCCCACAAAGCCTCCCTGCATCCTCCTCACAGCCCATACTGCCATTCAGCTCTGTATCATCAGCACACATGGATATATTTCTATTGATCCCATCAACCAAATCATTGGTGTACATTATAAACAGCTGGGAGTTCAGCATCAGTGCAATGCATCAGTCCATTTGTCACAGCCTCTGAGCCAGAAAATTACAAACTTATTCTGACTCTGTTTTCATTTTTTAATCAGTTTCATGCCAGTATATATTACCTCCAATACTAAGCAGTCTTATTTTATTTAGTAATCACTTATGCGGCACCTTATTGTTGGGCTTCTGAAAGTCCAAATAAACCACATTTATTTTCCCTGATTACAACCTCAAAAATGTTATCAGATTTGTTAGATATTATTTCCCTTTCATAAATGCTTGTTAACTCTGCCACTTCATGTTATAATATTTCAAGCACACTGTTGTCACATCCTTAATGATTGATTCCAGTTTTGCACCTATTAATGATGTTAGGCAAACTAGTCTATAGTTCCCTTATCTGCTCGCCCTCCTTTCTTAAATAGTAAGAGAGCATTTGATACTATCCAACTTTGGAAGATGGCAACTAGAGCATCCATTATCCATTTGACCATCTGCTACAAAACATCAGATGGAAAACGTGGGCATTTAGCAATATGAAGTCCAACTAACTTCTCTAATACTAGTTGTCTATCAATGCTAATTTCTTTGAGTGCCTCACTTTCTCTACACCCCCTGTGGTTTATTATATTTCCAGTTGTTTTCTTTTGTTTTCTTCTGTTAAGGCAGAGAATAAATAGTTGTAACAAACAGTGCCATTTCCTTATTCTCCAATATAACATTTTCCTGTTTCCGTCTGGACGGGAACTGTGTGAACTTTTCCTTTTTGTCTTTCTACAGCAGAGAAATCTGGGGTATATCTTATAATTCATTTAAAGTGTTAGAGCAAGTAGAGAAAGTGTCCGAGAAAGCATACAGAATCGCAGACTATATAAACCAAGGAATTGAGTACAGAGCATCAAAATCATGATGGACATTTATAAACCAGTAACTGCCAGAATTGGAGTATTGTGGTCAACTCTCTATGGCATACTTTAGGAAAGCTGTGAAAATGCTGCAGAGGGACTAGAAGAGGTTTATGAAATTGATTCCAGGAATGAAGGACTTTATGTTCAATGATCGAAATGGAGCTGAATTTGGCCCTGAAGTTTAAAGGGGATTTTTTATTTTATTTATTTATTTATTTATTTATTTATTTATTTGTGTGTGTGTGTGTGTGTGTGTGTGTGCGCGCGCGCGTGCGTGCGTGCGTGGGTGCGTGCGTGCGTGCGTGCGTGCTTGCGTGTTCACACTTGGTCTTGTATATATATTACTAAAACTCTCATCTTGTTTGTTTGCTTGCAGGTGTGTGTTGTACTTCTATTTGCGCAAAAACGGTACACAATAGCACTACAAATTTTGGTCTTACTCAACATTGTCCTGTGATGTAAATGAAACAAGTTTTGTTCAGATTGATGGTATATTTTAAAAGTTATTAACATTTAAAACTTAAATTAACAAAACAGCGCCCCAACATGAGCATATGCTGTTAGGGAAAGGTTCCCATGCGGGACTTTACTGGCATCACAAAGGGCACCCAACAGGTCCACAGCTGCGCCTGCGCAGTTGGGGCCTTTCAAGAATTCAGATCGGCAACTGTTTTCACAACTGCGACACGGGTAAGATTCCATTTTACTGTTGCTCCGGGCCCGTGGGGATCTGCCGCCTTGGCGCTGAGGCTGTGGCTGCGTCTGCAGGCGGTGGCGGCTGGCTCCAGGGGTGGGGAGAGGCCGGGGCTTGGGTGCTGAAGCTGGCTCAGAGGCCGATGGCTGCTGCTGCTCCGGGCCCGCACGGTGGGCTCCCGGGGCGGGGAGAGGCTGCACTGAGGATCGCTGCTCCGAGCATGCAATGAGGGGAAAGGAGCGGCACCCATGAGATCCTGGGGAGGTGAGGAGGGAGAGTGGGGGGATTGAGGGAGAGGCGGGGGTAGGGAGGGAGAGGGGGGAAAGTGGGGGAAATGAGGAGGGAGAGTGGGGGTGGAGGGGAATAGAGGAGGGGGAGGTAGGGAGTGGGGAATAGAGGGAGAGGAGGGCAGTGGGGGAGGTGAGGAGGGATAGTGGAGGGATAGGGGGAGGTGAGGATTGGGGATAGAGGGATAGGAGAGGTGTAGGGAGTGGAAATGAGTTATGGAGGGAGGTAGCGACTGAGGGTAGGGGAGGGAGAGGTGAGGGAGGGATTGGGGAAGTGGAGGAGGAGAGGGGAAAGAAGAGGGAGGGTGAAGAGGAGGGGGTGGGAGTGCTGGGGGATGAGGGGAAATGAGCCGCGCCTGCACAATTGGGGACTATGGGTGAGTGGCGGAATATTGCATTGGGGGAAAGGGTTGCGTTGGGGGACCAGGCCTACCATGTGACAGGGACCCAATGGGTCCCACTTAGTCTAGTTCCATCCTAAAAAATGGCATAGCTAAGATATGTGTAAGAAGGAACTGCAGATGCTGGTTTAAACCGGATAGACACAAAAAGCTGGAGTAACAGCGGGACAAGCAGCATCTCTGGTGAGAAGGAATGGGTGACCTTTCGGGTCGAGACCCTTCGTAAGACTGGTTAGGGCCTCATCTATGACGGGAGAGGGGAACCCCCATTACCTAAAGAATGAGGACATCTCGGATGTTCTAATATGGAACACCTCATCTTGGGCGCAGATGTGGTGTAGATGGAGGAATTGGGGTTAGGGGATGGACTCTTTGCAGGAAGAAGGGTGGGAAGAAGTGGTTGAGATAGTTGTAGGAGTCAGTGGGTTTGTAATAGACGTCAGTCGATAGTCTAATTCTTGTGATGGAGACTGTGAGATCAAGAAAGGAGAGGGAGGTGCCGGAGATGGTCCAAGTAAATTTAAGTGCAGGATGAAAATTGGTGGTGAAGTTGATGAAGTCCTTGAGTTTTGCATGGGTGCAGGAGGTAACAGCGATACAGTCACCAATGTAATGGATATTCAGATAAAAAAACAGCTCTCAGCAATAGAATGTAAATGAAGGTTCCGTTTCGTGATGTCACCATGCCCAATGCTCAAAGATGTCCAATCGAAATGGACCAATTTACATATGCCTTTGCAGCAGCCCCAGCCCCAGCCCCTTCCCCCCCCCACCCCCGCAGCCTGTGTCGAAGGGCGTCGTCACGTGTGTGGCAATAGAGAAAGAGGATTGGGGGTGATAGGGAATGGGTAACAGATGGACTGTCCCTACCCCTCCTACTTCAACTCTCCCTCCCCACTCTTCCCCTTCTCTCCTCTCCCCCTCCCTCCCCTCCCTTCCCCCTTCACCACCCCTATTCACCCCCATCTCCCACCCACCCCCTTCACCTCTCTCTTGCACCACTCCCTGCTACCCCTCTGCCCCTCACTCCCCACTGTTCCCACCTCTCTCCCTCCCCCTCCCTCTCTTCCCCCTACTCCTCTCCCCTTCCCCTCATCCCCTCCACCCCTCTCCCCCCTTCCTGCCCTCCCCGCTCTCCTCCCACTCCAAACTCTCCTCCCCCTCCCTCTCACCCACCCTGATCTCCTCTCCCTCCCCAATCTCTCCCCTTTCCTCTTCCCCCTCTCCCCTCCCTCCCCCTGTCCTCTTCTCTCCCCACCCCGTCTCCCTCTCCCCTCTTCTCTCCCCCCTCCCCCCGAGTGTGTTTGGGGGTGGTTAGTGTGAGTTTGGGGGGTGGTTAGTGTGAGTGTGATGCCGAAGCCCCCCCCCTCCCGCAAACGCGCGTTGGGAAAACAGCCCGCCAACAGTCTCTCTGTCTTTAAGACGGAACTGCAGATGCTGGAAAATCGAAGGTACACAAAAAAAACCTGTATATCATCAGCGGGTGCAGCAGCATCTATGGATCGAAGGAAATAGGCAACGTTTCGGTAGAAAACCAGTCTGAGGATGGGCTTTGGCCCAAAGCGTTGCCTATTTCCTTCGCTCAATAGATGCTGCTGCACCCGCTGTGTTTCTCAAGCTTTTTTTTGTGTACCAGTCTCTCTGTCTTCCCCTCTCTCTCTCTCTCTCTCTCTCTGCCCTTCTCTCTTCACAGCCCGCAGCTTAACTCATGAACACCAGCTCAAACCCCCCCCTTCACCTATCTCCAACATCCTCTCCTTACTCTCTCCACACCTTCCTCTCTATCCCCCTTCCTCGCACCCCTTCCTCTCTCCCCTTCCTCTCCCCCCTTCCTCTCCACCCTCCTCCTCCCCCTCTTCAAATTTTTTTAATTCTAACATTAAATTTTCACTCTCTGCCTCCCCCCCTCTAGACGCACCTGAGAGGTGAGGGCTATTCGTCAGTGGATAGGGTGGAGATGGGATAAAAGAAGCAAATTAAAAAATTAAGACAATATCAAGGGTTGTTATGTGTGTGTGTGTTCGTGGGTGCCAGATTCCAACCCCGCAACCGTGCTTTGGAGCAAAGGGGGTGGTTACTGTGATGCCACAGCACCCCCCCCCCCACCCGCAACGCACGTTCGGTGTCCAGACCCAACGGGTCTGCACTTGGTCTAGTATACTTTTAAAACTCTCTGGCTGTCGTCCGTCTGTACGTCTGTACGTCTGTACGTCTGTACGTCTGTACGTCTGTACGTCCAACGTTCTGCTTGACTTGTCCCGCCTTTGATACCGCCCCGCCGCCCGCGCGGCGCGCGGAAACGCCGATATTTTTTACCGTTTCTAAAGAGGTTACGTTTATCTTTAGCGAATAGATGATCCTGATTAAATTTGGTCGTGTTTACGTACGCTTTTTAAAATAAAATACCTCTCCCCCCCCCCCAAACCAACATTCAAAATGTTTAAAAAAACAGCTCAGCCGTAGAATGTTAGTAAAGATTCCGTTGTGTGATGTCACAATGCACAATGGTCACAGATGTCCAATCGGAATGGATCCATTTACATATGCCTTTGCGGCGGCCCAAGCCCGCCCCTCCCCCAACCCCTGCAGCATTGGGCATTGTGACATCACAAAACGGAACCTTCATTTATCATTCTATTGCTGAGAGCTGTTTGTTTAACATTTGAAATTTCCCCATTCCCTATCACCCCCACACACATGGCGACGCCCTGCGACATGTGTGACAAATCGGAATGAATCCGTTTACATATGCCTTTGCAGCACCCACAGCCTAAGCCCCTCCCCCCAACCCCACAGCCTGTGTCGAAAGGCGTCGCCACGTGTGTGGGGGTGATAGGGAATGGGGAAATTTCAAAATGTTTAAAAAAACAGCTCTCAGCAATAGAATGTTAATGAAGGTTCCGTTTTGTGATGTCACAATGCCCAATGCTCAAAGATGTCCAATCGAAATGAACCAATTTACATATGCCTTTGCAGCAGCAACAGCACCAGCCCCTCCCCCCACCCCCGCAGCCTGTGTCGAAGGGCGTCGTCACGTGTGTGGCAATAGAGAGAGGATTGGGGGTGATAGGGAATGGGAAACAGATGGACTGTCCCTACCCCTCCTACTTCAACTCTCCCTCCCCACTCTTCCCCCTCTCTGCTCTACCCCTCCCTCCCCTCCCACACCCTCTCTTCCCCCTCCACCACCCCTCTTCACCCCCATCTCCCCCCTACCCCCTTCCCCTCTCTCTTGCACCACTCCCCGCTACCCCTCTGCCCCTCACTCCCCACTGTTCCCCTCTCCCTCCCCCACCTCTCTCCCTCCCCCTCCCTCTCTCCCTCTCTTCCCCCTACTCCTCTCCCCTTCCCCTCGTCCCCTCCCCCCTCTCCCCCCTTCCTGCTCTCCTCGCTCTCCTCCCACTCCCCACTCCTCCCCCTCCCTCTCACCCACCCTGATCTCCTCTCCCTCCCCAATCTCTCCCCTTACCTCTTCCCCCTCTCCCCTCCCTCCCCCTCTCCTCTTCTCTCCCCATCCCGTCTCCCTCTCCCCTCTTCTCTCCCCACCACGTCTTCCTCTCCACCCCTCCCCCGCCTGTGTTTGGGGGGTGGTTAGTGTGAGTGTGATGCCGCAGCCCCCCCCTCCCGCAAACGCGCGTTGGGAAAACAGCCCGCCAACAGTCTCTCTGTCTTTAAGACAGAACTGCAGATGCTTGAAAATCAAAGGTACACAAAAAAATGCTTCATAACCTCAGCGGGTGCAGCAGCATCTATATCAAAAGAAATAGACAACGTTTCGTGAAAAAACCCGTCTGAGGATGGGTTTCCGCCAAAAGCATTGCCTATTTCCTTCACTCCATAGATGCTGCTGCACCCGCAGTGTTTCTCGAGTTTTATTGTGTGTACCAGTCTATCTGTCTCTCCCCTCTCTCTCTCTCTCTCTGCCCTTCTCTCTTCACAGCCCTCGACTCGGCTCATGCACGCCCGCTCCAACCCCCCCCTTCACCTCTCTCCCCATCCTCTCTTTCCTCTCTCCACCCCTCTCCTCTCTCCCCCTTCCTCTCGACCCTCCTCGTCCCCCTCTTTCTAACATTAAATTTTCCCTCTGCCCCAACACCTCTAGACGCATCTGAGAGGTGAGGGCTATTCGTCAGTGGATAGGTTGGAGATGGGATAAAAGAAGCAAATTAAAAAATTAAAATAATATCAAGGGGTGTGATGAGTTTGTGTGTTTGTGGGTGCCGGATTACGTGCTTTGGAGGAAAGGGGGTGATTAGTGTGACGCCACAGCCTTCCCCCCCCCCCACAAACGCACGTTCGGTGTCCAGACCCAACGGGTCTGCACTTGGTCTAGTATACTTTTAAAACTCTCTGGCTGTCGTACGTCTGTACGTCTGTACGTCTGTACGTCTGTACGTCTGTACGTCTGTACGCCGCCTTTGATACCGCCCCGCGCCCGCGCGGCGCGTGGAAACGCCGATATTTTTTACCGTTTCTAAAGAGGTTACGTTTATCTTTACGAATAGACGATCCCGATTAAATTCGGTCGTGTTTATGTACGCTTTTTAAAATAAAATACCTCTCCCCCCCCCCCCCAAACCAAACATTACAAAATGTTTAAAAAAACAGCTCAGCCGTAGAATGTTAGTAAAGATTCCGTTGTGTGATGTCACAATGCACAATGGTCACAGATGTCCAATCGGAATGGATCCATTTACATATGCCTTGGCAGCAGCCCCAGCCCCTGCCCCCCAACCCCCACAGCATTGGGCATTGTGACATCACAAAACGGAACCTTCATTTACATTCTATTGCTGAGAGCTGTTTGTTTAACATTTTGAAATGTTCCCATTCCCTATCACCCCCACACACGTGGCGACGCCCTGCGACACGTGTGACAAATCGGAATGAATCCGTTTACATATGCCTTTGCGGCACCCACAGACCAAGCCCCTCCCCCCAACCCCGCAGCCTGTGTCGAAGGGCGTCGCCACATGTGTGGCAATAGAGAAAGAGGATTGGGGGTGATAGGGAATGGGAAACAGATGGACTGTCCCTACCCCTCCTACTTCAACTCTCCCTCCCAGCTCTTCCCCCTCTCTCCACTCCCCCTCCCCCCCCTCCCTTCCCCCTTCACCACCCCTATTTACCCCCAACTCCCACCCACCCCCTTCACCTCTCTCTTGCACCTCTCCCTGCTACCCCTCTGCCCCTCACTCCCCACTGTTCCCACCTCTCTCCCTCCCCTCCCTCTCTCCCTCTCTTCCCCCTACTCTCTCCCCTTCCCCTCATCCCCTCCCCCCTTCCTGCCCTCCCCGCTCTCCTCCCACTCCAAACTCTCCTCCCCCTCCCTCTCACCCACCCTGATCTCCTCTCCCTCCCCAATCTCTCCCCTTTCCTCTTCCCCTCTCCCCTCCCTCCCCCTGTCCTCTTCTCTCCCCACCCCGTCTCCCTCTCCCCTCTTCTCTCCCCCCTCCCCCCGAGTGTGTTTGGGGGTGGTTAGTGTGAGTTTGGGGGGTGGTTAGTGTGAGTGTGATGCCGCAGCCCACCCCCCCCCCGCACTCACCCCGTCTCCTTCTCTCCCCCTCCCCTCCTCTCCCCAACCCCGTCTCCCTCTCCCCCACTCCCTCCGCCTGTGTGTTTGGGGGGTGGTTAGTGTGAGTGTGATGCCGCAGCCGCAGCCCCCCCCCCCCCAAACGCAAGGTAAACAAAAAAATGAAGTATAAACTCAGCGGGTGCAGCAGCATCTTTGGATCGAAGGAAATAGGCAATGTTTCATAACAAAACATGTCTGAAGATGGGTTTCGGCCACAAACATTGCCTATTTCCTTCGCTCCATAGATGCTGCTGCACCCGCTGAATTTCACCACCTTTTTTGGGTGTACCAGTCTCTCTGTCTCTCCCCTCTCTCTCTCTCTCTGCCCTTCTCTCTTCACAGCCCGCAGCTTAACTCATGAACATCAGCTCAAAACACCCCCCTTCACCTATCTCCAACATCCTCTCCTTACTCTCTCCACACCCTCCTCTCTATCCCCCTTCCTCGCACCCCTTCCTCGCACCCCCTTCCTCGCACCCCCTTCCTCTCTCCCCTTCCTCTCCCCCCTTCCTCTCCACCTTCCTCTTCCCCCTCTTCAATTTTTTTTAATTCTAACATTAAATTTTCACTCTCTGCCCCCCCCCCTCTAGACGCACCTGAGAGGTGAGGGCTATTCGTCAGTGGATAGGGTGGAGATGGGATAAAAGAAGCAAATTAAAAAATTAAGATAATATCAAGGGTTGTTATGAGTGTGTGTGTTCGTGGGTGCCAGATTCCCACCCCGCAACCGTGCTTTGGAGCAAAGGGGGTGGTTACTGTGATGCCACAGCACCCCCCCCCACCCGCAAACGCACGTTCGGTGTCCAGACCCAACGGGTCTGCACTTGGTCTAGTATACTTTTAAAACTCTCTGGCTGTCGTCCGTCTGTACGTCCGTACATCCAACATTCTGCTTGACCTGTGCCGCTTTTGATACCGCCCCTGGCCCACACAGCGCGCGGAAAGGCCCATAGCCACTCCTGATTAAATTCGGTCCTGTTTATGTACACGTTTTTTAATAAAATCCACCCCCCCCACCCCCATGTGATTTTCTCCGATTGTCTCCGATTTTCTCCGAAAACGGCGCCATCTTTTTTTCGCCGATTTTCTCCGATTTTTTCCAAAAACTACGCCATCTTTTTTTCGACGATTTTCACCCCGGGGTCTGAAGCACGTTCGGGAAAAACACCCTGGGGTGTCAAGCACTTTCGGGGACCAGACCCAACGGATCTGCACTTGGTCTAGTATACTTATAAAAGTCTCGTCTCGTCCGTCCGTCCGTCCGTCTGTCCACCAAAACGGTACACACTAGCATGAGAATTTTTGCAGAATCTCACTCGGCTTTTCCCCGTCGTCCATCTAATACGTTTCCTTTGGAATTGATGTTATATTTCACAAATTATTGATATTTAAAGTTTCAAAAAAGCCAACTAACAAGATTTTTACTGTTAAAATCCTTCCTGCCAGCTCCCAACAAACTTTGATAGAAAGTTGCAATACAGGAACACTCTGTGCTTCCACCATCACAGTTCTCCACCTGACATTTCCAACATACAACACTTACTCCAGCTCCTGGCAGCAAGTGCTTCATCAGGAGGGTGAGGGTGAATTGGAAGTGCTGCGGCAGACAGGGGAAGTACAATTGGATTTTTTTAAAGTCCAGTGCTGGGGGAGGCAGGGGAGTGGTGGAATCTTACGTTAGGGAACGGGTTGAGTTTGGGGACCATGCCTCCCGTGGGGGCTACGGGTTAGTGGTGGAATATTGCGTTGAGGTTGCGTTGGGGGATCAAGCCTCCTGTGTGACAGGGACCCAACGGGTTCCAGTTGGTATAACTATAAAGTTATCTCAGTCAAATGAGGGGCTTGTGTGTTTTGGCATCCAATGGTTAACATTAATCATTTTCCTTACAGTGACACAAGAGGGAGGCTGTTTGCCCCATTATTTTCATGCCAGTGTCTGGGGAACAATCCAACTTGACTCCCTCACTTTATTTCCCTGTACTCCTGTGGCATTCTTTCTCACACATGCCCAGCAATTTCCCCTTGAATCCTTTTTGCTATTAACCAACATTATGTAATGAATATGCATAGAAGTGTTTCTTTTCTCAGGTGAGAAAATGTTGAAAATCGTTTCCAAATCAAACCATTCCCATAGGAAAAAAAAACCCTCACTTAAATACATGATTTACCTGAGCAAGTTTCACTGCTGAACAGCTGATGATATTATTGGTCACATGGCACACGTTTCCTCCACCACTGGCAGAAATGAACCCTTTCGGGGGAGAGCCTACAATGTTTTCTCGTCTATCACTGAAAATCAAATTGCACATTGCTTGAGAATTAGGTAAGACATTAATAAGGTTGGCATTGTCACAATGCTGTCATGCTCAGAGCATCTTTTAAAATTTGCAGTGACATGCAGATACATATAGTACAGGATTCGATGAGACCAGTTCAATGTGTGGAACTTACCAGAGAGGGGTGGCACGGTGGTGCAGTGGTAGAGTTGCTGCCTTGCAGCTAATGCAGCGCCGGAGACCTGGGTTCGATCCCAACTATGGGTGCTGCCTGTACGGAGTTTGTATGTTCTTCTCCCCGTGACCTGTGTGAGTTTTCTTCGAGATCTTCAGTTTCCTCGCACACTTCAAAGACGTACAGGTATGTAGGTTAATTGGCTTGGTAAATGTAAAAATTGTCCCGTGTGTGTAAGAAAGTGTTAATATGCGGGGATCGCTGGTCGGCGCGGACCCGGTGGGCCAAAGGGCTTGTTTCAGCACTGTATCTCTGAACTAAACTAAACTAAAAGAGACTAGAGAGTGCTGAATCCCCCGTGCTCCATGTTTTCCCTTACCTCCATGCCAATCTTTTATGCAGCTGTGCAGTTGCTGCCATGGGGTGTGTTCTTTATGTACCTATTCATTTCCCAGTGATCAACATGGCAGCCATGGTGCTCTGCAATGTTATTCTTTAAATATTTTTTGGGGTGATCTGAGAAAGCAATATTTGTAGCCAATGTACAGAGGCATAGAGAGGGGTCTAATTTATCAGCAAATATATTGTATCAAGCCCCTGTCTTTCTGCTGTCGGATATAAAAGATCAATTAAAAAGAAAAGGCAACACTCTAAGCATCTCAACATTCCTCTTCAACGAATACAAGCAAAAACAGATGAGCTAGTCATTCATTTCTGACTCTAAACTTCACTCTGTTCAGAGTGACAACATTTGAAAAGTGATATTTAGTTGTAAAATGGTTTAGGATATCCTGAGGGATGTGAAAGACATTATATGAATATAAGCTGATTCTTTCACAATTAGTTGCAGTGTTGCTCAGGAAAGATGGGGAAAAACTCATGATCGTTATTCACTGATCCTTGTTGAACTATGGATTTGTGTGAGACCAGGATCATTTTCAGTTATGTTTTTTGCAGATAAAAATACTGCTGACATTCTGCATTTGTAATCAAAGACAAATCAGGAATTCTGTTGAGCCTCAGCAAACAAGATTAAAAGTTAGATATTATCTGACACAATGATTTAACTTACATTGCACTTATATTGCATCAATTTTAAAATGTTCTGATTTTATCAATCAACACCCATTATTTGGTTCTGGTTCTGGTTGATTACTGCGCAAACACCTCATCAGTGGTTATCTCGTGCAGGTCGGAGTGAGTAGAGTAGTGATTAAATTTTGAAGTTGGCCTTTTTGACCAAGTTGAGAAGATCTAGTTGCTCAATCCCCTTTTTAAATGACTTAACATCGGGAGCAGCACGTGTGTTGGGTGGTAACATATTCCATTCCCTTGTCGTCCTTGGGTAAAGGGAATATTGGTAGCAAAGTTTATTGAAATTTAGGGAGTTGATGTAGGGTCCATTATTTTGTTTTGTTTCATGGCAGCTCAGGGATGATGGGAGATTTGATGGCGTGATTTTGTGAATCTCCTTGTAAATTGCAATAAGTCTTAGCCTGATTCTGCGGAGCTCTATGGTATCCTATCCGAGAGAAGTCAGCATATTATTCACGCTTGATTTGCGCTTGTAGTCATTACATATAAAGCAGGCTGCTCGGCGTTGTACTATCTCCAGGGTGATCTTGTTGTTGTTGTTGAAAGGATCCCATACGGCTCCACAATACTCCAATTTGGGCCTGACCAAGGACTTGTAGGCATTCTCTTTGACGGATGTAATACATGCATGAAAATTTCTTTTGAGTAGGCCGAGAGTTCTCTTTGCTTTGTTGGACACTTGACTAATATAAATCTTTACTTAAATCGACTCCCAGATATGGGTGATGGTCGACAGCAAGCAATGTATGGCTACCCATGTTGTATTCCGATAAAAGTGGTTTAATCTTGTGTGAGACATGCATGATATGACATTTGGTTGTATTGAATGACATCTGCCAGGTTCTTCCCCACTCACAGAGAGCATCCAGATCCTCCTGTAAGGACAAGCTGTCTTCTGGTGTTTTAATCTCTCTATAAATTATGGCATCATCTGCGAAGAGTCAAACTCTGGACAAAACTGCATTTGGAATGTCATTGATGTACAGTAGGAAGAGCAATGGACCTATGACAGGCCCCTGTGGTACACCTGATGTCACAGAAGTTTCTATAGACGTCTCTCCCTCCAAGAGAACTCGCTTGTGTCTCCTTGTCAAAAAGATCTCAATCCATTTTAAGAGGTTGCTGTCTATTCCTACATGGTTGAGCTTGTACAGGAGCCGCTTATGGGGAACCTTATCAAAAGCCTTATGAAGACTAATATAATCAGGTCAGTCTGACCCTTGTTTTCGAATGACCTGGCTAGATCATCGATGAGTCCCGCCAGTTGGGTTTCACATGATTGACCCTGTCTAAAGCCATGTTGGTGGTTTGTTAGTACCTTGTGGAAGTCAATATGGTCCATAATATGTCGGTGGATTATATGTTCGAGAATCTTGCATGGTATGGAGGTCAGTGAAACTGGGCGATAATTTGCAGGATTTATCCTATCTCCTTTTTTATAGATGGGGACAATGCTAGCAATCAGCCAATCTTCTGGGAGTTCTTCACAAACCACAGACTTCTGAAAAATCTTTTGGAAGACTGAAGCTAAGCATGCTGAACAATTCTTTAAAACTCTGGCTGGTATCTGGTCTGGCCCTGATGCCTTCTTTGGTTTTATTTCTTCCAATAATTTCTGCACCCCGTTCGTTGTTACCTTAAGATCTGCAATGTTTGGAGTTTGTTGTGAGTTCAATGATGGGAATTCATCTAGGTTTTCTTCAGTAGAAATCGAACAAAACTGCTGGTTTAACACTTCGGCCTTGTCTGCTGCCAACGATACTGTCTGAATACTTCCTGGCTCATTTACTTGATGTAATTCCAGAAAGGCTTTGTGTCTTCTGATTTTAAACTTTCCCCTATAACATCATGGATGTATTCTTGATGCGCTTTCCTGATTTGTCTGTCAATTGAACGCCGAGATTTCTTAAAATCTGTCCATGCGGAAGTTGACCCAGATTTTCGTGCTCTGTTATAAAGCCTTTGTTTTTTCCTAATTGCATGCCCAATTAATGAATTTACCCATGGTAAATTATATCTGGTGGAACACATTTTTGATGGAATAAAACGGTCCATGGCCCTGACAAGAACTTGTTTAAAATCTAACCACAGTGTGTTTATGTCTGTTGCTGCCACATAATCTCCTGTTAATTTCTCATTAAAATCTGATATGAGTTCATCTATGGAAGAGAAATCTGCCTTTTTGTAGAGGAAAATCTTCCTTCTCGGTTGTCTAACTGCTTTGGCTGTCATCTTGACTTGGACAATATCAGCATCATAGTCGCTTGTGCCAGATGTCACATCACAACTTTCTACAAAGGAAGGATGGCTGACAAAACACAAGTCAATTATATTTCTGTCTCTAGTGGGCTTATCAACCATTTGAGTGAGGTTAAAATCATTGGCCAAATCCAACATAATCTTGCTACATGCGGTTTTTCTTCCCCCAGTACGAAGATAATTGCTGGACCAGTTTATATCAGGGAGATTAAAATCACCCAGTAGCCATACAGAAGCAAACTCCAGAATCTTGGATAAAGAAGCTTCAAGTTCTCTTAAATGTTCCTGTCCTGATGATGGAGGGCGGTAAAATTCTCCGATGTATATAGGCTTTAGCCTCTTTATGTGAATGCTAACCCACAGCACCTCGCAGTTTGCATCTCCCTGCAGTCCGTCCTTTCACCCTTTTTTATTTTTATTTTTAGTCCTGTCAAAACACAAATGTTAGTTGGAGGTCTTTTATCTGGTGAGTGGGGGGAGGGGAAGGGGGAAACTTTATTTCTTAGTCCCCTACCTGGTCGAAGAGGCGGATTCCCTCCGAGCTGTTTCTTTGCCCCTTCCTCATGGCCTACCATCGAAACTGGAGCGGCGTTTTCCTGTCGGGACTGGCCGGGACTACCGCTTCGGCAGCGGCGGCGCAGTGCTGGGACACCATCACGGAGCGGGCGATGCCTTACCAGGTCGCCGTGCGGTAAGCTCCGGAGTGCTGTGACCGCCGACTCCAACATCGAGGAGCTGTGGCTGCGGGCGGATCTGGATTTAAAACACCGCGGAGCCTGGGATCCGAGATCGCCAAAGTCGGAGCTCGAGCCAACGCGGCCTGAGGACT
Organism: Malacoraja senta; assembly: GCA_038087875.1. Lineage (NCBI taxonomy): Eukaryota > Metazoa > Chordata > Chondrichthyes > Rajiformes > Rajidae > Malacoraja > Malacoraja senta. The sequence goes on along the minus strand of CM075984.1, from coordinate 19,069,044 downwards.
ACGGGTGCCGCAGTCTCCGGGGAAGGAGCGGCCGCTCCAGACATTTTCCAAGCTGCTGAGGAGTGTTTACCCGATGCCGGAGTTCCAGCTTTCCGGCAAAGAGGGCCTGAAAACCTCGGACTGGCTGCGGAGGCCACAAATAGGCCCCGACCTCAGGTGTTTCACAGAGGAAGAGGACTTAATTTTTTGTTGCATTTCCCCACAGTGGAAAATTTTGATTCTGTTGTGGGGGGAACGTTCTTGTTGAATTCTATAATGTGTTATGTCATTTTTCTGATTTTTAATTTTTCTATGGATGTATGGAAACTTTATTATTTCTTTTATTATTTCTTTTATGTAAAGCACTTTGGTTTCAACGCGAGTTGATTTAAACGTGCTATAGAAATAAAATGTACTTACTTACTTACTTACTAAGATCTTTTTCTTCAGTAGCAATATACAAGTTACTAATAGCGATGAATACACCCCCAGGAGAGTCCCCTTCCTTGTTTTTATTCTAAACACCTGGTAGAATGTTGGAAAATGTTGGAAAATGTACAGGTATTTGGGTTGGTAAGGGCCGGGATTTAGAAACATAGAAACATAGAAAATAGGTGCAGGAGTAGGCCATTCGGCCCTTCGAGCCTGCACTGCCATTCAATATGATCATGGCTGATCATCCAACTCAGTATCCTGTATCTGCCTTCTCTCCATACCCCCTGATACCTTTAGCCACAAGGGCCACATCTAACTCCCTCTTAAATATAGCCAATGAACTGACCTCAACTACCTTCTGTGGCAGAGAATTCCAGAGATTCACCACTCTCTGTGTGAAAAATGTTTTTCTCATCTCGGTCGAAAAATATTTCCCCCTTATACTTATACTTAAATATTTCCCCCTTATACTTAAACTGTGACCCCTATAAGATCCCCCCTCAATCTTCTAAATTCTAGCAAGTACAAGCTGAGTCTATCCAGTCTTTCTTCATATGAAAGTCCTGCCATCCCAGGAATCAATCTGGTCAACCTTCTCTGTACTCCCACTATGGCAAGAATGTCTTTCCTCAGATTAGGGGACCAAAACTGTACGCAATACTCCAGGGGTGGTCTCACCAAGACCCTGTACAACTGCAGTAGAACCTCCCTGCTCCTATACTCAAATCCTTTTGTTATGAATGCTAACATACCATTTGCTTTCTTCACTGCCTGCTGCACCTGCATGCCTACTTTTCCTAATCGGCCACCATTCAGATAATAGTCTACTTTCCTGTTTTTGCCACCAAAGTGGATAACCTCACAATTATCTACATTATACTGCATCTGCTATGCATTTGCCCACTCACCCAGCCTATCCAAGTCACCTTGCAGCCTCCTAGCATCCTCCTCACAGCTAACACTGCCCCCCAGCTCCGTGTCATCCGCAAACTTGGAGATGTTGCATTCAATTCCCTCGTCCAAATCATTAATATATATTGTAAATAGCCAGCGGGGTCCCAGCACTGAGCCTTGCGGTACCCCACTAGTCACTGCCTGCCATTCTGAAAAGCACCCGTTTACTCCTACTCCTTGCTTCCTGTCTGCCAGCCACATCAATACTGAACCCCAATACCGTGTGCTTTAAGTTTGTATACTAATTTCTTATGTGGGATCTTGTTGAAAGCGTTCTGAAAGTCCAGATATAACACATCCACTGGTTCTCCCTTATCCACTCTACTAGTTACATCCTCGAAAAATTCTATAAGATTCGTCAGACAAGAGATACAAGATACATTTATTTGTCACATGCGCCAGTTGGCACAGTGAAATGTGTGGTCACCATACAGCCATACAATAAAAATAAAGAACACAACACACGATAGAGTTCAACATAAAACATCCCCACACAGCAGAATCAAAGTTAGCCACTGTGAGGGAAGGCACCAAAGTCAGTCATCTTCCTCTAATGTTCCCCAATGTTCAGGCCCGCTCGCCGGGGTGATGTAAGTCCGACGTCAGGGCTGGGGGACCTCAGCGGCCTGGACATCAGTCGGCCACCTCCTACCGGAGTCCGCGGCCCCCAAAGTCCGCAGGCCATGCTCTGCGGAGATTCAACGCTGGCGGCCCTCGGTAAAGGGCCCCAGGACTCCGCGATGTTGTTCAGCGCCGCCCACGCTGGAAGCTCTCCCAAACCGCAGCTATACGATGTTGGAGCAGCGGCCCAACGCTCCGGAGCTCCAAACGGTGATCCAGATCGGCATCGCCCGCTCCGCGGTGAATTCAGCGCTGCGCCGCCGCTGTTGTTGCTCTGGTCCGGTTCCCGGTCCCCGGCAGGAAAGGCTGCTCCGATCCAGGAGGTAGGCCGCGAGGCGGGGGCCGAGGACGCGACTTGGAGAAATAGTTTCCCCCTTACCCTACCCCCCTCCCCCACATAGAAAAGTTAAAGTTTCCCCCCAAAACAGACTTTAAACTAACTAAAAAATAAAAAAAGATTGAAAAAACAAACAGACTGTAGGCAGTGGCTGCCGTCAATGCGGCGCCCCTAGTGGATGGGGCATGATTTACCTTTCATAAATCCATGCTGACTTTGTCCAATGATTTCACCACTTTCCAAATGTGGTGCTGCTATCCCATCTTTAATAACTGACTCTAGCAGTTTCCCCACTACCGATGTTAGACAAACTGGTCTGTAATTCCCCGTTTTCTCTCTCCCTCCCTTTTTAAAAAGTGGGGTTACATTAGCTACCCTTCAATCCTCAGCAACTACTCCAGAATCTAAAGAGTTTTGAAAAATTATCACTAATGCATCCACTATTTCTGGGGCTACTTCCTTAAGTACTCTGGGATGCAGCCTATCTGGCCCTGGGGATTTATCGGTCTTTAATCCATTCAATTTACCTAACACCACTTCCCGGCTAACCTAGATTTCACTCAGTTCCTCCATCTCATTTGACCCCCGGTCCCCTGCTATTTCTGGCAGATTATTTATGCCTTCCTTAGTGAAGACAGAACCAAAGTAGTTATTCAATTGGTCTGCCATGTCCTTGTTCCCCATGATCAATTCATCTGTTTCTGACTGCAAGGGACCTACATTTGTTTTAACTAATCTTTTTCTCTTCACATATCTATAACAACTTTTGCAGTCAGTTTTTTATCTTTCCTGCTAGTTGTCTTTCATAATCTTTTTTCCCTTTCCTAATTAAGCCCTTTGTCCTCCTCTGCTGGACTCTGAATTTCTCCCAGTCCTCTGGTAGGCTGCTTTTTCTGGCTAATTTGTATGCTTCATCTTTTGTTTTGATACTATCCCTGATTTCCCTTGTTATCCACGGATGCACTACCTTCCCTGATTTATTCTTTTGCCAAACTGGCAAAAGTTCATCCATGCAGTCTTTAAATGCCTTCCATTGCATATCCACCGTCAACCCTTTAAGAATCAATTGCCAGTCTATCTTGGCCAATTCACGTCTCATACCCTCAAAGTTACCTTTCTTTAAGTTCAGAACCCTTGTTTTTAGAATTAATTATGTCACTCTCCATCCTAATGAAGGACTCAACCATATTATGGTCACTCTTGCCCAAGGGGCCACGCACAACAAGACTGCTAACTAACCCTTCCTCATTACTCAATACCCAGTCTAGAATAGCCTGCTCTCTCGTTGGTTCCTCTACATGTTGGTTTAGAAAACTATCCCGCATACATTCCAAGAAATCCTCTTCCTCAGCACCCCTGCCAATTTGATTCACCCAATCTATATGTAGATTGCAGTCACCCATTATAACAGTTTTACCTTTGTTGCACGCATTTCTAATTTCCTGTTTGATGCCATCCCCAACTCCACTACTACTGTTAGGTGGCCTGTACACAACTCCCACTAGTGTTTTCTGCCCCTTAGTGTTTCGCAGCTCTACCCATATCGATTCCACATCCTCCAAGCTAATGTCCTTCCTTTCTATTGTGTTAATCTCCTCTCTAACCAGCAACGCTACCCCACCTCCTTTTCCTTTCTGTCTATCCCTCCTGAATATTGAATATCCCTGGATGTTCAGCTCCCAGCCTTGGTCACACTGGTGCATGTCTCCGTGATCCCAACTATATCATAGTCATTAATAGCTATCTGCACATTCAACTCATCCACCTTATTACAAATGCTCCTTGCATTGAGACACAAAGCCTTCAGGCTTGTTTTTACAACACTCTTACCCCTTATACAATTATGTTGAAAGGTGGCCCTTTTTGATTTTGCCCTAGATTTGTCAGCCTGCCACTTTTACTTTTCACCTTGCTACCTATTGCTTCTACCCTCATTTTACACCACTCTGTCTCTCTGCTCACACATTTAAGAAACCCTTTTCCTTTAATTCCACCCTCGACTATCCCATTTGACACCCCCCTCCCCTTATTTAGTTTAAAACCACCCGTGTAGCAGTGGCAAACCTGCCTGCCAGAATGCTGGTGCACCTGTTAAGATGCAATCCGTCCCTTTTGTACAGTTCCCCCTTACTCCAAAACAGATCCCAGTGATCTAAGAATCTAAATCCCTGCCCCGTGCACCAGTTCCTCAGCCACACATTCAGGTCCCGTATCTCCCTGTTCCTGCTCTCGCCAGCACGAGGAACTGGAAGCAAACCGGAGATAACTACCCTGGAGGTCCTGCTTTTCAGCATTTTTCCGAGCTCTCTAAAGTCACGCTGCAGAATATTCATCCCCTTCTTTCCGACATCATTTGTGCCGACATGCACTACCACTTCCGGATGTTCACCTTCGCCCTTGAGGATTTTCTGCACTCTGTCCGTGACATCCTGGATCCTGGCACCAGGAAGGCAGCACACCATCCTCGAATCCCTACTGTTGCCGCAGAAACCCCTGTCCGTACATCTCACAACGGAGTCTCCCACTACAATGGCGTTGCCTGACGTTGGCCTCTTTGGTTTTGGCTCAACAGCCCTTTTTGCTTCGCAAGCCAGTCCACCGCTCAGTGTAATAACGTCTTCTGTCCCGACAGCTTCTAAGTGGGTGTACCTGTTCACAAGAGGTACAACACCGGGGACGTTTGCATTCCATGCTTCACTCCCTTTCTCACCGTCACCCACCTTCTCTCTTCCAGTACCTTAGGTGTAACAATCTTACTGTAGGACTTGTCGAGGAATGACTCAGTTTCTCGGACGAACCTGAGGTCATCCACTTGCTTCTCCAGTTCCCAAACACGGTCCTTCAGGAGCTGTACCTGGATGCACTTCTCACATTTGTAGCAGCCAGAGGCACCAGCAGTGTCCTAGACCTCCCACATACTAAAAGCATCACACTGAATCAGCTTGCCTGACATCTACTTCTTTCGTCTCTCCCTGTCCAGCATTTTGCGTAACCTCCTCTCCTCGCCGAAGACTCTCGAGCGAAAGACTAACACTTTTCTCACAGGGCACTTCCCTCACAAGGCCGCTCCCTCACTGCCATTCCCTAAGTGCCGTCTTGCTTATATTGACTGATAAATTGCCTAATTTAACAATTTACAAACCAAATTCCTCAGTTTTCAACTGTTTTCCCCCTCTGACTCACTTCTAACTCTCCTCCGACTCGGGCTAGAGCCAATTAGTGTTTTCTCCTGCTTCTCTTTGTTGCTGTTGCTTCCAAATCCATGGGAGCTCTGAGTAAAATCTGCCTGTGCTTTGACTCTCCTTTTCAACTGTTTTCCCCCTCTGACTCACTTCTCTACAATGCTACATCTCCAACAAGCACGATAATTAAGAAAGTATAAGTCACTGGTCTTAAATTAATTTTAGTCAGGATTCTCCCTTCCATTGCTGTAGACCTACAAGATGACTGAATAACAAATTGAAACAAACTCACCCGGTCTTCGAAGGTATTTTCTAGAAGTAAAGGTGTAGTCCATTGCTCAGGAAAAGTGTGGTCCGATATTTCCAATAGTGGGTTGTTAGCGATTCTATTCAGTATCAGTAATGTGATTGCAATCCATGATGTTTTACGTAGCTCAAACTGTGCATGTGCCATGTTGCCATTTGTTGGGTGTCAGTGATTGGATATCCAAGTGATATTTAGTGATTGAATATCCAAGTCCCAATGTAGCGTTAAAAATACATACAACGGTGAAAATTTACAAAATAGTAATACCTAATAGTCCACAATAAAATGCTAATGTAATTGTACTATTTTCACGAAATACTGTAAAATTCTATTGCACTACACGAAGTTTTAAAAATGGCCCCTGACATTAAATTAAAGATAGCCGCCAACAAGTCTCAGTCAGTAAAATATGCAATATGCATTCTTCCGCTGCTGCCATATAGGTTTAAAAATATCCAAACTGTCAGATAATATCAAAATAATATCAAAATCTACATTAAAAAGGTTAAAAAGGGTAAAAACAGGAAATATCCCGCGAGATTTGCGGAGCTCAAAATCACTACGTCCATTCATTGACTTGCTTTTTGAGAACAGGCAAATGCAGGCAATCCATGCCATAATTTATATGATAGGGCAAATTTTACAATATCCATAACTTTTAAAACTTATTGAGCTGGTCAAATTATTTTCATTGTAATATAATATTTCAGTTACTGTTTCATTTTTTAAGATTGTTAAATCACTTTAATAAAATAATGCTTTGTAAAACACTTCATAAATTTCAAGCATGTTCATGTTTTTATTATGATTTATTACTTAACTTTGATTTTGAGGCCTCCACATCCTTCCAGTAATGGGGCCTCCAGAACTGTCCACAATATTCCAAATGCAACCTATCCAGAATTCTATAAAACTGCAACAAGACATGACTCTTATACAAAATTTCTCTGCTGATGAAGGCAAGCATACCATACACATTCTTTACCACTCTTCTTCTTCTTGCGTATGGCGTGCACAGCCTAAAGTTGTAGGACAACTTGTTCTATTTGATCTTATTTGATTGTGCACGCCGGGTTGATTGCATTCGTCGAAACAGAGCGGACCACGTGAAGGTTGCAATCTTCCACCTCACCACTCTATCTACTTGTATTGACACTTTTAAGGAGTTTTGGATCTGGACTCCAAGATCCTACTGCACTACAATGCTGTGAAGGGACTTGCAACTAACTGTTTTTTTACACTTATGTTCAAACTCTCAAAGTGCAACACAACACTTTCTTCGATTAAAGTCTACCTGTTAAATCTCCGCCCATTTCTATGCCTGATATATAGCGCATTGTATACTTTGACAGCCTTCCCCACTGTCCACTAATTTTGGCGTTGTCTGCAAATTTACTAATCAACCCATCTACATTTATTCACCCGCTGAGTTTCTCCAGCATTTTTGTCTACCTTTGATTTTCCAGCATCTACAGTTCCTTCTTAAACCCCATCTACATTTCTGTCCAATTTGTTGATATACATCACAAACAATGGAGGTTCTAGCAGAAATCCATGCAAAACTCCAATCGCCCTTCTACCACAACCCTTTGTCATCTGTGAGTAATTTTTCCTGGGTTATGGTCATCAACCAACAAACGACATAATGAAGCTTCTAGTACAATATGTTTATGTTAACTTTTATGTAGTTGTTTGTCTTATTGCTTTTTTTCCATATGGCTGTATGGTAATTTGCATATCACTGTACCTTAACTGGTACAATAAAAGACCTTTGAACCATTTGAAACTTTTGAATATCAAAAAGACAACTGATGCAAATTTTGGAAAGTTTGCTTCAGAAAGGAAGCATTCCCAAAGGAAGGGAAAGAAAATTGGAGATTCCACTTTACCTTTCACTCTTTTTTTTAGATGCTATACATGAAATGAGTTTAGTATATGACCATCAACAAAGATATATGCAAGGGCATCATGACAACAAATATAGAGAGAAAAACGTTTTTTAAAAAAAGCAAAAAGATCTAAGCATGACAAATTTATTGTTCAACAATTCCCCACATTAAAGGGAAACATCTGCTAAAGCAATTCTAGGTAGTGCCTCCAGAAATAAGCATATCTGTTCATTTTCAGCAGCTCACTTCATGTACAAACAATCACAGCAACATCTAAATGTCACATGATTGCAATACCTGACAGTAAACCAATCATAAACTTCATCATTGTATTTAGTGCATGTTTAGTGATGCTCCAAAGTTGTCCAAAGGAATGGTACACCAAACAGTAATAAAACAATCCTGCAATGAAATTGGTTTGAAAGTGATTTTCAGCCATGCCAAGTTCTTCAGGATGTCTCAATTGCTTCAGTGTTGTTTACTTCTTACCAAATGTCAGCTTGGATGACAATTCATGATTACCGGTAATTTAATAAGTTATAGCAAAGGTAGCACTACCAAGGTATTTACAATATATATTCATTAAACTGAATGAGTATACTCCTGAATTAGTAGAGTCACAAACTCTTATGAAGCGAAATATCTGCATGCTTACACTATTATTTAATGTGATTATCTTTTGTTCATACTAGAAATGAACAGTAGCCCTGGGCATTATTTGGTGGGGGGGGGGGGGGGCTTCTCCTGCTCTGCTGTTGTGACTTTGCCAAAAGTACTACTTACTTGTGTTTCCGCTGTGACAGCTGAGTGAGAGCCAAGTTATGGAAGCCAAAGACATTTCTCCACTACAGTAGATATTTTGTTAATCGCCTCTTTGGTAATGTTATACGAGATATGACAATAGCCTCTTTGATAATGTAATAAATTATTTTTCTAATAATGCCATTTAACAAACGGCATTTCAAATTGCGTTGAAATATCACTTTAATACAATAAACATTGTAAGGTACATCTAAATGCCGAAATTTAAAGTAAGGACAATAAACCAATGTGAAGACAAATTATATAAAGCTTGATCAGAGATGTAGGGTTCTGGGAACATGTTAACAATGGAAGTAGATGTAAAAACACGTTTCAGAGGGGATTCCAGAGCTTGGGCCTTAACAGCTGAATCTGAATCTGGAGTAATGGGAATTACACCAGCACAAAACATCTCTCTTACATCTATTCTGACACAAACACTTTTGAAAAATAACCCTTTCTCTCCCACTAAATAAAATATATACCAATAAGGGGATGAATTTTCTTGGCTTCCATACATCCCAGTGATGCCTCTTGACCTTCAGAATGCTTCTTGCATTTTGTGTTTTAAATGTCCTTCCATTCCATTGTTTCTGCAATATCTTCCCTTTCCCTTCACCAGATTTCCCTCTCTTAATATTTAGCATAGCTCTCAATCAATCAATCAATCAAATACTTTATTGTCATTCAAATATACACCAACAAATTCATCTGTTTTATTTCGCACATTTATCCAATCATTCTCTTTCTTCATAAGTAGAACAGGGAGATTATTTTCTTGACGTATCTTCCACCCCACTGATTAATAGATCATCTTCATGTTCATAAGTTTTAGGAGCAGAATTAGACCATTTGGCCCATCAAGTCAATTCCGCCATTCAATCATGGCTGATCTATCTTTCTCTCAACCCCATTCTTCTGTCTTCTCCCCATAACCCCTGATACCCATATTAATCAAGAATCTGTCAATCTCTGCCTTAAAAATATCCATTGACTTGGTAAGTATCCAAGTATGAAGTCACCACAAGACAAATCGTTCTCTCCTCTCCTCTTCCAGTATTCCAAAGGGATCATTCCCTCCAGAATGCTTTGGTTCAAGAGTCAAGAGACAAGAGTACTTAGAGCAGCTTTTTATTTACTGCAGCATAGGCAGATTAAATGCAACAACAACAACAACTTAAAAAATAAATAATAAACTATTAGCTATTCTGAGCTGGGTCATGACAGTTCAAAAAATGAAAGTATGTTGAGCAACCATACTGTAAAGTCCATAGTGGCTTGATGCTGAGAAAGATCTATGGTTAGAATTGTGCAGGGTGGTTCTTGAATCCAATGTTCGATGAAGAGAAGTTGTTCTTGAAACTGGAGGTCACGGTTCTCAGGCCCCTGAACCTTCTTCTCAATGGTAGCACCCAAATCAGAGTGTGGCCAGGGTGGAATGGGTCTTTGATAATATTAGCTGCCTTCTTGAAGCTTCCAACCACAGCAATAAATATTCCCCTTCTCATGGCCCTTTCCCGTGTATATGTCTGAAATGTAACACCACCATTTTAACTTCTTTTCTGTTATCCAGAGTGCCAAACACTTTTTCCAGGTGAAGTTTCAATTTGACCTCCACTATATTGGGGAAGCTAAACACAAATTGGGAGGCAGATTTGCATGATACCACAAGAGGATTTTTATATTTGTCACTTCAATTTTCAATTTTAGCCTCCTACAATGTTCACTAAAGCGTGATGTAAAATCAAGAAGCAGCTTATCATCTCATTTAAAGTCCAATTGAGCATATTATAGCTTTTTGGACTCAATACTGATTTCACCAATTTCAGATAATTAGCCATTGCAGCAATGCATCTCACATTTCCAGCAATCAGTTTGCTTTTCTCACTTCCCTTCTGGTAATTTCATATTTCATCCATCTGTTCCTATTTAAACATCTCCCAGCACAACTTATGTTCTTTACTAGCTTTTACCATTCTCTTTCAGCCAGAACAACCACCATTCAATCATTCCAAGTCTCCAGCCATCACAGATTTTTTATGTCCAGCGCTGTCCCTTTCTCTAGAACTTTTCTTAAACTTTTCCTAATTCTGTTGAAAGATGATTGATCTGAAACAGAACGCTATTTCTCTCTCCAATATAGATACCTGACCTGTTGTGTGTTTCTAGCATTTACTGTGTTTATTATGAAAATGTTTCAGTTGATTGTTAGAGAACTTGGTGTCACTATAAGTGGGTAAGTAGATGGCTGTTGACTGAATGATATTTGTGGCAATTAACATACTGTGGGGATGTTGGAGTTGGTGGAATGAGAGTTTTAGATTATTAGATAGAATAAACCACAGTGAAGTGACCTAAGATATTCACAGGAGTGCTACCTGGACAGTTAGGCTTTAGGGTGTGCATAAAGATAGAAACAGAGGTGGAGAGTTTGATGGAGAGTATTTCAGAATTTATGGTCTTAGCACCTGAAGGAATGGTTGTCAAATTTATTAAAATCAAGATGTTAAAAAATAAATATAGTGAGCTTATAGCCATTTCTCACAAGTCATGACCTTACATTTTCATATCACTTCATTAACAGTTGTTCCTTCATTTTAAATATGTTGGCATCATATCGAAATCGGAAACTGACCCATGCCATCGCTAAGATTTCAGATGGAATTAAGCACAAAAGGAAGCACTTTTCACAGATTCAATCAGTAGCTTGTCATTCAATGCATTAAAACATTTAAACTATCATTCCCATCATCATCTGATGTAATGTATTATGATGACTTGGGCTCCTTGAACAAACTTAGAATTTTGGCTTAAATGTTTCCCTTAACTACATCTGACCAATGGATTTGATGCAAAAGACAGCATTATAGAAACAATGAGGGTTAAGAGTCAAATTAAGAATCATGAGTGTCTATTTGTCATATGCACCTAATATAAACTAGACCAATAAAATCTTTACTTGCTGCCGCTTTATAAGCACGTTAGTTGCATCAACAGTAAGAATAAATATACAGTAAATTATCAGTTACTCTAAGGCAACTTGACCATGATAGCACAAACACAAAGTACATAGAACAACCATAATAGTGCAAAGTCCATGGTTCAGTAGGGTTGAGGTAGTTGTGATTTGTGTTGTGGTGAGGATTGTGCAGACTAGTTCAAAAACCTGATGTTAGATAGAGTTAATGGAGCTCAGCCTCATATGTAAGAAAGAACTGCAGATGCTGGTTTAAATCAAAGGTAGACACAAAATGCTGGAATAACTCAGCGGGACAGGCAGCATCTCCAGAGAGAAGGAATGGGTGACATTTCGGGTCGAGACCCTTCTTCAGACTGATGTCAGGGCGAGACAAAGATAGAATTTAGTCGGAGACAGTAAGACTGGTGGGAGAACTGGGATAGAGAGGGAAAGCAAGGGCTATCTGAAGTTAGAGAAGTCAATGGCAAAATATGAGGTGCTGTTCCTCCAATATGCGCTGGGCCTCACTCTGACAATGGAGGAGGCCCGTGACAGAAAGGTCAGATTAGGAATGGGAGGAAGATTTGGAGTGCTGAGCAACCGGGAGATCAGGTAAGTTAAGACGGACTTAGCGGATGTGTTCAGCGAAACGATCACCGAGCCTGCGCTTGGTCTCGTCGATGTAGAGAAGTTGACACCTGGAACAGTAGACGTGGTTGGAGGAGGTGCAGGTGAACCTTTTGCATATATGCATGGAGTCGAGGGGGTAGGTAAATGGACAGCGGTTGCAGGGGAAAGTACCTGGGGAGGGGGAGGTTTGGGTGGGAAGGGACAAGTTTAGGGGGTTTCGGAGGGAATGGTCTCTGCAAAAAGCAGAAAGGGGTGGAGATGGGAAGATGTGGCCAGTAGTGGGATCACGTAGGTGGTGGCAAAAATGTTGGAGGATTTTATGCTGTATGCGATGGCTGATGAGGTGGACGTTGAGGACAAGGGGGACTCTGTCCTTGTTAAGAATGGGTAGGGAGAGCCTCATCCATAATGGAAGAGGAGAACCCACGTTTCCTAAAGAATGAGGACATCTCCAGTGCCCTGGTATGGACCAACTCATCCTGGGTGCAGATGCGGCATAGACGGAGGAATTGGGAGTAGAGGATAGAGTCTTTACATGAAACAGGGTGGGAAGAAGTGTAGTCTAGATAGCTATGGGAGTCAGTAGGTTTGTAGTAGATTTCGGTCAATAGTCTGTTTCCTGTGATGGAGATGGTGAGATCTAGAAATGGTTGGGAGATGTCAGAGATGGTCCAAGTGAATTTGAGTGCAGGATGGAAATCAGTGGTGAAGTTGATGAAGTCAGTGAGTTCAGCATGGGTGCAGGAGGTAGCACCAATGCAGTCATCAATGTAGCAGAGGTAGAGTTTGGGGATAGGGCCAGTGTACGCCTGGAACAGTGAATGTTTGATGTACCCTACAAAGAGGCAGGCAAAGCTTGGGCCTATGCGAGTGTCCATAGCTACACCTTGGATTTGGAGGAAGTGGGAGGAGTCCATACCAGGGCATCGGAGATGTCCTCATTCTTTAAGAAACGGGGGTTCCCCTCTTCCATTAGGGATGAGGCTCTCACTAGGGACTCCTCGATATCCTTCCGCTCCACTCTTGCTCCCCCTCCCCCCATTTGTAACAAGGACAGTCCACGTTGTCCTCACCTTCCACCCCATCAGCTGTCACACAAAGCATATAATCCTCCAACATTTTTGCCACCTCCAACGTGATCCCACTACTGGCCACACCTTCCCATCTCCACCCCTTTCTGCTATCCGCAGAGACCGTTCCCTCCGAAACTCTCTGGTCAACTTGTCCCTTCCCACCCAAACCACCCCCTGCCCAGGTACTTTCCCCTACAACCGCAGGAGATGCAACACCTGTCCCTTTACCTCCACCCTCGACTCCATCCAAGGACCCAAACAGTCTTTCCAGGTGAAGCAGAGGTTCACCTACACCTCCTCCAACCTCATCTACCGTATCCATTGTTCCAGCGGCCAACTTCACTACATCGGCGAGACCAAGCGCAGGCTCGGCGATTGTTTCGCTGAACACCTCTGCTCTGTCCGTCTTAACTTACCTGATCTCCCGGTTACTCAGCACTTTAACTCCCCTTCCCATTTCCCAATCTATCCTCTCTGTCCTGGGCCTCCTCCATTGTCAGAGTGAGGCCCAGCACAAATTGGAGGAACAGCATCTCATATTTCGCTTGGATAGTTTACACCCCAGCGGTATGAACATTGACTTCTCTAATTTCAAATAGTCCTTGCTTTCCCTCTCTCTCCCCTCGTCCTTCCCAGTACTCCCACCAATCTTACTGTCTCCGACTATATTCTATCTTTGTCCCGCCCACTCTCCTGACATCTGTCTGAAGAAGGGTCTCGACCTGAAATATCACCCATTCCTTCTCTCCAGAGATGCTGCCTGTCCCGCTGAGTTACTCCAGCATTTTGTGTCTGCTCTCAGCCTCATGCTAGTCTTTGATGATATTGCCATATATCGTGTTTACCATGTGTAAAACATATTTATGACAAGAACTATCAAAATAACGTGAAAGTTTGATTATATTCTAACATGAATAGCATGAAAAATAAAGTATTTCACTGTATCTCTCTATACGTGACGCCAATAAACCAACATCAAAAGTGATCATCACTTATTTACAAAAATATATAAATAATACAGAATAAATCAAAAATGAAAATAATTGTTGTTTGACAGCTGACAATATAATTAACTGTGGAAGAGCATGAAATCATCTTAGGATATTGGAAGATCATCAAAGTGTCAATTCTAAGGTTTATGGTGGACAAATTTCTCAGTCGTTTGTAGATTGATGATTTTACTGGTACCTCTGCTTTGCTGAAATTTTGCTGGGAAAAGGTCCATGGGTAATATTTATTCACCAGTAATCATATAGAATTGCTGGAAACAAAATGTAATAGTTTTACCGGTGAAGTGTTGGCATGCCAAACATTTTGGGACCATCAAAACTGAATCTAACCCTGTTCTTACTTAATGACCACAGATCTAAAATTTTAATAAGTCTCAGTGGTGGGGTGTCAAGATTCCTCCAGCAGCAAATGGAGGTGGGGGATATTTGTGCATAAAATAAACTTAGTTATTAACAAAACAGGCTCTGATGTGGGAGTAGTATGTATAAGAGTAGAAGTACTGTAATTCCTGGTTCAGTCAAGTTCTTTAAATTTGCTAGTTTATCAATCATTTTAATTACAAGGTATAAAAGTTCTGTAAGCTCTAGAATCAAACAACATGAGAACTTCAGCAGGTCATAAAGCATTCAATTCACCAAATCTTCCTATATTAGGTATTCACTACACATTCAATGTGTTCTTGTATTAAGTATTCCCTGCACATATGCATCACATTGATGCTTCCATTGAGAGGATGAGAGAAAAGGCTTCTTTCAGTGTTATTTTTTCTAGTGAAACACAACATTGAAGATTTGGCATCACATGTAGTATCCAACACTATCTGGTAGGAACAGATGCCTTTTGCTGATAAAGGAGTGCTTCCTATAGTAAGCAGTTTGCATGGTAGAATGAAATCTGGAATCCTATATAAGTCAACAAAAATGGCATATGCCTGCTTCTAAAGCTAATGCTCCCTGTAAGGCATCATATGAAAAGGAAAACATGATTAGCCAGAGGGTGTGCTCCAAAAGAGCTCATGCACAAGAGGCTATAGATCCGTTGATGTAAGGATAGAAATTACTGTTGCCAATATTAGCAGATGAATGCTCAATGCATTTATTAAGCTCTTAGCCAGTCTGCAAATCCCCAACCCACTCGCAAATAAAACTTGGTGCATTGCTACATTAAAAAATCTATTTTTGCTTGATCCTTATAGTAATCTTTCCCAACTCTTTTACTACCATTCAGCCATCAGTTAGTAGTATCTGCTATCTCCCCACTCGGGCATACTTGGACGTTGAATATATTAAAGGTAATACATAAATCTATGTTTTCCCCAATTGAGGATTACATGATGCAAATTGATTTTTTTTAAAGCAATAAATTAGGTCAGTTATAGAACTGCATTAAACAATTCTTACTGTATATCATTGATCTTAATGAAGCACAGAAATGAACCCAGAGGCTGCTGTTATTACAAAGTAATCTGCAAAGAACATAGCATCTCAAAAGGGGTAAATGCATGTCAGAATATTCTCATTTTAGCATAAGATTTCAATATTCACCCTGTTTTCACAATCTGAAGAGGTAATATGCCAACAGCGGTATGGTGGCACAGCAGCTAATGCTGCTGCTTCAAAACTCCAGTAACCTAGGTTCACCCTGACATGTGTGGAGTTACCACATTCTCTTTTTGATTGTGTGGGTTTCTGCCAAGTACTCTGCCAAATCCCAAATATATGCTGGTAGGTGAATTGGCTACTATAGACTACCATTTAGTGTCAGTATAAGAACAAAATGTGAGAGGGATAAGTTGAAAGGAAATAAGGGGAATGGGCTTGCTCTTTAGGGAGCTAGCATGGACTTGATAGATTGCATGGCCTCCTTTAGTGTCACAGAGGTAAAAATAACCCATCTGTTCCATTGGTAAAGCAAAAGGATTTGCTTCCATATATTAACATTACGTGGCTTACCAAAAGTTAAATTCTTTATCAAATCTTTATCAATCTAGCTTGTGAGATTATTGAAAAAATATTTTAAATGTAGTTTCCTTTATAAATAAATAAGAAAGTATTGGACAATTAATGATGTCCTTGCCAGCAATATATAAATCCTAAAATGTTTTTTCTTTAAACACCAACTTTAAAATACACGTTGTGGATTAATCAGCCTAAGAACTTCAACGACTTCATATAAAATGTCCAACTGCATCACTGGCTGCTCAAACCATTCGGCACTACTTACAAACTACATCAATCATAACTTGGTACCAAAAACCTTATGCCTCACTATGTTCTGACATTTATAGTCTTCCACATCTCACATTTATATATCAGTTTATGCACAATTCCAGCTATTTCATCATGAAAGGGATATAATTGAAACACATTATGTGTTTCATTTTTCTCGCAGGGCAAGGTGGTGCCGACTTAATAGTAGCAGCAGCCAACTAGTGGATGAAAGGAGACACAAGAGACAGCAGATGCTGGACAATGGAGCAACGAATAATCTGCTGGAGAAACTCAGTGGGTTGAATTGCATCTATGGCGGGGATCATCTCATCCACCTGAAGGATAAAGTGTAATCAATGTGGTAGTACTTGCATTGATTGTGGATTGTGGTGATAGGGCTAATGTGTCCTATACTAAATCATCCTTGTTAAAACTCACTTCTCCCTCATTCCATGTTCTCTTCTGCTTTACAAAGTGCAGATGGTACACTTCTTAATTTTGCACTCCTACCATCCGTTCTTTTCTTACAGAAACAATACTATGTTTGTGTTTTTCTCTTTTTCATATTATCAAAAAGTATAACCTTCTCCCTGACAGGTGGTCAAAGTTGAAGAGCATAAAGATGTAAACACATCATAACTTGGTAAACACATTGTAATTTGATTAACCCAGCCACAAGATCAAAAACTGATACCGTTCCTGCACGAAGAACCAACTTGAAAGTGGAATCTACAAGTTAATAGTCACAAGACATGGGTTCGCTGAAACTATGGGGCACACTATAGGAGATTTGTTATTGTACATAAATAATGTGTTGTGCATTTGGTAAAATTGTTTGAAAGCCTTCAGGTATATCAAAGAGCAGTAGTTCACACAAGAATTCAGGTTGGAGCCTATTCATTTCATAAAGTTCCGAAAATAAAGAAAGGAATTGGTGTCGATGGGTGCTAGATGATCTGCATCGACTCAAAAGTACATAAAGCTCATTGAATCCACTTGGCAATGACCAAACATGAATTTATCTCCCACTATTCGCTGTATGAATCAAAGCAAAGAGCAGCTCGGAAGTTACAAAAAAATATCCAATCCAAGTAGAGTTGACCAATTACAAAGATTATTAAATCACCGAGACTTACATTACTGTCTCCTTCATACCAAATGTGATTTGTGAAATAATTTCTAGGGCATATTTTTCTCATGCTTTGAATATAATACTTAATAATAATTATCACTTTATTTTCATGGTAAAGAATAAGAAAAACAATCTTAATGGATGAAAAATCATTGACTTGGGTAATATAATTTCCTGTATAAGCTTCTGGAAAATGCCACCAGTGGTTTCAAAGTCAAATCACTGGTGCTCATGATTCATTATTACCAAACATTATCATCTTCTGATACTATGTATGGCCCCAAAATTGTTTTTGTCTTTAAGAGTCTTAATTTTAACACTAAAACAAAAAAAACAAATCAAATTTTGTGTTTTAGCAGATAGAAAGTCAACTGAATTGTCAACTTCATCAGTTGCCAATAAACCATCATTATAGTGGAATTTTTGAAACAAGCTGTTCCAAGCTCTGCCAGAACTTAAGTTTGCCTGAAGAATTTCCTTTAAAGTGATAAAACTGCTTTAAAGTGTGAGTGTCTGATCTCGCTTCCAAATGCTAACTATGCTTTTGCTCCTTTTTTTCTGGAATATTCATTTCTATACAACATTGGGATGCAAACAAGAAATATTAACCTTTTTTGCCTCTTGGTATTAATATCATTCCACTACTTAGCTTTCCTAAACTCAATGGAGCTAATTGAACTTTAACAAAATTAGACTTTAAACAATTAGAATAAACCTTTTGCTAATGAGAGTTTGGCTCAATTGTAATCATCTTTATTTAGATTATAAACTTGGAGGGTCAGATACCATAATGGGATAAAGAACATAAGGGATGATTTTGTGAACCTATTATACTCACTATTGGTGAAATATACTGTAGGCAGAAGGTAATGACTGTGGAAACTTCTTATACTGTCAGAACTAGTAGAGAAACAATATACAATCATGTATATATTAATAACTTTTAAATTACATTTGATCAGTTATATGGATAGAAAGGTTTTAAAGGGCTAAGGATCAAATCAGGCAAAAGAAACTCGTTCAATATGCCATCTTGGTAGTGGTGGGCCGAAGTGACTGTTTCTATATTTTCTAGCTTTATCATTCTATAAACATAAGCTAATCCGTGGAAAACAAAATAAGGAAAAGAGGTGATATTTTTAATATAATAAGTTGTTCTTTGCAATTAAAAAAAACTGAACAGCAATAGAGACATATTCAATGTAAAGTCCCTGTCCCACTTAGGAAACCTCTGGTGACCTTGCCCACGACCCTAGGTTTCCATAAGGTCGCCGGAGGTTTTGGTCACTCGCCTGGAAAGCCTCGAGCTGGATCGACCGAAGCATGAGCTGCATCTACCGACCGCACACACACACAAACACATCGTGAAGGTGGGGGCCATGGAGAGCGGAGGAGTGCTGTCTGTGCGATGAAGAAGAAGGTAAACGGCTGCCACAGAGCATGGTAAGTCCTTTAGAGAGCGCGGAGAGGAGGGAGAAGGGGAGAGAAGCTGAGAAGAGGGGTGAGAGAAGGGGAGAGAGAGGGGGGGAGAAGGGGGAGATAAGTGGGGAGAAGGGGAGAGAAGGGGAGGCGAAGGGGAGGCGAAGGGGAGGAGAAGGGGAGGAGAAAGGGGGGGAGAGGGAGTGGAGACAGTTTTAAGAAGTTTAATAAAGTTTAACGGGCATTTTACCTACCGGTGGGTCTTCTAGGTTGTGAAACTCCAATGAGCCAATCAAAATGGCCGGTCAGCGAAGGAGATGGCCTTCGACTGCCTGTAAGTAAATAGCGACCCCACTCCACTGGCTTCGACCAAACGGCAACCTATTTTTAGTCGAGGCCGGTTTTGATCATGTTGAAACAATCGAAGCAACCAAGAAGAAGCCTCGACCACGTGGAAACCACTTTCAACCATTAGGAAGAGTGACCAAAACCTCCGGCGACCTCATGGAAACCTTGGGTCGCGGGCAAGGTCACCAGAGGTTTCCATTCAGGTTTCCTAAGTGGGACGGGTTTAACTGTTAAAAGGGAACTTGATATCAGCTTGAAAAGGGCAAAATATATGGAAAACATACAGGGGATCCAGACTAATTGGAATGCTCTACTAAAAAACAATATGGGCACAATGGGCTAAATTACTTCATTTTCTACTGTATGACTCTGAGTCTGAGGATTGCAGCAATTCAAGAAGGCACCTCACCATCATCTTCTCAATGACAACTAGATTGGCCAATTAAATGCTGACTTAGCCAGTGACGTTCATATTCCTTGAATGAATAATAAAAGTGTTGGTCATAAACAAGATATTCTTATTTAGTTTGCCTGCAAGAACATTGGTGCAAGCAGGGAGCTCACTTTGGTGTAGAGAAATGTCATTGCCCAGACTATCTAGCTTGCATTTGCTCTACATTGATGAATTTCTCTGTGAAATACTATGCTCAAATTGACTGTGCCACTTTCAGAGTGTTTTTTCTCATAATCTATTGCACATTCTTTTAGTCCCTGTAGGTCTTTAGGACTAACAGTTCCCAACGCAAGGAAGAGCTGCTGCTGAATAATGGACACTGTTATGATGGGAGATGCTTCCAGGGATCAGAGCTGCCTGGACAAGCTGTTGAAGAACAATGATCACAAAAGGCATTTGTTATGCATGGAGAACCTTCTGGCAGAAGTAAATGTAGGAAATGCTAAAAAAACACTCAGCAGGTTAGGCAACATATATTCATATTGAAGACCATCAGAGTGGAATGGATTAATTTCCTGTCTTAATATTGATGTGAGATAATAGAAATGCAGCTCTATGACTCTTTTCCATCATTTATATTTAAGATGAATATGCCTACCCATGTTTTATATCCATCAGAATTTGGAGCAAGAAATCCCGGAAATGAAGCTAGCAGCTGGCACACTGTGCAATTGCCAAAATAACAGCTATTTCTCACCATTCTTACAAACAGCACAGAGATTATGTCTGCCAGTTAAGATAAAAATCTAAGAAAGTCCAGACCCATAACTTCTGTTCCAATGTACCGTGTTATGTTAAATATCCAATAACATTTTGAAGAAAAGTTGTTTTTCCTGGGGCAACTTTCCGATATCAACAATTGATTGCTAAAAGCAAATTAAGTTATTAATGGTCAATGCTATATTGATAAAGAATATACAACCCATTGTTTCTGCACTTAAATAAGTTTTCCCAAGCCCATAATTACTCACACTATTATATTTCTCCTGTGAACATATGTCAAGCAAATCTGGGGCTATTTGTTTGGATTCAGATGAGTATAGATTCAGATTAGTTTATTGTTATATACATCAGAGTGCTCAATGAAGCTCCCAATTACAAAAGCTATTATTAAAGTCACTCTGTCACAGATTGTCTTTTTAAGTCTTTCACTGGATGGTCCTAATGTCCAGTCTTAACAATTCCACGGGTATTTGTTCTTGGATCTGGGAAAAACGTATTAGTAAGAAAAGTGACATCTCTGCCCAGGCATTTTAAACAATGAGGAGCCCCTCAGCTATCAAACAAGCAAATATTTCCGTAGAACATTTTAGACTGATAGCTCCAGAGCAGAAGACAGAAAAAGAGGAAAGTTGCTTCTATTTCTTCCAGCTGCCATATTAAAGTGCAATCTGAAAAGAGTTTACAGAATTAATTTCAAGCAGGCCCACTTTGGACATGCTAAAATCTTGTACCTTGTGACACATTCAGGTGGGAATAATGCAGACTGACAAGGGTACTCAGGTGTCACAGCAGTAAATTGCTCTTAAATTAACTTTAATCATCAAGATATTGTGCCATTTTAAATTAGTTCTTCAAAACTGTTTCCTCCATCGTTTATTATCTATCTATCTATCTATCTATCTATCTATCTATCTATCTATCTATCTATCTATCTATCTATCTATCTATCTATCTATCTATCTATCTATCTATCTATCTTCTTGTGCTCTTCCGGTTTGCGTGATTTTTCTATTTGCGCAAAAATGGTACGCGGTATCGCTATGATTTTTCGCCAGCTCACTCACCGTTCTCATGTGCTGCGAGTGCAACAAGTTTCATTCCGATCGGTGGCATATTGTAAAAGTTAGCAAGGTTTAAAAAGTGTAAAAACCGCGCATGTGCAGATTGGTCTCCTCTCCTGTCAGCCACCCGGGACGGCGACGCCCAGGCCGGGATGGCGACACCTCTTCAGGCGCACCATCGCCACACTGATTGGCCAGCTCCTCTGTCACAATAAAGCTGAAGGAGCGGAGCGAGCAGAGTGCGGAGCGGACAAGAGCCTGGCCGACTGCGAGGCCAACTGCTGCAACCTCGAGATCCTGAGAAGCGAGGAGGGAGAGTGGGGGGGATTGTGGGAGCCGGTCGCGGATGGGGCTGGGCGCTGGTGAGGCCGGGGCCGGGCGCTGGTGGGGCTTGGACTGGTCACTGGTGGGGCCGGGCGCTGGTGAGGCCAGAGCTGGGCGCTGGTGGGGCTGGGGCTACGTGCTAGTGGGGCTGGGGCCAGGCGCTGGTGTGGCCGGGGCCGGGCACTGTTGGGACCGGGCACTGGTGGGGTCGGGCACACCACCCACCAGCTCCAGCCCCTTCCCCTCACTGTCTCCTGCCCTCTTCCCCTGTGATACCCCCTGCTCCCCCATGGCTCTTCCTCCATCTTTTCTCCAAGCTCTCTCACCCCCACATTACCCTCCCTCGCCCACACAGCCCCCCTCCCCCCTCACAACCCCCTCCCCCCCACACATGAAGAGGAGGGGGTAGGACGGCTGGGGGATGAGGGGAAATGAGCTGCACCTGCACAGTTAGGGGCTATGGGTGAGTGGTGGAATATTGCGTTGGGGAACAGGTTGCGTTGGGGGAATGGGTGAGTGGTGGAATATCGCGTTGCGGAACGGGTTGCGTTGGGGACCAGGCCTCCTGTGTGACTGGCCCCCACTTAATCTAGTTACCTCTAACTTTGTATAGGAATAATTGCCAATGTATTCTTAAAATGTGGCCAAGCAACTGAGAGCATTAACAAAAATGCAGAGAGAATTTCTTATGTAAGAAAATCAACTCATAAACAAGAAAATAATAAATATTTTACCTTTCTATTCAACCACAGTTTCTTTGGGTAAGTCTGAAGAAGGGTCTCGATCCGAAACATCACTCATTCCTCCTCTCCAGAGATCCTGCCTGTCCCGCTGAATTACACCAGCATTTTGTGTCTATCTTCTTTGGGTTAGTTGTATACTGAAAACGATTCAACATGAAAATTAACCACTTGAAATTGTATCTCTGTTTATTCCTCCATATAAGCTACCTGATCTGTTAAGTATTTCCAGCATTTTCCTTTCTTATTCTAAATCCATTTTTGCTTGGATGGAGATCAGAGGCACCCACGATAATGCTTCCTTCTGATCCAAAAAATAATGCTTAGAAATACATGGCCGAGTTTGAATATATATTGAAATACAAGCTCAATATGATTTATTTTTATAATTCACAGTACAATTATTGAACGGGCTTAGGTTTTCTTTCATATGGGTAAAGACCCTGATGCTTTACACCATTGTATAATTTTTAAATATTTAAAATTATTTACAAGACTGGTTATACATATGATAAGTGTAAACTTGGACTAACTTGAATCCAGAAAGAATATAACAGATTAGATCCACATTTAAGGCCACATTTGGGATCCACATGGATCACTCACTTTGATCTCTAAAAACAAGAAAAAAAGAGCTAGAAAAGAAAAATAACTTCACACATTGATGAACCATCTTATCTGAGGAGTGAACCTAAAGGGCCTGTCCCACGTGGGCGTTATTTGCGCATCACGCAGGTGGCGCGCGAAGATTGTGTGAATCCCAATATCCTGGGGCACCGCGCGCGACCGCGCGTCACTGCCTACGTCACCATGCACCAGGCGCGGGTAATGCGCACCATGCGCGCATCACGTGCACGTCATGACGCACGCGTCGTGCATCGTGACGCGTAAATGATGTCGCGTAAATGATGCAAAAATGACGTCCAAGTGGGACAGCCGCTTAACTTTCTAATACAGATGATGACATGTGTTCAGGGGACTACCAGCACTTTAAAAAAATCCTAATTTTGACTGCATGCTTTCTCCTACACCGATCCAGTATCCTGCTCCCCTATTTTTCATCTATATTGTTGCCTGTTAACACTATTGCCTATCATGTGGCTTAAAATTTCAGGATTTATGGATAAAATTCTACTTGAGCGTCTGGAACAGGTGCTAATCCTTTCATGGTTCCTTCATGGTCAATTTAGTAACAACTTGTGTTTGAGTTTGACATGCAAGACCTCAAACAACCTCACTTTGTGACTGAGAATGTGAAATGCATAAAGCCAAAAATTAAAAAGGGGGGGTGGTGGAAAACATTTCTATAAGAAATATGTCTCCCTGAGGATGCAATTCTGAATTGATAACTCAATATGATATAAATTACAGCATCTCAAACAGGCAACAAAGAATTTTGCAGGCTTTAACAGCAGCTATCAATCTGTCAGTGAAGTTCAAGCATTTAGATACAGAGCAATATAATAACACTACAAAAGGTAGGAGCAGATGGTGTTAGACATCTTGTTAGATATTTTACAGATGGAGAAGAAGGCAGAAAGTGAAATTTGATAGAACTAAAAGGAACCATGTCTTAGCATTACATTTCTGAATACAAAAAATCCTCAATGTTTTAGCCATGTGTAATACAGTAAAGAGAAATTAGATCAGCTTCCCCTTATGATTCACTGAGTAACGATTCAGTGAGTAACAGAGCCAAACACAGTAGAAGCCTCTCAAATGTAATTCTAAATTTGTGTTGAATTAGTGAATCTCAGAGTAAGTGGTGCTGGAGCACTATACTTGCCATAAATCATCCTAAGTTAGGAAAAGAAAAAATCAGCCAAGAATCCCAAATAATGATTGTGCCACATTGCAGGAAAGTTGTGTCCATGGACATCGGGCTACAAGAAGGTCACAATCAACTATAATGTCTCCCTTGGCCAAATGGCCTGTGACATTCATGAATGAGGTCCAGACATGAATATATACTGTGGAGTGACTGTCTGATTTGATCCAGGGAATCATAAATACACAAGCAGAAGGATAAAAAATGGGGAAAAGAATATGTTTTGGTTGAGGTGAGAGGTGACAATGGGAAGGAATAGCTAATCACAACTGCACAAATTAACACACTTGTGATATTTTAGAATCACGTCTTGTCTACATCTATTTATAAAATAATGTCCACTCCTTACAAAAATGTAGACTGCTAAGATGAATTATTTAAGAGCAAAAAAACCCATAACAATAACATCAAAGATGTAAGCTTGGGTTTCACCAGCACCATGAAGGATTTGGCATTACAAGGCTGCTGTGCACTGTTTGATAGATTGATTGAAAGATACAGGATGCAAACAGGCCCCTCGGCTCATCAAATCAATGCGACCATCGATCACCTGTTCACACTAGATCTATGTTATCCTACTTTCTTGTTCACTCCCTACATACTTAGGGCAATTTACAGAGGACAATTAAGCTACAACCTCACACAACTTTGGGATATGGGAAGAACAAAAGCACCAAGAGGAAACCCGCGCAGTTGTAGGGAGAAAGTGCAAACTCCACAGAGATAGCACCCAAGGTCGGGATTGAATCCAGGTCTCTGGCATTGTGCCACTGCATTTTCCTACATTCCTTCTCTCATTCAATAGACATTACTGCAGACTTTACACAGAGATTAGTCAAATCCATGCTCTTTATAACAAAAGTCATATATTATAAATGTTAGGATTGCAACTGTCACTTGAATTCCACCAAAGGAGTTTTTGAGAATATGACTTTTAATACCAATATACTTTTCTTTACCTTATATGCAGGATTTTACTTTCCACAATATATCACTTTTGCTATGTTGATAAGTATCTAAAATAAATCCATATTATTAAAGAACATAAGAAATGTCACTTAGACATAATAATAAGTGAATTACCACAATAGAGTCAATGCAAAGAAAATAAGTGATTCCTTCCTGGCATATCACTGTAAAATAAGTCTCAATCGTCTCATCATTGTAAAATAAGTCTTAATAGGTTTAGAATTATTATGAATTGTAGATTGGGAAAGAGATTAAAATCTCAATAAGGTTATCAGTGTAAAATTAGTTGCCTATGTACTGCACATATTTGATTGTACTGATTTAAATGCATTTAGAGGTTAGATTGGAAGCACATACTGTAACATGCAACATAACCTAATGTCTGGCTGCTTCTGTGAATGATCAGAAATCCATTACGTAAGGTCAGACTACTGCCATTGTGGATCTAGATACTCGTTTTCAAAGCAACTTGAAGAGTGTCACACCAATCCAAAAATATGACCCCTTTTAAGATGACACCGTTAATGATCCCATTATTACCACTCCTCCAAAGCCCTTAACATTACCCTTTAGATAGCTCGCCCAGACCACTGAATGGCAGCTATGGATGTGCATAGATATTAGAAAATAGGGCATGAGGATGAACAGGGCAATTAATTGATTAGTTGGCAATATAGCACATTTTAATTCCAGCATTTGTAAGACATGAAGGATAGAATTTAAAGTGCTCATGTGGCTGGACATGGTCTACATCCCTCCATTTCATGTCTGTCATATACCTGTCTAGATACCTCATAAACTTTGCTATTGTCTCTGCTTCCACAACTTCCCCTGGCAGTGTGTTCCAAACACCTACATTTCTCTGTGTAAAAACTTGCTTCATAAACCACCTTTAAAGTTTCCCATTTTCACTGTGACTGCCAATATTTGACATTTCCACCCTGGCAGTCTCCCATATTAACACTGAATGGCAGGACAGTCTTGAGGAGCTAGATAGCCTACTCCTGCCCCAGTTTTCTTGTGTTTTTCTATGTTTCAATAGTAGGCAAATTTACATCCCATTATGGCATAACGCCGCAAAAGGAAAGGTGGTTCAAACATGGATTACATGAAATTAAATAAAGTATTAAATTTAAGGAAAAGCTAATAAAGTTACCAGAATTAAAGTAAGCCTGAGATTTATGATCATTTCAGAATTTGGTAAAGGATGACCAAGAAATTGAGAAAGAAAGAAATAACAGATGCGAGTAAACCAGCAAGGCACACAAAACAGAGTATCAGAACGTCACCTGTATTTCATATAAGGTGAAAATAGTCAACCTAGGCTTCCATTCTCCAGAGTTTAGAAGAAGGATAAAATTCTCAGAGATGTCCATAGAGTAGATATGGGGAGAATGTTTTCCCTGGCTGAATCTAGAATCTAGCAGCTAGAATCTCAAAATAGTACTTTTAGCCTTTTAGTACAGAAGTTAAATGAATGATTAATCTTTGGTATTTTGTTGGGGGTTGGGGAAAGGATGCTGTGGACACTCAGCCATTGAGTTCACTCAAAAATTAGAATGATAGATGTTTGGAGATTAGTTGCATCAAGGGTGAGGGAACAGAACATTTTGTTTAGATGGAAGATCAAACGTAATCTTGTGAACAATAAGGCAGGCTCAAGGGGCTAAATCACCCACTCCTACTCTTACTTCTTATGAATATTTTACTTTGTATTAGCTTTTGTTTCTAAATTGTAACTAAATGGTCAGCAACAGAGGGGAGGAAAGCTGTGGGGCAACTGATGAATGGGAAACTAGAGCTGTATCTACTGGTTTCAGAGGCGGATGAATTGTTCATGGGCACCCAGGATAGGAAAATTGCTGTGTTCCCCTTCCTCTTTCTTCAGTTTAGTGTAGTTTAGAGATACAGCATGGAAACAGGCCCTTCGGCCCACCGGGTTTGCGCCGACCAGCAATCCCTGCACATTAACACTATCCTACACACGATCCTAGGGACAATTTACACATACACCAAGCCAATTAACCTACATACCTGTACTTTTTTAAAGTGTGGGAGGAAACTGAAGATCTCGGAGAAAACCCACGCGATCATGGGGAGAACATACAAACTCCGTACAGACAGCACCAATAGTCGTGATTGAATCCGGGTCTCCGGCACTGCAAGCGTTGTAAGGCAGCAACTCTACCGCTGCGCCAACGTTCCTTCTCATACTCATGCTCCTTTTGCCTCTACTCTACAGTTCCTTTATTATATAGGCAGCAACAAAAGATATATTCTCAAAATAACAAGGCTGCACAAGTTGCCTAGTAGACTCCAGAACACCTTAAATCTTGATTCCTGCTCTGGTGTTTCCCCATACAAATTTAGGCTATAAAATAAATAGTTAATAAATAAACAGTGGGATACTTTGTCACATTTCATGTGGCAGCATGCTTTCTCTTGAATGCAAACTCTTTATTTGTGTGGGGTGTACTCCGAGGTCTTGAATTATGTCGTCATAGGACACCTCATGTCAACCAGAATCACTGCTTAATGTGGTGT
Source organism: Malacoraja senta (assembly GCA_038087875.1). Taxonomy (NCBI): domain Eukaryota; kingdom Metazoa; phylum Chordata; class Chondrichthyes; order Rajiformes; family Rajidae; genus Malacoraja; species Malacoraja senta. The sequence continues at coordinate 19,041,114 of CM075984.1, read as the reverse complement.
CTCAAATCCAGATGGCCCAAAAGGAATGCCACACATTTAAAACATCATAACTGATGGCTGGACACTAAAAGGCCTGTCTCACGGGTATGCGGTTACTGGCGGTTACTGGCGGTGAAGCAGGAAGTCGGGACCGCTCGTGGACCGCCAGAGACCGCGCATGGCCCGCGGGGTCGGTCCCACGCACACCACCGGGACCGTGCGGTGTCGGTACCAACGGTGCTCACAAAAAGTCGACAACGTTAAAAAATGTTGTCCTACTGCACAGCCGGCGCCAGTGCAGCACGAGCACCGCCACAGCGCCACCAGTGCGCCGCGAGCGGCACGAGTACCGCCACAGCGCCGCGAGCCGAATTGACGTCATCGCGTAGCGAGTTGCGTTGCGTTGCGCGATGACGTCTTCACCCGACGCCGCGCGACATCCATTCCAGTCGGCCCGTGGGACAGGACATGCGGTGACCACCCGGCATACGCGCGGCAACAGCTTCCGGTAAGGTTTATTTTTTTTTACTTACCACAAGCTCGTGGGACCAGCCGTACGGAGATCACTCGGCCCCCGCGCGGCATACGCGCGGCGCTCTCGTGGTAGCCGCGCGGTCCCCGCTTCCGGCGACACCGCGCTTCACCGCCAGTAACCGCCTGCCCGTGGGACAGGGCCATAAGTGCCATGATGTGCTTTATCTGGTCCCGAATTGGCTAGTTGCAATAGGAATGCAGTCCCGTTTGGTTGTGGCACATCTGAGAGTGGATACATTGTCCCAACTAAGCAACATGCCTGGAATCAATGACACCTTGCACGATAGGGAACCTGCAATCACTGTGAAGCTGCATTCTTCCTGCTTCTGTTCTCTGGATAGAAAGAATAAAATGTAGTCAGCCCTCTGAAAAAAGAGTGCCGATGAGCTTCGGTCTGCCACTGGATGGTAATTTGCAAGATGTTGTATCTATCTCCAGTTCCAATCTGGAAGAAGTCCAGCACATAAAAGATAATGACTGTGGTCACGTCAACAGCTGCTGATAATACAGCACACATCTGCTCTGAGGTTGCATGATTAGATAAAAAATACACTTTTTAATACATTATTTTTTCCTGAGGTTCAGGTAGGAGAATTGTTTCTATGCCCTCTGGGCAGACATATCTTCCTGCAGAGACCCCTCTCCTCATTTCCACTCTGAAATATTCTAATTGCAATTAGCATATAAGATCCTAAGGGAACTTGACAGGAAAGAGATCGGGATGTTTTCACCAGTGGGACAGTCTTGACCAAAGGGAATGGTCATTTAAAACTGAAGTAAAATCTCTTCTCCCAGATGAATCGCAGGAATTCTCTACCCTGGCAGGTGGTGGAAGCTGGGTCATTAGTTGTATTGAAGGTGGAGGTGTGTAAATATTTGATAGATTGAGCAACAAACAAGCATGGAGAAATGGCTCAGCAAATTGATGTCAGCATATATCACCCATATTCATATTGATTGGTAGAACCAGCATGAAGGGCCTGCCACCGGGTGGAGCTTCGATGGCAGCCTCGCCTACAGTCTGTCTGTCCTTTTTGTCTTTTTTTCCCTTATTTTTAGTGTGTTTAAAAAGTATGTGTTAATGTTCTCTGGTTTGTTTTATGTGGGGTTTGGGCGGGGGGGGTCTGGGGGGGTCTGGAAACTTTGTTTCAATCGCTTACCTTGCCAGAGATACGATTGTTTTCCGGATCGTATCTCCGGTCGCTCTGCGGTCTAACATCATGGAGTTGGAAGTCTTGCTCGGGACTGACTTTGAGCCTCACTGTGGGGCGTGGACTTGCCATCGGAGCCGATTCCTTGCCTAGGATCGACGCTCCAACCGCGGCCTGCAGACTTTAACATCAAGGAGCTCGCAGTCTCAGGTTGAGACCGACGTCGGGAAGCTCCAAAAGCCGCACGACGTTCGACTAGCCCCGACCCGGGGTAGATCGCCCGGCGCGGGGAAGATGAGATTCCCCCCCCGATGCAGGAGCTTGATAGCCTTGACGAGGAGGCCCGCTTCCAGCTATGGGAGTAAGATCGCCCCGTCAATGGAAGGTTAGAAGCCCCCGACTGCTGGAGGACAAAGAAGGGAGAGATTGAACTTTATTTCGCCTTCCATCACAGTGAGGAATGCGGAGGTGTCACAGTGGTGGATATTCATAGTGTGTTCTGTTGCTTTTTATTGGTATGACTGTATGGCAAATTAAATTCCTCATATGTTGCAAAATATACTTGGCTAATAAAGTATGATTATGATTATGATGATTGTGATACTCATATTGATTGATGGAACAAGCATGAAGGGCCTGATGGTATATCCCTGCTACTGTTTACTTACATTCTTGTGTGTTCTTGCATTCACAGTCCCTGTTTATTAACCTGTTAATGTGTATTTTAAGGTGACATCACAGTAACCATTTCTGTGAGGACATTTTTTTGTGCAGGAGCATTAAAGAACAAATTCCAGAGAGTACCAAATGTTTTTAGCTTCTTATCAAGTCCTGGTAGAAATCAATAGCTAACCTAAAAGTAATTGAAGATACCCTTAAAGTGCGCAAATGATAATTGAGTTGTGCTGCTGGATATGACAATAGATAATAGACAATAGGTGCAGGAGTAGGTCATTTGGCCCTTCGAGCCAGCACCGCCATTCACTGTGATCATGGCTGATCATCCACATTCAGTATCCCGTTCCTGCCTTCTCACTATATACCCTGACTCCGCTATCTTTAAGAGCTCTATCTCTAGCCCATTAAAAGAGGATGCTAACGGGAGTATAGCCTTGCAAAATGTCTTGCCAATTGGGGTCATAATTAGTCTCAACTACACAATTCTACCTAATAACTTAACAGATACCAACACCCTCATGAATATTTCAGTATGCTTGATTCACATCACAACTTTAGAATTTCCCTAAAATCAACAAAACAAAAACTAGGCAAGTTCTACATTGCAAGATGACGTGCTCTATAAATACTCAAAGTGGCCTTACTGTGAATGAAGAGTAGGCCAATCTAGAATCAAAAGACAAACAGGAAGTATATTATACATTTAAAATCTACCTCATGTAAAAACAGGAAATTGGAAAACTAACATCCATTAATTCAATATTTTCTCTTAAATGGTGATGAAGCACTTCTACATATACACAACATCAACATAAAGTGACTCAAAACATCTCAGTCCCTTTTCTCAACTGTCACCAATACCCATCATTTATTGTGCTGCTGTCTCAACTTGCCTCATACATTTGGTTACATTCTGCAGTAAACCTATGAATTACATCAGCTGCGTGAAAACCTTGCACAGTGGGAGCATCCCGGCAAGATGCGGCCCGATGCACCAGCAGACCCAGACTGTCCGCCATGGACAGAAGACCGAGGACCCACCTGGAAGGTCCAGCTCACCCACCATGGACCGAGGAAGGAGGACCCGCCCAGAAAGCTCGGTTCGCCTGCCGGAGACCGGGCCCGCCGCGGACAGAGGACCTGGCTCACCCACCTCGCATGGAAGGAGTCGGATGGAGGGCTGGTAAACAGACCGGCTGCTGGAAGGAATGCACTGCCTCGGTAGTGGGCCACTGGATGTCCTGTAACTGCCTGAGCCTGGTCCGGGTGCCACACCAAGAGGCTGGGCACGTGGACCGCACGTGGACCGCACGTGGACCACACGCGGCCTACAGTGGTGGAGCAGAGGCAGAGGACACCAAAGGCCATGTTTAGCCAGGCATACCTCGCAACATTGCCAGGGACAACGAGCCATCATGTCAGGTCAAGAACAACTGGAACTTGAAAATGGTGCCAAACTGGCGACTCTGTATACTGTCTCAGTCACTACTGCTATGCACGTACTGTATCTGAGATGCTTAGCTAAGATGTATCTAAGTGCTTCTGTACAGTGATACGTACTGAACTGTGTACAACAATTAAATTCACTGTACCTCGGTAGATGTGACAAATAAGGTACCATAATAAAGTTCTATAAAACACAACTTTATCACAAGTGATGGGGAGTGGTGGAGGTGATGGTGGTGTTGCTGTGGATTTGTTCTGAATTCCGATCAGAGCAGACAGCTTCCCACGTTTCATGTCCGGCAAGCGATTTAGTTTTAGTTTCAGTTTTAGTTTTAGTTTTAGAGATACAGTGTGGAAACAGGCCCTTCGGCCCACCGAATTACATTTACCACCAATTAATCTACAAACCTGTACGTCTTTGGAGTGTGGGAGGAAACTGAAGATCTCAGAGAAAACCCACGCGGTCACGGGGAGAACATACAAACTCTGTACAGGCAAAACCCATAGTCAGGATCGAACCCGGGTCTCCGCCGCTACACTCGCTGTAAGGCAGCGACTCTACCACTGTGCCACCGTGCCGCCCTGGACTCTGGATGTGATTAAAATTCAGAATAAATGTGGATAGTATAAGAATGAATAAGCTTTCAAATAACATTCACCTGTAGATTCAATAAAACACACAGCGCTTTGAATGATAACAGTCACCTTCTATGTGATTTAGATATTTTCCAAATTTAGATTAGTTTAGAGATACAGCAAGGAAACAGGCCCTTCGGCGCACCTAATCCATGCCGATCAGCAATCACCATTCACTAGTTCTATGCCACACATTAAGGATAATTTACAGAAGCCCTTTAACCTACAAACCTGCACATTTTTAAAATGTGAGAGGAAACCGGAGCACCAGAGAAAACCCACACAGTCACAGGGAGAATGTACAAATTCCGTACAGACAGCACCCATGGTCATGATCGAGCCCGGGGGTCTGGCGCTGTAAGGCTGCAATTCTACCACTACGCCACTATGCTGTCATTTCAACTCAGCTTTCAGTTTATTCATCTAAACTGGTGGATGCAACAGCAGCTATGTATTTTCCTTGGAATTAGATTAGCAAGTGTCAGACTGGCCTGTCAAAGATCTAAATCTTTAATACTGAACTGTACACGAGTTGCGCTTCACAGTATATTCTGAACTCTATTGCAGTACATCATTTATCTTCATACACATATCACCAAGAGGCATTTCCCTTTCTAAATCTGCATTTTGAGATATGTAATATTTTAATTTAAAACATTTTATTATTACTTAGAAGTTTATTTCCATTCTCTGTGATGCAAAAGGTTATTCATTGTTTGTTCCCTTCCTGGTTCTCTTTGCAGATATTTTCTTCTGTTCCTCTGCTACTTTTTTATTGCTTCTCAATGTTATTTTACCTTCCTGTTAAATTTTAACTTTAATTTATCCTCCTCCCAGTTTTTACTACCCAGAGGTATCAGTTTTATTTCATAGTAACACAGGTCAAACATTTAACTACTTCATTTCACACCAGCAACACTCACGCCCTGTGAAAGTCTCTTGAATGTGCTTCTCTGTTGCTGTCACTTCTAATCTTTCTTTAGTTAATACCTCTGAAATTGAACTGCCTCAGTTTCCCACCACACACATCTTTCTATCCTTATTTCCCCAGTGAAGCTACCTGCCTGATGTTCAAGTTTCTTTTTTGTCTATGCTATCTGGTCTCTTATAGCTTGAATCTCATGATTGTCCTTCCAATACGTGCAACGATAATCACTGAATAGCAAGGTGGGGAAATGTAATAAGTTAGCAGAGTTTGGAAATCTTAGAGTTAGGTTCTTATGTTACAAGATACAGGAAAACATTAATAAAATTACAGAAAAGACACGTTATTGACAAGGAAAATAAATAGGATGTTGCAAATAATTGGGCAATAAATTAACAAATGAGATATTAAAGTATTTGCATTAAAGGTACACAAATATCTGAAAGTAGCAACAGGAATTAATAAACCCATTTAAAAAAATCAAAGCATATGTTGAGATTCAACTCTGGAGGGATAGAACTGAAAAGCATAGAAGTTTATGTTAAGCTTGATTAGAACCTTTATTAGACAACACTTCTGCGCAGTTCTGGTCTCCATATTATAAAGAGAAGGTATAATGAAGATTTGTGAGAGAAATGCCAGAGCAGAGGAAAGAGGCTGAAGAAGATTATGACTTGAAAATACTTTGAAATAGTTTAATAAAGAACACATGGATAAATGTTTCCCACTTGAAGGAATGTCCAAAATAGAGGACATACTTTCTGGTGGATAGCAATAAACTAGTTTGGGAATTCAGGAGAAACTTCTTTACTCTGAAAAAGTGGATATGTAGTGTGCCGTCACAATGAGTAATTGAGATAAGTAGCAACGATTCTTTTATGGGAATGTTGGATAAGCATGTTAGGTAGAAAGGAACAGAAAGATATGTATAGCATTGAATAAGCTTCATAGGAGGCACAAGTGGAGATGTGGGAACATCTTGCTAAAGATGGTGAACCTCGGGAATTCTCTTCCCCAGTGGGTTATGAACACTAAAGGCATTAGAGATATTTAAACAGGAGGTAGATTTAGGAAATTAAGAGCCATGGCGAAATGTAAAGAATAGGTGCAGCCTGGGGCTGAATAGCCATGGTCATAGTGAATGGTGGTGCATGCCTGAGAGGTCGAATGGCCTAATGCTGTACGTATTTTCCCAGGTTCTTACATTCAGTGAAGTGAAAGGCTGCAAAGCATAGGCAGGGAAGAGGGCGGACCCACAAAACCCCAGGCAAAGACGTTTTTTTCAGACCTTTATTCACCATTGAACCATCCGTGCTAAGCAGCAATCTGGAACTTTTAATTTACTTTAGTTGAGTTTATTGTCACGTGTAAAGGTACAGTGAATAGCTTTTGTTGCATGCTAACCAGACTTCAACCACTGAGTAAAATTGACACAGTATTGCATTACTAAATCAAAGTTTTTCATTTATTTTTGGAAGATTAATACAATGCTTTATTGTCTGCACCAAATTGGATACTCAGTAAAAAATGTAAACTTGATCAAAAATGTATTTGAAATAAGACTAGGCCAGTTCCACCCAGAAAGAAGCTGTTGGACTAGGCCCAGCTATAATAAAAGAATATCAGCTCTTAAATGCTCTTTCCACATGTCAACCAGTCACAAATTACAGTTGATATGGATGATAGAAAGACTGCAGGAAAGCTCCCAAATTTACAGAGACTGCAATCGAAGTCCTTATATGTGATAGAGAAACAAATAACTGCAGATGCTGGTTAATACACAAAAGGACAGATAATGCTGGAGTAACTCAGCGGCATCTGTGGAGAACATGGATAGATGACCTTTCGTGTCGAGACCCTTCTTCAGTCTGAAGAAGGATCTTGGCCCGAAATATCATCTTATCCATGTTCTCCAGAGAGGCTGCTTTACCTACTCAGTTACTCTAGCAATTTGTGTCCTCATATGTGATCTACCGCTTGGAGGAAAGTTTTGCATGTAGGGGAAGGGAGAGGGTAGAAGGTTGTTGGAGGCCTGCCAAAGCCACCGCCTCATTACCTCTCTGCAGTTTCACCTTAATCCAAATAAAAGTTTAGCACTTACGCTTCAACAGCACTTGGAATTTCTAAAGAAACATCAATATGGCACCTGATAAAATGTGTAATTCATTTTGTGCCATTGCTGCATGGATGCAGGGGTGCGTAGTACACAGTTCTCCAGAGACAAAAAATACTGCACATAAGACATTTGCGTGATGGAGAAATGTTACACTTTGGCAGATTATACATCAGGATGAACAAAGAGCTGTCAACTGCAGATCGCAATTCTTCAACAGCAGAGGAGATGTGGCATGCGAGAAATGTTCAACAACTTTCTCTCCCAACAGACTCACCTTCATCCCACCCTACCTAACCAACTCTCCCATTTCTACTTTGTGCGTCCTGCTTGGATTGAGCAGAGAGATTATTCTAAAGATGCATGCTATGACTAGTGGGGTACCGCAAGGCTAGGTGCTGGGACCGCAGCTATTTACAATATATTTACATAAAGGGATTAAAAGTAACATTAGCAAATTTGCAGATGACACAAAGCTGGGTGGCAGTGAACTTTGAGGAGGATGCTATGAGGATGCAGGTTAATTTAGACAGGTTGGGTGAGTGGGAAGATGCATGGCAGATGCAGTTTAATGTGGATACATGTGAGATTATCCACTTTGGTCGCAAGAACAGGAAGGTAGATTATTACCTGAATGGTATCAAGTTAGGAGAAGGAGAAGTACAACGAGATCTGGGTGTCCTTGTACATCAGTCACTGAAAGTAAGCACGCAGATACAGCAGGCAGTGAACAAAGCAAATGGCATGTTGACCTTCATAACAAGAGGAGTTGAGTATACGAGCAAAGGGGTCCTTCTGCAGTTGTACAGGGCCCTGGTGAGACCACACCTGGAGTACTTTGTGCAGTTTTGATCATTCTTGCTATTGAGGGAAAGCAGTGTAGGTTCACGAGGTTAATTCCCGGGATGGCTGGACTGTCATATGTTGAAAGAATGGAATGACTGGGCTTGTATACACTGGAATTTAGAACGATGAGAGGGGATCTTATTGAAACATTTAAGATTATTAAGGGATTGGACCTGCTAGAGGCAGGAAACGTGTTCCTGATGTTGGAAGAGTGCAGAACAAGGGGCCACAGTTTAAGAATAAGGGTTAGGCCATTTAGAATGGAGATGAGGAAAAACCTTTTCAGCCAGAGAGTTGTGAATCTGTGGAATTCTCTGCCTCAGAAGGCAGTGGAGGCCGATTCTCTGGATGCTTTCAAGAGAGAGTTAGATAGAGCTCTTAAAGATAGCGGAGTCCAGGGATATAGGGAGAAGGCAGGAATGGGGTACTGATTGTGGATGATCAGCCACAGCTGGCTCGAAGGGCCAAATGGCCTACTCCTGCACCTATTGTCTATTGTCTATTGTCTATTTATATTGGCTATAAATGTGAAGATAGCAGGATTAGATGCATGTGTTTTGAGGTCAGTCGGCTGGGTCATTGCCATGTGTAGAGTTTGAAACTATGATAGTGTGGTCTGGGTGTCAACAAATTGTAGCATCATTGTCTACCCAGAGATATTATCCAGTGTTGGCTCAGAACAATATTTTTCAGTATACACTGACGCTGACTGGCCTATTACTACAGCGTCTCAGACAGCACTAAATTGATCAGATCCAAATATTATGAGCTGAGTGAAATGGGGTAGTATTATGTGTAGGTAAGAACTGCAGATGCTGGTTTAAAACAAAGGTAGACATAAAATGCTGGAGTAACTCAGAGGGACAGGCAGCATCTCTGGAGAGAAGGAATGGGTGACGTTTTGGGTCGAGACCCTTCTTCAGACTGATGTCAGGGGTGTGGGTGGGACGGAGATAGAAAATAGTCAGAGACCGTAAGACTGGTGGGGGAACTGGGAAGAGGGAGGGGATGGAGAGAGAGGGAATGCAAGGGCTATTTAAAGTTACAGAATACAATGTTCATACCGCTGGAGTGTAAGCTACCCAAACAAAATATGAGGTGCTGTTCCTCCAATTTGCGCTGGGCCTCACTCCGACAATGGAGGAAGCCCAGGACAGAAAGGTCAGATTGGGAATGGGAGGGGGATTTAAAGCAAATGGGAGATCAGGAAGGTTAAAGCAGACTGAGCGGAGGTGTTCAGCTAAACGATTGCCGAGCCTGCGCTTGGTTTCGCCGATATACATAAGTTGACACCTGGAATAGTGGATACTGTAGATGAGGTTGGAGGAGGTGCAAGTGAACCTCTGCCTCACCTGAAAAGACTGTCGGGGTCCTTGGATGGAATCGAGGGGGTAGGTAAAGGGATGGGTGTTGCATCTCCTGCGGTTGCAGGGGAAAGAACCTGTGGAAGGAGTGGTTTGGGTGGGAAGGGTTGCCAGGGAGTTGCGGAGGGAATAGTCGCTGCGGAAAGCAGAAAGGGGTGGAGATGGGAAGATGTGGCCAGTAGTAGGATACCGTTTGAGGTGGCGAGTGTTGGAGGATTATATCCTGTATGCGACGGCTGATGGGATTGTATTATTATTGGCTTTTAAGTGTTAACCATTCAGTATATTTCAACACTCACGCAATGTCAACTTGAAGAATACGTTTTGTGCATTACTCTCTCCTCCTGTGGCTACCATACTGACTACCCAGCATTAATGTTGAACCAAAAGGTTCAAAAACTTAACCTATGCGTAGATCTGCAGAGTGGATGCAATCTGAGGAAAATGTATTTTGTGCAGAAATTTTAAATGCCACTTACCAAAATAAATGGAAAAATTGCAGCAAGCCATTTACATTATCAAGTTGGGGAATCATTCATAGAAATGATTTATTGAGAATAGGGTGACTAGCACAACAGGATGTGAGGGAATGTTGTCTGATGATTAATGATGTATTGTAGCGGCACAAGCAGATATCGAACCCGGCGTTCGGAAGCCGCGGTCACGTGACTCGGGCGGGGCTGTTGTTTTCGCGCGGTTTTTCCCTTGCGCGCGTTAGTTCAGCGCTGACCACCGATGTGGCCAGACTTGTCTGTTAAACCTGTATGCTG
>CM075984.1:18843349-19030472 GCA_038087875.1 Malacoraja senta | reverse complement strand
GACATTTTCCAAGCTGCTGAGGAGTGTTTACCCGATGCCGGAGTTCCAGCTTTCCGGCAAAGAGGGCCTGAAAACCTCGGACTGGCTGCGGAGGCCACAAATAGGCCCCGACCTCAGGTGTTTCACAGAGGAAGAGGACTTAATTTTTTGTTGCATTTCCCCACAGTGGAAAATTTTGATTCTGTTGTGGGGGGAACGTTCTTGTTGAATTCTATAATGTGTTATGTCATTTTTCTGATTTTTAATTTTTCTATGGATGTATGGAAACTTTATTATTTCTTTTATTATTTCTTTTATGTAAAGCACTTTGGTTTCAACGCGAGTTGATTTAAACGTGCTATAGAAATAAAATGTACTTACTTACTTACTTACTAAGATCTTTTTCTTCAGTAGCAATATACAAGTTACTAATAGCGATGAATACACCCCCAGGAGAGTCCCCTTCCTTGTTTTTATTCTAAACACCTGGTAGAATGTTGGAAAATGTTGGAAAATGTACAGGTATTTGGGTTGGTAAGGGCCGGGATTTAGAAACATAGAAACATAGAAAATAGGTGCAGGAGTAGGCCATTCGGCCCTTCGAGCCTGCACTGCCATTCAATATGATCATGGCTGATCATCCAACTCAGTATCCTGTATCTGCCTTCTCTCCATACCCCCTGATACCTTTAGCCACAAGGGCCACATCTAACTCCCTCTTAAATATAGCCAATGAACTGACCTCAACTACCTTCTGTGGCAGAGAATTCCAGAGATTCACCACTCTCTGTGTGAAAAATGTTTTTCTCATCTCGGTCGAAAAATATTTCCCCCTTATACTTATACTTAAATATTTCCCCCTTATACTTAAACTGTGACCCCTATAAGATCCCCCCTCAATCTTCTAAATTCTAGCAAGTACAAGCTGAGTCTATCCAGTCTTTCTTCATATGAAAGTCCTGCCATCCCAGGAATCAATCTGGTCAACCTTCTCTGTACTCCCACTATGGCAAGAATGTCTTTCCTCAGATTAGGGGACCAAAACTGTACGCAATACTCCAGGGGTGGTCTCACCAAGACCCTGTACAACTGCAGTAGAACCTCCCTGCTCCTATACTCAAATCCTTTTGCTATGAATGCTAACATACCATTTGCTTTCTTCACTGCCTGCTGCACCTGCATGCCTACTTTTCCTAATCGGCCACCATTCAGATAATAGTCTACTTTCCTGTTTTTGCCACCAAAGTGGATAACCTCACAATTATCTACATTATACTGCATCTGCTATGCATTTGCCCACTCACCCAGCCTATCCAAGTCACCTTGCAGCCTCCTAGCATCCTCCTCACAGCTAACACTGCCCCCCAGCTCCGTGTCATCCGCAAACTTGGAGATGTTGCATTCAATTCCCTCGTCCAAATCATTAATATATATTGTAAATAGCCAGCGGGGTCCCAGCACTGAGCCTTGCGGTACCCCACTAGTCACTGCCTGCCATTCTGAAAAGCACCCGTTTACTCCTACTCCTTGCTTCCTGTCTGCCAGCCACATCAATACTGAACCCCAATACCGTGTGCTTTAAGTTTGTATACTAATTTCTTATGTGGGATCTTGTTGAAAGCGTTCTGAAAGTCCAGATATAACACATCCACTGGTTCTCCCTTATCCACTCTACTAGTTACATCCTCGAAAAATTCTATAAGATTCGTCAGACAAGAGATACAAGATACATTTATTTGTCACATGCGCCAGTTGGCACAGTGAAATGTGTGGTCACCATACAGCCATACAATAAAAATAAAGAACACAACACACGATAGAGTTCAACATAAAACATCCCCACACAGCAGAATCAAAGTTAGCCACTGTGAGGGAAGGCACCAAAGTCAGTCATCTTCCTCTAATGTTCCCCAATGTTCAGGCCCGCTCGCCGGGGTGATGTAAGTCCGACGTCAGGGCTGGGGGACCTCAGCGGCCTGGACATCAGTCGGCCACCTCCTACCGGAGTCCGCGGCCCCCAAAGTCCGCAGGCCATGCTCTGCGGAGATTCAACGCTGGCGGCCCTCGGTAAAGGGCCCCAGGACTCCGCGATGTTGTTCAGCGCCGCCCACGCTGGAAGCTCTCCCAAACCGCAGCTATACGATGTTGGAGCAGCGGCCCAACGCTCCGGAGCTCCAAACGGTGATCCAGATCGGCATCGCCCGCTCCGCGGTGAATTCAGCGCTGCGCCGCCGCTGTTGTTGCTCTGGTCCGGTTCCCGGTCCCCGGCAGGAAAGGCTGCTCCGATCCAGGAGGTAGGCCGCGAGGCGGGGGCCGAGGACGCGACTTGGAGAAATAGTTTCCCCCTTACCCTACCCCCCTCCCCCACATAGAAAAGTTAAAGTTTCCCCCCAAAACAGACTTTAAACTAACTAAAAAATAAAAAAAGATTGAAAAAACAAACAGACTGTAGGCAGTGGCTGCCGTCAATGCGGCGCCCCTAGTGGATGGGGCATGATTTACCTTTCATAAATCCATGCTGACTTTGTCCAATGATTTCACCACTTTCCAAATGTGGTGCTGCTATCCCATCTTTAATAACTGACTCTAGCAGTTTCCCCACTACCGATGTTAGACAAACTGGTCTGTAATTCCCCGTTTTCTCTCTCCCTCCCTTTTTAAAAAGTGGGGTTACATTAGCTACCCTCCAATCCTCAGCAACTACTCCAGAATCTAAAGAGTTTTGAAAAATTATCACTAATGCATCCACTATTTCTGGGGCTACTTCCTTAAGTACTCTGGGATGCAGCCTATCTGGCCCTGGGGATTTATCGGTCTTTAATCCATTCAATTTACCTAACACCACTTCCTGGCTAACCTAGATTTCACTCAGTTCCTCCATCTCATTTGACCCCCGGTCCCCTGCTATTTCTGGCAGATTATTTATGCCTTCCTTAGTGAAGACAGAACCAAAGTAGTTATTCAATTGGTCTGCCATGTCCTTGTTCCCCATGATCAATTCATCTGTTTCTGACTGCAAGGGACCTACATTTGTTTTAACTAATCTTTTTCTCTTCACATATCTATAACAACTTTTGCAGTCAGTTTTTTATCTTTCCTGCTAGTTGTCTTTCATAATCTTTTTTCCCTTTCCTAATTAAGCCCTTTGTCCTCCTCTGCTGGACTCTGAATTTCTCCCAGTCCTCTGGTAGGCTGCTTTTTCTGGCTAATTTGTATGCTTCATCTTTTGTTTTGATACTATCCCTGATTTCCCTTGTTATCCACGGATGCACTACCTTCCCTGATTTATTCTTTTGCCAAACTGGCAAAAGTTCATCCATGCAGTCTTTAAATGCCTTCCATTGCATATCCACCGTCAACCCTTTAAGAATCAATTGCCAGTCTATCTTGGCCAATTCACGTCTCATACCCTCAAAGTTACCTTTCTTTAAGTTCAGAACCCTTGTTTTTAGAATTAATTATGTCACTCTCCATCCTAATGAAGAACTCAACCATATTATGGTCACTCTTGCCCAAGGGGCCACGCACAACAAGACTGCTAACTAACCCTTCCTCATTACTCAATACCCAGTCTAGAATAGCCTGCTCTCTCGTTGGTTCCTCTACATGTTGGTTTAGAAAACTATCCCGCATACATTCCAAGAAATCCTCTTCCTCAGCACCCCTGCCAATTTGATTCACCCAATCTATATGTAGATTGCAGTCACCCATTATAACAGTTTTACCTTTGTTGCACGCATTTCTAATTTCCTGTTTGATGCCATCCCCAACTCCACTACTACTGTTAGGTGGCCTGTACACAACTCCCACTAGTGTTTTCTGCCCCTTAGTGTTTCGCAGCTCTACCCATATCGATTCCACATCCTCCAAGCTAATGTCCTTCCTTTCTATTGTGTTAATCTCCTCTCTAACCAGCAACGCTACCCCACCTCCTTTTCCTTTCTGTCTATCCCTCCTGAATATTGAATATCCCTGGATGTTCAGCTCCCAGCCTTGGTCACACTGGTGCATGTCTCCGTGATCCCAACTATATCATAGTCATTAATAGCTATCTGCACATTCAACTCATCCACCTTATTACAAATGCTCCTTGCATTGAGACACAAAGCCTTCAGGCTTGTTTTTACAACACTCTTACCCCTTATACAATTATGTTGAAAGGTGGCCCTTTTTGATTTTGCCCTAGATTTGTCAGCCTGCCACTTTTACTTTTCACCTTGCTACCTATTGCTTCTACCCTCATTTTACACCACTCTGTCTCTCTGCTCACACATTTAAGAAACCCTTTTCCTTTAATTCCACCCTCGACTATCCCATTTGACACCCCCCTCCCCTTATTTAGTTTAAAACCACCCGTGTAGCAGTGGCAAACCTGCCTGCCAGAATGCTGGTGCACCTGTTAAGATGCAATCCGTCCCTTTTGTACAGTTCCCCCTTACTCCAAAACAGATCCCAGTGATCTAAGAATCTAAATCCCTGCCCCGTGCACCAGTTCCTCAGCCACACATTCAGGTCCCGTATCTCCCTGTTCCTGCTCTCGCCAGCACGAGGAACTGGAAGCAAACCGGAGATAACTACCCTGGAGGTCCTGCTTTTCAGCATTTTTCCGAGCTCTCTAAAGTCACGCTGCAGAATATTCATCCCCTTCTTTCCGACATCATTTGTGCCGACATGCACTACCACTTCCGGATGTTCACCTTCGCCCTTGAGGATTTTCTGCACTCTGTCCGTGACATCCTGGATCCTGGCACCAGGAAGGCAGCACACCATCCTCGAATCCCTACTGTTGCCGCAGAAACCCCTGTCCGTACATCTCACAACGGAGTCTCCCACTACAATGGCGTTGCCTGACGTTGGCCTCTTTGGTTTTGGCTCAACAGCCCTTTTTGCTTCGCAAGCCAGTCCACCGCTCAGTGTAATAACGTCTTCTGTCCCGACAGCTTCTAAGTGGGTGTACCTGTTCACAAGAGGTACAACACCGAGGACGTTTGCATTCCATGCTTCACTCCCTTTCTCACCGTCACCCACCTTCTCTCTTCCAGTACCTTAGGTGTAACAATCTTACTGTAGGACTTGTCGAGGAATGACTCAGTTTCTCGGACGAACCTGAGGTCATCCACTTGCTTCTCCAGTTCCCAAACACGGTCCTTCAGGAGCTGTACCTGGATGCACTTCTCACATTTGTAGCAGCCAGAGGCACCAGCAGTGTCCTAGACCTCCCACATACTAAAAGCATCACACTGAATCAGCTTGCCTGACATCTACTTCTTTCGTCTCTCCCTGTCCAGCATTTTGCGTAACCTCCTCTCCTCGCCGAAGACTCTCGAGCGAAAGACTAACACTTTTCTCACAGGGCACTTCCCTCACAAGGCCGCTCCCTCACTGCCATTCCCTAAGTGCCGTCTTGCTTATATTGACTGATAAATTGCCTAATTTAACAATTTACAAACCAAATTCCTCAGTTTTCAACTGTTTTCCCCCTCTGACTCACTTCTAACTCTCCTCCGACTCGGGCTAGAGACAATTAGTGTTTTCTCCTGCTTCTCTTTGTTGCTGTTGCTTCCAAATCCATGGGAGCTCTGAGTAAAATCTGCCTGTGCTTTGACTCTCCTTTTCAACTGTTTTCCCCCTCTGACTCACTTCTCTACAATGCTACATCTCCAACAAGCACGATAATTAAGAAAGTATAAGTCACTGGTCTTAAATTAATTTTAGTCAGGATTCTCCCTTCCATTGCTGTAGACCTACAAGATGACTGAATAACAAATTGAAACAAACTCACCCGGTCTTCGAAGGTATTTTCTAGAAGTAAAGGTGTAGTCCATTGCTCAGGAAAAGTGTGGTCCGATATTTCCAATAGTGGGTTGTTAGCGATTCTATTCAGTATCAGTAATGTGATTGCAATCCATGATGTTTTACGTAGCTCAAACTGTGCATGTGCCATGTTGCCATTTGTTGGGTGTCAGTGATTGGATATCCAAGTGATATTTAGTGATTGAATATCCAAGTCCCAATGTAGCGTTAAAAATACATACAACGGTGAAAATTTACAAAATAGTAATACCTAATAGTCCACAATAAAATGCTAATGTAATTGTACTATTTTCACGAAATACTGTAAAATTCTATTGCACTACACGAAGTTTTAAAAATGGCCCCTGACATTAAATTAAAGATAGCCGCCAACAAGTCTCAGTCAGTAAAATATGCAATATGCATTCTTCCGCTGCTGCCATATAGGTTTAAAAATATCCAAACTGTCAGATAATATCAAAATAATATCAAAATCTACATTAAAAAGGTTAAAAAGGGTAAAAACAGGAAATATCCCGCGAGATTTGCGGAGCTCAAAATCACTACGTCCATTCATTGACTTGCTTTTTGAGAACAGGCAAATGCAGGCAATCCATGCCATAATTTATATGATAGGGCAAATTTTACAATATCCATAACTTTTAAAACTTATTGAGCTGGTCAAATTATTTTCATTGTAATATAATATTTCAGTTACTGTTTCATTTTTTAAGATTGTTAAATCACTTTAATAAAATAATGCTTTGTAAAACACTTCATAAATTTCAAGCATGTTCATGTTTTTATTATGATTTATTACTTAACTTTGATTTTGAGGCCTCCACATCCTTCCAGTAATGGGGCCTCCAGAACTGTCCACAATATTCCAAATGCAACCTATCCAGAATTCTATAAAACTGCAACAAGACATGACTCTTATACAAAATTTCTCTGCTGATGAAGGCAAGCATACCATACACATTCTTTACCACTCTTCTTCTTCTTGCGTATGGCGTGCACAGCCTAAAGTTGTAGGACAACTTGTTCTATTTGATCTTATTTGATTGTGCACGCCGGGTTGATTGCATTCGTCGAAACAGAGCGGACCACGTGAAGGTTGCAATCTTCCACCTCACCACTCTATCTACTTGTATTGACACTTTTAAGGAGTTTTGGATCTGGACTCCAAGATCCTACTGCACTACAATGCTGTGAAGGGACTTGCAACTAACTGTTTTTTTACACTTATGTTCAAACTCTCAAAGTGCAACACAACACTTTCTTCGATTAAAGTCTACCTGTTAAATCTCCGCCCATTTCTATGCCTGATATATAGCGCATTGTATACTTTGACAGCCTTCCCCACTGTCCACTAATTTTGGCGTTGTCTGCAAATTTACTAATCAACCCATCTACATTTATTCACCCGCTGAGTTTCTCCAGCATTTTTGTCTACCTTTGATTTTCCAGCATCTACAGTTCCTTCTTAAACCCCATCTACATTTCTGTCCAATTTGTTGATATACATCACAAACAATGGAGGTTCTAGCAGAAATCCATGCAAAACTCCAATCGCCCTTCTACCACAACCCTTTGTCATCTGTGAGTAATTTTTCCTGGGTTATGGTCATCAACCAACAAACGACATAATGAAGCTTCTAGTACAATATGTTTATGTTAACTTTTATGTAGTTGTTTGTCTTATTGCTTTTTTTCCATATGGCTGTATGGTAATTTGCATATCACTGTACCTTAACTGGTACAATAAAAGACCTTTGAACCATTTGAAACTTTTGAATATCAAAAAGACAACTGATGCAAATTTTGGAAAGTTTGCTTCAGAAAGGAAGCATTCCCAAAGGAAGGGAAAGAAAATTGGAGATTCCACTTTACCTTTCACTCTTTTTTTTAGATGCTATACATGAAATGAGTTTAGTATATGACCATCAACAAAGATATATGCAAGGGCATCATGACAACAAATATAGAGAGAAAAACGTTTTTTAAAAAAAGCAAAAAGATCTAAGCATGACAAATTTATTGTTCAACAATTCCCCACATTAAAGGGAAACATCTGCTAAAGCAATTCTAGGTAGTGCCTCCAGAAATAAGCATATCTGTTCATTTTCAGCAGCTCACTTCATGTACAAACAATCACAGCAACATCTAAATGTCACATGATTGCAATACCTGACAGTAAACCAATCATAAACTTCATCATTGTATTTAGTGCATGTTTAGTGATGCTCCAAAGTTGTCCAAAGGAATGGTACACCAAACAGTAATAAAACAATCCTGCAATGAAATTGGTTTGAAAGTGATTTTCAGCCATGCCAAGTTCTTCAGGATGTCTCAATTGCTTCAGTGTTGTTTACTTCTTACCAAATGTCAGCTTGGATGACAATTCATGATTACCGGTAATTTAATAAGTTATAGCAAAGGTAGCACTACCAAGGTATTTACAATATATATTCATTAAACTGAATGAGTATACTCCTGAATTAGTAGAGTCACAAACTCTTATGAAGCGAAATATCTGCATGCTTACACTATTATTTAATGTGATTATCTTTTGTTCATACTAGAAATGAACAGTAGCCCTGGGCATTATTTGGTGGGGGGGGGGGGGGGCTTCTCCTGCTCTGCTGTTGTGACTTTGCCAAAAGTACTACTTACTTGTGTTTCCGCTGTGACAGCTGAGTGAGAGCCAAGTTATGGAAGCCAAAGACATTTCTCCACTACAGTAGATATTTTGTTAATCGCCTCTTTGGTAATGTTATACGAGATATGACAATAGCCTCTTTGATAATGTAATAAATTATTTTTCTAATAATGCCATTTAACAAACGGCATTTCAAATTGCGTTGAAATATCACTTTAATACAATAAACATTGTAAGGTACATCTAAATGCCGAAATTTAAAGTAAGGACAATAAACCAATGTGAAGACAAATTATATAAAGCTTGATCAGAGATGTAGGGTTCTGGGAACATGTTAACAATGGAAGTAGATGTAAAAACACGTTTCAGAGGGGATTCCAGAGCTTGGGCCTTAACAGCTGAATCTGAATCTGGAGTAATGGGAATTACACCAGCACAAAACATCTCTCTTACATCTATTCTGACACAAACACTTTTGAAAAATAACCCTTTCTCTCCCACTAAATAAAATATATACCAATAAGGGGATGAATTTTCTTGGCTTCCATACATCCCAGTGATGCCTCTTGACCTTCAGAATGCTTCTTGCATTTTGTGTTTTAAATGTCCTTCCATTCCATTGTTTCTGCAATATCTTCCCTTTCCCTTCACCAGATTTCCCTCTCTTAATATTTAGCATAGCTCTCAATCAATCAATCAATCAAATACTTTATTGTCATTCAAATATACACCAACAAATTCATCTGTTTTATTTCGCACATTTATCCAATCATTCTCTTTCTTCATAAGTAGAACAGGGAGATTATTTTCTTGACGTATCTTCCACCCCACTGATTAATAGATCATCTTCATGTTCATAAGTTTTAGGAGCAGAATTAGACCATTTGGCCCATCAAGTCAATTCCGCCATTCAATCATGGCTGATCTATCTTTCTCTCAACCCCATTCTTCTGTCTTCTCCCCATAACCCCTGATACCCATATTAATCAAGAATCTGTCAATCTCTGCCTTAAAAATATCCATTGACTTGGTAAGTATCCAAGTATGAAGTCACCACAAGACAAATCGTTCTCTCCTCTCCTCTTCCAGTATTCCAAAGGGATCATTCCCTCCAGAATGCTTTGGTTCAAGAGTCAAGAGACAAGAGTACTTAGAGCAGCTTTTTATTTACTGCAGCATAGGCAGATTAAATGCAACAACAACAACAACTTAAAAAATAAATAATAAACTATTAGCTATTCTGAGCTGGGTCATGACAGTTCAAAAAATGAAAGTATGTTGAGCAACCATACTGTAAAGTCCATAGTGGCTTGATGCTGAGAAAGATCTATGGTTAGAATTGTGCAGGGTGGTTCTTGAATCCAATGTTCGATGAAGAGAAGTTGTTCTTGAAACTGGAGGTCACGGTTCTCAGGCCCCTGAACCTTCTTCTCAATGGTAGCACCCAAATCAGAGTGTGGCCAGGGTGGAATGGGTCTTTGATAATATTAGCTGCCTTCTTGAAGCTTCCAACCACAGCAATAAATATTCCCCTTCTCATGGCCCTTTCCCGTGTATATGTCTGAAATGTAACACCACCATTTTAACTTCTTTTCTGTTATCCAGAGTGCCAAACACTTTTTCCAGGTGAAGTTTCAATTTGACCTCCACTATATTGGGGAAGCTAAACACAAATTGGGAGGCAGATTTGCATGATACCACAAGAGGATTTTTATATTTGTCACTTCAATTTTCAATTTTAGCCTCCTACAATGTTCACTAAAGCGTGATGTAAAATCAAGAAGCAGCTTATCATCTCATTTAAAGTCCAATTGAGCATATTATAGCTTTTTGGACTCAATACTGATTTCACCAATTTCAGATAATTAGCCATTGCAGCAATGCATCTCACATTTCCAGCAATCAGTTTGCTTTTCTCACTTCCCTTCTGGTAATTTCATATTTCATCCATCTGTTCCTATTTAAACATCTCCCAGCACAACTTATGTTCTTTACTAGCTTTTACCATTCTCTTTCAGCCAGAACAACCACCATTCAATCATTCCAAGTCTCCAGCCATCACAGATTTTTTATGTCCAGCGCTGTCCCTTTCTCTAGAACTTTTCTTAAACTTTTCCTAATTCTGTTGAAAGATGATTGATCTGAAACAGAACGCTATTTCTCTCTCCAATATAGATACCTGACCTGTTGTGTGTTTCTAGCATTTACTGTGTTTATTATGAAAATGTTTCAGTTGATTGTTAGAGAACTTGGTGTCACTATAAGTGGGTAAGTAGATGGCTGTTGACTGAATGATATTTGTGGCAATTAACATACTGTGGGGATGTTGGAGTTGGTGGAATGAGAGTTTTAGATTATTAGATAGAATAAACCACAGTGAAGTGACCTAAGATATTCACAGGAGTGCTACCTGGACAGTTAGGCTTTAGGGTGTGCATAAAGATAGAAACAGAGGTGGAGAGTTTGATGGAGAGTATTTCAGAATTTATGGTCTTAGCACCTGAAGGAATGGTTGTCAAATTTATTAAAATCAAGATGTTAAAAAATAAATATAGTGAGCTTATAGCCATTTCTCACAAGTCATGACCTTACATTTTCATATCACTTCATTAACAGTTGTTCCTTCATTTTAAATATGTTGGCATCATATCGAAATCGGAAACTGACCCATGCCATCGCTAAGATTTCAGATGGAATTAAGCACAAAAGGAAGCACTTTTCACAGATTCAATCAGTAGCTTGTCATTCAATGCATTAAAACATTTAAACTATCATTCCCATCATCATCTGATGTAATGTATTATGATGACTTGGGCTCCTTGAACAAACTTAGAATTTTGGCTTAAATGTTTCCCTTAACTACATCTGACCAATGGATTTGATGCAAAAGACAGCATTATAGAAACAATGAGGGTTAAGAGTCAAATTAAGAATCATGAGTGTCTATTTGTCATATGCACCTAATATAAACTAGACCAATAAAATCTTTACTTGCTGCCGCTTTATAAGCACGTTAGTTGCATCAACAGTAAGAATAAATATACAGTAAATTATCAGTTACTCTAAGGCAACTTGACCATGATAGCACAAACACAAAGTACATAGAACAACCATAATAGTGCAAAGTCCATGGTTCAGTAGGGTTGAGGTAGTTGTGATTTGTGTTGTGGTGAGGATTGTGCAGACTAGTTCAAAAACCTGATGTTAGATAGAGTTAATGGAGCTCAGCCTCATATGTAAGAAAGAACTGCAGATGCTGGTTTAAATCAAAGGTAGACACAAAATGCTGGAATAACTCAGCGGGACAGGCAGCATCTCCAGAGAGAAGGAATGGGTGACATTTCGGGTCGAGACCCTTCTTCAGACTGATGTCAGGGCGAGACAAAGATAGAATTTAGTCGGAGACAGTAAGACTGGTGGGAGAACTGGGATAGAGAGGGAAAGCAAGGGCTATCTGAAGTTAGAGAAGTCAATGGCAAAATATGAGGTGCTGTTCCTCCAATATGCGCTGGGCCTCACTCTGACAATGGAGGAGGCCCGTGACAGAAAGGTCAGATTAGGAATGGGAGGAAGATTTGGAGTGCTGAGCAACCGGGAGATCAGGTAAGTTAAGACGGACTTAGCGGATGTGTTCAGCGAAACGATCACCGAGCCTGCGCTTGGTCTCGTCGATGTAGAGAAGTTGACACCTGGAACAGTAGACGTGGTTGGAGGAGGTGCAGGTGAACCTTTTGCATATATGCATGGAGTCGAGGGGGTAGGTAAATGGACAGCGGTTGCAGGGGAAAGTACCTGGGGAGGGGGAGGTTTGGGTGGGAAGGGACAAGTTTAGGGGGTTTCGGAGGGAATGGTCTCTGCAAAAAGCAGAAAGGGGTGGAGATGGGAAGATGTGGCCAGTAGTGGGATCACGTAGGTGGTGGCAAAAATGTTGGAGGATTTTATGCTGTATGCGATGGCTGATGAGGTGGACGTTGAGGACAAGGGGGACTCTGTCCTTGTTAAGAATGGGTAGGGAGAGCCTCATCCATAATGGAAGAGGAGAACCCACGTTTCCTAAAGAATGAGGACATCTCCAGTGCCCTGGTATGGACCAACTCATCCTGGGTGCAGATGCGGCATAGACGGAGGAATTGGGAGTAGAGGATAGAGTCTTTACATGAAACAGGGTGGGAAGAAGTGTAGTCTAGATAGCTATGGGAGTCAGTAGGTTTGTAGTAGATTTCGGTCAATAGTCTGTTTCCTGTGATGGAGATGGTGAGATCTAGAAATGGTTGGGAGATGTCAGAGATGGTCCAAGTGAATTTGAGTGCAGGATGGAAATCAGTGGTGAAGTTGATGAAGTCAGTGAGTTCAGCATGGGTGCAGGAGGTAGCACCAATGCAGTCATCAATGTAGCAGAGGTAGAGTTTGGGGATAGGGCCAGTGTACGCCTGGAACAGTGAATGTTTGATGTACCCTACAAAGAGGCAGGCAAAGCTTGGGCCTATGCGAGTGTCCATAGCTACACCTTGGATTTGGAGGAAGTGGGAGGAGTCCATACCAGGGCATCGGAGATGTCCTCATTCTTTAAGAAACGGGGGTTCCCCTCTTCCATTAGGGATGAGGCTCTCACTAGGGACTCCTCGATATCCTTCCGCTCCACTCTTGCTCCCCCTCCCCCCATTTGTAACAAGGACAGTCCACGTTGTCCTCACCTTCCACCCCATCAGCTGTCACACAAAGCATATAATCCTCCAACATTTTTGCCACCTCCAACGTGATCCCACTACTGGCCACACCTTCCCATCTCCACCCCTTTCTGCTATCCGCAGAGACCGTTCCCTCCGAAACTCTCTGGTCAACTTGTCCCTTCCCACCCAAACCACCCCCTGCCCAGGTACTTTCCCCTACAACCGCAGGAGATGCAACACCTGTCCCTTTACCTCCACCCTCGACTCCATCCAAGGACCCAAACAGTCTTTCCAGGTGAAGCAGAGGTTCACCTACACCTCCTCCAACCTCATCTACCGTATCCATTGTTCCAGCGGCCAACTTCACTACATCGGCGAGACCAAGCGCAGGCTCGGCGATTGTTTCGCTGAACACCTCTGCTCTGTCCGTCTTAACTTACCTGATCTCCCGGTTACTCAGCACTTTAACTCCCCTTCCCATTTCCCAATCTATCCTCTCTGTCCTGGGCCTCCTCCATTGTCAGAGTGAGGCCCAGCACAAATTGGAGGAACAGCATCTCATATTTCGCTTGGATAGTTTACACCCCAGCGGTATGAACATTGACTTCTCTAATTTCAAATAGTCCTTGCTTTCCCTCTCTCTCCCCTCGTCCTTCCCAGTACTCCCACCAATCTTACTGTCTCCGACTATATTCTATCTTTGTCCCGCCCACTCTCCTGACATCTGTCTGAAGAAGGGTCTCGACCTGAAATATCACCCATTCCTTCTCTCCAGAGATGCTGCCTGTCCCGCTGAGTTACTCCAGCATTTTGTGTCTGCTCTCAGCCTCATGCTAGTCTTTGATGATATTGCCATATATCGTGTTTACCATGTGTAAAACATATTTATGACAAGAACTATCAAAATAACGTGAAAGTTTGATTATATTCTAACATGAATAGCATGAAAAATAAAGTATTTCACTGTATCTCTCTATACGTGACGCCAATAAACCAACATCAAAAGTGATCATCACTTATTTACAAAAATATATAAATAATACAGAATAAATCAAAAATGAAAATAATTGTTGTTTGACAGCTGACAATATAATTAACTGTGGAAGAGCATGAAATCATCTTAGGATATTGGAAGATCATCAAAGTGTCAATTCTAAGGTTTATGGTGGACAAATTTCTCAGTCGTTTGTAGATTGATGATTTTACTGGTACCTCTGCTTTGCTGAAATTTTGCTGGGAAAAGGTCCATGGGTAATATTTATTCACCAGTAATCATATAGAATTGCTGGAAACAAAATGTAATAGTTTTACCGGTGAAGTGTTGGCATGCCAAACATTTTGGGACCATCAAAACTGAATCTAACCCTGTTCTTACTTAATGACCACAGATCTAAAATTTTAATAAGTCTCAGTGGTGGGGTGTCAAGATTCCTCCAGCAGCAAATGGAGGTGGGGGATATTTGTGCATAAAATAAACTTAGTTATTAACAAAACAGGCTCTGATGTGGGAGTAGTATGTATAAGAGTAGAAGTACTGTAATTCCTGGTTCAGTCAAGTTCTTTAAATTTGCTAGTTTATCAATCATTTTAATTACAAGGTATAAAAGTTCTGTAAGCTCTAGAATCAAACAACATGAGAACTTCAGCAGGTCATAAAGCATTCAATTCACCAAATCTTCCTATATTAGGTATTCACTACACATTCAATGTGTTCTTGTATTAAGTATTCCCTGCACATATGCATCACATTGATGCTTCCATTGAGAGGATGAGAGAAAAGGCTTCTTTCAGTGTTATTTTTTCTAGTGAAACACAACATTGAAGATTTGGCATCACATGTAGTATCCAACACTATCTGGTAGGAACAGATGCCTTTTGCTGATAAAGGAGTGCTTCCTATAGTAAGCAGTTTGCATGGTAGAATGAAATCTGGAATCCTATATAAGTCAACAAAAATGGCATATGCCTGCTTCTAAAGCTAATGCTCCCTGTAAGGCATCATATGAAAAGGAAAACATGATTAGCCAGAGGGTGTGCTCCAAAAGAGCTCATGCACAAGAGGCTATAGATCCGTTGATGTAAGGATAGAAATTACTGTTGCCAATATTAGCAGATGAATGCTCAATGCATTTATTAAGCTCTTAGCCAGTCTGCAAATCCCCAACCCACTCGCAAATAAAACTTGGTGCATTGCTACATTAAAAAATCTATTTTTGCTTGATCCTTATAGTAATCTTTCCCAACTCTTTTACTACCATTCAGCCATCAGTTAGTAGTATCTGCTATCTCCCCACTCGGGCATACTTGGACGTTGAATATATTAAAGGTAATACATAAATCTATGTTTTCCCCAATTGAGGATTACATGATGCAAATTGATTTTTTTTAAAGCAATAAATTAGGTCAGTTATAGAACTGCATTAAACAATTCTTACTGTATATCATTGATCTTAATGAAGCACAGAAATGAACCCAGAGGCTGCTGTTATTACAAAGTAATCTGCAAAGAACATAGCATCTCAAAAGGGGTAAATGCATGTCAGAATATTCTCATTTTAGCATAAGATTTCAATATTCACCCTGTTTTCACAATCTGAAGAGGTAATATGCCAACAGCGGTATGGTGGCACAGCAGCTAATGCTGCTGCTTCAAAACTCCAGTAACCTAGGTTCACCCTGACATGTGTGGAGTTACCACATTCTCTTTTTGATTGTGTGGGTTTCTGCCAAGTACTCTGCCAAATCCCAAATATATGCTGGTAGGTGAATTGGCTACTATAGACTACCATTTAGTGTCAGTATAAGAACAAAATGTGAGAGGGATAAGTTGAAAGGAAATAAGGGGAATGGGCTTGCTCTTTAGGGAGCTAGCATGGACTTGATAGATTGCATGGCCTCCTTTAGTGTCACAGAGGTAAAAATAACCCATCTGTTCCATTGGTAAAGCAAAAGGATTTGCTTCCATATATTAACATTACGTGGCTTACCAAAAGTTAAATTCTTTATCAAATCTTTATCAATCTAGCTTGTGAGATTATTGAAAAAATATTTTAAATGTAGTTTCCTTTATAAATAAATAAGAAAGTATTGGACAATTAATGATGTCCTTGCCAGCAATATCTAAATCCTAAAATGTTTTTTCTTTAAACACCAACTTTAAAATACACGTTGTGGATTAATCAGCCTAAGAACTTCAACGACTTCATATAAAATGTCCAACTGCATCACTGGCTGCTCAAACCATTCGGCACTACTTACAAACTACATCAATCATAACTTGGTACCAAAAACCTTATGCCTCACTATGTTCTGACATTTATAGTCTTCCACATCTCACATTTATATATCAGTTTATGCACAATTCCAGCTATTTCATCATGAAAGGGATATAATTGAAACACATTATGTGTTTCATTTTTCTCGCAGGGCAAGGTGGTGCCGACTTAATAGTAGCAGCAGCCAACTAGTGGATGAAAGGAGACACAAGAGACAGCAGATGCTGGACAATGGAGCAACGAATAATCTGCTGGAGAAACTCAGTGGGTTGAATTGCATCTATGGCGGGGATCATCTCATCCACCTGAAGGATAAAGTGTAATCAATGTGGTAGTACTTGCATTGATTGTGGATTGTGGTGATAGGGCTAATGTGTCCTATACTAAATCATCCTTGTTAAAACTCACTTCTCCCTCATTCCATGTTCTCTTCTGCTTTACAAAGTGCAGATGGTACACTTCTTAATTTTGCACTCCTACCATCCGTTCTTTTCTTACAGAAACAATACTATGTTTGTGTTTTTCTCTTTTTCATATTATCAAAAAGTATAACCTTCTCCCTGACAGGTGGTCAAAGTTGAAGAGCATAAAGATGTAAACACATCATAACTTGGTAAACACATTGTAATTTGATTAACCCAGCCACAAGATCAAAAACTGATACCGCTCCTGCATGAAGAACCAACTTGAAAGTGGAATCTACAAGTTAATAGTCACAAGACATGGGTTCGCTGAAACTATGGGGCACACTATAGGAGATTTGTTATTGTACATAAATAATGTGTTGTGCATTTGGTAAAATTGTTTGAAAGCCTTCAGGTATATCAAAGAGCAGTAGTTCACACAAGAATTCAGGTTGGAGCCTATTCATTTCATAAAGTTCCGAAAATAAAGAAAGGAATTGGTGTCGATGGGTGCTAGATGATCTGCATCGACTCAAAAGTACATAAAGCTCATTGAATCCACTTGGCAATGACCAAACATGAATTTATCTCCCACTATTCGCTGTATGAATCAAAGCAAAGAGCAGCTCGGAAGTTACAAAAAAATATCCAATCCAAGTAGAGTTGACCAATTACAAAGATTATTAAATCACCGAGACTTACATTACTGTCTCCTTCATACCAAATGTGATTTGTGAAATAATTTCTAGGGCATATTTTTCTCATGCTTTGAATATAATACTTAATAATAATTATCACTTTATTTTCATGGTAAAGAATAAGAAAAACAATCTTAATGGATGAAAAATCATTGACTTGGGTAATATAATTTCCTGTATAAGCTTCTGGAAAATGCCACCAGTGGTTTCAAAGTCAAATCACTGGTGCTCATGATTCATTATTACCAAACATTATCATCTTCTGATACTATGTATGGCCCCAAAATTGTTTTTGTCTTTAAGAGTCTTAATTTTAACACTAAAACAAAAAAAACAAATCAAATTTTGTGTTTTAGCAGATAGAAAGTCAACTGAATTGTCAACTTCATCAGTTGCCAATAAACCATCATTATAGTGGAATTTTTGAAACAAGCTGTTCCAAGCTCTGCCAGAACTTAAGTTTGCCTGAAGAATTTCCTTTAAAGTGATAAAACTGCTTTAAAGTGTGAGTGTCTGATCTCGCTTCCAAATGCTAACTATGCTTTTGCTCCTTTTTTTCTGGAATATTCATTTCTATACAACATTGGGATGCAAACAAGAAATATTAACCTTTTTTGCCTCTTGGTATTAATATCATTCCACTACTTAGCTTTCCTAAACTCAATGGAGCTAATTGAACTTTAACAAAATTAGACTTTAAACAATTAGAATAAACCTTTTGCTAATGAGAGTTTGGCTCAATTGTAATCATCTTTATTTAGATTATAAACTTGGAGGGTCAGATACCATAATGGGATAAAGAACATAAGGGATGATTTTGTGAACCTATTATACTCACTATTGGTGAAATATACTGTAGGCAGAAGGTAATGACTGTGGAAACTTCTTATACTGTCAGAACTAGTAGAGAAACAATATACAATCATGTATATATTAATAACTTTTAAATTACATTTGATCAGTTATATGGATAGAAAGGTTTTAAAGGGCTAAGGATCAAATCAGGCAAAGGAAACTCGTTCAATATGCCATCTTGGTAGTGGTGGGCCGAAGTGACTGTTTCTATATTTTCTAGCTTTATCATTCTATAAACATAAGCTAATCCGTGGAAAACAAAATAAGGAAAAGAGGTGATATTTTTAATATAATAAGTTGTTCTTTGCAATTAAAAAAAACTGAACAGCAATAGAGACATATTCAATGTAAAGTCCCTGTCCCACTTAGGAAACCTCTGGTGACCTTGCCCACGACCCTAGGTTTCCATAAGGTCGCCGGAGGTTTTGGTCACTCGCCTGGAAAGCCTCGAGCTGGATCGACCGAAGCATGAGCTGCATCTACCGACCGCACACACACACAAACACATCGTGAAGGTGGGGGCCATGGAGAGCGGAGGAGTGCTGTCTGTGCGATGAAGAAGAAGGTAAACGGCTGCCACAGAGCATGGTAAGTCCTTTAGAGAGCGCGGAGAGGAGGGAGAAGGGGAGAGAAGCTGAGAAGAGGGGTGAGAGAAGGGGAGAGAGAGGGGGGGAGAAGGGGGAGATAAGTGGGGAGAAGGGGAGAGAAGGGGAGGCGAAGGGGAGGCGAAGGGGAGGAGAAGGGGAGGAGAAAGGGGGGGAGAGGGAGTGGAGACAGTTTTAAGAAGTTTAATAAAGTTTAACGGGCATTTTACCTACCGGTGGGTCTTCTAGGTTGTGAAACTCCAATGAGCCAATCAAAATGGCCGGTCAGCGAAGGAGATGGCCTTCGACTGCCTGTAAGTAAATAGCGACCCCACTCCACTGGCGTCGACCAAACGGCAACCTATTTTTAGTCGAGGCCGGTTTTGATCATGTTGAAACAATCGAAGCAACCAAGAAGAAGCCTCGACCACGTGGAAACCACTTTCAACCATTAGGAAGAGTGACCAAAACCTCCGGCGACCTCATGGAAACCTTGGGTCGCGGGCAAGGTCACCAGAGGTTTCCATTCAGGTTTCCTAAGTGGGACGGGTTTAACTGTTAAAAGGGAACTTGATATCAGCTTGAAAAGGGCAAAATATATGGAAAACATACAGGGGATCCAGACTAATTGGAATGCTCTACTAAAAAACAATATGGGCACAATGGGCTAAATTACTTCATTTTCTACTGTATGACTCTGAGTCTGAGGATTGCAGCAATTCAAGAAGGCACCTCACCATCATCTTCTCAATGACAACTAGATTGGCCAATTAAATGCTGACTTAGCCAGTGACGTTCATATTCCTTGAATGAATAATAAAAGTGTTGGTCATAAACAAGATATTCTTATTTAGTTTGCCTGCAAGAACATTGGTGCAAGCAGGGAGCTCACTTTGGTGTAGAGAAATGTCATTGCCCAGACTATCTAGCTTGCATTTGCTCTACATTGATGAATTTCTCTGTGAAATACTATGCTCAAATTGACTGTGCCACTTTCAGAGTGTTTTTTCTCATAATCTATTGCACATTCTTTTAGTCCCTGTAGGTCTTTAGGACTAACAGTTCCCAACGCAAGGAAGAGCTGCTGCTGAATAATGGACACTGTTATGATGGGAGATGCTTCCAGGGATCAGAGCTGCCTGGACAAGCTGTTGAAGAACAATGATCACAAAAGGCATTTGTTATGCATGGAGAACCTTCTGGCAGAAGTAAATGTAGGAAATGCTAAAAAAACACTCAGCAGGTTAGGCAACATATATTCATATTGAAGACCATCAGAGTGGAATGGATTAATTTCCTGTCTTAATATTGATGTGAGATAATAGAAATGCAGCTCTATGACTCTTTTCCATCATTTATATTTAAGATGAATATGCCTACCCATGTTTTATATCCATCAGAATTTGGAGCAAGAAATCCCGGAAATGAAGCTAGCAGCTGGCACACTGTGCAATTGCCAAAATAACAGCTATTTCTCACCATTCTTACAAACAGCACAGAGATTATGTCTGCCAGTTAAGATAAAAATCTAAGAAAGTCCAGACCCATAACTTCTGTTCCAATGTACCGTGTTATGTTAAATATCCAATAACATTTTGAAGAAAAGTTGTTTTTCCTGGGGCAACTTTCCGATATCAACAATTGATTGCTAAAAGCAAATTAAGTTATTAATGGTCAATGCTATATTGATAAAGAATATACAACCCATTGTTTCTGCACTTAAATAAGTTTTCCCAAGCCCATAATTACTCACACTATTATATT
This sequence comes from Malacoraja senta, assembly GCA_038087875.1. NCBI lineage: Eukaryota > Metazoa > Chordata > Chondrichthyes > Rajiformes > Rajidae > Malacoraja > Malacoraja senta. Next base: position 19,009,788 of record CM075984.1, on the reverse strand, counting down.
TCTCCTGTGAACATATGTCAAGCAAATCTGGGGCTATTTGTTTGGATTCAGATGAGTATAGATTCAGATTAGTTTATTGTTATATACATCAGAGTGCTCAATGAAGCTCCCAATTACAAAAGCTATTATTAAAGTCACTCTGTCACAGATTGTCTTTTTAAGTCTTTCACTGGATGGTCCTAATGTCCAGTCTTAACAATTCCACGGGTATTTGTTCTTGGATCTGGGAAAAACGTATTAGTAAGAAAAGTGACATCTCTGCCCAGGCATTTTAAACAATGAGGAGCCCCTCAGCTATCAAACAAGCAAATATTTCCGTAGAACATTTTAGACTGATAGCTCCAGAGCAGAAGACAGAAAAAGAGGAAAGTTGCTTCTATTTCTTCCAGCTGCCATATTAAAGTGCAATCTGAAAAGAGTTTACAGAATTAATTTCAAGCAGGCCCACTTTGGACATGCTAAAATCTTGTACCTTGTGACACATTCAGGTGGGAATAATGCAGACTGACAAGGGTACTCAGGTGTCACAGCAGTAAATTGCTCTTAAATTAACTTTAATCATCAAGATATTGTGCCATTTTAAATTAGTTCTTCAAAACTGTTTCCTCCATCGTTTATTATCTATCTATCTATCTATCTATCTATCTATCTATCTATCTATCTATCTATCTATCTATCTATCTATCTATCTATCTATCTATCTATCTATCTATCTATCTTCTTGTGCTCTTCCGGTTTGCGTGATTTTTCTATTTGCGCAAAAATGGTACGCGGTATCGCTATGATTTTTCGCCAGCTCACTCACCGTTCTCATGTGCTGCGAGTGCAACAAGTTTCATTCCGATCGGTGGCATATTGTAAAAGTTAGCAAGGTTTAAAAAGTGTAAAAACCGCGCATGTGCAGATTGGTCTCCTCTCCTGTCAGCCACCCGGGACGGCGACGCCCAGGCCGGGATGGCGACACCTCTTCAGGCGCACCATCGCCACACTGATTGGCCAGCTCCTCTGTCACAATAAAGCTGAAGGAGCGGAGCGAGCAGAGTGCGGAGCGGACAAGAGCCTGGCCGACTGCGAGGCCAACTGCTGCAACCTCGAGATCCTGAGAAGCGAGGAGGGAGAGTGGGGGGGATTGTGGGAGCCGGTCGCGGATGGGGCTGGGCGCTGGTGAGGCCGGGGCCGGGCGCTGGTGGGGCTTGGACTGGTCACTGGTGGGGCCGGGCGCTGGTGAGGCCAGAGCTGGGCGCTGGTGGGGCTGGGGCTACGTGCTAGTGGGGCTGGGGCCAGGCGCTGGTGTGGCCGGGGCCGGGCACTGTTGGGACCGGGCACTGGTGGGGTCGGGCACACCACCCACCAGCTCCAGCCCCTTCCCCTCACTGTCTCCTGCCCTCTTCCCCTGTGATACCCCCTGCTCCCCCATGGCTCTTCCTCCATCTTTTCTCCAAGCTCTCTCACCCCCACATTACCCTCCCTCGCCCACACAGCCCCCCTCCCCCCTCACAACCCCCTCCCCCCCACACATGAAGAGGAGGGGGTAGGACGGCTGGGGGATGAGGGGAAATGAGCTGCACCTGCACAGTTAGGGGCTATGGGTGAGTGGTGGAATATTGCGTTGGGGAACAGGTTGCGTTGGGGGAATGGGTGAGTGGTGGAATATCGCGTTGCGGAACGGGTTGCGTTGGGGACCAGGCCTCCTGTGTGACTGGCCCCCACTTAATCTAGTTACCTCTAACTTTGTATAGGAATAATTGCCAATGTATTCTTAAAATGTGGCCAAGCAACTGAGAGCATTAACAAAAATGCAGAGAGAATTTCTTATGTAAGAAAATCAACTCATAAACAAGAAAATAATAAATATTTTACCTTTCTATTCAACCACAGTTTCTTTGGGTAAGTCTGAAGAAGGGTCTCGATCCGAAACATCACTCATTCCTCCTCTCCAGAGATCCTGCCTGTCCCGCTGAATTACACCAGCATTTTGTGTCTATCTTCTTTGGGTTAGTTGTATACTGAAAACGATTCAACATGAAAATTAACCACTTGAAATTGTATCTCTGTTTATTCCTCCATATAAGCTACCTGATCTGTTAAGTATTTCCAGCATTTTCCTTTCTTATTCTAAATCCATTTTTGCTTGGATGGAGATCAGAGGCACCCACGATAATGCTTCCTTCTGATCCAAAAAATAATGCTTAGAAATACATGGCCGAGTTTGAATATATATTGAAATACAAGCTCAATATGATTTATTTTTATAATTCACAGTACAATTATTGAACGGGCTTAGGTTTTCTTTCATATGGGTAAAGACCCTGATGCTTTACACCATTGTATAATTTTTAAATATTTAAAATTATTTACAAGACTGGTTATACATATGATAAGTGTAAACTTGGACTAACTTGAATCCAGAAAGAATATAACAGATTAGATCCACATTTAAGGCCACATTTGGGATCCACATGGATCACTCACTTTGATCTCTAAAAACAAGAAAAAAAGAGCTAGAAAAGAAAAATAACTTCACACATTGATGAACCATCTTATCTGAGGAGTGAACCTAAAGGGCCTGTCCCACGTGGGCGTTATTTGCGCATCACGCAGGTGGCGCGCGAAGATTGTGTGAATCCCAATATCCTGGGGCACCGCGCGCGACCGCGCGTCACTGCCTACGTCACCATGCACCAGGCGCGGGTAATGCGCACCATGCGCGCATCACGTGCACGTCATGACGCACGCGTCGTGCATCGTGACGCGTAAATGATGTCGCGTAAATGATGCAAAAATGACGTCCAAGTGGGACAGCCGCTTAACTTTCTAATACAGATGATGACATGTGTTCAGGGGACTACCAGCACTTTAAAAAAATCCTAATTTTGACTGCATGCTTTCTCCTACACCGATCCAGTATCCTGCTCCCCTATTTTTCATCTATATTGTTGCCTGTTAACACTATTGCCTATCATGTGGCTTAAAATTTCAGGATTTATGGATAAAATTCTACTTGAGCGTCTGGAACAGGTGCTAATCCTTTCATGGTTCCTTCATGGTCAATTTAGTAACAACTTGTGTTTGAGTTTGACATGCAAGACCTCAAACAACCTCACTTTGTGACTGAGAATGTGAAATGCATAAAGCCAAAAATTAAAAAGGGGGGGTGGTGGAAAACATTTCTATAAGAAATATGTCTCCCTGAGGATGCAATTCTGAATTGATAACTCAATATGATATAAATTACAGCATCTCAAACAGGCAACAAAGAATTTTGCAGGCTTTAACAGCAGCTATCAATCTGTCAGTGAAGTTCAAGCATTTAGATACAGAGCAATATAATAACACTACAAAAGGTAGGAGCAGATGGTGTTAGACATCTTGTTAGATATTTTACAGATGGAGAAGAAGGCAGAAAGTGAAATTTGATAGAACTAAAAGGAACCATGTCTTAGCATTACATTTCTGAATACAAAAAATCCTCAATGTTTTAGCCATGTGTAATACAGTAAAGAGAAATTAGATCAGCTTCCCCTTATGATTCACTGAGTAACGATTCAGTGAGTAACAGAGCCAAACACAGTAGAAGCCTCTCAAATGTAATTCTAAATTTGTGTTGAATTAGTGAATCTCAGAGTAAGTGGTGCTGGAGCACTATACTTGCCATAAATCATCCTAAGTTAGGAAAAGAAAAAATCAGCCAAGAATCCCAAATAATGATTGTGCCACATTGCAGGAAAGTTGTGTCCATGGACATCGGGCTACAAGAAGGTCACAATCAACTATAATGTCTCCCTTGGCCAAATGGCCTGTGACATTCATGAATGAGGTCCAGACATGAATATATACTGTGGAGTGACTGTCTGATTTGATCCAGGGAATCATAAATACACAAGCAGAAGGATAAAAAATGGGGAAAAGAATATGTTTTGGTTGAGGTGAGAGGTGACAATGGGAAGGAATAGCTAATCACAACTGCACAAATTAACACACTTGTGATATTTTAGAATCACGTCTTGTCTACATCTATTTATAAAATAATGTCCACTCCTTACAAAAATGTAGACTGCTAAGATGAATTATTTAAGAGCAAAAAAACCCATAACAATAACATCAAAGATGTAAGCTTGGGTTTCACCAGCACCATGAAGGATTTGGCATTACAAGGCTGCTGTGCACTGTTTGATAGATTGATTGAAAGATACAGGATGCAAACAGGCCCCTCGGCTCATCAAATCAATGCGACCATCGATCACCTGTTCACACTAGATCTATGTTATCCTACTTTCTTGTTCACTCCCTACATACTTAGGGCAATTTACAGAGGACAATTAAGCTACAACCTCACACAACTTTGGGATATGGGAAGAACAAAAGCACCAAGAGGAAACCCGCGCAGTTGTAGGGAGAAAGTGCAAACTCCACAGAGATAGCACCCAAGGTCGGGATTGAATCCAGGTCTCTGGCATTGTGCCACTGCATTTTCCTACATTCCTTCTCTCATTCAATAGACATTACTGCAGACTTTACACAGAGATTAGTCAAATCCATGCTCTTTATAACAAAAGTCATATATTATAAATGTTAGGATTGCAACTGTCACTTGAATTCCACCAAAGGAGTTTTTGAGAATATGACTTTTAATACCAATATACTTTTCTTTACCTTATATGCAGGATTTTACTTTCCACAATATATCACTTTTGCTATGTTGATAAGTATCTAAAATAAATCCATATTATTAAAGAACATAAGAAATGTCACTTAGACATAATAATAAGTGAATTACCACAATAGAGTCAATGCAAAGAAAATAAGTGATTCCTTCCTGGCATATCACTGTAAAATAAGTCTCAATCGTCTCATCATTGTAAAATAAGTCTTAATAGGTTTAGAATTATTATGAATTGTAGATTGGGAAAGAGATTAAAATCTCAATAAGGTTATCAGTGTAAAATTAGTTGCCTATGTACTGCACATATTTGATTGTACTGATTTAAATGCATTTAGAGGTTAGATTGGAAGCACATACTGTAACATGCAACATAACCTAATGTCTGGCTGCTTCTGTGAATGATCAGAAATCCATTACGTAAGGTCAGACTACTGCCATTGTGGATCTAGATACTCGTTTTCAAAGCAACTTGAAGAGTGTCACACCAATCCAAAAATATGACCCCTTTTAAGATGACACCGTTAATGATCCCATTATTACCACTCCTCCAAAGCCCTTAACATTACCCTTTAGATAGCTCGCCCAGACCACTGAATGGCAGCTATGGATGTGCATAGATATTAGAAAATAGGGCATGAGGATGAACAGGGCAATTAATTGATTAGTTGGCAATATAGCACATTTTAATTCCAGCATTTGTAAGACATGAAGGATAGAATTTAAAGTGCTCATGTGGCTGGACATGGTCTACATCCCTCCATTTCATGTCTGTCATATACCTGTCTAGATACCTCATAAACTTTGCTATTGTCTCTGCTTCCACAACTTCCCCTGGCAGTGTGTTCCAAACACCTACATTTCTCTGTGTAAAAACTTGCTTCATAAACCACCTTTAAAGTTTCCCATTTTCACTGTGACTGCCAATATTTGACATTTCCACCCTGGCAGTCTCCCATATTAACACTGAATGGCAGGACAGTCTTGAGGAGCTAGATAGCCTACTCCTGCCCCAGTTTTCTTGTGTTTTTCTATGTTTCAATAGTAGGCAAATTTACATCCCATTATGGCATAACGCCGCAAAAGGAAAGGTGGTTCAAACATGGATTACATGAAATTAAATAAAGTATTAAATTTAAGGAAAAGCTAATAAAGTTACCAGAATTAAAGTAAGCCTGAGATTTATGATCATTTCAGAATTTGGTAAAGGATGACCAAGAAATTGAGAAAGAAAGAAATAACAGATGCGAGTAAACCAGCAAGGCACACAAAACAGAGTATCAGAACGTCACCTGTATTTCATATAAGGTGAAAATAGTCAACCTAGGCTTCCATTCTCCAGAGTTTAGAAGAAGGATAAAATTCTCAGAGATGTCCATAGAGTAGATATGGGGAGAATGTTTTCCCTGGCTGAATCTAGAATCTAGCAGCTAGAATCTCAAAATAGTACTTTTAGCCTTTTAGTACAGAAGTTAAATGAATGATTAATCTTTGGTATTTTGTTGGGGGTTGGGGAAAGGATGCTGTGGACACTCAGCCATTGAGTTCACTCAAAAATTAGAATGATAGATGTTTGGAGATTAGTTGCATCAAGGGTGAGGGAACAGAACATTTTGTTTAGATGGAAGATCAAACGTAATCTTGTGAACAATAAGGCAGGCTCAAGGGGCTAAATCACCCACTCCTACTCTTACTTCTTATGAATATTTTACTTTGTATTAGCTTTTGTTTCTAAATTGTAACTAAATGGTCAGCAACAGAGGGGAGGAAAGCTGTGGGGCAACTGATGAATGGGAAACTAGAGCTGTATCTACTGGTTTCAGAGGCGGATGAATTGTTCATGGGCACCCAGGATAGGAAAATTGCTGTGTTCCCCTTCCTCTTTCTTCAGTTTAGTGTAGTTTAGAGATACAGCATGGAAACAGGCCCTTCGGCCCACCGGGTTTGCGCCGACCAGCAATCCCTGCACATTAACACTATCCTACACACGATCCTAGGGACAATTTACACATACACCAAGCCAATTAACCTACATACCTGTACTTTTTTAAAGTGTGGGAGGAAACTGAAGATCTCGGAGAAAACCCACGCGATCATGGGGAGAACATACAAACTCCGTACAGACAGCACCAATAGTCGTGATTGAATCCGGGTCTCCGGCACTGCAAGCGTTGTAAGGCAGCAACTCTACCGCTGCGCCAACGTTCCTTCTCATACTCATGCTCCTTTTGCCTCTACTCTACAGTTCCTTTATTATATAGGCAGCAACAAAAGATATATTCTCAAAATAACAAGGCTGCACAAGTTGCCTAGTAGACTCCAGAACACCTTAAATCTTGATTCCTGCTCTGGTGTTTCCCCATACAAATTTAGGCTATAAAATAAATAGTTAATAAATAAACAGTGGGATACTTTGTCACATTTCATGTGGCAGCATGCTTTCTCTTGAATGCAAACTCTTTATTTGTGTGGGGTGTACTCCGAGGTCTTGAATTATGTCGTCATAGGACACCTCATGTCAACCAGAATCACTGCTTAATGTGGTGTCTCAAATCCAGATGGCCCAAAAGGAATGCCACACATTTAAAACATCATAACTGATGGCTGGACACTAAAAGGCCTGTCTCACGGGTATGCGGTTACTGGCGGTTACTGGCGGTGAAGCAGGAAGTCGGGACCGCTCGTGGACCGCCAGAGACCGCGCATGGCCCGCGGGGTCGGTCCCACGCACACCACCGGGACCGTGCGGTGTCGGTACCAACGGTGCTCACAAAAAGTCGACAACGTTAAAAAATGTTGTCCTACTGCACAGCCGGCGCCAGTGCAGCACGAGCACCGCCACAGCGCCACCAGTGCGCCGCGAGCGGCACGAGTACCGCCACAGCGCCGCGAGCCGAATTGACGTCATCGCGTAGCGAGTTGCGTTGCGTTGCGCGATGACGTCTTCACCCGACGCCGCGCGACATCCATTCCAGTCGGCCCGTGGGACAGGACATGCGGTGACCACCCGGCATACGCGCGGCAACAGCTTCCGGTAAGGTTTATTTTTTTTTACTTACCACAAGCTCGTGGGACCAGCCGTACGGAGATCACTCGGCCCCCGCGCGGCATATGCGCGGCGCTCTCGTGGTAGCCGCGCGGTCCCCGCTTCCGGCGACACCGCGCTTCACCGCCAGTAACCGCCTGCCCGTGGGACAGGGCCATAAGTGCCATGATGTGCTTTATCTGGTCCCGAATTGGCTAGTTGCAATAGGAATGCAGTCCCGTTTGGTTGTGGCACATCTGAGAGTGGATACATTGTCCCAACTAAGCAACATGCCTGGAATCAATGACACCTTGCACGATAGGGAACCTGCAATCACTGTGAAGCTGCATTCTTCCTGCTTCTGTTCTCTGGATAGAAAGAATAAAATGTAGTCAGCCCTCTGAAAAAAGAGTGCCGATGAGCTTCGGTCTGCCACTGGATGGTAATTTGCAAGATGTTGTATCTATCTCCAGTTCCAATCTGGAAGAAGTCCAGCACATAAAAGATAATGACTGTGGTCACGTCAACAGCTGCTGATAATACAGCACACATCTGCTCTGAGGTTGCATGATTAGATAAAAAATACACTTTTTAATACATTATTTTTTCCTGAGGTTCAGGTAGGAGAATTGTTTCTATGCCCTCTGGGCAGACATATCTTCCTGCAGAGACCCCTCTCCTCATTTCCACTCTGAAATATTCTAATTGCAATTGGCATATAAGATCCTAAGGGAACTTGACAGGAAAGAGATCGGGATGTTTTCACCAGTGGGACAGTCTTGACCAAAGGGAATGGTCATTTAAAACTGAAGTAAAATCTCTTCTCCCAGATGAATCGCAGGAATTCTCTACCCTGGCAGGTGGTGGAAGCTGGGTCATTAGTTGTATTGAAGGTGGAGGTGTGTAAATATTTGATAGATTGAGCAACAAACAAGCATGGAGAAATGGCTCAGCAAATTGATGTCAGCATATATCACCCATATTCATATTGATTGGTAGAACCAGCATGAAGGGCCTGCCACCGGGTGGAGCTTCGATGGCAGCCTCGCCTACAGTCTGTCTGTCCTTTTTGTCTTTTTTTCCCTTATTTTTAGTGTGTTTAAAAAGTATGTGTTAATGTTCTCTGGTTTGTTTTATGTGGGGTTTGGGCGGGGGGGGTCTGGGGGGGTCTGGAAACTTTGTTTCAATCGCTTACCTTGCCAGAGATACGATTGTTTTCCGGATCGTATCTCCGGTCGCTCTGCGGTCTAACATCATGGAGTTGGAAGTCTTGCTCGGGACTGACTTTGAGCCTCACTGTGGGGCGTGGACTTGCCATCGGAGCCGATTCCTTGCCTAGGATCGACGCTCCAACCGCGGCCTGCAGACTTTAACATCAAGGAGCTCGCAGTCTCAGGTTGAGACCGACGTCGGGAAGCTCCAAAAGCCGCACGACGTTCGACTAGCCCCGACCCGGGGTAGATCGCCCGGCGCGGGGAAGATGAGATTCCCCCCCCGATGCAGGAGCTTGATAGCCTTGACGAGGAGGCCCGCTTCCAGCTATGGGAGTAAGATCGCCCCGTCAATGGAAGGTTAGAAGCCCCCGACTGCTGGAGGACAAAGAAGGGAGAGATTGAACTTTATTTCGCCTTCCATCACAGTGAGGAATGCGGAGGTGTCACAGTGGTGGATATTCATAGTGTGTTCTGTTGCTTTTTATTGGTATGACTGTATGGCAAATTAAATTCCTCATATGTTGCAAAATATACTTGGCTAATAAAGTATGATTATGATTATGATGATTGTGATACTCATATTGATTGATGGAACAAGCATGAAGGGCCTGATGGTATATCCCTGCTACTGTTTACTTACATTCTTGTGTGTTCTTGCATTCACAGTCCCTGTTTATTAACCTGTTAATGTGTATTTTAAGGTGACATCACAGTAACCATTTCTGTGAGGACATTTTTTTGTGCAGGAGCATTAAAGAACAAATTCCAGAGAGTACCAAATGTTTTTAGCTTCTTATCAAGTCCTGGTAGAAATCAATAGCTAACCTAAAAGTAATTGAAGATACCCTTAAAGTGCGCAAATGATAATTGATTTGTGCTGCTGGATATGACAATAGATAATAGACAATAGGTGCAGGAGTAGGTCATTTGGCCCTTCGAGCCAGCACCGCCATTCACTGTGATCATGGCTGATCATCCACATTCAGTATCCCGTTCCTGCCTTCTCACTATATACCCTGACTCCGCTATCTTTAAGAGCTCTATCTCTAGCCCATTAAAAGAGGATGCTAACGGGAGTATAGCCTTGCAAAATGTCTTGCCAATTGGGGTCATAATTAGTCTCAACTACACAATTCTACCTAATAACTTAACAGATACCAACACCCTCATGAATATTTCAGTATGCTTGATTCACATCACAACTTTAGAATTTCCCTAAAATCAACAAAACAAAAACTAGGCAAGTTCTACATTGCAAGATGACGTGCTCTATAAATACTCAAAGTGGCCTTACTGTGAATGAAGAGTAGGCCAATCTAGAATCAAAAGACAAACAGGAAGTATATTATACATTTAAAATCTACCTCATGTAAAAACAGGAAATTGGAAAACTAACATCCATTAATTCAATATTTTCTCTTAAATGGTGATGAAGCATTTCTACATATACACAACATCAACATAAAGTGACTCAAAACATCTCAGTCCCTTTTCTCAACTGTCACCAATACCCATCATTTATTGTGCTGCTGTCTCAACTTGCCTCATACATTTGGTTACATTCTGCAGTAAACCTATGAATTACATCAGCTGCGTGAAAACCTTGCACAGTGGGAGCATCCCGGCAAGATGCGGCCCGATGCACCAGCAGACCCAGACTGTCCGCCATGGACAGAAGACCAAGGACCCACCTGGAAGGTCCAGCTCACCCACCATGGACCGAGGAAGGAGGACCCGCCCAGAAAGCTCGGTTCGCCTGCCGGAGACCGGGCCCGCCGCGGACAGAGGACCTGGCTCACCCACCTCGCATGGAAGGAGTCGGATGGAGGGCTGGTAAACAGACCGGCTGCTGGAAGGAATGCACTGCCTCGGTAGTGGGCCACTGGATGTCCTGTAACTGCCTGAGCCTGGTCCGGGTGCCACACCAAGAGGCCGGGCACGTGGACCGCACGTGGACCGCACGTGGACCACACGCGGCCTACAGTGGTGGAGCAGAGGCAGAGGACACCAAAGGCCATGTTTAGCCAGGCATACCTCGCAACATTGCCAGGGACAACGAGCCATCATGTCAGGTCAAGAACAACTGGAACTTGAAAATGGTGCCAAACTGGCGACTCTGTATACTGTCTCAGTCACTACTGCTATGCACGTACTGTATCTGAGATGCTTAGCTAAGATGTATCTAAGTGCTTCTGTACAGTGATACGTACTGAACTGTGTACAACAATTAAATTCACTGTACCTCGGTAGATGTGACAAATAAGGTACCATAATAAAGTTCTATAAAACACAACTTTATCACAAGTGATGGGGAGTGGTGGAGGTGATGGTGGTGTTGCTGTGGATTTGTTCTGAATTCCGATCAGAGCAGACAGCTTCCCACGTTTCATGTCCGGCAAGCGATTTAGTTTTAGTTTCAGTTTTAGTTTTAGTTTTAGAGATACAGTGTGGAAACAGGCCCTTCGGCCCACCGAATTACATTTACCACCAATTAATCTACAAACCTGTACGTCTTTGGAGTGTGGGAGGAAACTGAAGATCTCAGAGAAAACCCACGCGGTCACGGGGAGAACATACAAACTCTGTACAGGCAAAACCCATAGTCAGGATCGAACCCGGGTCTCCGCCGCTACACTCGCTGTAAGGCAGCGACTCTACCACTGTGCCACCGTGCCGCCCTGGACTCTGGATGTGATTAAAATTCAGAATAAATGTGGATAGTATAAGAATGAATAAGCTTTCAAATAACATTCACCTGTAGATTCAATAAAACACACAGCGCTTTGAATGATAACAGTCACCTTCTATGTGATTTAGATATTTTCCAAATTTAGATTAGTTTAGAGATACAGCAAGGAAACAGGCCCTTCGGCGCACCTAATCCATGCCGATCAGCAATCACCATTCACTAGTTCTATGCCACACATTAAGGATAATTTACAGAAGCCCTTTAACCTACAAACCTGCACATTTTTAAAATGTGAGAGGAAACCGGAGCACCAGAGAAAACCCACACAGTCACAGGGAGAATGTACAAATTCCGTACAGACAGCACCCATGGTCATGATCGAGCCCGGGGGTCTGGCGCTGTAAGGCTGCAATTCTACCACTACGCCACTATGCTGTCATTTCAACTCAGCTTTCAGTTTATTCATCTAAACTGGTGGATGCAACAGCAGCTATGTATTTTCCTTGGAATTAGATTAGCAAGTGTCAGACTGGCCTGTCAAAGATCTAAATCTTTAATACTGAACTGTACACGAGTTGCGCTTCACAGTATATTCTGAACTCTATTGCAGTACATCATTTATCTTCATACACATATCACCAAGAGGCATTTCCCTTTCTAAATCTGCATTTTGAGATATGTAATATTTTAATTTAAAACATTTTATTATTACTTAGAAGTTTATTTCCATTCTCTGTGATGCAAAAGGTTATTCATTGTTTGTTCCCTTCCTGGTTCTCTTTGCAGATATTTTCTTCTGTTCCTCTGCTACTTTTTTATTGCTTCTCAATGTTATTTTACCTTCCTGTTAAATTTTAACTTTAATTTATCCTCCTCCCAGTTTTTACTACCCAGAGGTATCAGTTTTATTTCATAGTAACACAGGTCAAACATTTAACTACTTCATTTCACACCAGCAACACTCACGCCCTGTGAAAGTCTCTTGAATGTGCTTCTCTGTTGCTGTCACTTCTAATCTTTCTTTAGTTAATACCTCTGAAATTGAACTGCCTCAGTTTCCCACCACACACATCTTTCTATCCTTATTTCCCCAGTGAAGCTACCTGCCTGATGTTCAAGTTTCTTTTTTGTCTATGCTATCTGGTCTCTTATAGCTTGAATCTCATGATTGTCCTTCCAATACGTGCAACGATAATCACTGAATAGCAAGGTGGGGAAATGTAATAAGTTAGCAGAGTTTGGAAATCTTAGAGTTAGGTTCTTATGTTACAAGATACAGGAAAACATTAATAAAATTACAGAAAAGACACGTTATTGACAAGGAAAATAAATAGGATGTTGCAAATAATTGGGCAATAAATTAACAAATGAGATATTAAAGTATTTGCATTAAAGGTACACAAATATCTGAAAGTAGCAACAGGAATTAATAAACCCATTTAAAAAAATCAAAGCATATGTTGAGATTCAACTCTGGAGGGATAGAACTGAAAAGCATAGAAGTTTATGTTAAGCTTGATTAGAACCTTTATTAGACAACACTTCTGCACAGTTCTGGTCTCCATATTATAAAGAGAAGGTATAATGAAGATTTGTGAGAGAAATGCCAGAGCAGAGGAAAGAGGCTGAAGAAGATTATGACTTGAAAATACTTTGAAATAGTTTAATAAAGAACACATGGATAAATGTTTCCCACTTGAAGGAATGTCCAAAATAGAGGACATACTTTCTGGTGGATAGCAATAAACTAGTTTGGGAATTCAGGAGAAACTTCTTTACTCTGAAAAAGTGGATATGTAGTGTGCCGTCACAATGAGTAGTTGAGATAAGTAGCAACGATTCTTTTATGGGAATGTTGGATAAGCATGTTAGGTAGAAAGGAACAGAAAGATATGTATAGCATTGAATAAGCTTCATAGGAGGCACAAGTGGAGATGTGGGAACATCTTGCTAAAGATGGTGAACCTCGGGAATTCTCTTCCCCAGTGGGTTATGAACACTAAAGGCATTAGAGATATTTAAACAGGAGGTAGATTTAGGAAATTAAGAGCCATGGCGAAATGTAAAGAATAGGTGCAGCCTGGGGCTGAATAGCCATGGTCATAGTGAATGGTGGTGCATGCCTGAGAGGTCGAATGGCCTAATGCTGTACCTATTTTCCCAGGTTCTTACATTCAGTGAAGTGAAAGGCTGCAAAGCATAGGCAGGGAAGAGGGCGGACCCACAAAACCCCAGGCAAAGACGTTTTTTTCAGACCTTTATTCACCATTGAACCATCCGTGCTAAGCAGCAATCTGGAACTTTTAATTTACTTTAGTTGAGTTTATTGTCACGTGTAAAGGTACAGTGAATAGCTTTTGTTGCATGCTAACCAGACTTCAACCACTGAGTAAAATTGACACAGTATTGCATTACTAAATCAAAGTTTTTCATTTATTTTGGAAGATTAATACAATGCTTTATTGTCTGCACCAAATTGGATACTCAGTAAAAAATGTAAACTTGATCAAAAATGTATTTGAAATAAGACTAGGCCAGTTCCACCCAGAAAGAAGCTGTTGGACTAGGCCCAGCTATAATAAAAGAATATCAGCTCTTAAATGCTCTTTCCACATGTCAACCAGTCACAAATTACAGTTGATATGGATGATAGAAAGACTGCAGGGAAAGCTCCCAAATTTACAGAGACTGCAATCGAAGTCCTTATATGTGATAGAGAAACAAATAACTGCAGATGCTGGTTAATACACAAAAGGACAGATAATGCTGGAGTAACTCAGCGGCATCTGTGGAGAACATGGATAGATGACCTTTCGTGTCGAGACCCTTCTTCAGTCTGAAGAAGGATCTTGGCCCGAAATATCATCTTATCCATGTTCTCCAGAGAGGCTGCTTTACCTACTCAGTTACTCTAGCAATTTGTGTCCTCATATGTGATCTACCGCTTGGAGGAAAGTTTTGCATGTAGGGGAAGGGAGAGGGTAGAAGGTTGTTGGAGGCCTGCCAAAGCCACCGCCTCATTACCTCTCTGCAGTTTCACCTTAATCCAAATAAAAGTTTAGCACTTACGCTTCAACAGCACTTGGAATTTCTAAAGAAACATCAATATGGCACCTGATAAAATGTGTAATTCATTTTGTGCCATTGCTGCATGGATGCAGGGGTGCGTAGTACACAGTTCTCCAGAGACAAAAAATACTGCACATAAGACATTTGCGTGATGGAGAAATGTTACACTTTGGCAGATTATACATCAGGATGAACAAAGAGCTGTCAACTGCAGATCGCAATTCTTCAACAGCAGAGGAGATGTGGCATGCGAGAAATGTTCAACAACTTTCTCTCCCAACAGACTCACCTTCATCCCACCCTACCTAACCAACTCTCCCATTTCTACTTTGTGCGTCCTGCTTGGATTGAGCAGAGAGATTATTCTAAAGATGCATGCTATGACTAGTGGGGTACCGCAAGGCTAGGTGCTGGGACCGCAGCTATTTACAATATATTTACATAAAGGGATTAAAAGTAACATTAGCAAATTTGCAGATGACACAAAGCTGGGTGGCAGTGAACTTTGAGGAGGATGCTATGAGGATGCAGGTTAATTTAGACAGGTTGGGTGAGTGGGAAGATGCATGGCAGATGCAGTTTAATGTGGATACATGTGAGATTATCCACTTTGGTCGCAAGAACAGGAAGGTAGATTATTACCTGAATGGTATCAAGTTAGGAGAAGGAGAAGTACAACGAGATCTGGGTGTCCTTGTACATCAGTCACTGAAAGTAAGCACGCAGATACAGCAGGCAGTGAACAAAGCAAATGGCATGTTGACCTTCATAACAAGAGGAGTTGAGTATACGAGCAAAGGGGTCCTTCTGCAGTTGTACAGGGCCCTGGTGAGACCACACCTGGAGTACTTTGTGCAGTTTTGATCATTCTTGCTATTGAGGGAAAGCAGTGTAGGTTCACGAGGTTAATTCCCGGGATGGCTGGACTGTCATATGTTGAAAGAATGGAATGACTGGGCTTGTATACACTGGAATTTAGAACGATGAGAGGGGATCTTATTGAAACATTTAAGATTATTAAGGGATTGGACCCGCTAGAGGCAGGAAACGTGTTCCTGATGTTGGAAGAGTGCAGAACAAGGGGCCACAGTTTAAGAATAAGGGTTAGGCCATTTAGAATGGAGATGAGGAAAAACCTTTTCAGCCAGAGAGTTGTGAATCTGTGGAATTCTCTGCCTCAGAAGGCAGTGGAGGCCGATTCTCTGGATGCTTTCAAGAGAGAGTTAGATAGAGCTCTTAAAGATAGCGGAGTCCAGGGATATAGGGAGAAGGCAGGAATGGGGTACTGATTGTGGATGATCAGCCACAGCTGGCTCGAAGGGCCAAATGGCCTACTCCTGCACCTATTGTCTATTGTCTATTGTCTATTTATATTGGCTATAAATGTGAAGATAGCAGGATTAGATGCATGTGTTTTGAGGTCAGTCGGCTGGGTCATTGCCATGTGTAGAGTTTGAAACTATGATAGTGTGGTCTGGGTGTCAACAAATTGTAGCATCATTGTCTACCCAGAGATATTATCCAGTGTTGGCTCAGAACAATATTTTTCAGTATACACTGACGCTGACTGGCCTATTACTACAGCGTCTCAGACAGCACTAAATTGATCAGATCCAAATATTATGAGCTGAGTGAAATGGGGTAGTATTATGTGTAGGTAAGAACTGCAGATGCTGGTTTAAAACAAAGGTAGACATAAAATGCTGGAGTAACTCAGAGGGACAGGCAGCATCTCTGGAGAGAAGGAATGGGTGACGTTTTGGGTCGAGACCCTTCTTCAGACTGATGTCAGGGGTGTGGGTGGGACGGAGATAGAAAATAGTCAGAGACCGTAAGACTGTGGGGGAACTGGGAAGAGGGAGGGGATGGAGAGAGAGGGAATGCAAGGGCTATTTAAAGTTACAGAATACAATGTTCATACCGCTGGAGTGTAAGCTACCCAAACAAAATATGAGGTGCTGTTCCTCCAATTTGCGCTGGGCCTCACTCCGACAATGGAGGAAGCCCAGGACAGAAAGGTCAGATTGGGAATGGGAGGGGGATTTAAAGCAAATGGGAGATCAGGAAGGTTAAAGCAGACTGAGCGGAGGTGTTCAGCTAAACGATTGCCGAGCCTGCGCTTGGTTTCGCCGATATACATAAGTTGACACCTGGAATAGTGGATACTGTAGATGAGGTTGGAGGAGGTGCAAGTGAACCTCTGCCTCACCTGAAAAGACTGTCGGGGTCCTTGGATGGAATCGAGGGGGTAGGTAAAGGGATGGGTGTTGCATCTCCTGCGGTTGCAGGGGAAAGAACCTGTGGAAGGAGTGGTTTGGGTGGGAAGGGTTGCCAGGGAGTTGCGGAGGGAATAGTCGCTGCGGAAAGCAGAAAGGGGTGGAGATGGGAAGATGTGGCCAGTAGTAGGATACCGTTTGAGGTGGCGAGTGTTGGAGGATTATATCCTGTATGCGACGGCTGATGGGATTGTATTATTATTGGCTTTTAAGTGTTAACCATTCAGTATATTTCAACACTCACGCAATGTCAACTTGAAGAATACGTTTTGTGCATTACTCTCTCCTCCTGTGGCTACCATACTGACTACCCAGCATTAATGTTGAACCAAAAGGTTCAAAAACTTAACCTATGCGTAGATCTGCAGAGTGGATGCAATCTGAGGAAAATGTATTTTGTGCAGAAATTTTAAATGCCACTTACCCAAAATAAATGGAAAAATTGCAGCAAGCATTTACATTATCAAGTTGGGGAATCATTCATAGAAATGATTTATTGAGAATAGGGTGACTAGCACAACAGGATGTGAGGGAATGTTGTCTGATGATTAATGATGTATTGTAGCGGCACAAGCAGATATCGAACCCGGCGTTCGGAAGCCGCGGTCACGTGACTCGGGCGGGGCTGTTGTTTTCGCGCGGTTTTTCCCTTGCGCGCGTTAGTTCAGCGCTGACCACCGATGTGGCCAGACTTGTCTGTTAAACCTGTATGCTGCAACTTGAACTTTCGAATAAAGTATTGTTGAAAACTCCAGGAGTCGTTTATCAGACCACTAAATTGGTGACCCCAACCTGTCTAGCCTTCATTAGACAACAGAATTATGCAAGAAGAAGGTCTTCCCGCAGAATCGACCAGCACGAGGCAGGGCTCACCGGCCTTCAAACTGCCAGCCTTTTGGCCTGATCAACCTCAGGTGTGGTTCGCCCATGTGGAGGCACAGTTTCATCTACATCGCATCGACCATGACGACACCATGTATTTTCATGTGGTAGGAGCATTACCACAGGACTGTGCCTCGAGGCTGTTGCCCTTTATCAGAGACCGTCCGTCCAGCGGCAAGTACGAAGGGTTGAAAGCCCTGTTATTTCATGCCTACGGTCTTACCCATAGAGACGGGCGGCAAGACTGCTACATATGGACTGCATCGGCGACCGAAGGCCATCGCGATCATGGCAAAGATGTTGGCCCTAATGGACGGGCACCGCCCCTGTTTGCTTTTTGAACAGGCGTTCTTAGAGCAGATGCCCGACGAAGTGCAGCTAATGCTAGCGGGAGCCGATTTCAGCGACCCGCAGTGGCTCGCGGAAAGAGCAGATGAGCTGTGGGCGCTCAGACAGCAGGACGTACAAGCCGTCGCCCGCCCCATGGTCACGCAACGGGTGCAGCCGAACCGACATCGGGAAGAGGAAGAGACCCAGCCCAGCGCCGAAGACGAACCGCCGCAGCCGATGGTCTACACCCAACGCAGATGGTGCTACTACCACCAGCGCTACGGAACGGAAGCCCGAAGATGTCGGAGCCCTTGTTCGTTTCCGGGAAACGCCCAGGCCGATCGTCCATAGAGGCGAATGCGATCGGCCCCAACGTACGCCTCTTCGTCCGTGATCGCCATTCCGGCCACCGTTTCTGGGTGGACTCAGGTGCACATGTCAGTATCCTGCCTCCAAGCGCCCGAGACGTTCGTGCCGGTAAGGTGGGACCTGTCCTTTCGGCCGTAAACGGGAGCGATATTCGCACCTACGGTACGCGGACCGCGAAACTAAATTTCGACTCCCACCAGTACAGGTGGAAGTTTATCGTTGCTGACGTCGTCCAACCGATCCTGGGGGCCGATTTCTTGCGCACGTTCTCCCTGTTAGTAGATGTATGGGGTGGTAACATGATCCCTGCGCCAGGACCACGCCCTACCAAGCCGCGCAACCCGTCAACGCCCCTGCAGCAACTCGCCGAGGTAGCTGAGATCCAGCAACCTTTCACACCCCTGCTCGCCGACTTTCCAGGGTTGCTTACGCCCCGGTTCGACGGGGCCGCGCATGGCGTGGTCCACCACATTCCCACCGAGGGTCCGCCGGTACATGCCCGCGCGCGCCGTCTCCCGCCTGGTAAACTGCGCATTGCACGAGACGAGTTCCAACTTATGGCGGACATGGGGATTGTCCGGCGGTCGGATAGCCCTTGGGCTTCCCCCGTTACACATGGTGCCCAAAGCGTCCGAAGGCTGGATACCTTGCGGCGATTACAGGCATTTGAACGCAGTAACTACAGTCCCGAACATCCAGGATTTCTCGGCCCATCTGGAAGGTGCGACCATCTTCTCGAAGGTCGACCTTATCCGCGGGTATAATCAAATCTCGGTCCACCCCGGCTAAGTCCCTAAAATGGCCACCATTACCCCTTTCGGCCTTTTAGAGTGGCTCAGAATGCCTTTTGGCTTGAAAAACGAAGCTCGGGCGTTCCAGAGGCTAATGGATCAGGTCGACCAGGGTTTGCCGTTTATTTTCATCTACCTAGATGACATCCTGGTAGCCAGCTGCTCGCAGGCAGAACACACCAAGCACCTCCGCCTGCTTTTCGAACGGCTGCATAAACACGGGTTGGTGATCAACCCTGAGAAGTGCCAGTTCGGTCTGCGCTCCATCTCGTTCCTAGGGCATAGCATCACCTCTCAGGGAGCGCAACCACTGCCCGAGAAAGTTGACGCTATCTGTCATTTCCCCAGGCCATTATCGGTCAAGGGTCTGCAGGAGTTTATCGGGATGGTTAACTTTTATCACCGATTCGTCCCGTCGGCAGCCGCCATCATGCGGCCGTTGTTCCAATGCCTGGCTGGTAAGCCCAAGGACCTGGTCTGGTCCGAAGAGGCACAGAAGGTGTTCAAGGGGGCAAAGACCGCATTGGCCTACGCCACCATGCTGGTACACCTAGGGCTTCGGCCCAAATGGCCCTCACCCTGGACGCCTCGGACGTCGCGGTGGGCGCCGTCCTCGAGCAGCGGGCAGGTAATCGCTGGGTGCCGCTGGCATTTTCAGCAGGCAACTGCGAGTCCCTGAAGTTAAATACAGTGCTTTTCGACAGGGAGCTCCTTGCGCTTTACCTAGCAATCCGTCATTTTCGATATTTCCTGGAGGGGCGCGCTTTCACTGCGTTCACCGACCACAAGCCGTTAACTTTCGCCTTGTCCAAAGTTTCTGATCCTTGGTCTGCCAGACAGCAACGGCACCTCGCTACATTTCTGAATTCACATCTGATATTCGGCATGTGGCAGGTAAGCTAAATGTTGTGGCCGACGTGTTGTCCCGTCCAGCGCTGCCCGAAGTTTCGGCGCCTAGTCTCGGCGTTGATTACGAGGAGCTGGCAGCCGCCCAATGGGCAGATGCCGGTATGGAGATTTACCGCAATGCTGGATCAGGACTGAAGCTGGTAAGAGTGCCTTGCGGCAACTCCGGCGTGCAAGTCGTTTGTGATATTTCCACTGCTAAAGCCCATCCTATTGTCCCGTCGCTTGGCGTCGTCGGATTTTCGACACCATCCACAGCCTAGCGCACCCGTCCATTCGCGCCACCTCTGCCTTGGTCGCGGCGAAGTTCGTTTGGCATGGGTTAAGGAACCAGGTCGCTGCATGGGCCCGTTCCTGCATCCCGTGCCAGACCTCCAAAGTGCAGAGACATGTACACCTGCCGGTCCAGGATTTCGCCGACACAGACGGCAGGTTCCTGCACATCCATGTAGACCTGGTAGGTCCCTTGCCTTGTTCGCACGGGGCTACCCACTTACTAACTATCATAGACAGGTTTACCAGGTGGGCGGAGGCAATCCCGTTGGCGGATACCTCTGCTGATGCATGCGCGAGAGCCATGGTATCCCATTGGATTGCTCGTTTCGGGGTCCCCTCACACATCTTCATTGTACGGAGCAAAGCTGCACCAGACCACCGCTTATCACCCGGAGTCTAACGGGTTAGTTGAGCGGTTCCACTGGCACCTTAAGTCGGCGTTAAAAGCCAGACTCACCGGCCCTGATTGGGTCGACCAGTTACCTTGGGTCCTCCTTGGCATCAGAACAACGCCTAAGGAGGACTTCAAAGCCTCCTCGGCCGAGTTGGTTTATGGCTCGGTTTTGCAGGTTCCAGGGGATTTCTTGCCTGTCCCTCCGTACCAGGAGGTTTCAACCTCACAGTTGTTAGCGGACCTTGGCGAGCGGGCGCGCGCTTTGGTCCCGGTTCCCACTTCCCGGCATAGTTCGTCTTCAGTGCATGTGCCTACTATGTTACGGGATTGTGCTTATGTTTTTCTCCGTAGAGGCGCTCATTGCTCGCCGTTACAGCGGGTGTATGAGGGTCCGTACAGGGTACTTAGTACTGGAGTCTCGACGTTCATGTTGGACATGGGTGGCAAGGAGGAATTCATCTCCGTGAGCCACCTTAAGCCTGCACACGTTGACGAGGATTGCCCAGTAACAGTGGCTACTCCACGTCGTAGAGGATGTCCACCTGTTGTTTTGCCGCCCTCTGCACCTGTTTCCTCCGGTTGCGTTTCTACGGTTCCCTTTGTTACGCCCGTCCCTCGTTTGCGTTTTTCGCGTCCCTCCGGTCCTGTTGTACCGGTCACAAATGTTACGCTCGCCCCACGACCTCGGACTACGCGTTCCGGTCGTACCATCCGTTTACCCGTGCATTTCCGCACCGCGGATTCGGGGGGGGGCGCTATGTAGCGGCGCCTGCTAGCACACACAGATATCGAACCCGCCGTTCGGAAGTCGCGGTCACGTGACTCGGGAGGGGCTGCTGTTTTCGCACGTTTTTTCCCTTGCGCGCGTTAGTTCAGCACTGACCACCGATGTGGCCAGACGTGTCTGTTAAACCAGTATGCTGCAACTTGAACTTTTGAATAAAGTATTGTTGAAAACTCCAGGAGTCGTTTATCAGACCACTAAAGTATTAAGGATTGCAGTGTAGAGAAGGTCACTTTGTTGGACACTTCAATTTTGAAGCTTGTGCAGTATGCAACAGAGAAAAATGAAATCCCTTTGGTGTGAACTATAAGGTGCCACATGACTTAAGGGCCTGTCCCACGAGCATGCGACTGCATGCGGCAAGCACGACCAAACCAGAAGCGGGGGCCGCCCGGAGGTCGAGTGATCCCTGTACAGGGCCTGTCCCACGAGCATGCGACTGCATGCGGCGAGCGCGACCAAACCGGAAGCGGGGGCCGCGAGGAGGTCGAGTGATCCCGTACGAGTTGACGTGAAATTCGAGCGTGACGTACGGCGTCAAGACGCTGCATACGGCGTTGAGACGCTGCGCACGCCCGTCGAGGCGGTGCGTACGGCCTCAATGCGGCTGCGGGCCGGCATGCCGTTGCCGCGCGGAATTTTTGAACAGTGTCAGTTTTTCGGAGCCCCGGGCGATGTCGAGACCAGCTCCGCACAACTCCATACGGCTCCGGCGATCGAAGTGGGACCGGCCCCGCGAGGACGTACTGCTCAAGCGACCACGTTAGGTCATGCTTGCCGCATGCAGTCGCATGTTCGTGGGACAGGCCCTTTACACTAACAATAAAACCTCAGCTTTAGGAGGCTTTGCCATTTTCCTTGACAATTCTGGGTACATGATTGGTTTAGTTTCATTTGCAAATGTTCTTGTTCTATCAATGCTTAACTGCTCATTAGAGAGTGCTCTGATGTGAATATCCAGGGAAGTAAAGATTTGCTTCTTTCCTCAGGATCCATTCCTCAGTAAAATGCTGGTGACTGAATGGTTGTTCAGAAAAAAATCCATCAAAATGAAGCAATATGCCTGAGGGATTATCCATGGCATTAGTTCCCTCCAACAGTGAAGTGCTACCACTGGTGACAACTGGATCGCCCAAGTGGAATGATTATCTCCACTCTAAATGTTGGAAAACACATTCATAGTCAGTTATAGTTGACTTTTGATGGTGTTTATGCAGCCTGTACTCAATGCAGAAACTGCAGAATTATGTTTCGCTGTATCAATGGAAGGTTCCTTTACATACTAAGAAAAGCAAAAAACCATGATGAGAAAACCAATCCTCTTGATTCCAATGAAACTATTCAGCAATAATAGTCGTCTGGAGCTTTGACCTTCGAATTATGTTGGGACCGGCATAATTGGCATTGCAAGAGTTACTATTTCATTTGGAACATAAGTTCAGAAGTGCTAATGTAGATTTTGCTTGGATGTTCCCAGCTCCATTTTGTGACAGATTTTATTTCATCCAGAAATGACCAGGATTAATCATATTTCTTGGCTAATTAATTAAAATACCTCCAGGTTTTAAATAAATCACCCTACGTTTGTAACGTGATGCAGTACCACAGCTATCTCAAATATCATAGATTCTATGACTATATTTAAAACTAAATCTCAGTCTATCAGTGTGATCAGAACAAAAGTCCATAAAATGGAAGCTGCATCAAGTGAAACATAAATTTATACCACACTGTGCACTAAAAGTAGGCCTTGCTCATTAAACTGGTCAAATAGGGGGAAATAATCACTATTGGCTATTTCTACCAACAGGTCGACTGTAAGTCTTCCAAGAAGCTAGAAATATTAGCCTGTAACATTTACGTATAAGGACACTACACATATATGTAGTTTAATTTTTTTTAAGGGATTGTCCATTATATTCAAATCTAATGAAAAATTTGTTTCTATATACTCTAAAATAAATTTTAATTTTCTTTTCAGAAATGAATGTTTTTATTATTCACAGGTGTGGTAATCTCGAAAATACTAAAAGCTTTTATTTTGTGTGTGTGTGTGTGTGTGTGTGTGTGTGTGTGTGTGTGTGTGTGTGTGTGTGTGTGTGTGTGTGTGTGTGTGTGTGTGTGTGTGTGTGTGTGTGTGTGTGTGTGTGTGTGTGTGTGAATATGGTTAAATCCTATTCTCTTCCAAACGCTAGGCCACAGCCTTTCTATTTTCACACATCCTACTCTATTTTTTCTCGTCGAAGCGATAAACATCTTCCCGTTGCATTCCTTCCTATATTTCCGAAGCTATTAATCATTTAAAGTTTTAAAAACAGCCCGAAAACTCACCCATCTAGGAAAAAAAAAAACGTGACGTCACAATGCACTCGCAAGGCAGGACGGGACACTATGGGAGGGAGGGGGACTCCAGCCCTCGCGGTGAACGAGGAGTGGCGCCCGGCGCCCAGTGGTGAGGGTTGTGGAACTGGAGTGAGGGCCAAGCCTGGGGCTTGGGATGGGGCCAAGAAAGAAGCTACCGCTGGAACAAAGGACAAGCCTGGGTCCGGGATCAGCGACGAGCCCAGAGAGGAAGTCGGGGCCTGCACTGGAGCCCAGGCGGCGGCCGATCTGACGGCTGCAGTCTGGAGATTAAGTCGGGGCCTGCACTGGAGCCCAGGCAGCAGCCGAGCTGACGGCTGGAGTCTATAGCCAGGGCCGGGCCGAGTATGAGAACCAGGGGGGGTGTTGGTGGGGGGAGGGGTGTGTGGGTGGGGCAGGAGGGTGTTGGTGGGGGGAGGGGTGTGTGGGTGGGGGAGGGGGTGTTGGTGGGGGGAGGGGTGTGTGGGTGGGGGGAGGGGTGTGTGGGTGGGGGAGGTGGTAGGGCAGCGGTGTGTGTGTGGGGGGTGTGGGGGGTGTGTGGGTGGGGGAGAGCGGTGTGTGGGTGAGGGTGGTTATGGGGATGGGGGGTTGTGGGGTTGTGGGGAGCGGGTGTGTGTGGGCGGGGTTGTTTGTGGGGCGAAAGTGTGAGTGGGCAGGGGTAAGGATGTGTGGGTGGGGGAGAGGGGCTGTGGGGGCAAGGGGGGGTTGTGGGGGAGAGGGGTGTGGGGACATGATAGAAGGGTGTGTGGGCAGGGTGGAAGGGTGTGGGGGCAAGGGTGGAGGGATGTGGGGAGAGGGGGAGGGGAGAGGGGATGGGGTGGGTTGGTTGTGGGGGCAGGGCAGCGAGCGTTGTTTAGTCATAGAGGGGGGGAAGGGGAGAGAGTGGGGGTGAGGGGGAGGGGGATGTGTGGGCGGGTGGGAGGTGATTGTGTGGGTGGGGAGGTGCGGGGGCGGGTGGGGTGTGGCGGGGGGGGTGGGCGGTGGGGTCGTGGGCGGGGTGTGAGCGGTGGGGTCGTGGGCGGGGGGGGGAAGAGATCTCAGAGAAAAGACAGGGCAGAGGGGGGTATCATGGGAGAGGGGGCAGGAGCCAGTGAGGGGGACTAGAGGGGAAGGGGCTGTAGCTGATGGTGCACTGAGGACTCACAGGTGACCCTTGTCGCTGGATGTTCTCCTCCCCCGGGATCAGAGTCTCCGTTTTCCGTCCGGCCACATCGGCGACATCTCAGACTCCGTGCCAGGCTGGGCTAGGCCGGGCTGGATTAGGCTGGGTTGGGCTGGTATGAGCCGGGCCGGGCCGCTTCCGGTCCCTCCGAAAATTCTGTCTGGTTGGAGAGCAGTCCATCCAGAGCCGGCCATCCAGCGCCTCCTTCAGCTCCAGTGGAGTCTCCGTTTTGTGACATCCGCGACATCGCCGCGCCAGGCTGGGTTGTGCCGGGCCGCTTACGGTCCCTCCGAAATTTGTATGTGCTTGGAGACCTCCGCTGGCCATCCAGCGCGTCCCTTAGATCCAGTAAAGACGCGATGGCGCGGGAAGGGGCGGGCCATCCCGCGGAGTGACAGGAGAAAAGACCAATACTCGCGGCGCTGACTGGCCGGAGAGGAGATAGATCTGCGCATGCACGATTTTTAAACCTCAATAATTTTTACATTAGACCCCCGATCGGAACGAAACTTGGTGCACTCACAGCAGAGGAAAACGGCGAGTACGATGGCGAAAAATCGTAGCGCGAACGCGTACCGTTTTTTAGCAAATAGAAAGACCGCGCAAACCAGAAGATAACAAGATCAGAGTTTTAGTTATGTATAGATAGATATATTTTTACCTACTGGCTATTTGTTATCCCACTTTTTAAGAAAGGCGGGAGAGAGAAAACGGAATTATAGACCAGTTAGCCTGACATCGGTGGTGGGGAAGATGCTGGAGTCAATTATAAAAGATGAGATAGCCGAACATTTGGATAGCAATAACAGGATCGGTCTGAGTCAGCATGGATTAACGAAGGGGAAATCATGCTTGACTAATCTTCTGGAATTTTTTGAAGATGTAACTAGGAAAATGGACAAGGGAGAGCCAGTGGATGTAGTGTACCTGGACTTTCAGAAAGCATTTGATAAGGTCCCACATAGGAGATTAGTGGGCAAAATTAGGGCACATGGTATTGGAGGTATAATGCTGACATGGATAGAGAAGTGGTTGGCAGACAGGAAACAAAGAGTAGGGATTAACGGGTCCCTTTCTGAATGGCAGGCAGTGACTAGTGGGGTACCGCAAGGCTCGGTGCAGGGACTGCAGCTATTTATAATATACATCAATGATTTGGATGAAGGGATTCAAAGTAACATTAGCAAATTTTCAGATGACACAAAGCTGGGTGGCAGCGTGAACTATGAGGAGGATGCTATGGGAATGCAAGGTGACTTGGACAGGTTGGGGCAGATGCATGGCAGATGAAGTTTAATGCGAGGTTATCCACTTTGGTAGCAAATAGGAAGGCAGATTACTATCTAAATGGCGTCAAGTTGGGAAAAGGGGAAGTACCACGGGATCTGGGGGTCCTTGTACATCAGTCTATGAAAGTAAGCATGCAGGTACAGCAGGCAGTGAAGAAAGCGAATGGCATGTTGGCCTTTATAACAAGAGGAATCAAATATAGGAGCAAAGAGGTCCTTCTGCAGTTGTACATAGCCCTAGTGAGACCACACCTAGAGTATTGTGTGCAGTTTATGGTCCCCTAATTTGAGGAAGGACATTCTTGCTATTGAGGGAGTGCAGCATAGGTTTACAAGGTTAATTCCCGGGATGGCGGGACTGTCATATGCTGAGAGAATGGAGCAGCTAGGCTTGTACACTCTGGAGTTTAGAAGGATGAGAGGTGATCTCATTGAAACATATAAGATTGTTAAGGGCTTGGACACACTAGAGGCAGGAAACATGTTCCCGATGTTGGGGGAGTCCAGAACCAGGGGCCACAGTTTAAGAATAAGGAGTAAGCCATTTAGAATGGAGATGAGGAATCACCTTTTCTCACAGAGAGTAGTGAGTCTGTGGAATTCTCTGCCTCAGAGGGCGGTGGAGGCAGGTTCTCTGGATGCTTTCAAGAGAGAGCTAGATAGGGCTCTTAAAAATAGCGGAGTCAGGGGATATGGGGAGAAGGCAGGAACGGGGTACTGATTGGGGATGATCAGCCATGATCACATTGAATGGCGGTGCTGGTTCAAAGGGCCGAATGGCCTACTCCTGCACCTATTGTCTATTGTCTATTGTCTATTTATATTGGTTATTGGCAGATTGTATATTGATATGTTGAGTTGAGCAAATATACCAAAAGAAAATGCAGTGCAAAATGGGAATAATTGTCCCAAGATGTAAACTTTACCTCATTGTGTTTAAATCACAGCCTAAATAGTTTTCTGAGGATATTCTGCATGTTCTCAATTAGATTTTCTGTATTTCTTTCCATGATTTACATACACTAACAGCTGCTTATTATATTTTCATGGTTCTCTCAGGTTCCAGTATGTCATGCTTTCTGTAATAAATCAATATTTTTGCAACAGTATTACTTTTAAGATCAGATGAAGATTTCATTACAATATTAGGCAGAAGAATTTTAAACCCAAGCAAAAAGTATTTATATATATACAGTATCTCTCATATCTAGGCCAAAGTTCTTAGATTTTGACAAGAAAATATTCTACATACACTAAAGCTAATATACAACCAACACATTCCATTGTGATCTCCATTAGAACATTTAATAATATTATAAAATCCAGATATCATATTTTGATCCATAAGCAGTGACTAATCACATCTGTTCCATTTAGTGAAGATGCATGAATAGTGTGCAAATGCATAGCAATAAAAGGATTATCCAAATATTTGACATTGTATTTTGGTTTCTCATATTTTCTATCCCACTTTGTTTTAGTATTTAATACATCTTAATTAAGTAAAATAGCTAGATGTATTTGCAGTTTAAGTTTAGACTTGCTCTTTGGCCTTGTTAGTGAGTATGGAAACCAAAATTTGTCCAAATTACAACAGGTATTTTATTATGACGACCTTCTCATTTACCATAAGATAGAGATAGATAACAGAATCTGAATTTGTTCTTGCTCCATTCATCACATTAATCATGTAAAGTTGAAATTTACAAACAGCAACCAGTTGCATTCTTGATTCTGTCTAATTTCTTCTAGGAATATTTAAGTATTTCATGCAAGCATATGAACTATTCACAGCACAGCTGGGATGCCCACTTGGCAAGCAAACACGATGTGGCACCTTGCCACAGCATATGCTGATTGGCTGTGCTGGTTGAAGAATTTTAGACATAAAAATGCTGTTAGATTGTGAACTTAACAGTTGATTACAATCCTTATTCCACTCCCAGACTTCAAAAACTCTGTAGTTTAATATGAATAGGCATAACTCATGGCTGATATGGTCTGGCCATAAATTTTCCAAAAAACGTAACAACTATCCATACATTAATTAACATATTCCAGCACATTATACATTTGCCAATCAGCTAACAAGACTAATCCCAACTTTTAGGAAAAGAATGGGTAATGGGACTGATGGAATTATTTTCCCAAGAGATGGCACAGATTTGATGAACTGTCCTTTTGTGCTTTGATGACTCAATGCTTCTATGGATTGGAACCATCAATTGCATGAAATCTAGAATCATGACATTTTAACCCTCATGAATTTTTGAATAGTGTAGGATAGGTAAGACCAGCTATTTTAAGCAATGCAGTTTACATTGTATTAAAGTTCCACAATAAATCTGGTGGGTATTCTGTAATAGTTTACAAAAAATATATAAATAGTTTCTAATACAAATAGTTACATAATATGAAGTAAATTATGCTATTATAGATTTATTTTACTGTGTTGCCACTATAAATGAGGATATGAGATTTCAAGTATTTTATAATAGAAATGAATCAAACCTCAAATGTTTATGCAGATGAAATCAAATCACTATCTTTTTTAACTATATTTGCATATGTAAATTACAGTTGATTGATTTATATTTGCTAATGTTGCAAATTCAGTGCTCTGATAAACTGATTTCCTTGCTAACTATAAAACAATTAAATATATATTAGATTTAATTACTGATTATACTTTCAGATTTTCAAAACCGGAGGAGGCGCTGTCCTAAACGGCTGCCTGTCCTGCAGCTGTCCGGTTTTTTCCCTTCTTTTTAAATTATTTTTAGTACGTTGAGGGTGCAGTCAGGGGCCCTAATCTTTTTATGTGTGGGGGGTGGTGGGGGGGAAGGGGGAAACTGCTTTTCGAGTCCCTACCTGGTCGGAGGGGTTGCCTTCCTCCAAGCAGCGCCTTCGACCTGTCCTTGTGGCCTACCAGTGGGTCCTGGAGCGACGTTTCCCTGAGGGGACCTGGCCAGAACATCGGCTTTGGCGGCGGCGCAGAACATCGGCTTTGGCGTCGGTGCAGCGCTGGAGCGCTGTCGTGGAGCGGGCAATGCCTTTCCTGGGCCTCCAGTATGCTGGGACCGCCGATGAGAACATCATGGAGCCACGGTTCTGTGGAGCGGCCAGCTGCGACGCTGAACATTACATCTCGGAGCCTGGGATCCCTCGCTGAGATCGCCAGTGTGTGGAGCTCCGTCCGGCGCGGTCTGTTGGCTTGGAAGCCGCGGTCTCAGGTGGGAAGGCGGCCGTTCCTGGCACCCCAAGCCGCTGGGGGTTCTCCCAACGCTGGAGCACCATCACCTGGCGAGAACATCGGGTGCCGTGGCGGCAACTGTGGAGGCCTCAATAGGCCCTACTCTGGGTGGACAAGAGGATGGGGACTGGACTTTGTGCCTTCCCCCACAGTGGGAACCACTGTGGGGCGATGTTTTTGTGTTTTGGTGTTGAACTTCTTTTTGAATACTATGTTGTATTTTTATTAGTGTGCTGCAAGGACATCTGAATTTCTCCTGAATAAGGGGATTAATAAAGTCTAATCTAATCTAATCTAATCTAATCTAAGATATTATGCAAAACATGTTATTTTAGCCAATTTGATTTTCTTATTCCAGTTAAACCTAACTACATAGGTAGTCACACCAAGAATTCATTTGACATACTGCTGCTTGACCCCATAATTTTGGCAAAATCCAAGTTAGAGGTATCTGCAGAAAATCCACCACAGTTAGAATGAGAGAACTCTCAAAGATATCTGTGGATATGTTCATTAGAGCACTTCTAATTCAAAAATCATCAGGGAAACAAGCCAATGATAACACTATCCTACCAGTTTCCATTGTTCCTATTGCAGACTATCAAACATAAAGAAAATATATTTCTATGTTTTCAATGTAACACGGAAAAATATATTTTGCAATATCTTAAAATCTAAAGCAATAAAGTATGGAGTAATATTTCAACAATTCATTGTACAGAATAAAAATGTGAACTTATATTCTTATGTAAAGATAATTACTTGTTAGTTATTCTTAAATCATACAAACATTGCAAAGGTGCAGTTGAAAGGAATAGTCTATTATTCATAAAATAGTGCTATCCACCCAATGCATTCTTCAATAATATGGTTCCTCTTAAGGGTTATTGAACACCACAGTAGTTTCTGACACTTGTCTTTAAAAATGTATCCCTAGGGGTTGTAATGCAATACAGTATGACAAAAATATAATAAAATCTGCAGTTAGTAAAAGAGCTTTATTTATATAGTTTTAATGTTGGGAAGATAACTCAATGGGCCAAAGGTTTGCCAGTTGCACATTCCTGACCTATAAAGGTCATAGCTCGTAAACATGGATTACTGACAAAGCATGCCATCTCTATTCTCTGAATCAGATATACTGCACTTACGATGGGTTAAACAATGCAGTTAATTAAACGGAAAAAGTAGACAGCATTTTTATATTTCAACATTAAATAGTCAAGTGGAAGTTACTGTAGCTGGGACCAATGAGAGAATTTCTTAGAATATACACCTTGTAATGGGTGAAACACAGAAATTAATCAAATGTGAGAATTTCTCTTCTCTTAAGAACTGACGGAGGAAGCATATAAAATAATAGCATTTTTTACTACTATGAATATGAATATATTCATATATATTCTCTCAGCTCTCAGTTTAGTCTAGTTTAGAGATACAGCGTGGAAACAAGCCCTTTGGTCCACTGAGTCTGCACCGACCAGCCACTTACATTCATTGTTGCCACTACACACACTAGGGACAATTTTACATTTATACCAAGCTAATTAACCTACAACCTGTACGTCTTTGGAATGTGGGAGGAAACCGAAGATCTCGGAGAAAACCCATGCAGGAGAGAACGTATAAACACCATACAGACAAGCAGCTATAGTCAGGATCAAACCCGTGTCTCTGGCGCTGTAAGGCATAGCATTAGCTTAGCGCATGGATAGGTACGAGCGACTGGGACGTAGTAGCCATGACTGAAACCTGGTTAAGGGAGGGGCAGGACTGGCAGCTCAATGTTCAGGGATACAGGAGGTTCAGGAGAGAGAGGGGTGAGGGAAAAAGAGGAGGGGGGTTGCATTGTTGGTTAAGGAGAATGTCAAGGCTGTGTTCAGAGGTGGCATTACAGAGGGTTCAACTAGTGAGGCTATATGGGTGGAGCTGAGGAACAAGAAAGGGATGATCAACTTGTTCGGGGTGTACTACAGACCCCCGAAAAGTCAACAGGAATTAGAAGAACAAATGTGCTGGGAGATTCCAGACAGCTGCAGGTAAAATAAGGTTGTTGTAGTAGGGAATTTTAACTTTCCCAATATAGACTGGGAAAATAATAGCGTGAAGTGTTCAGATGGCGTGCAATTCCTCAAAAGTGTTCAGGAGAGTTTTCTTAAGCAGTATGTGGAGGCCCCCACATGTGAGAGGGCAACGCTGGATCTAGTATTGGGAAATTGGGAAGGGCAAGTTAATGAAGTGTGTGTGGAGGAGCCTTTTGGGACAAGTGACCACAGTTCAATTAGGTTTAAGATAATTATGGATAGGGACGGAAATGGTCCACGTGTTAAAATGCTCAACTGTGGTAAGGCCAACTTTGAGGGTATGAGCGAAGGTCTCACTCAAGTTGACTGGAGCAGGTTATTAGAGGGGACAGGAACATCGACCAAGTGGGATGTTTTTAAAAGTGTACTGAAGAAAGCTCAAGATGTATGCATCCCCATTAGAGTGAATGACAAAGCAGGCAAACGTAAGGAAGCTTGGCTGACGAGGGAAATTGAGATGTTAGTCAAAAACAAGAAGGATGCATGGGACAGGTAAGGCAGCTGGGATCAAGTGCATCTGTAGAGGAGTTTCGGCAATGAAGAAGTAAACTGAAAAAGGAGATCAGAAGGGCAAAAAGGGGCCAGGAGATAGCTCTGGCAGGTAGCATTAAGGACAATCCCAAAAGATGTTATAAATACACTAGACCAAGAGCAGACCCATTGGGTCTGGACCCCGAACGTGCTTCAGACCACGGGGCAAAAATCGCTAGCGAAAAGAAAAACATAGAGGCGTTTTTGGAGCAGAGCCGGTGGGCAGCAGCCGTTATGGTGGCTGGCCAGCAGGAGGAGACAAAATGAGTGAGTGGGGGGGGTGGATTTTATTTAAAAATGTGTACATAAAAATGTCTAAATCTAATAAGGAGTGTGTTAGGGTATGTAAAAGTGTAATGTCTAGCGAAATGGAAAAAATCGCGGAGTTTTCGCATGTGGTTTTGGCGGAGCAAGGAATCAAAGTGCAGGAGGATGAGGGGGATCTTATAGAGGTGTATAAGATCATGAGAGGAATAGATCGGGCAGATGCACAGTCTCTTGCCCAGAGTAGGAGAATCGAGGACCAGAGGATATAGGTTCAAGATGAAGGGGAAAAGATTTAATAGAAATCCAATAGGTAGCTTTTTCGCACAAAGGGTGGTGGGTGGATGGATCAAGTTGTCAGAGGAGGTAGTTGAGGCTGGGACTTTCCCATCGTTTAAGAAACAGTTAGACAGGTACATGGATAGGACAGGTTTGGAGGGATATGGACCAAGCGCAGGCAAGTGGGATTAATGTAGCTGAGACATTGTTTGCCGGTGTGGGCGAGTTGGCCGAAGGGCATGTTTCCACACTGTATCACTCTATGACTCTCTTATTCTACCACTGAGCCACCGTGCCACCCTTTCCTCACCTGCCATACCATAATCATATTTAATGGACCATTTCTCTACAATGTTCACAATTTCCAATGGGATTTTGCAAAAAGACACACTCCAATCGCCTCTCCTTGTAGCACTCTGAACTACCTTTCACCACTCCTTCCATTCCATCCACTATTCTCTCGTCAATCACTACCAAATATTTCCCTTTTCATGGAACTTTTTCAATCAATCATAAGGTATGCAATATCTGCCCTTTGTACTATTCAGAGACCCAAAGAGTTCTTCCAGATTATGCAACAATACACTTGCACATCTTCCAAATTGGTGCATTAAATTCAGTGTTCAAAATGCAGTCTCCTAAGCACTGGAGAAATGAAACCCATATTAGGTATTTTTTTGCAAAAAAACCCTACATCTCAGCTCACTTTGCTTCCAGTCACCTTTAAATAAAATTCCCTGCCCCGTATCCACTCTAACTTCTCTCACTTCAACCTCCTCCATTCCTCAACGATGCCATTGTAAGCAAAAAACAGCACTTAATTTTCGTCCACACTTTGCAGGCTTTGGGATCTATATCAGTGTCAGTTAAAAAAATACACAAATTACTGGAGTAACTCAGCAGGTCAGGCAGCATCTCTGGAGAACCATGCATAGGTCGGGTCATTTCAGATTGGGACAGTTCTT
Organism: Malacoraja senta; assembly: GCA_038087875.1. Classification (NCBI taxonomy): domain Eukaryota; kingdom Metazoa; phylum Chordata; class Chondrichthyes; order Rajiformes; family Rajidae; genus Malacoraja; species Malacoraja senta. Next base: position 18,975,935 of record CM075984.1, on the reverse strand, counting down.
CAGACTGATTGAAGGGGGAGGGGGAAGTTAGCTAGAAGAGCGGAGGGGCATGGCAAAGCTGAAGTGGATACAGGTAGGGGTGGGGGGGGGTTAGGTAGATGGTTGGACAGAGATGAAAAGACAGGAGGTGTTGGTGAAGCACAAAAGGCTTGAAGAGTTGTGAATTGTGAATCTAGAAGAAAGAGTGTAGGTGAATGGATCAAGGGAGGAAGGTGGAGCACAGGGGATGGGAAAATAAAAGGTGGGGGGAGTGGGGGTTTAAGTTACCAAAAGTTGGATAATTCAATGTCCATACTGTTGTGTTGTAAGCTACCCATGGAGAATATGAGGTGCTGTTCCTCTAGTTAACCTCACTCTGGTAATGGAGGAGGTACAGGACAGAGGTCAGTATGGGAATTTGAAGACGAGCTAAAATGTTTCGCAACCAGGACATTCAGTAGACCTTGGTAGACCGAGCACAAGTGTTCGGTAAAATAGCTGCCGAGTCTAGATTTGGCCTTGCTGATGTACAGGAGGCCACAATGGAAACACTAGATGGAATAAATGATATTAGACAAGGTGCCCATTAACTTCTGTCCCTGGATGGGGTTGAGGGAGGAGGTATAGGGACAGGTGTTAAGGGGCTGTCCCACTTGGGCGACCTAATTGAAGCGATGTTAGAAAATCTTGAGATTTTTAAAATCAAGTCTGCAATTTATCCCATCAGATAAAGCATAAAAAGAAGTTTAATTTGATATCTAATTTACTTTCATATCTTCAGTATTAAAAACATTATGGCCATTTTCATACTCGGAAATTAGCATCCTCTTCCCTATTGCTTTTCCATTGACTTAATACAAAAGCTGTGATCGAGGACAGTCAAAAGCCCATAATTTTCTTAAATATTAAGAGAACTGAATGAAAATTTCAGTTATTATAGATTGAAGCATTTTGAAACAAATATAAAACATCTTACTTGGATGACCTAAAATAAAGCATATAATTAGTTAGTTACCTAATTGTAGCTAATTACAAAATTGACCGTTGTGGCGGAAATAGTAATAAACACCCAGACTGCCTTGAAAATTCAAAAATGTGATATTCTCAAGATCAGAACTTTAATATTATTGTATTATATGCTGTAAGTCCGTAACAGATAGGTAAATAAATTACAATTTCTAGCAATAGACCAAGTCTTTATGGAAAAGATCAGTTGCTAGCTGGCACATTGGCATATCATAATCAGTAGCATCATCATACTCCTCAGATTGTAAACAATAAGCAACTCTGTACACCTTGTTTTTCCTCAACTTTTCAATTTTGACATTGTAAACTACAAGTTTTTGCTCTTCAAAACACGCATGACATGCCTTTCTGCCCACTACTTTCCCATTAAGAATGTCCTGCAGATCATCACATTTGGAATAATCCAAATTCGGATAATCTCTGCGAATGCTGTCTAAATCAGTCTCTTTTGCTGGGCATTTGGATTGACAATTTTGCATTTCTTCTTCGGAGACATCTGTTTAAAATGTATAGGGAAAAAAAACACTGAACAGCATTAACAGAAACAAGTTATTATTTGCAGTTTTAGAAAGAAGGTAAAATGATAAAGTTAAACGCTAAAACAAATAGTAAATACCCAACAAAAAATTCATATTCATCAGTTTCATCAAATCAATTAAATTTATCTAATCAATTAAATTCATCTAAATTCAATTACTAGATCTAAACATCTATCCATTTCTTAAGAAAAGGATAATTATTTTAAATAGCCTAAGTATCCAAATAACAAACTAATCCCATTCACACAAGAATTCACAATATAACGTGATTTTTAAATCTCACTGTCATGAACTTATATGCCAGATGGAAGGAGTTTAATGTTTAATTCCCATAAATTAATCTAGAAACATCCACTCTCAATATAATCAAAATGATTATTTTTGCACAATACATGTGGCTAAAACTGTTGTGGATATTTAGTATAAAAATATTGACTTTGGATAGACAATAACACAAAATATAGACGATTTAGATGCTCTTATGACATGATTGTCCAAAAAAAAGAGAATTTAAATCATCTTGCGAGTGGGTGTTTCTGGAATGCGATCAATGAGAACATTGCTGTTGCCGTGAATTTTAACCCCATATCAGCAGGAAAGACACTGCCGATTCGTATGGGGCCCAAATAACACTTTCGCAATGCAAAATTAGACTAAAGCCACCACATGAAGCAAGATTATATGTGAAATAAACGACTTACCTTTTGTTTTGTCCTGATATTACGATCCGTCACGTTGAAGGTGTTGAGGGCATTCAAAGTCGCATTTTACTTTAATCCAACTATTAAATTGTCCAGCGATAAAAAATAAAAAAACGGGAACGGAAGTCCGATCGATTTTTCTTCTAAAAAAACCTACCTGAGACCGCGAGTACACGGGGACTACTCTCGAGCATGAAGGAGAGTTACAAAGACCTCCTAGGACCTCGTGTCAACCATGCTGCGAGTATGAGTCGAGGGCAAACTCGCCAGGACACTCGGATTAGGTCGCCACAGTGAGACAGCCCCTTTACATCTCCAGTGATTGCAGGGGAAGGTACCTGGGGAGGGGTTGGTTTGGGTGGGAAGGGATCAGTGAACCAAGTAGATGTAGAAGGAAATGTTTCTGCTTTCTACATCAATGTCAGATAACTTGCTTTCCCCTTCTGTATGAACTGGATATGCCGAAGTCCTTAGGAACTAATATTAAATGTATTAGTTTCATTTATCCATTTTTTTTGCTCCCTGAAATACAGAAGTACAGCCACATCTGTTCAGTTTGTTTTTATTTTCTTTGTCTCCATTTCTTGTTTTTTAAAGAATCTGTTCCCTTGACAACATTGATCTGCAATAAGTATAAAAAATGTTGGAAATATTTAGCAAGACTGTTAGCATTTATGAAAAAGAAAAGGGCCTGTCCCACTTATGTAACTTTTTCGTCATAGGTTGCCGAAAATTTTCAACATGTTGAAAATTCAGCGGCGACCAGAAAGACGTTACGACTCTTTGGGTGACTAGGAGACCTCTCACGACCATACAGGCGACACCCTGGCAACATGTCGCGGCGTGAAGCCTGTATGGTCGTGAGTAGTCGCCCAAAGTGTCGTACCTTATTCTGGTCGCCGCTGGATTTTCAACATGCTAAAAATTTTCGGCGACTTGTAACGACCTATGACGGGTTCTGGCAAGTCGCCGAAAAAGTCGTGTAAGTGGGACAGGCCCTAAACACAAAATATTTCAGGTTGAATACTCTTCATCCGGGTGTCAGAGGTTATGGGGAGAAGGCAGGAGAATGCGGTTAGGAGGGAGAGATAGATCAGCCATGATTGAATGGTGGAGTAGACTTGATGGGCTGAATGGCCTAATTCTACTCCTATCAGTTATGATCTTATGATCCTCTTCAACCTCAAAAATGTTAACTCAATTTCTCTTGCTACAGATTCTGCCTGATCTGGTGAGTGGTTCCAGCATGCTTTGCTTTTATTTCAGATTCCATCATCTTGCAGATTTATATTGTTTTTTAATCATCTTTAACCTGCACCCTATCATAGACATTTACTATATCTCTACTTACCCTCTCTGCAAACAAATATGCTTGTTCTCTGGAGACGCAAGGCGCTGCAGATGCGGGAATCTTGAATAAAAAAACAACTAGCTGGAAGAACTCAGTGGATCAGGTATCATTTGTGGAAGGACTTGGACAGATGACTTTTCAGGTCTGAAGAAGTGTCCTTACCTGAAATATCCCTTTATTTCCACATATGCTGCCTGACCCATTGAGTTCTTCCAGCTATTTGTTTTTTGTTCTTTCTCTGTTCCATCTCCTGCTGAAGATCCCTTGACCAAATACATCAATCTTGTTTTTCTCTCCACTAAAGATACTGTTTGATCCATTCAGTGCCTCCAGCATTGTCCGTTTTTATTTCAGCATTCCAGCATTTGCCATTTTTCCTCCAATAATAATATCATTATGTGGTTACACAAAATTAAGATAAAATATGTTTCACATAAATGACCATCAAGAGTTATTTGGATTGTAAATCTGACCCTCCCGCACAAGGGTTGTGTACCATATTCTAATGTAGAATCTTACATTTGCAAAGAGCAAATGACAAAGCTTCAGTGAATTACTGCTGTACATGACACACCAGACACGATATGGTAATTGTAGTGAGAATGAATGTCTTGGGTAGTGGATGGAATATCATACAAGTAAGGTGCTCTATTCTGGATGATCGGTGGGGGGCGCTGCGGGATGGCTGCTCTGCCAGCAGCGGTACGTCATTTCTACTGTTTTGGGTTGTTTTAGTGTGTCCAAATGTGTGTTTTAATGTCTCTTGGTGTGTCTTGTGTGACGGGGCGGTGAGGGGGGGGTGAGGGGGTTAAGGGGGGAACCGCTTTCAGTCGCCTCCTCCACGGAGAGGCGACTTTTTCCATGTCGCCTCCCTCGCGGCCTAACACCATGGATTGGTGCAGCCTTTCCCGGAGTCGGGCCCGGAGTTTCAGCAGCGGGCGCAGCGTAGACGTTTCATCGTGGAGCAGGAGAGCCCTTGCCGGGGTCGCCAGAAGGAAGTGCTCCGATCGCTGGCCCGCGGACTGTAACATCCTGAAGCCGTGGTCTGCGGAGCTTCTAGCTGTGGGCGCGGCGTGGACTTACCATCCGGAGCGTGATCCCTCGCCGGGGATCCCCGGAGAAGCTCCGACTGCTGGCCTGCGGCCTACAACACCCTGAAGCCGCAGTCTCTGGTAGGGAAGCGCTGATTCGTGACTTACCGTCCCGACGAGAGGGCCTGTACATCTGGCCGCCCGCAGCGGCGATTGCAGAGGTTTATGGCCCCGACCACTGGGGAACAATGGAGGAGAACTGACTGTGCTTTGTTCCTTCCACCACAGTGAAGAATGCTGTGGTGGATGTTTGTGTTAATTTTTTATTGTGTATTGTGTGTTCTTTTTTTATTGTACCACTGTTGGCAAAATTCATTTCACTGCACTTTATCGTGTATGTGATGAATAAATTGATTAATTGATTGATTGATATTGAGTTTCTTGTGTTTGAAGAACTGCTGTCATTCAGACAAGTGGGAAGCATTTCATTACACTTCTGACATTCCATATAAAGAGCATAAATGAAATAGGAAGTTAAGGAACAAGGAACAATAAAATGTACTCAGCTTTCAATCATTCTGTTAATTATATATGTGGTTCATCCAGGTTAATGGTACACCCTTGTATGTTGGTGATGGGCGATTTGGTGATGCAAAATGTTTCCACAATGAGGATGTACTTGCTTTACAGCTTCTCCAGAATGATGGCTTATTGTTGGGTACAACTGATACTACTGGTGCACATTTTTATAGCTGGCATTCAATCATGGTTGGTATCCAATTTAATGGCCCAGATTTGCAAAATGTATACAGATGAAAACAAGTTCAGAATACCTCCTCTTCCCTTCCCACCCAAACCACCCCCTCCCCTGGTACCTTCCCCTGCAACTGCAGAAGGTGCAAACTAATCCCTCCCCACCAAAATCACCCCCTCACCTGGTACCTTCCCCTGCAACCACAGAAGATGCAACACCTGTTGCTATACCTCCCCTCCCTCGACTATGTCAAGGGATCCCGACAGTCCTTTCAGGTTAGGCAGAGGTTCACTTGCACCTTCTCCAACCGCATCTTCCATATTGTGTTTTTGATTTTTGTTTTTGGATTGAATTCTCTCTTTAATTTGTGTACTCGTGTTGTCTTTACTATTTATTTCATTCTGCTTACATGTTTCTACTATTTGTTAAACTTTGTAAGGTGTCCTTGAGATTTTTGAAAGGCGCCCATAAATAAAATTTATTATTATTATTATTATTATTATCTACTGTATCCGTTGTTCAAGATGTGGACTTATATATCGGCGAGACCAAACGCAGACTAGGCGATCATTTCGCAGAACACCTTCACTCAGCCTGCCTCCCGGTTGCTGGACGCTTTAATTTTCCTTCCCATTCCTCAACAGACCTTTCTGTCCTTGGTCTCTTCCATTGTCAGAATGAGGTTAAACGCATATTGGAGGAACAAGATCTCATATTTTGCTTGGGCAGCTTACAGCCCAGTGGTATGAATATTGATTTCTCTCACTTCAGGTAGCCATGGCATTCCCTCTCTCTATCCCTCCCCCACCCAAGTCGCAATAGCTTCTCATTTTCACCCAACAAACAGCTAACAATGGCCTGTTTCCTTTATCATCATTACTTATTTGCATATCTTTCATTCATTGTTCTTTATCTCTCCACATCACCGTCTATATCTCTCGTTTCCCTTATCCCTAACCAGTCTGAAGAAGGGTCTCGACCGGAAACGTCACCCATTCCTTCTCTCCAGAGATGCTGCCTGTCCCGCTGAGTTACTTCAGCTTTTTGTGTCTCCCTCCTCTCATGTTGGCTCCCTTAGCACCTGCTGCTGACTGTTAGTCATATCATCTAAAGCTGGTCAGTAATGATACTATCAAGCCATTCTTGGCAAGAGACTTTGAATTTCTCCAAGGTTCATTTTTTGTCATTGCTCAGTGCTTATTCCAATTGGTATTCAACAAAGATCTGGAATTACTGTTGCATATTGCCAGGGTCACTCTATCTAAGCTGGGTATCATTGTGCCAACATCTCTGGCAAATCCACCCTGCTGGTAGCACAGCATAAACCTTAAGATCATAATGACTAGATCTGCATCTTTGGCTCAAAGTATCATTCTATGGGTAAATTGATATTATCAAGCAGTCTATGAAACTGCTTAGGAATCATCTTAAGATATTTGTTTCAGGGCCAATCATTGCTCTGAGATCAGATGACAGATTCAACCTAGACCATATAAACTTAGTGTCTGAAGAAAGGTCTCGACCCGAAACGTCTCCCATTCCGTCTCTCCAGAGATGTTGCCTGTCCTGCTGAGTTACTCCAGCATTTTGTGTCTATCTTCGATTTAAACCAGTATCTGCAGTTCTTTTCAGGATTCATTGCGGAGCGGGCGATGCCTTACGTGGATCGCCGTTTGAAGCTCCGGAGTGTTGGGCCTGCTGCTTCAACATCGCGGAGCTGTGGCTTGCAGAGCTGAGCCGCGGGCGGCGCGGACTTCAACATCGCGGAGTCCTGGGATCCCTTTGCCGAGGGCCGCCAGTGTGGAATCTCCGCCCAGCCGGCCTGTGGACCTCGGGAGCCGCAGGAGGTGACCGATTCGGAGGTCCAAGCCACTGAGGATGTTCTTCCGTTCCGACGTCAGAGCCATCATCCCGGCGAGAGGGGCTGAGCATCGGGCAACCGTGGCGGCGACTGCGGGGAGGGGCTCGGGAGGCCCCGACCACGGGTGATCAACAACGTGGAGGATGACTGAACTTTGGTGCCTTCCCTCACAGTGGGAAACTTTGATTCTGCTGTGTGGGGATGTTTGTGCTAAAGTCTATCGTGTGTTGTGTTCTGTATTAATCGTATGGCTGTATGGTGACCCCAAATTTCACTGTACCATTTGGTACATGTGACAATAAATGTCTCTTGACTTGTCTTGTCTTCCAATACATGATAAAATTAGCAGCTAATATGCTTCTAATTAAGCAAGTTTGAGACAGAAGCTATCAAACAATCTTCTGCTCCGCAAAGCACCAGAAACCCATGGTGTCCAAAAGCTCAACATGAACTTCCATGGATTTCCCAGTACATGAGATTTGCATGGCATCAATACAACAATCCCTTTGTGATCAAAAGGAGAAATTGTCTGATGGGTTAAAAAAAAAAAATTAAATTTGATTGGTGTAAATATTTTACGTGTTTGTGTGGGTGTGTGCATGCACATGTGTGTATGTGTGCGCACGCCCATGCGGCTCAATATATGTGCAATCATGGATATTCATTCGTTAAAGAGAAAAATGTAATGTTTGTTTTTATACATTTTAATAAGTCCTAACTTATTATTAATGTTAAAGATATTTAATTTAAACAGTGGGTTTGACAGCCAACTAATCAAATGTTGACACAATTCTTGTCACTGCAGTTGACCACATGCTTTGATTAGACTTGCTCTGCTCCTTATTCATGAGTCGGGAGTCAGCCACCCAGCTCAACACTACACCTGGGACCTAGCTGGAAGAAACAGCACAGTCCAGGATATAGATAACCTGAGAACTGAGGACGGTGGAAAGTCTGCCCATTCTGTTTAGCCATAATAGTTAAACTTAATTGAGTAATTTGCGTGGTAATTTTTGAAGTATTTATGAGTCAACTACATGGTTGCAGATCTGTATAAACATCCTGGCCAGACCTGCAGACACCTAAAGAGAATCAGGTGCATTTTTTGGTCATAATTGTTATTTTTGTGGCTACCAAACTAGCGTTTTTAATTGCAGATTGTTTAATTAATTGAATTTAAATCACCCAAATGTCTTGGTGGGATTCAAACTCTTGTCACTGACTCATTAATCCAGGATTCTAAATTTACTAGTTAAGTAAATTAATCACTGTGGCATTGTTCCCAGAGGAAACAATGGTGGATTTTATAAACAAGTATTTCTGGCACAAAGCTTCATAAACCAAAAGCATATTTCAAGAATTTGCTTGTTAAGATAATTTAAATGGGATGCACACCACATAACACAATGTGATTTGAGCCTGAATTTCTAATATTAATTCTCATCAGATATTATACTTCATCAGTAGGTCTAAAACTCTTAAAATCTATTCTAATTGTTCAACCAGGACCAAAAGTAGGACCCCCTTAAGCAGTTCCATCAGCAATACAATGGAATATCAGTTGAGATTTTTGAAAATAGCTCTGTGGAAGACTCTGAATACATAACCTTCTTCCAGAGAAGCAAAAGTGCTACCAAATATAAAATGACTGCTAAACAATGGCAATCATATATATTCTCACAATATATAAATGCTTAAAGTCAAAGTCAAAGTCAGTCAATTTTATTCGTCCCATGCACCCAAAGGTGCAGTGAAATGAATTTGCCAGCAGCGATACACTTAAAAAATGAACACATCAATGAATATTAAGGCTGACACAGAAATTAATATCATATTTATATAATAGTATTTTAAATATAGACCTACCATCGACAGAGGTACTTAGAGAAGAGTGGGAATGAGAATTAATGATAAAAATTACAAATGAAACATGGGAAAAGTATTTGATATATATACACAAATGTTCGATTAATGTAAAACATAATTTAATTCAATTTAAAATTTTACATAGATTATATTATTCAAAAACTAGATTGAATAAATTCTATCCAAATATGTCCCCCATTTGTGATAAATGTTTATCCCAAAACGCAACTATAACACACTCGTTCGTTTCTTGCATAAAACTTTATAAATTTTGGAGTGATATTTTTGAAATATTTACAAAATTATTCAAGATAAAAATGGAACCTAATACTGAAATGATTATATTTGGAGTAATGGAAGACGGGAATAAATTGAACTCATCTCAAAATTTATTTTTTAATTATGGTTTAATAATGGCAAAAAAACTAATACTTAAATTTTGGAAAAATACACCAATGCCAACGCTTAAAATGTGGATTTCAAGCATGTTGGACACCTCACACCTTGAGGAAATGCGATTCCTCCTAATAGATAAATCAGATCAATTCTTAACGAGTTGGTCTCCATTTGTCGTCTTTTTGGAAGCATATGCTGCAACACAATTGTAGAAGCTAACTGTTCCAGGACGGTGAGGGATGGTCAAGATTATAAATAATGATCTCCTTAATCTTCTTACTTTCTACTCTTTTTCTTTCTATCTTCGTTTCTTCACTTTTCTTCTTTCACCCTTTTTTCTTTCTCACACACTATATATCACACGTTTTTCTATCTTTTATTATCTATTCTCTCTTTTTCTTCTTCATTATAATTTTTTTTTTTTAAATAAGAAGCTGTACATAAAATGTAATATGTCAATATATATTAGGCACTTTGGTGCCATATGATTGTACTTACTTCTAATAAAATAAAAATATAAAATATATATATATATTTTTAAAAATGAACACATAAAAGGCCTGTCTCACGGGTACTGGCGGTTACAGGCGGTGAAGCAGGAAGTTGGGAACACTCGTGGACCGCCAGAGACTGCTGGGTCGGTCCCACGTACACCGCCGGGACCGTGCGGTGTTGGTCCCAACACCGCACGGTGCTCACAAAAAATCGACAACGTTAAAAAATGTTGCCCTACCGCACAGCCGCCGCCAGTGCGGCACGAGCACCACCACAGCCGCCGCCAGTGCAGCACGAGCACCGCCACAGCCGCTGCCAGTGCGCCGTGAGCGCCGTGAGCACTAGCACCGCCACAGCCGCCGCCAATGCAGCACGAGCACCGCCACAGCGCCTCGATCACCACTAGCACCGCCACAGCCCCGTGATCCGAAATGATGTCATCGCGTAGCACGTCGCATTGCGCGATGTTGTCATCACCCGACGCCGCGCTCGTGGGACGGGCCGTGCGGTGATCACTTGGCATACAGCTTCCGGTAAGGTTTAAATTTTTTTAACTTACCGCAAGCTCGTGGGACCGGCCATACAGAGATCACTCGGCCCCCGCGCGGCATCCGTGCGGCGCTCCCGCAGCAAACGCGCGGCGCTCTCGCGGTAGCCGTGCGGTCCCCACTTCCGGCGACGCCGCTCTTCACCGTGGGACAGGGTCATAATACGCAAGAGAATTTAACACAAACATCCACCACAGTATTCTTCACTGTGGTGGAAGGCAACAAAGTTCAGTCAGTCCTCCTCCTTTGTTCATCCGTGGTCGGGGCCATGAACCCTCCATAATCGCCGCTACAGGCGCAATGTACGGGCCCTCTCGTCGGGATGATCCAAACTCCGATGTCGGGACGGTCAAACACACAGCTTGGAGTGCCCGAATCTGCACTTTCCTACCGGAGACCGCGGCTTCAGGATGTTATAGGCCGCAGGCCGGCAGTCGGAGCTCTTCTCCGGCAATCCCCGCCAAGGGATCCCGGGCACTGGATGGTAAGTTCACACCACTCCTGTGGCTAGAAGCTCCGCAGACCACAGCCCCATGATGCCAAAGTCACCAGGCCAGCGATCGGAGCACTCTTCTCTGGCGATCCCCGGCAAGGGTTCGCCCGCTCCACGATGGAAAAGTCCACGCTGCGCCCGCTGCTGAAGCTCCGGGTCCGACTCCGGGAAAAGCCGCTCCAATCCATTCTGTTAGGTCGCGAGGGAGGCGACATGGAAAAAGCCGCCTCTCCGTCGATGAGGCGACCGAAAGCGGTTTCCCCGTTATCTCCCCCCACACAAGACATATCAAGAGACACCAAACTAACATTTAGACACACCAAAAAAACAAAAAATGTCAAAATAACGAACACACTGCTCGCAGGGCAGCCGACGTGCAGCGCCCCCACCGACCTCACCGACCTTAAACATAGCAACACTCAAGTCTCCAAATATTGAGGTAAAGATAAGCTAGCAAAACATTGTCATAATTACCCAGACCAATGACATACGGTGTAAAGCAAGAATAAAACATTTTAAATGCCAGGGGGACTACAGTAAGGTTTGGGTAAAGTGTAGCATGTGGACCAATGTCATAGCCTGTAAACTTACCCAGATACTTTTACATTGGCTAGCAAAACCTCCTTTCCCTACTCAACCTAGCTCCAGAACAATAATGAGGGTGAGTCTTAACTACCTCTATAGGATGATTTTCTACTTCCCAACAGAAGGTATGAACAACAAATACCATCTATTTCACCCTCTTTCTCTCTCTTGTTCTCTTTCCCACCTTTCCTCCTCTCTCTTTTGTCTAGACTAGTGAACAAATAAATAAATAAATTACAATTGCATTTTGATATTTTAATTATTTTAATTTGTTACCAGCGTTTTATTCATATGAAATGTTATTTTAAAATGATTTAACTGATGTTCAATAGCTGCGAATATCATTCAATACCAGGAATATTCTGGAGCATTCAAGTCTAGAATGTGGTAAAGTCTGGAGGAGCATGACAGTTTTCATTCCTATGTTTTGAGGGAGGGAAATTTTCTGGCCCAATCACATGAAGAAATTATATAATGCAAGATTCTGTCTCTATGCAGAATCTTGTTGTTTAGTTCTGAAACAGTCCTTAACAGTAAGCCAACATCACGTCGGCTGTAAAAATTGAGCATATGTTAAAATTAAGCATAGGTAAATCACCATTAGCAGTATTTCTCCAATGTTAGCAGGTGTTGTGCTATATTTTGCTTATTTTATGCCAAACTGCTCTCAAAATAAAATTGACAATGCATTAGGACCTACATGTGTTTTATATACCATTACCGTTTCATCTAATTATTCACTATTCCATTAGGATATTATCTAAAAGTAAAACGTTTATGTGTTTTTTACACTTTTTGGTAATGCTAAAACATCGTTGTACCTCACAGGTTTTACATCTCCCATAAAGATTAAGATCTTCCTTTGTGAGGGCTAAAGAACAATGCAGTTGGATCTCCCAGCACTGCATCAGTTTTGACATATGTTACTCTATTAATTTTGCAGCCACGAGCCCCGAGTCTCATTGCTGTGATGTTGGAAACTAAAAGCTTTAAAATACAGTGCATTCAGAAAGTATTCAGACCTCTTCACTTTTACGTTACAGCCTTATTCTAAAATGGATTAAATTCATTTTTTTTATCATCAATCTACACACAATACCCCATAGTAAAAAAGTGAAAACAGGTGTTTAGAAATTTTTGCAAAGTAATTAAAAAGAATTAACTGAAATATTACATTTACATAAGTATTCAGACCCTTTACTCAGTATTTTGTTGAGCCTCCTCTGGTAGCGATTACAGCCTCAAGTCTTCTTGGGTATGATGCTACAAGCTTGGCACACCTGTATTTGGGTAATTTCTCCCATTCTTCTCTGCAGATCCTCTCAAGCTTTGGCAGGTTGGATGGGGAGTGTCAATGCACAGCTATTTTCAGGTCCCTCCAGAGATGTTCGATCGGCTTCAAGTCTGGGCTCTGGCTGGGCCACTCAAGGACCTTCACAGATTAGTCATGAAGCCACTCCTGTGTTGTCTTGGCTGTGTGCTTTGGGTTGTCCTGTTGGAAGGTGAACCTCTACCCCAGTCTGAGGTCCCAGAACGCTCTGGAGCAGGTTTTCATCAAGGATCTCTCTGTACTTTGCTCCGTTCATCTTTCCCTCGATCCTGATAAGTCTCCCAGTTCCTGCCTTTGAAAAACATCCCCACAGCATGATGCTGCCACCACCATTTTTCACTGTAGGTATGGTACTGGCCAGATGATGAGCGGTGCTTTGTTTCCTCCAGACATGACGCTTGGCATTCAGGCCAAAGAGTTCAATCTTGGTTTCATCAGACCAGAGAATCTATTGTTTCTCATGCCTTTTGGCAAAGTCCAAGCGGGCTGTCATGTGCCTTTTACTGAGGAGTGGCTTCCGTCTGGCTACTCTACCATAAAGGCCTGATTGGTGGAGTGCTGCAGATATAGTTGTCCTTCTAGAAGGTTCTCCACAGAGGAACTCTGGATCTGTCAGAGTGACATAGACATTAGACAATAGGTGCAGTAGTAGGACATTTGACCCCTCGGGCCAGCACTGCCATTGGCTGAATATCCACATTCAATACCCCATTCCTGCCTTCTCCCCATATCCCTTTACTCCGCTATCTTTAAGAGCTCTGTCTAGATCTCTCTTGAAAGCATCCAGAGAAACAGGCAGAAAATTCCACAGACTCACTACTTTCCATGTGAAAAGGTTTTTCCTATCTCCGTTCTAAATGGCTTAGCCCTTATTCTTAAACTGTGGCCCCTGGTTCTGGACTCCTCCAACATCGGGGACATGTTTCTTGCTTCATGAACATGTTGCCTCCCTGACCAATTCCCTTCTCCCCCAATTGCTCAGTTTGGCCGGGCGGCCAGCTCTATGAAGAGTCCTGCTAGTTCCAAAGTTCTTCCATTTTAGAATAACAGAGGCCACTGTGCTCTTTGGGACTTGCAATGCTGCAGAAATTGTTTTATACCCTTCCCCAGATCTGTGTCTCGACACAATCCTGTCTCGGAGGTCTATGGACAATTCCTTCATCTTCATGGCTTGGTTTTTGCTCTGACATGCACTGTCAAATGTGGGACCTTATATGGACAGGTGTGTGCCTTTCCAAATCATGTCCAATCAATTTAATTTACCACTGGTGGACTCCAATCAAGTTGTAGAAACATCTCAAGGATAATCAATGGAAACAGGATTAATTTTGAGTGTCATAGCAAAGGGTCTGAATGTAAATGTAATATTTCAGTTATATCTTTTTAATTACTTTGCAAACATTTCTAAACACCTGTTTCCACTTCTTCATTCTGGGGAATTGTGTGTAGATTGATGATTAAAAAAAAATGAATTTAATCCATTTTGCAATAAGGCTGTAATGTAACAAAATGTGGAAAAAGTGAAGGGGTCTGAAAACTTTCTGAATGCACTGTATGTATGTACAATACAAGCACCACTCTTCCCGGAACAGAGAGGCAGTGATGCTCAAAACTGAATGGTTCATCGGCCTGTTCCACTTAGGCGATTGTTCAGCGGACTGCCAGCAACTGTTAAGTTGCCGGCAGTCGCCTGAAAAACCAGGAATTGGAACGGCGACTGTCAAAGTGGAACACACACACACACACAAACACATCGCAAAGGCGGGGACCAGGGCAAGCGGGGGAGCGCTGTCTGAAATTCACATGGTACAAAGTCATGATGATACAGACACACACCGCGATGAACAGGAAGTTGGTGCTGTAATTAAGACGGCTAGCAGAGTGTATGGTAAGTCATTTAAAAGAGGGGAGTGGGGGGGAGAAGGGGAGGGAGAAGGGGATAGAAAACTTTTAAGAAGCCAGACAACTTTTAATAAGCCAGCGATACACAGCTGTGAAGTGCGGCGGACATTTAACATTACCGGTCGGTTATCCTTAGTTCTGAAAACTCCTGCTTATGTTTCATTTCCCCAAAGAGCCAATGAAAATGACCGGTCAGCAAAGGCGATTAACTAAAACTACCTACGACTACCTCGACTACCCATAACTACATGGCGACCCCACTGCAACTGCACCAATGACTACAGGATTATCAATTTTCTTGATGGCGACCAATTTTCAATATATTGAAAAATTTGCAGCAACCATACTGAGGCCACGACTAGTTCCCAGAATGCGGGAACTCCTCACGACCATGAAGGAGACTCACCAGGGACCATCAGCGAACATGTGGCGAGCGCAGAATCTCCTGCACTCGCCTAAAAGGGCCCATTATAAACAGACTTTGTATGTCTTAACTTTGAAGAAAACGTCAATACACGCAAATTCCCATTCTTCCTATTCTGATGGTCTAAAAAAAAGTTGAATAAGTCTTCTTTTCTTGAACATGGTGGCTGGTTGATAACCCTACTGCCGCAGTGAGCTTCAGAATGTGTGATGTGGCAGAAATCAGTGGCCTTGGCCTAGAGTGATACAGAGCTGAGAGACTACTCTTACATGCTCTTGACATTTTCACCAGATTTTCATCAATATTAATGGTGTATTAGTTGAAAGAAGTAACCTAAAAGCTGTTTTACATCTTTTTATTAGTATTAAAACAGCATTTTGTGTCACTGTTTAAAACATTCTCATAAACGTCAAGCTCTTCAATGACAAGGTCCCCTGAACAGAAAAGGTTGCCAGTTTCAGTTAATTCTTCCATTGATCTCCAAAGGCAAATCAGTACAGGTACATATACATGACTGTAGTTAAGAATAAAGAATACAGTTTCAAGGTTGATCTTTTAAATAGCCCAGATTCAATGGAAAACAGAGTCAATAACATTTGGTTCTGTCAGTAACTCAGTGGGATTGAAAATCATATTGGAGACAAATTTTAAGCATTGCACTTTTGTTGACATCATTCAGGGTTGTTTTACACTGGAAAAAATTCCAATGCTAATGAAAATTCTGCCAGAAGGTTAAAGGTCAAATTTCCTGCTGAGACAAGAGGCCCAGGAATGGTTGCATTAATACTCTATTCTAGGTTAAGCCTATTTTCAATCACATTGCATCTTGTTTTTTGGATATTGTGTTTAGGAACTTCTAGGCTGCTGTCTTTTAACAAGAATGAATATTAAAAAAACAGTGAAGTGTGTAGGAAGGAACTGCAGATGCTGGTTTAAATCGAAGATAGATTAAAAAAACAGTGAGTTTGATTCAGTAATGCAATTTTGATATTTTGTTAACATTTAGAGATGTCACGATCTACTAAATTGAATTACTATAATTACAAGAATAACTTGCATTTATAATGATATCTTTAATGTGGAAAATTGATTCTATGTTCTTTCAAAAAGACATTAGGCACAAAGGCATTAGGTAAAAGATAAGAGAGCTAACCAAAAGCTGTTGTTATGCAGGGTCTCAAGAAAGAAAGAACACAAAGAAGCAAAAGTATTCAAAATAGGAGTTGTATAAAGTGGTTATCTAGGCTGCTTCCTAAGGTGAACTTTACAGAAGATGACCATGAGGGTAGCACGAGAGAAACAAAGAGTTACTGAAAGAGTTTTAAGCAGGTAAAATATTTCAATGAACTAAAGCATTACATGCTGTGATTGATTTACTTCTCAAGTACTTTCCAACATAGGGGCTGACAGGCATTCTCTTTTCATTGTGATGCCAACAGAATGTACTTGTGCACCCAATTAACAACATCTGCTAAAGTGAGATTATTTACATCTGTTTGCCACTATTGAAATGTGGGTGCAGGCAGAAAGCCCCAGAGCATCATTCAGACTGCCTGACATTCGATTAGTCAGCTCCTCCTCTGAAGTCGACTCAGAATTTCTGGTGTCAAAGAAGAAACATCTGACCAAAATCAATAAACCATCATGCTCTTTGATTTAAATTACATGGGCTTTTTAAATCCCATCCTACTCAGGTGTACTGACTGTATTAAAGTCTTACTTCCACCACATTTTACAAAGCGTTCGTGAATGTTGTGATTAAGCATACCCTTTGGCCTAAAATGACATGATTCTCAACCAAATCACTTCTGCAAGACCCTTTCCTCCAGACCGAGCCATCTGCTTTAGACTGCAGTTTCAGACATTCTGCACACACCTGGTTGTAAAATTCAGTAGAACCTTAAATCAGTGCAAATCTACCAATGCCGATTCCTGATCATTTTCGAAAAGAACATGGAAATCAGAGCATCATTCCCCTCAAGCCTGCTCTGTCATTCAGCAAGATCAAGTATGATCAGATCATTGGCCTGAACATGACAGCCTGTTCCCATCATCTTTGACACCCCTAGAATACACGGGTGGTTTTAAACTGAATAAGGGGGGTGGGGTGTCAAATGGGATAGTTGAGGACGGAGTTAAAGGGAAAGAGAGTAAAGGGATGGTTAATGACCCCAGAATTAACGGGAAAGGAAGCTCTTAAAGGGATAGGAGAGTATGGCCAAGTGTAATAGGGATCGATGTGAAAGGTGAGATGCATAAGGAATTAAAAGTATTGTATATGAATGCGCGAAGTATAAGAAGTAAAGTAGATGAGCTTGAGGCTCAGTTAGAGGTTGGTAGATATGACATTGTGGGGATTACTGAGATGTGGCTGCAGGAGGCTCGGGCCTGGGAACTTAATATTCAGGGTTATACATCCTATAGAAAGGACAGGCAGGTGGGCAGAGGAGGTGGGGTAGCTCTGCTGGTGAGGGATGGAATTCAGTCCCTTGCGAGGGAAGACATAGGGATTGACGAGGTAGAGTCACTGTGGATTGAGTTGAGGAATTGTAAAGGCAAGAAGATACTAATTGGTGTTATCTACAGACCCCCAAATAGTAGCCCGGATGTAGGGTGCAAGTTGCAGCAGGAGTTAAAACTGGCATGTAACAAAGGTAATGCCACTATGGTGATGGGGGATTTCAATATGCAGGTAGACTGGGAAAATCAGGTTGGTTCAGGACCCCAAGAAAGAGAGTTTGTAGAATGCCTCCGAGATGGATTCTTAGAGCAGCTTGTAATGGAGCCGACCAGAGAAAAGGCAATTCTGGATTTAGTGTTGTCCAATGAACCAGATATGACAAGAGAACTCGAGGTAAAGGAACCGCTTGGAGGTAGTGATCATAATATGATTAGTTTTCATCTGCAATTTGAGAAGGAGAAGGTTAATTTGGAAGTGTCAGTGATGCAGTTGAACAAAGATTACTATGAAGGCATGAGAGGGGAGATGACCAAGGTAGACTGGAAAGGGATCCTAGCAGGAATGATGGTGGAACAGCAATAGCAGGAATTTCTGGGCATAATCCGGAAGACGCAGGATCATTTCATTCCAAAAAGGAAGAAAGATTCTAAGGGTAGTAGGAGGCAACCGTGGCTGACAAGAGAAGTTAGGGATAGAATAAAACTAAAACAAAAGATGTATAACACAGCAAAGAGTAGCCGGAAGCCAGAGGATTGGGAAACTTTCATAGGACAACAGAAGGAAACAAAACGGGCAATACGGGCTGAAAAGATGAAGTACAAAGGGAAGCTGGCCAGGAATATAAAGAAGGACAGTAAAAGCTTCTTTAGATATGTTAAGGGGAAAAGAGTAGCAAAGTCAAATGTGGGTCCCTTGAAGGCAGACACGGGTGAAATTATTATGGGCAACAAGGAAATGGCAGAAGAGTTGAATAGGTACTTCGGATGTCTTCACTAAGGAAGACACAAACAATCTCCCAGATGTACTGGAGGACAGAGGATCCAAGGGGGTCGAGGAACTGAAAGAAATTTTCATTAGGCGGAAAATAGTATTGGGTAAGCTAATGGGATTGAAGGATGATAAATCCCCTGGGCCTGATGATCTGCATCCCAGGGTCCTCAGGGAGGTGGCTCTAGAAATAGTGGAAAATGATCATTTTCCAATGTTCAATAGATTCAGGATCAGTTCCTGTGGATTGGAGGATAGCTAATGTTATCCCACTTTTCAAGAAAGGAGCGAGAGAGAAAACGGGGAATTACAGACCAGTTAGCCTGACTTCGGTGGTGGGAAAGATGCTGGAGTCAATTATTAAAGAGGTAATAATGGGGCATTTGGATAGTAGTAAAAGGATTAGTCCAAGTCAACATGGATTTATGAAAGGGAAATCATGCTTGACTAATCTTCTGGAATTTTTTGAGGATGTGACAAGTAAAATGCATGAAGGGGTGCCAGTGGATGTAGTGTATCTAGACTTTCAGAAAGCCTTTGAAAAGGTCCCGCCCGGGAGACTGGTGACTAAAATTAGAGCACATGGTATTGGGGGTAGGGTGTTGACATGGATAGAAAATTGGTTGGCAGACCGGAAGCAAAGAGTAGGAGTGAACGGGTCCTTTTCAGAATGGCAGGCAGTGGCGAGTGGAGTGCCGCAAGGCTCGGTGTTGGGGCAGCAACTGTTTACCATATATATTAATGATTTGGAAGAGGGAATTAGGAGCAACACTAGCAAGTTTGCAGATGACACAAAGCTGGGTGGCAGTGTGAAGTGTGAAGAGGATGTTAGGAGGTTGCAGGGTGACCTGGACAGGTTGAGTGAGTGGGCAGATGCGTGGCAGATGCAGTATAATATAGATAAATGTGAGGTTATCCACTTTGGCGGCAAAAACAAGGGGGCAGATTATGATCTCAATGGGGTTAGGTTAGGTAAGGGGAAGGTGCAGCGAGACCTGGGCGTCCTTGTACACTGGTCACTGAAAGTTGGCTTACAGGTACAGAAGGCAGTGAAGAAAGCTAATGGAATGTTGGCCTTCATAACAAGAGGATTTCAGTATAGGAGTAAAGAGGTTCTTCTGCAGTTGTATAGGGCTCTGGTGAAACCACATCTGGAGTATTGTGTACAGTTTTGGTCTCCTAATTTGAGGAAGGACATCCTTGTGATTGAGGCAGTGCAGCGTAGGTTCACTAGATTGATCCCTGAGATGGCGGGACTGTCATATGAGGAAAGATTGAAAAGACTAGGCTTGTATTCACTGGAGTTTAGAAGGATGAGGGGATATCTTATAGAAACATATAAAATTATAAAAGGACTGGACAAGCTAGATACAGGAAAAATGTTCCCAATGTTGGGCGAGTCCAGAACCAGGGGCCACAGTCTTAGAATAAAGGGGAGGTCTTTTAAGACTGAGGTGAGAAAATACGTTTTCACCCAGAGAGTTGTGAATTGATGGAATTCTCTGCCACAGAAGGCAGTGGAGGCCAAGTCACTGGATGGATTTAAGAGAGAGTTAGATCGAGCTCTAGGGGCTAGTGGAGTCAAGGGATATGGGGAGAAGGCAGGCACGGGTTATTGATAGGGAACGATCAGCCATGATCACAATGAATGGCGGTGCTGGCTCAAAGGGCCGAATTCCCTCCTCCTGCACCTATTTTCTATGTTTCTATGTTTCTAATACAAAGATCTGTCTACCTCACCCTTAAATATATCCGTAATGTCTCCAAAGTCCAAAAAGCACCACAAATCCCACCAGGTGGAAGCCATAACTTGGCCTCAAGATCCACTTTGACCATATTCATAGATTATTACTGATGAGTATTCTTATTAACTGTCATTTATTCTCAAATTATAGCAAAAATATTTGCTGTTCAATTTAGTATACTCCATAAACAGTTTATGTAAACATAACTGATAATTAGCAAAGTACATTATTTCTATTAAGGTAAAATAATTGGAGCAATAACCTTATATGACAATGCTATTTATTGTCTTCATAATGATATAAACTTTATAACCTCGTCATTTGTTTTGGTACTTTGAATTGGACACTTTGCTACACCATTGACGCTAAGCTCAGCAACCTGTTTACAATGCATGAATCAAATTTCTGACATCTCCTCAAGTGTGTTGAATTCTCCATTTTATTAAAGTTTATCCTTACAGTTCAAAATATAACTTATTTTCTTCAAATTATATTTTTATGCATGAAAAAGGAAACCATGCATCAAGGGTTTGCAGATTTCCCCAAAGATAATCTTCACAGTTTAGTTTTGGCATCACTGTCATGAAAGACAAGATGGTATGACCTAGGACATATAACTAGTTATTTTAGAAATAATAATTTATTGGCACTATTACAATCCAGATATGTTTATGAAGATATCCGTGAGATTTGTTATATATTTATACTTCTAGGATGGCTAAGATAATATTATGTAATCTTGTATAAGTAATTTGATAACACTTCAAACCCAAGAGCATTGAGGACTACATAAAAAGTGATAAACATTACAGTTCAGTTCACTGCTTCCATATTCAGTGACAACGGGTGCAAATAATGCATGAATTAAGGTTCCAGTCTTCTGTATACTAGCATTATGTTTTTGATCTATCGTTTAGTATAAAACTGATATTTATGAAAGACGTATTTTCAAGATTAGATCTGCTCCATCAGCAGTAAAAGGTGTTATTCTATCCAATGTCAATGCAGCTTTTTCAACTACTTTGGAGTCCCCAGATGAGTCGTAAACATATTTGTACTAAAAATCTAGTCAATAGCATACTTGTCACTATCCATCAACTTCATATAAAGGTCACAGATGTAATAGTTGTCTATCCCATGAGAGGGAGGGAAGTGGAAAGCAAAAATGGCACCTCAGTCTTTCAGAAAACACAGAACTTTTGATTTTATTTCAGTCTTTTGAAAAGTGCTGCTTTTGTTCCCTTGAAAATATAATCAAAATGATTGAAGAAATAATTTAGCAGTCCCATTACAAAGATTATGAGGCATTACATCTTGGAATCAGTGGTATTGAATTAGGATCCATGTCATCCATTCTTTTTCTGCATAGATTACATATAAAGTGATTTAACCTGGGTTAGAATGCACTAGTATTCATTTCTGGGTGAAATTGCTCCCATCAGAAAACGAGTAATTGGTACTACAATGCACAATTCATAATAACACACCTATAATTTTTCGAGTGCCATTCACACACCCAATGTTAACACATATCACATATGCCACACTTACCCGTATTGGCATAAATTGGAGCTTATAGGGAGCAACCTATAACCTTTGTTAAACATTGGCAAAATAATTTGTTACCTTACTCCATTTTCTGCATTTACAAGCTTTAGCGAGATGTTTTGCTGGACAGTGTAAGCCTGACTTGAAGCTGGTCAAACATCTTCTCCAAAGTTCATAGAGTGTGCTTAAACTGATAGAGGATGCTTTCATTAGCATTTGGTTCTTGTGATACTCATTCAATTGGTATCTCAGTGTGACGCCAGGGGTAGCACACCATTGAATACATCAGTAGAGCAATGATTGGTTATACAGATTATCAGGAAACTTAGAGCATAAAGTAAACATGTGCTCATCTCCAGAAAAACAATTCCAACATTAAATCATATGTGGCCCCTGCTGCTATATTTACAGGCTCAGGTTTTACCAGACTGTCATCACAGAGGTATTTGAAATATTGCAGGTAGGCTTTAAGCCACACTCTTGTAACCAGGCTTTTCCTTCCTTGAAAGTTGAAGTCACATTGACTCAGCTTTCTCACCACAAGTTCCTTCATGCAGCCTGAGCAGATCTTGTTCACAATTTTGTTTCTCTCTGCAACAGCAGAGATATCACCCACATACAGTGATGAGTTTAACTGCTTTGATTTCCGTAACAACCAGATGGCTTCTCAGGCTTGGAATTTGCCAATATTGTTGGCATTCGGTAAGTGCAGCCAGCCATTGACTGTGCTCATGTGCCAATAAAACTTACCATTAATAACTTGAATTATTCAACAAGTTTATTCCAACAACATTCAGATAATTATAGAGCATTCAAATATTTTCCTTATGGTGAATGCCTAGTTTCCAGGAAGCACACATTGTGCATTGATCCTCAGGGAAACTCAACTGCCAGACATTTTCTTGCTTTGCTCAGAAATATAGATCCTGGGAAGTAATGGCTACTGCTTTGGATTCTGATGGGCCTGTCCCACTTAGGCGACTTTTTAGGCGACTACACTATGCGGTCGCCACATGTTCACCTGCGTGTCGCCTGCATGGTCTTGAGTAGTTTCCTCAGACTCGCAACAAGTCGTAACGGCATTCTGGTCACCGCTAATTTTTCAACATGTTGAAAAATTAGCGGCGACAGTGGTTTTGACACCATGGAGCGTAGCTTGAATTCTCGTGACGTAGGTGCAGTGGTAGTGGGTCGCCAGGATGATGTAGGCTGTCGCCAGGTGACATAGGTTGTCACCGGTGCTGACCGATGAATTTGATTGGCGCATTGAAAAAAATGTAAGTACACAGCTCCACGTGGTGAACTGCATTGAAAAGCAAATTATTTTTATATATTGTGATGAATAAAACAAACACAAACACAAGCAGTGCACTGCATTGAAAAGCAAATTATTTTTAATATATTTTGATCTTCTTCTTCTTGCGTATGGCGTGCACAGCCTAAAGTTGTCGGACAACTTGTTCTATTTGATCTTATTTGATTGTGCACGCCAGGTTAATTGCATTCGTCGAAACAGGGCGGACCACGTGAAGGTTGCAATCTCCCACCCCATATATTTTGATGATGAGTCAACAAAACTTGGACATGCTGGTAAAGAGCAGTGACAGAACATAAAACACTAGAAATATTCAGCTGGTCAAGCAGCATTTTAGAAGAGAAATAGAATAGTAAGATTAAACGAGAACTTACCAGTTTGAAGTTTGATCTTTATTTTATGAGGAGTTACGATGAGGGACTACGTGAAGAAGAGCCCGTCCAGCCGCACACACGTCAATCTTCAAAGCAGCGGTGTGAAATCACAGATAATAATTACTGAAGTATTATAGTAAGATACGTGAAGACTAGAACTACCAGCTTGACCTTTATGAGGGGTGGGAGCGGAGGGCACGTAGTCCCTCATCGTAACTCCTCATAAAATAAAGATCAAACTTCAAACTGGTAAGTTCTCGTTTAATCTTACTATTTTACTTCGGAGTCACGTAAGTGACTACGTGAAGATTTTAAAGCTCTGTGATTTCACGCCATAGATTCAAATCCAGGCATCTCACTGCATTGATTGACTCTAAATAAGTAAAGCAATCAACAATGCATAACCACAACATGGATGCAACCAGTTAATGGTTAATTTATCACCACAATATTAACCCCTTTATCACAAGGGGAAACTTAATACTGAATCCAAAACAGCACCACCAAATAACCACAGGTACTGTAATCTCCTTATGGTAATACTTGTGAAACATCCTTTCACTTGCCCATCCTGCGACCGCGAGGATATGGTCTATTGGAACATCCAAATCCTTGGCCGCCGATGTTGATGCCGCCCTGGCGGAATGAGATTTAAATTTGTCATTATCAATACCTGCATCAAGCAACACCTGCTTCAGCCATCTTGAAATAGTCTGAAGCAACACTTTCTTATGCGGTTATTTATGGCTGATAAAGAATGCTGATACTGCACCTCTTAAGGTTCTGGTGGCTTTAATGTAACATCGTAAATGTGATACTACACATAGACGTGGATCCGTAGGATATGCTGAAAACCCCAACTTACATCCTGTGACTCCAGGTCTACTCTGTTTAAGCAAATCATAGACATAGAACGTAATAGCATCTGTTGCTATTTCCATCATGTCTATTCGTAGTTTCTGCAATGTTTGCACTCTCTGTGCTGAAACCAGTGCCCCGAATATAACTACCTTCATGGTAATTTTGGCCAAGGACAGCACTGCAATAGGAGTCCATTGACGAAAGAGCATTAGCACATCTCTTACATTCCAGATTTCTGTATACCTGTGTCTAGGAGGCTTAGAATTGAAAATTCCCTACATAAATCTACAGACCAAAGGGTGTGACCCTACAGGATTTTGTTCTGATTCCCTCCATAGATATGCAGAGAGGGCACTCCTTGCAGTATTGATAGCACTATAGCTTAACTGCCAGTCAAAATAAAGAGTTGACAGAAACTCTAACACATCTGAGATGTATGCAGTGTGATATGTAATATTCTGCCTTAAGCAAAACTCCTCCCATTTCCTGATATACGAAATGTACTGCTTCTGGGTACTATCCCTCCAGGTTGCTGCAATAACATCCACAGTACGATCTGATAGTCCTCTTCCGAGATATGGCACTCCTTAGAATCTGCAAACCAACAAACCAATACGATTATGTAAAGGATGTGAATCATCAATTATAGGGTGCACAAACAGGTTAATTCTGTTTGGGAAAATCATAAGGGGCTTTGTGATTATTTTTAACACCAGAGGGTACCATGGTTGTGTAGGCCAATCTGGTACCACCAATACTCCCGAAGCAGAGTCCTGTTTGATCTTCTGTATACCCTGACTAAATGAGGCAAAATGGAGAAAATGCATACAAAAACATTCTACCCCAATGCAGCGAGAAACATCCACCACTACTGCCCCAGCATCAGGTTCCCATGACACATATTTAGGTAATTGGTGGTTAAGTCTGGATGCAAACAAGTCAATCTCTGGCATCCCCACCCGTGCAACAATATTATTAAATTTGTCACGATCCAACATCCATTCTGTATTTTCATTGAACTTACGTGACCCTTAAGCCTGCAACTATTTTGAACCTACCTGGTAGGTAGATTGCCGAAACCAAATATTTCTGGTAAAAACACCAGGTCCAGATCACGTTAGCCAATGTATCACAAGATTCTGACTTAATACCACTCAAATGATTAACATACGTTTCTATTCCGTAGTGTTGTCAATCTGTACCTAAACATGCAAACTTTGCAAATTCGAGCAATAAGCTTTAGGCCCATAAAATGTTCCTAAAAACTCTCATTAAATGATCCCTTGTTATTGGATCAAAGGTACTTTCTCCACATTCCATCTACCTCCACAGCTGGAAATAGTATATCACCCCAACATAGAGCACCAAAATTAGTCTGTAGAATAATGGAAGGTGTTTCAACCAGGATCTCTCTGGAAGCATTTGAGACACTCATGATCCACCATAGTATTCCAGTAATAACTGCAGCTGGCAATTACATGGGCCTGGCAAAATGCCCTGAATGTATCCTCAATGCCTGTACCTATTCTTGCTGTAAATGCTGATAATGCAGCGATCTAAATTGTACAGCCGGAAATGAGCAATTAGTTTGCAAAGCAGGCTTGCTACCTGCCTAATTGAGGGTTGGTGCTGTGTAATGAGCTTAATACAACTTCCAATTAAATGTAGCCTTTATCCTTGGGCGAATCACTACCATGTGTTTTGATTTAATAATGAAACCCAAGTAATCAATTACTGTGTTTGGTAATAGTTTGGATTTATCTGGATGCATAATAAATCCCAGCCTCTCCAAAGTGAGCTTGACTCTTGACACTGGTGGTTCTGTTGTAGCCCGAGTGTTTCCTACAATCAGAATATATCCAAGTAGGCCATTACCAAAGATTGGTTTTAACAATTTGGTAAATAGTCTCAGAGCTGAGGTTAAACCCTAATACAATGCTTTAAATTGCCATAATTGACTCATCCAGGTAAATGTTAAATATCTATGATTATTACCATGTACAGCCACACAGTAATATGCATCTTCGAGATCTATGCTAGCCATATAGCATTTTCTTGAAATTAGCTGTATAGCATTGGCAAATATCTCCAAAACTGTTTTAAAAAAAAATGTTTTAATACTGTACAAAAAAGGGTTAAGACTTGTCAGATCTAGAATAATTCTACACCCACCATCCTAATTTGCTCTAATAAAATACTCGGCACAAATTGGTGGTGATGGTGAACTGACTTCTTAATTACCCCTTTTTACACAATATTTCAAATTCTGCCTGAATCTGCATAGTCTCTTCTTTTGAGAAAATATGTGTCCGGTTTGAAATATGCTGAGTAGCAGAATCCAAATATGGGTAGAATTCAATTCTAAACCCCACAATACTGTACAGTATAAATACATCAGATTGCCATTTTTTTTAGGAAGAATTGTAATCTTCCCCAACTTGTAAGTGTAAAACATTAATATGTCTCTTACAGAACCAGACCCACCTACCTCAGGATTTGCCGATGGCAATTGTTATCCCCTGATCTTAGTGGGAATATTGTAACCTCCACATACCTCAGGAGCAGTGCGCCAATAATGCAAATATGGGAAAGACCGATTTGATCCTTCACTGTCCCCAGTCACCACACGTCGGTAGGGAAAACTGCCTTCGATTTGATCTGCCAATCACCGACGGCTTCATCGAGGTCTTTTACCCTTTTTTGGCTAGATTCTTTCCAAAAACAGATTTAGGCAATTGAATATTAGATGGTTTACAGAGCCCCGCAAACTTAGGGTATATGTTAGGTCTTATAGCACTTTTATAAATACAGCTTATTTCAAAGTGCGCACTACACATGAGTACTAAGTCAACCTTGTTGTGATACAGACATGTGCTCTCCATCCAAACCTCTGGCCAAAGCCGTAATGCCTGAACCAGCAATTTCAACACCGTCTGTCATTTTTTCACCGCTGAGACTGCTTGCAGTGCTCAATTCTGCGGGTTTCATATTTTTTGACAGCTCATGCATGGTCAGAAACTGGAGCTGCTGGGAGAGCAAGTAATTTATTGACATTGCTAATTTATCTCCCAATGGTTCCCCTGATAGTTTTGGAACCACAAATTGTATATATTGTGCCAAACCTGGTCCTATAGGCTCTGTTATTGGGCTCTGGTCCTCATATGATTCGTCATCTGAATCTTTGCTGCGTAAAATAATCCTCCTCATGGAGGGGGCGAACTGGCATCCTGCTTCAGGTGTTTCTAGCGCTGGCTCTCCCATAGGCCTACGCATAGTAAACCCTTTTCCAGGTGCTCGCCGCGCGGGCTCCCCTGTAGGCCCACGCATAGGCAGCCCTCTTTCAGGTGCTGCTGGCGCTGGCTCTGCTATAGGCCAACGCTTAAACTGTCTTCCTCCAGACATAGTTGGCGCTGTCTCTCCTGTAGGCCAATGCATAAAATGCCCTTATCCAGGCATTGCTCACGCTGGCTCTCCTGTAGGCCAACGCTGAGCCTGACCTTCCCAAGTACTCCCTGCGCTGGCTCTCCCTTAGGCCAACGCTGAGCCGGACCTTCCAAAGCACTCCCTGCGCTGGCTCTCCTGTAGGCCAACGCTAAGCCGGACCTTCCCCAGGCACTCCCTGCGCTGGCTCTCCTGTAGGCCAACGCTAAGCCGGACCTTCCCCAGGCACTCCCTGCGCTGGCTCTCCCGTAGGCCAACGCGGACCCGAATAGACAAAATGTCTGCCTGAGGCGGGGATCCTCCGGTCTGACTCCTCGGAGTCTGCTGGCCACCCGGCCTTTTGTCTGTCTTGCGCCCTAATGGCGCTACAACGGTATATCTTTTAACCGTATTTAAAAGTCGATGGCCTTGCTGCCACCGACTCATCAAAAGGGCGCCCGCTACTCGCAGGTCTTTCTCGAGTTTACCTGCAGTACGCCTCTTACATCCTTTCTCCATTCTAACTTGTGTTGTTCCAACTACAAGTTCTCTGAAGAAAGCGACCTGAAAAACGCAAGTAAACACTTACCTTCAGGCTTTTTACTTACTGGTTTGGAGGAGCTCTGCTCCTCCAAACACACGGTCGCTGCGCTATGCGTCTGACGATGATGACGCGTGTGCGGCTGGACGGGCTCTTCTTCATGTAGTCACTAACGTGACTCTGAAGTAAAATTAAGGTTTCATGGCAATGATCATTTATCAGAACTGTGTTTGAAATCATACATGCTTTAAGCTGCAGCGAACTGGGGAGATGTAAGGAGAACAAAGTTAATGCATGTGATAGGAATCAGATTAATCTGTCAGAACTTTGAAACGCTGTCAGCCCACTGGAAAATCTCAGAATTGTTTTGTGTGTTGCAAGATTGTCAATATTATTAGGAGGAATTATGTACATGGGGGAATAAACATTTTGCTGATGAATGAGAACCCATATCCTAATAGGTGCTAATGAATACAGAAATATGCATACAATGGCCCTATGTCAAGTTAACTCAATTTTCAAGGCTTAATGTTGGAGTTGTCAAAATTAGTTTCTAAGACTGGGCATTTACTGTAAATTTCTAGACCCATTCTTTTGCTAGTGATCTTATCTTTTGTCTATGAATTTAAAGCAGAAATTTCTTGATAGAAGTTTAGGTGACAGCCATGGAGATCAAAAATAAAATTCCTGTTTCAGGTGAATGATCATTTATCAGAAAAGTTTATAAACTCTCATTACTGACCTACTCACTGGAGTGTTGTTCTTTTTTTCTACCAGAACCAGTCATAATCTTGGAAACTCATAGTTCACCCTTAACATTTTCAGTTCCAAGAAGAATATCCCCAACTTCTTCAAGCCCCTCTCTGAATTATACCTGATAATAGCATGAAAAACCTCTGCACTCTTTCTGCCTTTACATTTTTACCTGTATGCAGTGCCCCATGCGTGTTATTCAGAATATTCACCTGAGGCCTCATCACTGTCTTGTAGGTTTCAGAAAAATTCTAAGAATGAGCAAAATTCACAAATCACAAAACATGATGAGGAAATATATGTATGACTGTTTCCAGCATAAACATAGTTCACAAGCTTCATATGATAAAGCATCAAACAATTTATGATGTCAGTTGAGAGTTTCCATCTGAGATAGTTTGATAAAACACTTTCACCTCCCTGTTAACATCACTTATTCTCTTACTGGAGGAGATTGGAGGATTTTTTTTTTACCATTATTAACTTTGTTCAGTACAAAGCAAGTATAGTAAAGAATCAATATCTGAATACATGCTGCAATCACCTTAGGTTTGGTATGTGTGTATATTTTAATATGAATTTGTTTATATTACAATTTACAGTGCCAACTCTATTTGCAACACATAATTACAAAATTGTCATATTAATACACTCCCTGTGGCTATATTATTTCACACACCGTCATTGTGAAGCTGTGTAACTCATCTAATGTGTTCAAAAGCTGAGCACCTTCATCACCCATACAGAGAAGCTAAGCAAGAAAGAATATCAGCTATAAATTTAGAATATCAAAACATAGCCAAATGCTAGTGAGATAAATTACTTTCCTCATTTATTAGAAGGCTGAAATGACCAACACAAAGAAAAATACTACTAAGTGAACGAAATTATACTTAAAAAATTGACTATTAAATCTCATATAATTTTAGAAATAACACAGATTTTGCTTTCAAACTATTTCAGAAATACAGTCCAGCCTTATTATTAGGAAGCCATGAACAGTAACAAAATAATTTTCTCCTCTGTTCGCTGTGATGACCGTTCTTTGGAGATCAGGGTAATAATGTTCACTTTAACAAGAAGATTCATAATTACAGTCCTTGCATTAACAAGGTCATTGCATTATCGTTGATGTTTTAAAGATTTAAGTAGAAGATTTTGGCTACTATAAAAAGAACTAAAGTGCACTATATGGCCTAATACTATTTCACAGGATGTTGCACAACTAAAATGATTTTTGTTTTAAATAATGAATCAATTTTCTAGAATTAATAATTGTTATCGATGCAATTTGCATGAAATGGCAACGATGGACTTAAATTTATAGTTCACATATTTCTAATTTGATTACCTATTGACTTGCTACTTCAAAAAATATAATTGTTCTGCTTCCATAAATTGGCAACAAAGTCAAGGAAATTCGCTTGTTTTATGAAAATCTACATAGTATTTGCAGAAAGTACTTCTCTTATTAATTTATCAGTAAATTAAATATTACGGATTTTTTTGATTTTTAAGCGGAATTTGACAAAAAAAAAATCTTCACATATATTCAGGATAGAAAACATACTAGATCAGGAATGAATCATTTGACTGTTTGTGTCTATTCCACCAGCCAACAAGATAATTTGTCCTAACTCCAATTTCATTTGCAATATTAATTTTCAAGAGGTCTATTTTGCTGCTGACCATCACCTAACATAACTGTACAATATACTATGGTGATTTTGGTATGTTTTTCAAGTTATATTTCATACTTTCTGTCTTAGTGTTTGCTTTGTTCTATGTTTTAGTATCTTATTATTCTATGTATCTTTCCATGTTGACAGGATCTTTTCCAGCGAGTGATAAAACACACACAAATTTCCCACCAACTGTGCACTGGAGAATTTTGGACCAGGAACACGAAGACGATGAAGAGGAGAGGAGAATCTAAATTGCACTCAATTGAGGTCATCCTCAATTCTCCATTTGCTTACAGCCCTTCCCATAATTTCCATCATTCATTGACTAAGAGATAATCTGCTTGGGCAAAATATAAAAACAAAAGGCACAAAAAAAGGATATTACAACCAAATGCAATCATGTCAAAATGCACACAAAAAATGCAATCCCTTAATCTCTAACTTCCAAGAGATTTTACCAGCAGACCACAATTGCCTGAAAGGGTCATTGAGTCATCGGCTGACATGGCACAGAAATAGGTATTTTGGCCTATCTCATCTATATCAACCATGTTGCTTACCTGAGCTATTCCCATTTACAGAGAGTTATAGAAAGATAGTCATACAGCATGGGAACAGACCCTTCAGCCAATTTGTCCATCCCAACATAGATGCCCCATCTAAGCTAGTCCAATTGGCCTGCACTTAGCACATATCCCTTTAAACTTTTCCATTCTATATAGCAGTTCAAATGTTTTTCAAATGTTGTTATTGTACCAGCCTCAAAGTTGACCCTCAGATGCCCTTTAAATCCTTCCCCTCCCACCTATAATCTATGCCATCTATTTTTAGACTCCTCTACCCTGGGGAAAAAAATGGCGGCCATTCATCCTAACTATGCTGCTCATAATTTTATATGCCTCCATAAGGTTTCTACTGAACCTTCTATGCTCCAGGGGAAAATATCACAGCTACTCCAATCTGTACTTAAAACCCAAGCCCTCCAGTCTTGAAAGTACCTTTTCTGCTTAATTACATTTTCCCTATACCAAGGCCATCAGAATTGCACATAAAACTCAGACCCCAAATCACCAGCATTTTGTACAGTTGTAACATAACATCCCTCCTCTTGTACTCAATTCCCTGACTGAATAAGGCAAGCATGCCAAATTACCTCTTTACCGTCCTGTCTACCTGTGTTGCCACTTTCAGAGAACTATGTACTTGTATCCATAGGTTTCTCTGTGTCACAACACTCACCGGAGTCCTGCTATTTACTATGTGAGTCCTGCTTTGTTTTAACTTATGAATATGCAACACTTCACATTTGTCTGAGTAAAATTCTATCAACCATTCCTTTGCCCACATTCCCTGTTGATATAGATCCTGTTGCAATCTTAGATAACCTTATTCATTGACCACTCTACCACCAATGTTGGTGTCATTTGCCAACTTACCACTCATGCCAATTATATTCTCATGCAAATCATTAATATAGATGACAAATAACAGCTGACCCAGCCTCAATCCCTGTTGCACACTGTGCGTCATGAGCCTCCAGTCTCAGTACCAACCCTCCAATACCTCAGTAACTCCAACCACCAAGGCAATTTTGGATCCAATTGGCTATCTTACACTGGATTACATATGATCTAATCTTCCAGAGGAACCTACCATGAGGGTCCTTTTTTATGGACTTGCTAAAGACTATGTAGACACCATCTACCGCCCTGCCTTCATCAAACCTCGCCGAGAACATGCAATAGGTGCCTGGGAATACTTATTTCCAGAATTGAAGATATATCGCCAGTTGTTTATCATGACTGTGTAAAAATTCTGAACTCCTTACCTGGAAGCACCAAGAGTATTTTGGTCATATAGAGTCATAGTCATACAGTGTGAAAACAGGCCCTTCAGCCCAACCTGCTTACACCGACCAACATGTTCCATCTGCACTAGTTCCACCTGCATACATTTGGTCCATATCACTCCAAATCTGTCCTATCCATATACCTGTCTAATTGATTCTTAATGGTCCATGCTTCAACTATGTCCTCTGGCAGCTCGTTTCATACACCCACCACCCTTTGTGTGAAAATTAACTCCTCAGATTCCTACTAAATCTTTCCCCCCTTCACCTTAAACCTATGTCCTCTGGTTCTCGATTCTCCTAATCTGGGCAAGAAACTCTATGCGTCTAAATGGACCACAATGGTTTTTAAAAAGGAGCTCACAACAACATTCTCAAGTACAATTTGAGAAAAGCACTGAATGCTGCTATTGTAGTAATTTATGTCTATCTTTCAAAACTAAAGCTGGGTTTTGGAGATAACCTCAAAGACCAATGAACCAGAGAGCTTAGCTTATGAATATCCCTTCTGGTTATGGGTAGCTGCATTCCAAACTGATTAGCTGACAGGTAATATCTATTGAGTTAGCAACATGTTAGGGGTGGGAGGCTACCATCTCAGGGACTGCATCCCTTATTTTCCCTTTCCTCTCCTTACTGCAGTTGCACCTTTCTTCTCTCAGATACATCTATTAGATACATGTACAAGAATTGCAACTTTGCAAGACAATAGCACTTGTGCAGCAACTCAGATACCAAATGTGATTTGAAGCCTCAGCATTGAAATATCATTTTTATCTTCACTGAATCCGCCATGCTGATTTCCATCTGTTGCCCTTTTGCAGTCAAGTAGCACTCACAGAATGAAGCATCCAATCACTTTGAAATAACGCAATCTGTAGCCCCAATCATAGCAGCCCGATCACAACCCGGAACCCAATCAGACTGTTCCATAGCACTCTAATCTGTTGTTTAATTCTTCTGTCGGGTTTTTCATCCTCACTTATGATTTTTCCCAATCATCTTGATTTTTTCCTTCATTTTTTCCTCATTACTAAGGAAAGCAAGGTTCACTTTCACCGCAGTGATGCACCATGCTTCTGCAAACAGCTGTCACCAGTCACATTCTACTGCTTATTAATAGAAAACTATCTAAATGGTTTCTTACACTTCTTATATTTTCTTACCACTTACAAGGAGGTTCTTAGGCCGTCTCTCTGCCACTCTCGCAGAGTACTCCCATTAGTCAATTCGACCACTTATTTCTGTATATTCTCATCAACTTCCTCAAAATCTCCTGCTACACCTCCACCATAGAGTCATAAAGTGATACAGTGTGGAAACAGGCCCTTCAGCCCAACTTGCCCTTACTGGCCAACATGTCCCAGCTACACTAGTCCCACCTGGCTGCGTTTGGTCCATATCCCTCAAAACCTGTCCTATCCTTGTACATGTCTAACTGTTTCATAAATGTTGGGATAATCCCTACCTCAACTACCTCCTCTGGCAGCTTGTTCCATACCCCAATCATGCTTTGTGTGAAAAAGTTACCCCTTAGATTCCTATTAAATCGTTTCCCCTTCACCTTAAACCTATTTCCTCTGTTCCTTGATTCACCTACTTTGGGCAAGAGACTCTGTGCATGTACCCGATCTATTCCTCTCATTATTTTATACACATCTATATGATCGCCCCTCATCCTCCTGCATTCCAAGAAATAGAGTTCCAACCTACTGAACCTCGGCCTACTGCTCAGACTCTCTAGTCCTGGCAACATCCTCGTAAATCCTCTCTGTACCCTTTCCAGCTTGACAACATCTTTCCTATAACATGGTGCCCAGATCTGAACACAATACTTTCAATGCGGCCTCATCAACGTCTTATACAACTGCAACATGACCTCCCAACCTCAATACTCAATACTTTGATTGATGAAGGCCAATGTGCTAAATGCCTTTTTGACCACCCTATCTACCTTTGGCTCCACCTTCAAGGAACCATGCACTTACACTCCAAGATCTCTCTGCTCTACAACACTTCCCAGAGCCCTACCTTTCACAGTGTAGGTCCTGCCCATGTTAGGCTTCTCAAAATGCAACACCTCACATTTTTCTGTACTAAATTCCATCAAACATTCCTCAGCCCACCTGCCCAATCGATCAAAGATCCTGCTGCAATTTTTCACAACCATCCTCACTAACTGCAAAACCACCCACTTTAGTATCATCAGCAAACTTGCTAATCTTGTCATGTATGTTATCATCCAAAGCATTGATATAGATAACAAACAGTAACAGGCCCAAAACTTCCACCATTATCCTCTGCTACATAAGATCATAAGTGATAGGAGCAGAATTAGCCCATTCGGCCCATCAAGTCTATACCGCCATTCAATCATGGCTGATCTATCTTTCCCTCCTAATCCCATCCTCCTGCCCCTTCCCCGTAAACTCTGTCACCCGTGCTAATCAAGAATCTATCTATCACTGCCTTAAATATATCCATTGGCCTCCACAGCCTTCTGTGCAAAGAATTCCACATGTTCTCCACCCTGACGAAATAAATTTCTCTTTATCTCCTTCCTAAAAGAACACCCTTTAAATCTGAGGCTATGACCTCTAGTGCTAGATTCTCCCACTAGTGGAAACATCCTCTCCACATCCACTCTATCCAAGACTTTCACTATTCCTGTATGTTTCAATGAGGTCACCCCTCATTCTTCTAAACTCAGTGCCGTCAAATGCTTATTATATGTTAATATTGGCTTCCTTCCATGAAGCCAATTTTCTATCCATTTTCTATCCATTCAGCTCTCTCCTTGGATCCCATGCAATCTAACCTTCCAGAGGCCACCATGCGGAACCGTAAAATGCTTTGCTGAAGTCAACATCTACAGCTTTTTGGTCATCTTCAAAAAACTCTATCAGATTTGTGAGACAAGACCACCCATGTACAAAACCATGCTGTCTATCCCTAATCATCCCTTGCCATCTAAATGCATGCATATTCTATCCCTCAGGATAATCTCCAGTAACTTTCCACCTACTGCACCTGTGACCCACTGGTTGCCACGAAGTCTGGCTTTTGCAGTAGCCCCAGAATACTGATGCTTAATGCATGCTTGTGATTGGTCCAGAAGGGTGACCTGCACCTGGAAGTTTCTTATGGCCCTAAAAATGTTTCTACTTTGTTTCTGTGTCTCCCCACCGTCACCCGTGATTGGTTGCTTCAATGGTATGTTTCTCTATGTACTAAGAAGTTTCTACTTTGTTGCTACATATGAAGATGTTTGCAGGTACGGTTTAATGATTGGGCGAAGGAGTTGTCACTCCATGTATCTTCTCTCCGGTATCGGTGATTGGGTTTGTAGGGGTTGCCCTCCCCTGTATTTCACAGTGTTAGTAATAAGGAAAAATGAGTGATCTTACATAGAAACATAGAAACATAGAAAATAGGTGCAGGAGTAGGACATTCGGTCCTTCGAGCCTGCACCGCCATTCAATATGATCATCGCTGATCATTCAACTCGGTAGCCTTCTCTCCATACTCCCTGATCCCTTTAGCCACAAGGCCCACATCTAACTCCCTTCTTAAATATAGCCAATGAACTGGCCTCTACTACCTTCTGTGGCAGAGAATTCCAGAGATTCACCACTCTCTGTGTGAAAAATGTTTTTCTCATCTCGGTCCTAAAAGACTTCACCCTTATCCTTAAACTGTGACCCCTTGTTCTGGACTTCCCCAACATCGGGAACAATCTTCCTGCATCTAGCCTGTCCAACCCCTTAAGAATTTTATAAGTTTCTATAAGATCCCCCCTCAATCTTCTAAATTCTAGCGAGTACAAGCCGAGTCTATCCAGTCTTTCTTCATATGAAAGTCCTGACATCCCAGGAATCAGTCTGGTGAACCTTCTCTGTACTCCCTCTATGGCAAGATGTCTTTCCTCAGATTTGGAGACCAAAACTGTACGCAATACTCCAGGTGTGGTCTCACCAAGACCCTGTACAACTGCAGTAGAACCTCCCTGCTCCTATACTCAAAATACTTTTGCTATGAATGCTAACATACCATTCGCTTTCTTCACTGCCTGCTGCACCTGCATGCCTACTTTCAATGACTGGTGTACCATGACACCCAGGTCTCGTTGCATTTCCCTTTTCCAGTTGGTGTGTTGTCTCTCTTTCTGTTCCATCTACGTGAGACTTTCACAGGCTTGAGTGAGTGGAGCAGACGTTGACCCACCAGTGTTGAATAAAAGGGTTTGGATTCCAGTGTTTTACTGATCCAGACTCGGGGAAGAAGAACGGAATTAACATTAGGGGGGCTGGTCTGGGATCTCTTCGGATTGCCAACGAGAGTCTGCGGCCACGGAACTGAGTCGTCTCGGATCGTGGGAGGAGAAATAGGCGCCCCGGTGTGAGTATTTTTTGCTGCATCGCCTACTCCCCTACTCTTCCCCAACTCCGCTAATCCATCGATGAATTGGTCATTCGCTGACTTGTGCATGGAATTCACGACGAGATTGATCAAGGTTAGTCTGGGAAGCACTGGTAGTAGGACGAGTAGAATTGGTATTGTGTCAGTAGCACAGGATTACTGAGGGTTAGTAGAATTACTGAGGGTCGGTAGAGTAACTTACTGAGGATTGTTCAGCAGCTGTCTGAAGATCGGGACCATTGAGTTGGTTACTGAGAGGTCGGTATAAGCGAGTTCGGTATTCAGAATAACGCAAGGAATCATGGGATTTGTCTTAGGTCGAACACAAAGATAAAAATTGAACGAAGCGCTGTAGATTCAGTGAGTATAGTTTAGGTCCAATTTTTTGTCTTTTTATCAGTGGGAGACGGGGGGAGGGGGCGACGGGGTGGGGGAAGACTGGGCCGGCTCTCATCCACAGCCAGGATCGAACCCATGACCCTGGCACCACAAGCGCTGCAGAACCGCCACTGGACCATCCCCGGTTTCCCCCCCCCCCCCACCCCCGCAACTCGAGTGTCCCATCCCCGCCCGGGGAGCAGCCGGAGATATCCGGACCAATGGGACACCGGCCCCCAGGCCCACCGCCAGCGCGGGGAACCCACAGACCCACAGCCAGCGCCAACTGCAGCCCAACCCCGCTCCAATTCCAGAGGAACCCGCTCCCCTATGGGCCGCTACAGCGACAAGTGCCAGTTCGCCTATGGCCTGGCCAAGCTGCGCTCGCTCAGCCGCCACCCCAGGTACAAGACATACCTTGCACACCACCGGCTTCTGCCCTTACGGTACCCACTGCCACTTCATCCACAACCCCGATGAGGAGCGAGGGCCCTGGCCTCGCCTGCGCCAGAGCGCCAGCCTGGGCTCAGCCTCCTCCGGCCCAGCGCTAGGCTGCGGCCTTCAACCCCAACCTAGAGTTGGAGCTGGCACGGACTCTGGGCTTGGGGCTGGGCAAGGGAGGGGTAGAAGGTTGCTGCTGCCTGCGGGGTGGAGGTAGAGGGCTGCCAGCCTACCCGGCAGGACAGGCAAAGCTGAGCTGGAGCCAGCGGCTGCAAGTCTGGGGCCGCCCCGCCAGCACAGGACCACCCCGGACACCTCCGGACAGGGACGGGACACCGGGGAGGGGACACGCATGACCCAGCAGCAACTCAAGAGCACCCTTGATGATGGAGAGTCGACCCCGACCCCAGACAGAAATGCAAGCCTGCATAGAATGCAGCACCACCGTTGCTGAGACTTTATAGCTTTATGCGCAGTCGGAATACTCGCTTATTGGGGTAAGATTGGCAACTTACCTTAAAGGAAAATACAGGGGAGGTCAGTACTAAGCAGGTCAGTACTGAAGGTCAGTACTAAGGTAACATTGTATCTTACTTTAAATATTAGTACCAAAGTAAAATGTGTAATAACGTTGATACGATGAGCCCGTGATATTTTAAAATTGTACGATTCCAATATTCTTCTGCTCATTAAATTTGAAGTGTTCATATTGAATGCTTTTGCTTAGGCTTGTACTATAACTGTAATTTATTCTTGTACTGTAATTATAAAATACTCTTGTATTATAGCTGTGTAATTTACTCTTTAACTGTAACTCTGGTACTGTAATTGTATGCTCATATATTATATTCTAGTTTGCTTTTGCATTATAGTTGTTAGTTTGTATATGTTCTTGGTTAAGTGTGATTTTGCTCTGGTATTATAGTTGTATAAACTTTTGGTTAAATTTGTGTGATTAAGTTCGGGTGATTTTGCTACTGTGATACCGCTTTAAGACATTGTGTGTTTACCGCTTTAATTTACCGTTTCAAGAAGCTTTGAGAACTGTGTGTGAATGGTGTGGGGCCTCGTCTGACTGGAGATAAGAGTGTGTGAAGTACTTGCTGCATTGTGTTGGTGTGTGGATCGATCTTTTGTTTGATTGTTGGCAGAAATGGGTAATCATGTAGATACTGCTACTGACACTGAGAGCCCATTGCAAATTTTGTGTGTTAAATATCCAGAAGAGACAGAATGATTAAAGCATTTGTCTGGAACCTTGAATGAGGAGTTAGGGTGTGACTTATGGCCCGAAGGAGGGATTGGAACTGTAGATTGGTTATTTCCTACTAACCAATTGTAGTGCTTGTTAGTAGTTGCTCCGCCTAATACAATACATTACAATACAATACAATACAATGAACTTTATTTTTCTGATAGGAACTTTGGTTTCTGCAGTCATACAACAAAAAGAAACAATTTTACAAGACACACAACCAACTCAATTCACACAGACATCCATCACAGTGATTCTCCTTCTCACTGTGATGGAAGGCAAAGTCTTGTCTCTCCCCTGCTCTCCATCCTCTCCCAATGTTAAAGCCCCCGGCGGGTTTATGGCAAGTCCCGCGGCCGTTAAGGCAGCGCCGGCGATGAAAGGCCCTGCCCCGGGTCTTAATGTTGGAGTCCCCGGCGGTCGATGGCAAGTCCTGTGGCCATTAAAGCCGCGCCGGGCGATGTCAGGCCCCGCTCCGGGTCGTTTTCAGCCCCGCAACTCGGGCGGGAGAAGCTGCCGCCGCGGGAGCTCCGTAAAGCGGTCTCCCACCAGGGTCCCGCGAGCTCCCGATGTCACCGTCCACAGGCCTGCAGCTGGAGCCTCCGAAGCCCGGTCGCAGCCGCGCGCCACCACAGCTCCCCACGCTCCGAGGCCGGCCAGCCTCACGATGGCAAGCCCGCTGGCTCCGCGACTGGAGCCCCCAGGTCGTTCTGGCTGGAGGCCGCTCCACGGTGCTATTCCCCAACGACAACGGAGACCCGACAGGGAAAAGGTCGGGTCTCCCGTGCAGGGAAGAGATTAAAAGTTCCCCCCACCGCCCCCCACATATACACAGTTAAAAAAATATAAAAACGACTACACATTAAACGAGACAAAAAAAAAGAAGGACAGACGGACTGCAGGGGCCGCTGCTGCGAAGCGCCGCCCACCTAATATGCGATTCATATTACCAAGAGCTTGCTTACGTAAATCAGTCTGAGTAGTGTCCTGCAGACCGATGCTGTAAGTGGACTTTAATAAACATGTGTTGTATCTTGATGTGTGTCGACTCGACTCATTACAGGAACCATGGAGGGTGTGATGTACATAGAAAAGATAATTTGGAAATACAGTCAAAATGATCATGCTAAAAGGCTTATTCATCTCTGGAGAGAGCATTATCAAGATTTGAAGGATCAAAGAAGCTAAGTTGTTGGCAGAATGGCAGGAAATGGCTTTGAAACTAGGAATAGATGTGACAGAAGAAGGAATTGTCAAACCTATGGATAGACTGAAAAGGGAATGTACTTGCGCTTCTGGAGAATACAAAGAACAGGAGTCCAAGCGGACCCCAGATGGGTTAAAAGAAGATAGTGAAAAAGGATTGCATGATCCAATGGTTGGCTTTGGCTTAGATTAGGGAGACGATGAGTACTTAGATGATTGGGAAAGTGTCTGTATCAAGAACCGTTTAAAACCCCCACCTTATGCACCTCCTGCATATATTAATCCCACAGCATCACCTGCGTCCCCTGCAAAAGCTTCAACTCAGAGTTCCCTGACCCCAACAGCCCTGACATTGGCAGACAACCCAGTTGTGCTCAGTACGAGGAGAAAAACTAGGAGGTGAATACCTCTACCACAAGTTCAGGAACCCCCTAAATCCAGAAGGGAAAAGTGCAGACCGAGAGAACGGAACTAGTCCTTTGTAAATGATTGCCTTCCCCCTAACACCGAGAACAAAGAATCGGAGAATGATTTAACCTCCTGTGACACTGAGGCTGAGCCCGAGGACAGGGTAGACAAGAGAGTTGATCAACGACCCGCTCACCACCAATCCCCAATT
The DNA here is from genome assembly GCA_038087875.1 of Malacoraja senta. Lineage (NCBI taxonomy): Eukaryota > Metazoa > Chordata > Chondrichthyes > Rajiformes > Rajidae > Malacoraja > Malacoraja senta. Next base: position 18,934,797 of record CM075984.1, on the reverse strand, counting down.
AGAGAAATGCCTAACCCAACCTTTAATCCAGTAATTGGTGTTGGTGCTGGAAACACTCAAACGATAAATGTATATTCCCCGTGGGAGCCGAATGAAATGATGGCCATACTGATGGCCATACTGAGCCGGATGCCTGATAGGAAAAAGTCACCCGCCTCATTTACAGATTAACTCTGAACTACCATAAGAGTATACCATGCAGATTCTAGAGATTTGTGGGCTTATAACCCCTGAAGACCATGCAAGATTTTTGGCGAACCTGGGATCCCCGACTCATGATGCGCTAGCTAACCTGCTTGCCCAGAGCACAGCACGAGAGGATGCAATCCTAGCTGCCCTTCCTATCACTCTGCAGAAGCCAGTTGATATTTCTAAAATTTTGGACATCAGACCCTGGAGAGGAGAGGGGGCAGACGGATTTCTAGAAAGATTTTCTGAAATATACATGTCAATCGGGAGACATTAATTATCAAAAAGGTGTAAATTCACCCCAGTATTGTGCTATTTTGATGAACTGCCTGCCAGCCGCTGTTGCAGAGGCTATAAAAACTATAATGGAGTATGTGGTAAAGAAGGAAGGACCGAGGGTCAACCCCAGTGGAACCCCAGTACTGTGTGCCAGGATGGGTGGAGAGACAGGGACATGGGTATGCAGGTTACCCCAGTGAACCTATGCCCCCATTTACATCCAAACCTATGTTCCCCCAAAGCTGCATTTTAGAGTAAGCAGAACAGTAGGGTGAGACAGCTATGGACAGTGGAGGTCATTGGAGCAGGGAGTGCCTGTCGCGAAGACAAAGAAGAGGGGGATATCAGCAAGAGAAAAGGGGAGGTTGGCAACGGAATCAAGGACAAGGGAGGCAAACAAAATTCTCCCAGAATAATCCATTTTCCCAGAACTGACTGGCAATTTTGGTGATGAACGGGTGCAATACTGATGAGGAACCTGTTTTATCCTTGCAAGTAGAGGGAAGAAGATGTACCTTTTTGGTAGATACAGGTGCACCCATGTCATCTATTCAGTCCATTTACAATCTTCCTAAATCTAACGAGACCCAGAGCCTGTCCAGATTCCAAGGACAAGTATGTCAATACCCCATCTCCATGCCAGTTGCTGCATCAATTCGTAATTACCACGCGTCTGGATTGTAATCTGTTAGCTCGAAATTTGCTATGCACATTCCAGCTAAAAATTGAGTGTGAAGACAATGGAATAACTGTAACCCCATGGGCTCCAAAAAGACAGTGTTACTTGTCAGTGACACCCCAATGGTGGTCCCTAGATTTGGAAGATGAGCCTCGCTTCATATCACCTTAGCAGATGATCAGAGTGGTCAAAATAGAGAGCTGGAAACCTTTTTTCAAATCCTGTGAAGGAACTAGGTGGGATGTAGACCTTTTGGCATTAGTGATCAGACCACAATGAAAAACAGAATATGCTGAGGTACCTTCACAATTATGGAAGCAGGTTTCTGAGGTTGTTTCGCATATAACGAAGAAGGTGAACTTTCCATCTCATGCAAAGGATTTAGGAGCTATGGTTAAGTGAGCAATCAATCTGGCGAATCCAAACACGAGCCAGGAACAAGAACTGCCTAATAATTATACTGTTCAGTTTTATCAGCCATCAAGGTATAGAGTTAGCAGAACAGTAGGGTCGGACGCTTGCTTTAACTGTGGACAGTTAAGGTTACGCTTGCTTTAACTGTGGACAAGGAAGGTTACAACGCAGTTATGCCATCATCTGGGGAGTGACGTACAAGAGTATGTGGACCCACAGGTGTGGGCAAAAGACCCTACTCAGGTAGGATCAGGGCCGGATTTAGATGAAGAGAGGCCCTAGGCTATTCCACTTGTGAGGCCCCTCCCAATCCCCCACCCCCACGATGAGAAGAAGATGGAAGAGTCCACCGGATTGACACCGATGTGCAGCCGAGCACATAAGAGATAAGGGCTGGAAAGCTGCGCTTTTTATTTATTGCCACTGCTAGTGTCACAAGCGCAAAGCTTAAAGACCCTTGCGGCCGGGGTCCAGGGCCCATTTAAGGGCCCTGGAAGCTCTGGGGTTTTAGATGCTCTCTAATGCATTCTGAGCCTTATTTTGGAGCATTTTTACACAAAATTTATGATAATATTTCAGAAATAATTTTGGTTGAGAAGAGTAATGAGTGGTTGGAATGGGATGATTGGGGTCATTGTTATATACATTTTTCTTAATCAAGAATTGAAGCTGTCCTTCTTTTAATAATCAAGTTGTGCTGTAAAATGTTATGTAAAATGCTGTAAAGGAGCATGCAAACTGCAAATAAAATACTGTAAGTTTTTGCAGTAAATAAAACCTTTTTTTAGAAAATGTTTTGTGTGTTGATTTGATTGCCTGTTACTGTTCGACTGTGTTAGTGTGTGCACATTAAAAATATGATGCAAAATGAAAGTTGCAAACTATGGAATACATATTTGTCAGTATTGTTATCAAGGAAAAGAAAGCAGTTCCAATTGTTTGATATGGAGGAGAAAATATAATTGCTCTAAAACCTACCTTAATTTTGCAATCTCACTAAAGATAATCCCCCTTTCCCTCTCCCCCCTCCTCCTTCCCCCTCCCGCTCCCTCCACCCCTCTCTCCCTCCCCATCTCTCTATCCCCCCTCCCCCCTTCCCCCTCTCTCTCCCCCTCCCCTCTCTCTCTCTCTCCCCCCTCTGTCTCAACCCTCCCTTTCCCCCTCTCACATCCCCCCCTCTCTCCCTCTCCCACGCAGCGAGGCTCCAACTCCGCGCCGCAGACACTGCAGCCCCACCCTCCCCCCCCCGGCCCGGAGAAACGGGCACTCCCGCAACGCAATATTCCACTACTTACCTGGAGTAGACATGAGGCATCGAGGTGATTGTGTGGAGTGCAAATGGGCCCACTGCACAAGCGCAGAGAGACAGTGTCATTTTGCGTCACTACTGCTCAGGTGGTCGTAATTTTTTTCCCCAAAACTTCCAGCAGGCCGGAACCAGAATTTCGGGTAATTTCCATCAAAGTGGAAATGCTGATAGCGCTCCAATTTTTTTTTCTCGTCTGGGAAAAACCTTGGCCGGAGGCCCCCTAGATTTTGAGGCCCTAGCTTCTGCCTATGAAGCCTATAGGTAAATCCGGCCCTGCCAAGGCCCCCCTAGATTTCGAGGCCCTAAGCTTAAGCTTGTGAAGCTTATATGTAAATCCGGCCCTGGGTAGGACGTGTTCAAATTGATCCCATCCAGGTAGCTCTCCAGAAAAATGTAACTGCCTTCTATACAACAGTACCCGCTGAAGAAGCAGGCAATACCAAGCATTGATAAGTTAATTCAAGGATTGCTAGAACAGGGCATTCTGGTTAATAGTCAATCCTATTGCAACACACCTATCCTTGAAGTACCTAAAGCAGGAAACCAGACCAGTACAGATTGGTTCTGGATTTGTGTCCATTAATGCCATGGTGGACCTGCTTCATGCTTTGGTGCCTAATCCAGCTCACATCTTAGCCCAAATTCCACAACAGGCACAGATCTTTTCGATTGTGAATTTACAATATGCCTTCTTCTCCCGACCTCTGCACAAGGACAGTCAGTACCTCTTCGCCTTCACCTACAACAGACAACAGTATGCATGGACTCGATTACCTCAGGGATTTGTTGAATTCTCCAACATTGTTTTCCAGATGTCTCTAAGGACAGCTGCAAACCTTAAGCTTTCAATGTGGCTCCACCCTAGTTCAGTATGTGGATGATTTACTTGTAGCCAGCCAGGATGAACAAAGCAACCTCGAAGATTCCACTCAACTGAATCTGAAGAAGGGTCTCAATCCGAAACGTTGCCTATTTCCTTCGCTCCATAGATGTTGCCTCACCCGGTTAGTTTCTCCAGCATTTATGTCTCCCCACTCAACTATTAAATCATTTATCAGCATTTATCAGCATTGGGATATGTAGTCTCTCCAATCAAAGGTGTTAATGGCCCAGCAGAAGGTGAAGTTCCTTGGTGTGATACTATCAGCAACCGAACAAAGTCTGGAGAGCAGCAGAGTTGAACCAATCTGTAAATTCCCTGCACCACAGGAGGCAAAGCAAATGAGACAACGGCTCAGCATGGTAATCTATTGTCGACAATGGATACCTAACATTGCTCTGGACACTAAAAAATTAGATTAGTTTCAATTGTCTGAACAAGCTCAAGAACCCTTTGAAAATCTGAAGAAGTCTTCATTACAGGCACCAGCATTAGGGAGGCCACTTTATGATCGGTTATTTCAATTACATGTATATTGTACAATCCTTTCTGATTGCTCCACTGCAGTTCTTACCCAGAGACATGGCACCGATTTGGGACCTCCAAGCCGTTGAGTGCGTTTGACCGTCCCGACATCGGAGTTTCAAATCGACCCGACGAGAGAGCCTCCGGCCATCCGTAGCGGGAGGGTTTATGGCCCCGACCACGGGTGAACAAAGGAGGACTGGCTGAAATTTGTGCCTTCCACCACAGTGAAGAATGCTGTGGTGGATGTTTGTGTTAAATCTTATTGTGTGTTCATTTTAATTGTATCGCTGCTAGCAAATTCATTTCACTGCACCTTCGGGTATATGTGATGAATAAAATTGACTTTGACATCAACCAGTAGCTTACTACTCCTCAAAGATTGATCCTGTAGCACGAGGACATCCCATTTGCAGTAGATTGATTGCAATCTACAACAGTTTACAATCAGCTGCTAATTTGACTTTACAACAGAACATAACAATATACAGTTCTCACTCAGTTGCTACCTTGCTAGGACAACGGCAGACTCAACACCTCACCATGGCTCGCCAGAATAAGTATGAAATATACTTGTTAAATAATCCCAAATTACAGTTTAAATATTGCACTAACATCAACCCAGCATCCTTTGTCGATAAACCACTGGAAGAACAGATAGAATCAGGGCATGATTGCTTATTCCTAATCAAGGAAGACACTTCTATTAGGGAAGACTTGGCAGATATCCCTATGGCGGACCCTGATCTAACCCTATATGTTGATGGGAGTGCATCAATCAGACTGCGAGGAGAAAGGCTTTCTGGATATGCCATTATAGATCAAACCGGGAGTAGTATAGAAGCAGCTGCCTTTGAAGCACCATTCTCTGCCCAACAAGCAGAACTGTTTGCCTTAATAAGAGCCTGTATCGTAGGGAAGAATATATGAGTGAATGTTTACACCAACTCTAGGTATACCTTTGGAGTAGTCCATGACTTTGGCCAGTTAAGGAGAAATAGAGGGTTCCTGACTGCAGCAGGAACACCGATATCCCACCAAAAATGAGTGTCAGAATCTGTTGCAAGCCTTGATGTTACCGAAACAAATTTCTGTGATAAAATGTAGTGCCCATACTAAAGGACAAACTCCAGTAGAACTAGGAAATCGTCGTGCTGACCAAGAAGCTAAAGAAATATCCTGGGAGCTCAGGGTGGTTGTACCTAAAATGATGAGGTAGACCAGAAGTGTAGCGAAGACAAGTTTCCCTTGGAAAAGCCAATGCCAACACAATATCCAAGACATTGTTAGGTTACAGGAGGACGCTCCTGAGAAAGATGTAAAATATGGAAACAGCTCGGTTGTACAGTTGATTGTCTGTCAGGATTGTGGGTTACCCCGGCAGGACAAACATGTATGTATTGTAGATGTGTTTAGTACAAATGGGTATCCAGCATCAATTTTACTTCGGAGTCACTTTAGTGATTTCGTGAAGTAGACCCGTCAGGGCGCATGTGCGTCATTATGTTGGTCGCATTGGCACACAGACCAGCGGGAGGACAGAGCTCGTCCTGTGGTAAGTACTTTTAGAGTATTTTAAAGAGTTTTAAAGCTCCAGCTAAGTGGGAAACTTAGCTGGAGTGAAAAGTTCCTTTACTGTGGTGCTGTGCTCTGTGTTTTTGTTACAGGCAGCACCATGGTGAAGACGAGCAGGGGAGGATAGAGCTCCTCCTGTGGTAAGTACTTTTAAAGTACTTTTATAGTTTTAAAGCTCCTTTATTATAAAAGTTCCTTTACTGTGGTGCTGTGCTCTGTGTTTTTTATTACAGGCAGCACCATGGTGAAGATGAGCAGGGGGAGGGCAGCCGCAGGTAAAGCATAGGAGAGCCGCGGGAATGCGGTCTGTCAGCGGCTGCCTCGTACCCCTGCACAGTCGCCGACCGGGAGCGGGGCGACTTCAGACTGAGTGCTAAAAAGCACCAAAGCCAACGCCAGTCGGGCGTAAGGCACGGGGAAGTCTGGGAGGCCCTGGGACTCAACTGAGTCTGGCCACAACGAGCCTGTATGGGGCTGGATACGTTTTTTAAACGGTTCTCCCAAATGGAGTACCTCATCCAGAGGTTGCTCCAGAAACGCACACTCCGTAGGGGAGGAATCGTGTGGGCGGTAGGCTGCAGAAAGGCCACGCCGGCAGCACCTGGTAGAGGGCTGCTTAAAGCACCCTCATGCATGAGGTGAGTGCAGAGGATCAGCTAAGTTCTGACCCCGACTCTGATGGAGACTTGGAACTTAGCGAAGAACGGCCGTTGTCAGAGGTCCATTCTCTGGCAGCACGATTCGCTGTCCCGTCAGAGTATGGAGTGCCACTGGGAAAGCGAAGAAGGCCGTTGTCAGAGTTCCCATCTCTGGCAGTACGATTCGCTGTCCAGTCAGAGTCTGGAATCAACAAGAGACCGGGATAACTGCGAGTTGCTGAAGGTGCCAGCAGTAAACCGGGTGATATGGAGCCAGATGGGCGTGCAGTGCCCAGGAGATGAAGCTGCAGAGAATCCTGAAATTACTTGGCTCAGGAATCACGGCATTCGCGAGAACGGTGGATGGAGGGCATGTGTCGGAGACGCATCAAGAGGTACTAGGGTAGCTTTGTAGCACCCATTTTTTAGATAAATTGTCTCAGGGAAAGTGCCATTCGGCCCACCATTAATTCCACGATTGCAGTATTTTTCCAGCCTAGCAACATACAGCCGGCCAACCTACTCTTCGGAGAGGACCTCGCCAAGAGTGTCAAGGACATGGTTGACGAGGCAAAGATGGTGGGCTTGAGCAAGCCACCGGCAGTCGGCAAGTTTCCAAAAAAGAAAGTACACCTACAAACAAAGCAGGAACATGGTCAAACATCCACCAGGTACCAAGGACGTAGGTGGGCCTGGTTCTCAGGTGCACATATCAAATGTGACACAACTTAAATCTGGGGTACATTACATCTGTTTCTGGGATGAACAGAAGCAAATTACCTTAGCTCTGTTTATACAGAGTGTTATTCAAAGGTTTCAAATGGATTTCAATCCAAATTGTGATTTGCACATTCAGCATGTTCTTGGGAGAACTATTCTGTTTTCATTAACAGAACAAATGGATGTTCAGACTGCGCTTGCAAGCTTATGTGATAAAGGTGTAATTGTAAAGTTGGTTCACCAACCCCATCAATTTGTGTCTAATATTTTCCCAGGCCAAAAAAGGATGGGGGATGTAGTATAGACATTGTAAGATGGAATTGTCACTGCCAAGCAACTGGGTCAAGAGGTGCATTACTGAATGTCTGTTTATTTGCAGGATAAGGATAATTGAAATTCACCTGGATGGATCAACTATGGCAACAAAATTGTTAAAACCTATAATAGGCATGCTGAGAGGCCAGGGTCGGGTGCTCATGGCTTATCTCGATGATATCTTGATTACAGGGGTATCCAAGAGAACAGCTGAAGTAACAGGTGATAGTTGTTAAATCCAATTTTCAAAGATTGGGCATTATTCATCCAGAGGAATCCAAATTAACACCTGACTATTTGGGTCACAATTGATTCAATTAAGTGACTCTGCCCAGGGAAAAAAGGGTAGAGCTAATTGACAGGTGTATCAAGCTAATGGAGGCATTGAGGATACATTCGGGTCATTATAATAGACCTATACAGTTATCAGTAAAGGCTATTTCTGATTTGCAATGGTGGATTCACCATGTGTCCAGAAGTTATAGCAAGGTAATGCTTGACCAGCCTTCCATGATTTTGCAGATGAATGTCAGTGCACTCGGGTGGGGTGTCACGGATACGAGTTTCAGCTGTGGAGGCAGATGGACTGAGCAAGAGGCATCGCTTCTGCAGACATGGGCAATTAACTATTAAGAGGTTTTTATGGACAAGGCTTATTGCTCTAACAAATGTAATCTGCATGTTCAGTTTCAGATTGACAGTACTACGCAAGTGGCATGTATATTAATCACATCGGTGGAATCAAGTCAGTATTTTGTGACAGATTGGCTAATCAAATTTGGGCCTGGTGCATTGAAAAAGATATTTCAGCTATTTATCTACCAGGTAGATTCTACATAGTAGCAGACGCCAAATCACGAAAGTTCCATGACAACATAATAATAATAATAATAGATTTTATTTATATAGCGCTTTTCAGGACTCAAAGTCGCTTACTGGATGTTGAACCAGGAGGTGTTCAATAATATAGTACTTGTATATGAATGCCAGATATTGATTTGTTTTGCATCAAGGTTCAACCATCAGATGCCTAAATAGGTTTCATGGGAACCAGACCAGGTGGCAGTTGCAATTGATACTTTGACGTTACATTGGGGTGGTGTATTTTATATATTTTCCTACCATTTTGCCTAATAGGTCGGAGTCTGCAAGAAATCAAGCAGGATGCCGCTTTGGGGGTGTTTGTAATACCTAATTGGCCGAATCAAGCATGGTTCCCTTTGATGTTATAGTTAGGGATCCAGCCTCTTTTTAGTGGTTCCCAAGCGTAGGAATTGACTGGAGCATCCGCTAACACGGGAAAGTCATCTGTTATGTAATTGTATTGACTTGTTAATTTGCAGGTTTTAAGAAGGCCATACCTGGAGCAAGGACTGTCTGGGTGAACGGTGGACATGCTCACTGTAGCCTGGAGAAAGAGTACTCAAAAGGGGTATATTACTTATGGAAAAAAATGGGAGCAATATTGTGTACAAAATAATATTGACTATAATACTACAGGTATTGTGGATATTTTAGAGTTCCTGTTGACACTCTACGATGATGAGGGGCTCAGTTATAGCACCATTAATACAGCTTTAAGTGCTTTGTCCTCGTATGGTTTTGATGGGGTCAGGAAAGATCCTATTGGGTTTCATCATATCATAGCTGGATTGATGAAAGGAATTTCAACTCTAAACCTCCTAAACCCAGGTATATGACGATCTGGGATGTAAGTTGGGGGAAACTTTAACTTTTCTATGTGGGGGAGGGGGGTGGGGTAAGGGGAAACTGTTTCCCAGTCGCTTCCTGGCGGGGACGCGACTATTTCTCCAAGTCGCGTCCTCGCCCCCCCTCCTCGCGGCCTACCACCTGGATCGGAGCGGCCTTTCCTGCCGGGGGCCGGGAACCGGACCAGAGCTGCAACACTGAATTCACCGCGGAGCAGACGATGCCGACCTGGATCGCCGTTTGGAGCTCTGGAGCATTGGGCCGCTGCTCCAACATCATGGAGCTGCGGTTTGAGAGAGCTTCCAGCGCGGCCGGTGCTGAACAACATTGCGGAGTCCTGGGGCCCTTTACCAAGGGCCGCCAGCGTTGAATCTCTGCCCAGCATGGCCTGCGGACTTTGGGAGCCGCGGACTCCGGTAGGAGGTGGCCGACTCTGATGTCCAGGCCGCTGAGGTCCCCCAGCCCCGACGTCAGACTTGCATCACCCCGGCGAGCGGGCCTGAACATCGGGCCGCCCGTAGCGGCGACTGCGGTGGGCTCGGGGAGGCCCCGACCACGGGTGAACATTGGGGAACATTAGAGGAAGATGACTGACTTTGGTGCCTTCCCTCACAGTGGCTAACTTTGATTCTGCTGTGTGGGGATGTTTTATGTTGAACTCTATCGTGTGTTGTGTTCTTTATTTTTATTGTATGGCTGTATGGTGACCACACATTTCACTGTGCCATCTGGCACATGTGACAAATAAATGTATCTTGTATCTTGTATCTCTTGTATCTTGTAAGTGTGGTCCTCAAGATGCTTCGACAGTAGGTTCCTGTCATGTCTCTGAATTTGCCAAACTAATCATGAAAGTGGTTATGCTCATGGCATTGGTTCAGCATAGCAAGTGCAGAGTTTGCAAAAGCTTAAGCTAAACAGGATGGAAGTTGCTGAAGAGAATGTTATGTTATATATTTGCGTCCTGCTCAAACAGAGCAGGCCAGGTGTCACAGGTTTGTTAAAATTGAGTTTCAGCATAACCTACTAACCCATGTTTCTGTGTAATGGCACATTTATTTTCATTATATTGAAGCTACAAAGACCTTAAGAAATGTGGAAACAGCATTGTTTATCAGTTACATGTAGCCACACAGGAGAATGTCAGTGCAGACTATCTCAAGGTGGTTTAAAGCAAATGTTGATTCAGGCAGGTATTAACACTGAAATGTATATATCCTTTTCCACTAGTGCAGCAGCAACGTCGTCGGCTAGGGCGATGGATGTTCACATCAGCCATATTTTTACAGGTGCCGGGTGGTCAAATGAATTGTTTAAATTTGTTTTTACCATCGGCCGGTTGCTGATCGGCGAGAGGCTGTTTGCAAATTCAGTATTAAGTCCTGTTTAGGTTCCCCTGGGATAGAGGGGTTACTGTTTGTTTTGATTATTCAAATCAATTGTTATTGCATGATATTTAAATTTCATGTTTAACGCATTATTGATTGTTTCTCATCGAAAGTCAATCAATGCAGTGAGAAGCCGGGATTTGGATCTGCGGCATAAAATCACAGAGCTTTGAACTCTTCACGGAATCACTAAAGTGACTCCGAAGTAAAATAGTAAGATTAAACAAGAACTTACCAGTTTGAAGTTTGATCGTTATTTTATGAGGAGTTACGTTGGTGATTACGTGCCCGCCACGCCCAACCCTCTCTCATAAAAAAGGTCATATGGTAGTTCTCATGTTGCTCATCTTAATATGTTACTTCAAATATTGTGTTATCTGTGATTTCATACCGCTGCTTTGAAGATTGACGCGCATGCGCCCTGACGGGTCTTCTTCACGTAATCACCAATGTAACTCCTCATAAAATAATGATCAAACTTCAAACTGGTAAGTTCTCATTTAATCTTACTATTATTGGCCACAAGCTGCTGGACTTGTTGAACGAGCTAACCAGACATTAAAAATCAAATGAGCTAAATTAAGAGCCGAAACGGAAATTAACTGGTTCAAATTATTTCCTGTAGCATTATTCCAGATGCGCACTACACCTAAGTATGTTACAATACTTGCCTTCAGCGGCGCTGTAATTCTGTCACTGGCCGTGTGCGCGATTTTGGCGCCTTTAAGGGGGGGGCGGGGTTAAAACGCGATTTCTCCTACCTTGTCCTGAATTATATTTTGTTGGAGTAGAAGCGTTTGCGGTAGAATCGTTCCGAGGGGCGTTTTGAGTATTTTGTTTAAAAAATCTCCCGACAAGTTCAGCGTTGGAATCATTTTAAAATCATCTTCTGAACCCGTCAACGCCAACAACGGGGACGGATTTCACACACGGGAAAGGTAAACAAAAGTGCTTTATTTTTATGTATAAACGTTCTCCTTAAGAGGCCTTTAAGTCACATTTTTACATGCGACACGGTGATTTTTTCCCCCGAACTAACGGCAATAATTTTCATGCCAATACGGGGTTAAATTCACCGCAAATGAACGTTCCAAATGATCGCGTTCCAGAAATCCCCATTCGCAAGATGATATAAATTCCCATTAATTTACAGGTATTAAACATTCAATTTCTTCCATTTGGCCTGTAAATCCATGACAATGAGATAAAAAAATTATGTTATATTGTGAATTCTTGTGTGAATGTTATTTGGATACTTAGGCTATTTAAAAATGTTAATCTATTCTTAAGAAATTGATAGATGTTTAGATCTAGTAATTGAATTTTGTAATTAGCTACAATTAGGTAACTAACTAATTTTACTTCGGAGTCACGTGAGTGACTACGTGAAGACCCCGTCCAGCACGCATGCGCGACATTAGCGTTCACGCAGTGCAACAGCGACGAACGGGAGTACAGGCGCTCCCGCTACACGTCGGTGAAAACTAAACAGCGGACCATCAGGTAAGTCTTACACTGAGGTCGTAATCCGCAAGCTGTGCTCTGCTCTCTATTCCAGAGGAACTGGGAACAGGAGCAGCACGGCAAAGGAGAAAACCGCCCCCCGTTCGACTCCAACAGAACGGGAGTGTTCCATCAGTGGGGGGCGAGAGGCGGCACCTGGACCGCATATGCGGCGGTCCACCCTCATCGAGACCGAGCCGAGCCCAGTCCCGCTAGCGCAGCCTGATGAGCGGCAGCGGGCTGGAGGAAAAGTTTTTTTAAAAAAATTTAAAAAAAAAAAAAACCGGCCGGTTATGTCTGACTCCGATGAGGAGGGTCTGCCTTAGAGCGGCAGAGCTAGCCGCCTGAGCCGAATGGAAAGGCTCATGGAGCAACTGCTCCAGCGAGACTTGCTTCAGGAGCTAGAGCAGTCTCGCCAGGGGGATCAGGCACTCCCACAGCAGTGCTCTACAATGCACTGGCCATCGCTTTCCCCTCAAAGCAGGGCAGCGTTGGCGACCAGGGCTGGGCTGGTCAGGAACAGGGGTCATTGGCTGAGGATGTCGGGAGTACGCTTGGGGTACAGGATCAGGAAGAGCTGCTGGGTGTGGAGATTCGCTACGTGGTTTCACCACGAGCAGGGCGGCCATTGGAGCCAAAACTGGCGGCCAGCATCAACCACCTGTCCCTCAAACCCCTACAAGACAGGTACTTAATGAGGCACTAGAGCAGGAAAACTGCAGTTCGCTCAATGTACCGGCTGTTAACATCCAAATCTGGGGGGGGGGACAGAGTATCCGGAACCAGGAGCTAAAATCCTCAAGCTCCTGACGACAGGGATAACAGCCTATGCTCGTTCCGTGGATGGGGTGGATATGACCACAAACCAGCAAGACACTCTGGCTCTGCTGTGCTACACCCAATATGAGATAAATAACCTCCGCAAGGAGAGAATAAGACCTGCCCTCAATCCCAGGTTTGCAGGACTGTGTAAAACACCGGCCTCAGAGCCGCAGATCCTGTTATTTGGAAGGACAAGTGAAAGACCTGGAGGAAGAGTCCAAAGCATTTGGCCTCATGAGGGCAGGCCCCGGAACGAGCAGACCCACACAAAAAACCAGACGGCAGTACCCCACCGCGTCCACCAGTCAAGGTCAAATTTAGGTAACTGGTGAAAGCTCGGGGTCCGCATACTATCCCCGAAAGCCTTTTTAGGCCAGGGCCCAGAGCGGACCCCATGGAAAATGCGCCACCCCCAATCAGCAGTACATCAGCAGTACATCCAGCAGTATAACGACGGATGAACAAACGGAAGAAAGGAACACTACCATAACTATGGAGGTAGGTGGGTCTGGTTCCTACCAGCATGTAAATGGGGAACTGTACTAACAGGAGGTCTGTACTAACAGGAGGTGTCTCACGAATGATAGTTATATACTTAACAGTATTCGGGGATACAAAATAGAGTTCATTCAAGAAAACATGCCACCAGTTCAGCACGTACCCCAAAGGGTCTTTACCCTCTCAGTCAAAGAGAACTAGAGGCTCAAGCAGAACTGGGGAGGTTACTTACAAAGGGTGTCATTGAGAAATCCAAACATGATCCTTTGGAATTTGTCTCAAATATATTTACCAAAAGCAAAAAAGATGGTGGATGTCGCATCATCATTGACTTAACCTCACTAAATACCTTTGTTAAGTATGTACATTTCAAAATGGAAACATTTGTAACTGCTAAACAACTGATTTCCAAAGGATACTTTATGGCAAGCATTGATTTAAAAGATGCCTACTATTCAGTACCCATTCACAAGGGTCATCGCAGATACCTGAAAATGTACCTGGATGGGGCAACTATGGCAGTATAAAGTGTTGCCTAATGGGTTGACATCAGCCTTAGACTATTTACCAAGATATTAAAACCAGCCTTGGCAACATTAACGAAACAAAGACATATTGTCATGGCGTATCTTGATGATATCCTAATAGTAGGCAAAACCATGGAGTTGGCTAAATCAGCTGTATTAGCTACCAAACAATTGTTTGAAACCCTGGGTTTGTCATACATCCAGATAAATCTAAGTTGACGCCATCCACAACTATGGACTATCTGGAATTCACAATTAACTCAATCCACATGTCTGTAACGTTGCCAAAAGGTAAAGCAGCAGAATTGGCACAGATGTGCAACAATTTAGTGGTAAGCAATCGACCAACCATCCGACAAGTGGCAAGAGTAATTGGCAAAATGATAGCAGCATTTTCAGCTACACAATTTGGACTCCTGCACTATCAGCACCTACAAAGGGCAAAAGTACAGGCGTTGAAACAACATGCAGGTCACTTTGACAGAACCATGAAACTACCCATTGAAGCAATATCAGAGTTACAATGGTGGATATAACACATTTGGCATAGTTCCAGCCCTATCATCATCAATAACCCAACGTTAACTATACAAACAGATGCCAGTGCTCAAGGCTGGGGAGCAACTAATACCATATCCAGCACAGGTGGTAGATGGACTAACCTAGACTCGTCTTTACTACAAACACTGGGCATAAATTATTTGGAAATGTTGGGTGCGTTTTATGGTTTTAAAGCATATTCTAGGAATATGCACAACTTGCATGTTCATTTACAAATTGATAATATCACGGTGGTGGCCTATATTAACCATATGACCGGAATAAAATCGATATCATGTGACAATTGGGTCAACACAATCTGGTAATGGTGGGTCGATAGACATATTTGGCTATCAGCAGCTTACCTACCAGGTAAGCTAAATACAGTGCCAGGTCACGCAAATTCAATGATAAACACCGAATGGATGTTAAATCCTAGAGCTTTTGCTAAAATTACAAACCAATATGGCACACCAGATATCGATCTCTTTGCATTCAGACTAAATCACCACGTACCAATGTATGTCCCTTGGGAACCACACCCTGAGGCAGCAGCGATAGATGCATTCGCGCTGAACTGGGGGACCGATTTCTTCTTTGCTTTTTCCCCCTTCTGCCTTAATCTGTAGGGTACTACGCAAAATACAGATGGACTCTGCTTCAGGTATTTTGATAGTACCAACTGGCCTACACAGCCATGGTTCCCAGTGGTCCTCGACATGGTCATCGAAACTCCTATGACCTTTCCCAGTAGCCCAGACCTATTGACGCACCCTGTATCAGGCATAAGTCATCCATGCCATGGCAAAATTAACCTACTGGGTTGCAGATTATCAAAAGACCACTGCTGGGACTGGGATTGTCTGACAGGACCATCAACATGATGACACCGTATGTACACCAGGAAACAATACCTATCGAGCATCAGGAAGTGGGAAAGATACTGCTCGACTACTGGGACAACGTACTCATCTGCAACCATAACCAATGTACTGGAGTTCCTGGGGGGCCTTCACCATAATGAAGGATTGAGCTACAGCGCCATCAATACTGCCAGACGTGCGCTGTCAGCCTACTTAAAACAGGTGCCAGGACAACAGGCCATAGGGTCTCACCCGCTGGTGATCAAACTCATGAGGAGTATCGTCAACTCCAACCCTCTTAGACCTAGGTATACACAAATCTGGGATGTCAGTGTGGTCCTGACATACCTAAGGGGATGGTCCCCAGCCAGGTCTCTCACCCTGGAAAAGCTAACCCTGAAAACGGTCATGCTGATGCTACTAGTCTCAGCACAAAGAGTCCAGTCCCTCCACTTACTGCGACTGGACAACATGGTTATAACACCAGACCGGGTATCATTCACCATTCAGGAGCTGCTAAAGCAGAGCAAGCCAGGAACTTGAGTCCTAGTTATGGATTTCCGGGCATACCCACCTGACCTACGGTTGTGTGTCATGACTCACTTATTCACTTACATCAACACAACAAGAGATTCTCGAGGGAGAAAGGAAAAAAAAAAATAATAATAATAATAATAAATAAATAAATAAATAAATAAAAGCCTTATGGGTCAGACACAAGAAACCTCATGGTTGGGTGTCGAGCCAAACCATCTCGAGATGGCTCAAGCAGGTACTGGGAGCTGCTGGAGTAGATACTGATGTATATACATCTCACTCCACCAGGGCAGCATCCACATCGGCGGCTAAAAGAATGAACATGGAGAAAACGTTCCAAACGTTCTACCACAAGCCGCTAGCAGAACCTGTGTTATTTGCAGAAAGAGTTTTAAAATCTGCAAAAATATATAATTTAAGCCCGGGGGAGCATTTTGTCTTTTGTTATTGTTTAATAGATACCATTATTGTTTACAAACAGATTATGGTTGATTACGATAACATACTTCCTCCCTTGAATGACTTCGGCAGCGAGTGAAGTATGAACTGTTACACGGTTTGAAATCACAGAGCTTTAAAATCTTCACGTAGTCACTCACGTGACTCCGAAGTAAAATAGTAAGATTAAACGAGAACTTACCAGTTTGAAGTTTGATCTGTATTTTATGAGGAGTTACGATGAGGGATTACGTGCCCTCCGCTCCCACCCTCAAATATATAGATCAACAGGTATCTTAGTTCTCCTTTTCTTTACTATGTTTATTTCAATTATTGTGTTTCCTGTGATTCCACACCGCTGCTTTGAAGAATGTCGCGCATGCGTGCTGGACGGGGTCTTCACGTAATCCCTCATCGTAACTCCTCATAAAATACAGATCAAACTTCAAACTGGTAAGTTCTCGTTTAATCTTACTATTATATGCTTTAATTTCATGTCATCTAAGTAAGATTGTTTCATATTTGTTTCAGAATGCTTCAATCTATAATAACTGAAAATTTCTTTCAGTTCTCTTAATTTTTAAGAAAGTTATGGGCTTTTGACTGTCCTCGATCACAGCTTTTGTGTTAAGTCAATGGAAAAGCAATAGGGAACAAGATGCTAATTTCCGAGTATGAAAATGGCCATAACTTTTTTAATACTGAAGATATGAAAGTGAATTAGGTGTCAAATTAAACTTATTTTTATGCTTTATCTGATGGGATACATTACAGACTTGATTTTTAAAATCTCAAAATATTGTAACATTGCTAGTACACCAGCAGGAAGAGCAAGATTGAGCCCAGCAGAGACTGTGTATGGTCGTCCACTCAGAAACCCATGGAACCAAAGTACCCCAAAAGTTGTTCATTTCCATCATATGGTCACAGAAATGACTGATTGTGTTCTATCCTTAACTAAAGTATTAAGAGATTTACATTCCACCATACAAGCAGCATATATTGAATTACCACCTTTAACTACCTCATCTAGAGTTAAGCCTGGTGATTTTGTGATGGTGAAGAAGTGGGTAAGGAAAGGTTTGGATGCTCGATGGGAAGGACCTTATCCGGTCCTCCTCACAACCCCGACTCCTGCTAATGTAGAAGGGAGAAATTCGAGGGTCCACCTTCACCATTGTAAAATTATCGGTAGTAAGATTTAAACTGCTAACTTTTTCTTTTTGTGAGAAATTTCCCCTAGACACTGCTGCCATTCGTATACCTTGGACAACTGGTCACAAGAAGAAAGTATGCTAATATGATGGGCCCAAGAGGATCCATGCCCATGCAAAGTCGGGAGGTGAACACCTCTTGGTCGAATGCCTGAGAATCTGCTGTGCCCATTCAAAGTCGGGAAGCAGAGATTTATGGAAACTTCATTATCATCACTGTTGGACTACAGAATCATGGACTGTTACCATTTCACCCTGCTTGTAAAGATCATGTAATGGAATCTTTTATGGAAAGAGTTGGTTATCATGGAATGATAAAAGGGGGAAATGTAGATATGCAGGGATTTGGATACTTGGGAAATGGCTTGGGTGCCTGTGAGATTGGGCTGATGACATCACTTTGCAAGCTGCTGGACCTGGCTCCACTAAGTCAAGAAGCTTCTGCACCTGTGACCCACTGGTTGCCACGAAGTCTGGGCTTTTGCAGGAGCTCCAGAATACTGATGCTTAATGCATGCTTGTCCAGAAGGGTGGCCTGCACCTGGAAGTTTCTTATTGCTCGAAAATGTTTCTACTTTGTTTCTGTGTCTCCCCACTGTCGCCCGTGATTGGTTGCCTTCAATGGTATGTTTCTCTATGTACTAAGATGTTTCTACTTTGTTGCTATGTATGAAGATGTTTGCAGGTACTGTTATATGATTGGGTGAAGGAGTTGCCACTCCATATATCTTCTCTCTGGTATCGGTGATTGGGTTTGTAGGGGTTGCCCTCCCCCTGTATTTTTGCACTATTAGTTATAGGGGTATAAAAGGGTGATCTTTCAGTTGGTGTGTTGTCTCTCTTTCTGTTCTGTCTATGCGAGACTGTCACGGGCTTGAGTGAGTGCAGCAGAAGTTGACCCACCGGTGTTGAATAAAAGGGTTTGGATTCCTTTGCTTGACTCAGTGTTTTACTGACCCAGACTTGGGGTAGAAGAACTGGAATTCACAATCCCAGCTGACTATACCTGTCCCATGCATCTTTCTCATTCTTGACCAATGCCTTAATTTCCCTCGTCAGCCAAGCTTCCTTACATTTGCCTGCCTTGCCCTTCAGTCTAACAGGGACGTGCATATCCTTTTGTCAGCACACTTTAAAAAACTTTCCGCTTGGCTGATGTTTTTTCCCCTCAAATAACGTGCTCCAATCAACTTGAGCGAGACCTTCTCTCATACCCTCAAACTTGACCTTACCCCAATTGAGCTTTTTTTTTTTCACTTAAATTTGTATTGATTTTTCACAGAGATATATAGAAAACAGTGCAACACCATCACCATAAAGAAAACAAAATAAGAAACACAACAATCAGAATAAAAATATTAATAGATAGGGAAAAAAAAGAAGTAAATAAATAAAAAATTGGAATAAGACCGTGTGGTCTTATTACCAAATTTAAAAAAAAGTTACATTGATTAGTTATCTGGAGATATTTCAATATTCACACAAACATACCATCTAGTTCTATATAACACAATCTTCCCATATCTAGCTCGGCATTTATCTAGTTGGTGTCATGGCTCAAATAAACGGTCCATTTTTCCCAGATCTCAAATGAATTCTCCTTGACTCAAGGAATATGTCAGTTTCTCCATAGTAAAGATGTCTCGCACAATTTCTAACCACTGTTCCTGTTTTGGGTTTTTTTCATTAAGCCACTGCCTGGTAATGGCCTTCTTACTTGCTGCAAGCAAAACTTTAATCAAATAGGTATCTTCTATCTTTACAATATTTTTAATGTGCCCCAGATACATCACAGGGCAGGTATTTGGGATTTTATAACCCAAGATATTTTTAACAGCTGCGTTAACATTTTCCCAGTGGCCTTATCTTTACACAGTTCCGGAAAATCTGCGAGTGGTCTGCCTCCATACTCCTGCACAGGCTCCAAAAGTGTTGTTGGACAGCAAGTTGTCTGCTTTTTATTTTGGGTGTTATAAAAAAGCGAGTTAGATTCTTCCAGCAAAATTCTCTCCATACTAGTGAGCTTGTGGATGAACATTGTGTTTCACACATTTGATACCATTCTTCTTCTGTTATTTGAATTTTTAATTCTGCTTCCCATTTTGTTTTTATGTAGAGCATTGATTCTCCCCCGCTTCCCACTAGAGCTTTGTAGAAAGCAGAGATGACCCGAGACCCCTTCTGTTTGTATGCATCCACAATCACCTTGATCACATTATTTGAAATTTCATCTAGTTCTGGCCTTATCTCTTTTGTAAAGTAGTCTCTTAATTGCAAGTATCTAAAAAAATCTTTGGTTACTTTGACTTTAAATCTTGGAAGCTCATAAACTCGCCATTTTCTGAAACTGTATACATTGCCGTTATGCCTTTTTGTGCCCATTTTTTTAATCTTGAATCATACACCCCTGGCTTAAACTTTGAGTCATATGCGAACCACTTCAATGCGTGAACCCCTCTTTTTAATTTGTATTTTTCCACTATAACATTCCATATTTCTAACGTAAATGCTACTATTGGATTCATAGCATGTCTCAAAGCCCCTCTCAGATATTTGTCTCCCACCAAAATCTGGGTCTGGTAACCCTGTATCTCCCTTTCCATTTCTTTCCATCGAGATTCATAATCAGGTCTACACCAACAAGCCAGAGGTCTGAGTTGAGCTGCATAAAAGTATTTCCTCAGATTTGGTAAAGCCATTTACCAACTTGCTTATCGGCAGTTGAAGTGTTGTTAGTTTTATTCTTGGTTTTTTGCTATTCCAAATGAATCTAGAGATCATCTTATCCCAGGCTATGAATTTGTCTCGGGGAACATTAATTGGGAGAGATTGGAATAAATATAGTAGTTTAGGTAGGATATTCATTTTTACCATTTGTATTCTGGCACTGAAGTCTAGAGGAAGGGTAGACCACCATTCAACATCCTTTTTGATGTTTTCTTTAATTTTGTTATAATTAGTTTCAAACATGTTGGAAAGTGTTTTGTTTATAGTTACACCAAGATACTGCATCGATTTTGAGTTCCATTTCAGATTATATGCATCTCTGATTTGTTGGGATGGAGAATAATTGAATGAAAGAATTTGTGTTTTTGTTATATTCAGTTTATACCCTGAGTAGTATCCATATGTTTCAAATAGGTTCATTAGATTTGGGAGACATATATCTGGTCGTTCAAGAAAAATAATGACATCATCAGCGAAAAGACCAATGATATGTTCTTTCCCCCCCTATTTTGACCCCCTGCAGGTCTTCTCTCTGCCTTATTGCTTGTGCTAAGGGTTCAATATACAAAACGAAGAAAGACAGCATCCTTGTTGAGCATTTTAACACGTGGGCCCTCTTTGTCCCTATTCATAACTATCTTAAATCTAATCGAACAGTGGTCACTGGTCCCAAAAGGCTCCTGCATGAACGCTTCATTCACTTTCCCTTCCGAATTTCACAAGACTAGATCAAGTTTGCCCTCTCACCTGTGGGGCCCTCTACATATTGCTGGAGAAAACTCTCCTGAACACTTTTGAGAAATTGCATCCCATCTAAACCTTTCACACTATGATTTTACGAGTCAATATTGGGAAAGTCAATAACAGGGTATTGATTGTAGATGATCAGCCATGATCACATTGAATGGCAGTGCTGGCTCGAAGGGCTGAATGGCCTACTCCTGCACCTATTGTCCATTGTCTAAAGTTAAAATCCCCAACTACAACAACCTAATTTGACCTGCAGCTGTCGGCAATCTCCTGGCATTTTTGTTCTTCTAATTCTCATTGACTATTTGGGGGTCTGTAATACACCCCCGACAATGTGATAGACAATAGACAATAGGCAATAGGTGCAGGGGTAGGCTATTTGGCCCTTCGAGCCAGCACCGCCATTTAATGTGATCATGGCTGATCATCCACAATCAGTACCCCGTTCCTGCCTTCTCCCCATATCCCTTGACTCCGCTATCTTTAAGACCTATCATGCTCTCTCTTGATAGTATCCAGAGAACTGGCCTCCACCGCCCTCTGAGGCAGAGAATTCCACAGACTCACAATGCTCTGTGTGAAAAAGTGTTTCCTCATCTCTGTTCCAAATGTCTTACCCCTTATTCTTAAACTGTGGCCCCTGGTTCTGGACTCCCCCAATATCGGGAACATGTTTCCTGCCTCTAGCGTGTCCAAACCCTTAATAATTATATATGTTTCAATAAGATACCCTCTCATCCTTCTAAACTCCAGAGTATACAAGCCCAGCCGCTCCATTCTCTCAGCATATGACAGTCCCGCCATCCCGGGAATTAACCTTGTGAACCTACACTGCACTCCCTCAATAGCAAGAATGTCCTTCCTCAAATTAGGGGACCAAAACTGCATACAATACTCCAGGTGTTGCCTGACTAGGGCCCTGTACAACTGCAGAAGGACCACTTTGCTCCTATACTCAAGTCCTCTTGTTATGAAGGCCAACATGCCATTCGCTTTCTTCCCTGCCTGCTGTACCTGCATGCTTACTTTCATTGACTGATGAACAAGGACCCCCCAGATCCCGTTGTATTTCCCCTTTTCCCAACTTGACACCATTGAGATGATAATTTGCCTTCCTGTTTCGCAACCAAAGTGGATAACCTCACATTTATCCACATTAAAGTGCATCTGCCATGCATCTGCCCATTCACCCAAACTGTCCAATTCACCCTGCATTCTCATAACATCCTCCTCATAGTTCACACTGCCACCCAGCTTTGTGTCATCCGCAAATCTGCTAATGTTACTTTGAATCCATTCATCTAAATCATTGATGTATATTGTAAATAGCTGCGATCCCAGCACCGAGCCTTGCGGTAACCCACTAGTCACTGCCTGCCATTCTGAAAGGAACTTGTTAATCCCTACTCTTTGTTTCCTGTCTGCCAACCAATTTTCTATCCATGTCAGCACTCTACCCCCAATACCATGTGCCCTAATTTTGCCCACTAATCTCCTATGTGGGACCTTATCAAATGCTTTCTGAAAGTCCAGGTACACTACAGCCACTGGCTCTCCCTTGTCCATTTTCCTAGTTACATCCTCAAAAAAATTCCAGAAGATTAGTCAAGCATGATTTTCCCTTTGTAAATCCATGCTGACTTGAACCAATCCCGTTATGGCTATGCAAATGTGTTGCTATTTCATCTTTTATGATTAACTCCAGCATCTTCCCCACCACCAATGTCAGGCGAACTGGTCTATAATTCCCTGTTTTCTCTCTCCCTCCTTTCTTAAAATGTGGGATAACATTAGCTACCCTCCAATCCACAGGAACTGATCCTGAATCTTTAGAACATTGGAAAATGAACACCAATGCACCACGATTTCTAGAGCCACTTCCTTAAGTACCCTGGGATGCTGACCATCAGGCCCTGGGGATTTATCAGCCTTCAGTCCCATCAGTCTACCCAACACAATTTCTTGCCTAATGTGGATTTCCTTCAGTTCCTCCGTCACCCCAGATCCTCTGGCCACCAGTACATCAGGAAGATTGTTTGTGTCCTTCTTAGTGAAGATGAATCCAAAGTACCTTTGGATCATCCCTTTCTTGCTCCACACCAAGGGTAACATTCAGCAGCCAATAACCTATCAACCTTCAGATTTTTGGGATGTGAGAAGCATTTGGAACACCTGGAGAAAACATAAGTACACACAAAAAACACCACAAAGACAGCATTCCAGTTTAGGATTAAATGCCGTGGTAAAGCATGGAAAAAGGGGTCCCAACCTGAATTGTCATCTGTCCATTCCTGCGACTGATGCTGTCTAACCCTTTGAATTCATCCAGCACTTTGTGCTTTGCTACTTAAAACTGCAGTTGTTGAACACATGAGAGGTAAACAGCATGACATTCTAAACCATATAACACAAGGTGCGATGAAATTCCTAGTTCAGATGAAGCTCACAATAACAGAATAGTGCAAACATTGTAGTGAGGGAGAACTATAAAAATATTAGAGAACAATTACAAAGTAACCAAATGAGGTAGAGTTCAGAGCGTGAGTATGTGGCAGCAAGCAACACTGGAAAAGGAGCATGAAAGTGGTGAATGGTTCATGAACATGATAGTGATAGGGAAGGGGATGTTCTTCAGTCTGGACAACCAAGCTTTCATGCTCCTGTATCTTCTTCCAGAAGGTAGAAGAGAGAAAAGGGAACGGCAGGGTAACAAGTAAACTTGATGATACTTCCAGTATGGAATGGATTGCATGGATGGAAGTGATGAGCCAGTGATGCACTGGACAATATTCACCAATCTCTACAGGTTTAGGCAGTCAAGAGCACAGCATTTGCCATAACAAGCTGAGACGCATCCCATCAAAATACTCTCTACAGTGCATCCGTTAATGTTTGAGAGAATCCTTGTGTGCTCATGATGAATCTTCACAGATGCCAAACAAAGCAAATACACTGATGCACTTTTTTGATCTTTGCATCATTGTGAAGGGATCAAGTTAGATTGCTGATGATATGGATATTAAAAAACATGAAGCAGTCGATCATCTCTACAGCAACAACATTGATGAGGGTGGGTTGTGTCCACCCCTTCGCTTCCTTAGGTCAACAACCAACTCTTTCATCATGCTGACATTCTTGACCTGATGCTTTGACACAGGTCATACTTCTTCCTTAGGTACACAAAAATGCTGGAGAAACTCAGCGGGTGCAGCAGCATCTATGGAGCGAAGGAAATAGGTAATGTTTCGGGCCGAAACCCTTCTACTTCCTTGCTGGGTTATCATGTGTGCTGCCTAGTTTTGCAAAAGAATGTGTCAGTGAGTGTCATACAATGCATATAGGTAATGTGCTCATCATTGTCAGATAACTATTGTGTAACCATTGCCTGACTGTAACATATGGCTCAGAGTTTGCAGTATCCCTGAGTATGCAAGAGCGGAATATATTGGTGTTTTCACTGAAAGATATTGAAATTAGTTGAGTAACGTGGTTATAAAGAATGAAAGATTGTTTGTGGCTATTGGTATATTCAATGGAAAATGGCATTTCAAGTTGCACAACTTACACTAAGCAAACATGTGAGATCCTGGAATTTCAATCACACTGCACGCATTTCCTCATGAATTGATTTTTTAAGTGGTTTGCTGAGATTATCTGATCCCACAGTCTTTGGAAAGTTAGACTGGAAAATTAGACTGAAAAGCCTTCTGCCCTCCAGTGGATACAACACAAACATATTTTTCTCCACTTCCTCCACCTGTGCCTCCATTGCAGTGTCATAAAATCTTGCAGCTTGCTCTGTCCCATTGCAGGATTCTTTTTTCAGATCATAAAGACTTCTACAATGCCGTCCCTCACCTGCTGCAGTCACAATGCATCTCCCCTTTAAGAGGTAATATCAAGGCTACTTTTAAGTGATATTAGACACAGGTTATTGGGCTCCTGCTGAGGAGTACAGCCACTCAAGAGCATGGTTAGCACTAGCTGCTCACAGCAATCATGTAAATTAGCAGACAGCACGAAGTTGGCGTGTTGCCTGCATCAAAAGCAGCAGGCATCGGATAATCGCTCATCGTGATCACCTCGCCTGTTTTTGAGGGCTATCCAATTTAGCCCCTCTTAACTTTCCCTGAAGCACATAATTGCCCCTTAATTCACAAGGTTAAAGCATATTTCATATGCTATACTTAATATTACAGTGGGGTGATACTATTAAGTAAACATGAAGCAGAATATAAGAAACCAAAGCCATGTTTGCATGGCATCTTATTACAATTCTTTGCCTTGGGGTGTCACATTACAAGTTAAGCCATAAACATAATTTACGAATGTGTCATATGTTCAGTTATAGTGAATAACAAAACTGCAGTACCATTCCCCATAAATGTGGCACAGTCACAGGGGTTTCATTAATTTTTACAATCAGCAAACACGGCAGATTTTACTGGTGAAGGGCTATTAATAAAGGACTGTGATATAAACTCTGAAGGAAGTTAATAAAACACTTAAATCCAGTATATTTTAATGCTAGCAATGGTAATTGCATATGCAGCAATAATGGGCATCTTTAAAAGCATCACAATTGATAACAGACAATGAAACACAAACAGGATGATTAAATCATCAAACTCTCAATAATAAATTAAGGAGTAGTTATGACCACTTGAATTCACTAGCTACAAGACAGTGTCACATCGCACTGTTGGAGCTATAAATGAAAGCAATAAGGACATTATAAGGCAGGGACGGTTTTGAAAAATGGATCAGCCAACCTTCAGGACAACTTAATTTTACGCAGTGCATTTCAATAAGTTATCTAATTTAATTAGTTTAATCAAATAATGATTAATAGGCAAACAGATAAGTTACTTTGTCTGAAATATATCTTTAACTACACCCCAAAAATGTGTCCCAATAGTTGTTATTCATCAGGTAATTATTTCTTCATGCTCAGTGCTTTGCCAAACAATGAAACAGCAGCCAAATAATGATGTGTATTTGATTCTTCATTATTGAGCAAACTAATTTGTATCCACATTGCCAACAAATAATAGAATTGAAGAAACATTACAGCACAGAATGAGCCCGTTCGGTCCACTGATCACATGCTTGCATTCACTAGCTGGCTCCATTCCCTATGGTTGTACATTTTTTCCAATTGTTTACTCAATTCATTTTGAAATCCATGAATAAATATGCTTCCTTTCTGCAAAGTATTCGAGATTTTAACTACACACTGCATAAAAAAGTTTTTCTTCACGTCACATGTAGCTCTTTGGTTCTCAAAGCTTCTGCCAATGGGAACAATTTCTCTTTATTTTCTTTCTCAAGATCTTTTATGATTTTGACCACTTCTATTGAATCTCCTCTCAACTTTCTTTGCCCAAAGGAGCAACCCCCTGGGTCTCTTAAGAAACTGAAGTCCCTTATCCCTGAAAATTCCAATAAATCTTTTCTAACACTTGCATATCATTTCTGAAATGCAGTGCTTAAAATAAGATGAAAAAGGTAGCCAAACCAGTTTTGAACAAATCTTTAGCAAATGTACTTAATTGCATTAATTACAGATATAAAATTAAAAATATACCCAGTCTACCATGTGTAAGGAGCCAATGCCAGGAACTCATTTGGTAACCACAATAATCATTTTGGATTCTGAGGTGATAAATTATCAGTAACATCAGAAAACTTAATATACCACAATAAAGTGTGGTATAGATCAAGAACAAGTTAACTTTCAAGTTAACTATCAACTTTCTATTGGATTGTTTGTTAAAGCCATTAAATAGCATATAAAGTAATTCAGGCTGGGACGATTCCAAAGTACAACCATCGGCATTAGTACCAACTGAGTAGGAAGGCAAAAATATTGAGGTTCCCAATATGTATAAATGTAAGAAAGCAGGCACTTGTGGTAACTGCACAAGTGGGCACAGGGTTAGTAGGAAATGGACCTTGACTTGGTGTACTCCAAGATCAAATAAACTGTTGACAGTCACACTTCAGGCTCATATATAAGAAACAGTTTCTGGAGTATTGTGTCAGATTGCTGATACCATCTTCAAAACCTTTTTTGCTACAATATATGTTAGCAAAACAATACTGCAATACATAGAGCCAATATTTAAGATA
The DNA here is from genome assembly GCA_038087875.1 of Malacoraja senta. NCBI lineage: Eukaryota > Metazoa > Chordata > Chondrichthyes > Rajiformes > Rajidae > Malacoraja > Malacoraja senta. Next base: position 18,907,625 of record CM075984.1, on the reverse strand, counting down.
CACGACTCCTAATTTACCAAATAAATTTTGGTATTATGGTCCTTTGAAAGGATTTTTTACAAACTAACTATCGACAAGATATCAGGCACCTCCTGCTCCACTGTGGTAGAATCCTACCTTGGCCTCAATAATGACCGAAGAAACTATCAAATGGAAATGAAAGCATGATACCCTTGGTGCTGAGAGATAGTCTGTGTAGGAAAATAAGGTGGAAAAGTTGTACAGATGACACACAAGTAGAAATTATAATTTGCCCTTTTTGATCTTGGTAAGGAAGCTGACCTATTATAAAAAATCTATAAATTTGAAAAAAATATATAATAAATTGTGTGTGTAGTTTATAGACAATAGACAATAGGTGCAGGAGTAGGCCATTCGGCCCTTCGAGCCAGCACTGCCATTCAATGTGATCATGGCTGATCATCCTCAATCAGTACCCTGTTCCTGCCTTCTCCCCATATTCCCTGACTCCGCTATCTTTAAGAGCCCTATCTAGCTCTCTCTTGAAAGTATCCAGAGAAATGGCCTCCACCGCCCTTTGAGGCAGAGAATTCCACAGACTCACAACTCTCTGTGTGAAAAAGTGTTTCCTCGTCTCCGTTCAAAATGGCTTTCCCCTTATTCTTAAACTGTGGTCCCTGGTTCTGGACTCCCCCAATATCGGGAACATGTTTCCTGCCTCTAGCATGTCCAAACCCTTAATAATCTTATGTGTTTCAATAAGATCCCCTCTCATCCTTCTAAACTCCAGAGTATACAAGCCCAGCTGCTCCATTCTCTCAGCATATGACAGTCCCGCCATCCCGGGAATTAACCTTGCAAACCTACGCTGCACTCCCTCAATAGCAAGAATGTCCTTCCTCAAATTAAGGGACCAAAACTGCACACAATACTCCAGGTGTGGTCTTACAAGGGCCCTATACCACTGCAGAAGGACCTCTTTGCTCCTATACTCAACTCCTCTTGTTATGAAGGCCAACATGCCATTTGCTTTCCTCACTGCCTGCTGTACCTGCATGCTTACTTTCATTAACTGAGAACAAGGACCCCCCCAGATCCCGTTGTACTTCCCCTTTTCCCAACTTGACACCATTTAGATAATAATCTGCCTTCCTGTTTTTGCTACCAAAGTGGATAACCTCACATTTATCCACATTAAACTGCATCTGCCATGCATCTGCCCACTTAGTTGACAACCTAAATTACATGTAAACTGTTTACTGGCAGACTTTGTGATGGTAACTTGCAAAGATCACAGTTGTGTGAACCTTAGGGAACCTAAAGAACCTCTCAGCCTGCAGTCACAATACAGCTGCAGAAATGACTCAGATGGAGGTGAGGAAACCAGCTGGCAAGGGGACACAGATCAAAGTCCATGCACCAAATGGCTTCACATTCCTATGGAACATGGATTCATCACACGAGCAGAAATCGCAGCATGTACTGTATATATGTACAGTGAATTTTACAGAAGGGATATTATAAGTTGTGAAATGCTGTTAGAAATATAATGTCTGCAATAATTGAGATGGAAAGATGCGTTGAACAATATATTGATGGAGGCCATTTAATTGTAATTTAGAAGTGTAGTTCATTAGTCAAACCTTTCAGATGAGCCAAGATGAATGGAGAGTGGGGGTATTCGGAATAATTTCCCAATCGTATCAGATCAATTGGGGGAAAAAATATCATTAGATTGATCTAATGTGCATAAAATTTGTTTTCACGCCCAAGCATTTAAAATTACCCAGCAACAGATTGTCTTTACACAAGTAAACGGATGTTAGTATGCAGGCGCAGAGTGTCTGTACAGAAAGATATGTGGAATGTTGGCTTTAGTTTAAGACCCATCTCTTCACCTCTGCATACCCTTAGTCCCATGTTCCCCTCCCCTCTGTCTTACTGTTCTATTTTGTTTTGTTTATTCCTGACTCTCAATTGTAAAGCGACTTTGAGTCCTGAAATGCGCTATATAAATAAAATCTATTATTATTATTAGTAGTAGTTTAAGAAATACTAGACCAAATGGGACCTGTTGGGCCCCGTCCCCCAACGCAATAATTCACCACTCACCCGTTCCCCCAACACAACCCATTTCCACCACTCACCCGTTCCCCCAACACAATATTCCACCACTCACCCACAGCCCGTCGGCGCACGTTGGGCAGTCGGTGCTTCCTGGAGCCAATGATTGGACTTGACTTTTAGGTCGGCCCTTGGCGCTCCCTGGAGCCAATCAATCCTTCCCACATGATTCTGCTAATGGTGATGCTGCCACCAATGACAGAGAGGCGCATGGCCAAAATTCTGTCTCTCAAAATTCTGTGGGGAGTGGGCTGTAGGGAGTGGGCGCGGGGAGTGGGCTGTGGGAGTGGGCTGTGGGGAGTGGGCTGTGGGGAGTGGGCAGTGGGGAGTGGGCTGGGGGGAGTGGGCAGTGGAGTGTGGGCAGTGGAGAGTGGGCTGTGGGTAAAATTTGCCAAGTCTTGGTTGCCGTTACCATTGGGAACAATGACTCTGCAGCTTATGTAAATGATCCCATTGTGATTGATGGACTGTGAGATAGCATTGTGACATCATCACTGGGAGCTGCCAGAAAACTCAAAGCAGAGTGACATTTATTCTTCTCAAACTGGGCTTTTTAAACTTTAAATATCAATAACTTTTGAAATATAACATTAAATCGGAAGGGAACCTGATTATCGCGACAATTGGAAAAATGGGAGTAAGATTCTGTAAAAATTTAATTGCTACTCTGTAGTGTTTTGGCGAAGATACAAAAACACACATACACACATACAGACACATATACACACACCCACACACACACACATACAAGATGAGAGTTTTATAAGTATACTAGACTAAGTTGGACCCATTGGGTCCCATGTTCACACGGGGGGGCTGGTCCCCCAACACAATATTCCACCTCTCCACCAATTCCAATATTGGTGGCCAGTGGGGGGGGGGAGGGCTATCTGGAGCGCTAGTATGTGTATTGTGGGCTGAAGGTACTGGTTTCCAGAGGGCTAGTATGGTCATTGTCGGCCAAATGGATTCTTGGGGTGACAGCTCAGTCACTAAAGCCTGATGTGCTGGCAGCTCACTCACGGCTGGTGGGCGAGCAGTTGACTCCTGGCTAATCCTTGAAATTCCATTTCAAGCAGGGTGCAAGGCCACCAAATTCAAATGCAGTTTCCTACCATTTCAAGCAGGGTGCAAGGCCACCAAATTCAAGTGCAGTTTCTTACCACTTCAAGCAGCGTGCAAGGCCACCAAATTCAATTGCTGTTTCATACCACTTCAAGCAGGGTGCAAGGCCACCGAATTCAAGTGCAATTTCCGACCACTTCAAGCAGGGTGCAAGGCCACCGAATTCAAGTGCAGTTTCATACCACTTCAAGCAGGGTGCAGGGCCACCAAACTCAAGTGCTGTTTCCTACCACTTCAAGCAGGGTGCAAGGCCACCACATTCAAATGCAGTTTCATACCATTTCAAGCAGGGTGAAACCACCATAAAACCACACAAAACACCACATAAACACCACACTCACAGTTCAGTAGAAATTCAGTGTGTTCAGTTGATTCACATCTCAGACAGTTGTGACCTCTCCCTCCCCCATCTTGCAGAGACTGAGCCACACCCACACTTCCAGGTTTTATAATCCCTCCCCCTCCCACCGGAAAGAGCGTGGCCTTCATGGCGTGATTGACAGGAGAGAGATTCGCTACATTTTTTAAAACTCTATTATCACTTTTATTTTTCATTGATGGGAAGAATCCTCTGCACCTGATGAGCTGAGGGGGACTGAGTAAGATGGCCAAAAATCACAGCCATAAGTGGTAGCGTTTTTATCTAAAATCAATATACAGTGCAAACAGGAAGTTGTCCAGTTACGACCACCAACAACCATTTGCAGTGCAGCATTTCAAAGCAGTTACCACCAACAACAACCATTTTCAGTGCAGCATTTCAAAGCAGTTACCACCACCAAAAAACATTTGAAGTGCAGCATTTCAAAGCAGTTACTACCACCAACAACCATTTGCAGTGCAGCATTTCAAAGCAGTTACCACCACCAGCACCCATTTGCAGTGCAGCATTTCAAAGCAGTTACCACCACCAACAACCATTTGCAGTGCAGCATTTCAAAGCAGTTACCACCACCAACAACCATTTGCAGTGCAGCATTTCAAAGCAGTTACCACCACCAGCACCCATTTGCAGTGCAGCATTTCAAAGCAGTTACCACCACCAACAACCATTTGCAGTGCAGCATTTCAAAGCAGTTACCACCACCAAAAAACATTTGCAGTGCAGCATTTCAAAGCATTTACTACCACCAACAACCATTTGCAGTGCAGCATTTCAAAGCAGTTACCACCACCAACAACCATTTGCAGTGCAGCATTTCAAAGCAACCACATTTTCATTTTCAAACCACATTAAGGGCAGTCACTGTTGAGTAGACATGTGTTCAGTGTTATTCACAACTCAGAGAGACGTGCCCTCTCACTTCCTCCACTTGCAGAGAATGAGTGAGGCACTACACTTCCAGGTTTTATAGTCCCTCCCCCTCCCACCAGCAGGGGCAGCAGAGAGAATGTCAACATTTTAAAAACATTAATAACTCTTTTATTTTTCATCGGTGGGAAAATTCCTCTTGCCCTGCGCAGTGGAGGGGGACTCTGAGTAAGATGGCCAAAAATCACAGCCATAAGTGGCAGTGTTTTTCAAAAATCATGAAACAGAAAAACAGGAAGTGGTCAAGATCTTACTTTTAGTAATATAGATAGATAGATAGATAGATTAAGTACAGAAGTAGGGAAGTCCTTTAACAACTGCACAGCTAGTTGTTGACACTACACCTGAAATACTGTGGTTGAATCCTGGGATGAAAGGACTATCTCATGATCATTTATAATGCAGCTGGATCTTATTCATTAGACTTTAGAGAAATGAGAGGCAATCTTATTGAACACATAGGATTCTGTGGTGAATTTCAATGGGCCCTTTGTGAAAATTCTACATGGGAGGCTAGTTCAAAAAGATAGGGCCCATGGGATCCTGAGCAGTTGGTAACCAAAACTGGTTTGTTAATAGGACACAGAGGGTGTAGAAGAAAAATTAAAATCTCCAGATACTTAATTATGGTTGGAATTAAATAAGGTAATGAAAGGGTGTACGGATGTGGCATTGATATGACCAGCTGCAGAGCAAAACAGGTTTCAGACACGTTATCTCCTAGAATGTGTTTATTGTCTGGGAATGCATAGCGTTGGTGAACAAAATTCAACAGCAATAGTTGGGTAGACCAATTGCCCCTCCCTGCCCCTAGCAGCGCAGAAATGTTGCAGACAATGTGGACTTAGGATTGGCTCGGGGAGGGGGCAGTGGCGCGGTTGGCTTGAAAGATGAGATAGAATAATGTCAAGATGCCTTCTTCCAGCAGTTTGTATTGTATTGTATTGTACTTTGAATTGTATCCAGGGTAAGGGGGGAGTATGAGTGCCAGGGCAGTTTACTGTTCTAGATATCAGATGTGGGTCAAGGAATCTGATAGCCTTCCAGACGTCCACATCTGCGCCAGGTGCATTGAGATGGGGCTCCTAAGGGACCGTATTAGGAACCTGGAGCAGCAGCTTGATGACCTCCATCTGGTCAGGGAGAGCGAGGAAGTCATAGAGAGGAGTTACAGAGAGGTGGTCACTCCAAGACCACAGGAGGCAGGCAAGTGGGTCACAGTTAGGAGGGGCAAGGGGCAGAGGCAGGGACTAGAGAGTACCCCAGTGGCTGTATACATTGACAATAAGTACTCCTGTTTGAGTACTTTTGGGGGGGACAGCCTACCTGGGGGTAGCAACAGCGGCCGGGCCTCCGGTACAGAGACCAGCCCTGTTGCTCAAAAGGATAAGGAAAAGAAGAGGAGGGAAGTAGTAATAAGGGACTCTATAGTTAGGGGGTCAGATAGGCGATTCTGTGGACGCAGTCAGGAGACCCGGATGGTAGTTTGCCTCCCTGGTGCCAGGGTCTGGGATGTGTCTGAACGTGTCCAAGATATCCTGAAATGGGAGGGAGCGGAGCCCGAGGTCGTGGTACATATAGGTACCAATGATATAGGTAGAAAAAGGGAAGAGGTCCTGAAAGGAGAATTTAGGGAGTTAGGAGGAGAGTTAAGGAGAAGGACCGCAAAGGTAACAATCTCGGGATTACTGCCTGTGCCACGCGACAGCGAGAGTAGGAATGGAGCGAGGTGGAGGATAAATGCGTGGCTGAAGGACTGGTGCAGAGGGCAGGGATTCAAGTTTCTGGATCATTGTGACCTCTTTTGTGGAAGGTGTGACCTGTACAAAAAGGACGGGTTGCACTTGAACCCGAGGGGGACCAATATCCTGGCAGGGAGATTTGCAAAGGCTACTGCGGAGACTTTAAACTAGAATGGTTGGGGGGAGGGACTCAACTAGAGAAAGCTAGTAGACAGTGTGTGAGGCAGGAGGCAGAGAAGGGAAGCACTCATACCCAACATGTAGTGGGGAAAGAAGAAAAAAATAATAAACAGAGAATAAGAGGTGGTGGGTTTCTTAAATGTGTGAGCCGAGAGACAGAGGGGTGTAAAATGAGGGTAGAAGCAATAGGTAGCAAGGTGAAAAGTAAAAGTGGCAGGCAGACAAATCCAGGGCAAAAATCAAAATGGGACACTTTTCAACATAATTGTATAAGGGGTAAGAGCGTTGTAAAAACAAGCCTGAAGGCTTTGTGTCTCAATGCAAGGAGCATTCGTAATAAGGTGGATGAGTTGAATGTGCAGATAGCTATTAATGATTATGATATAGTTGGGATCACGGAGACATGGCTCCAGGGTGACCAAGGCTGGGAGCTGAACATCCAGGGATATTCAATACTCAGGAGGGATAGACAGAAAGGAAAAGGAGGTGGGGTAGCGTTGCTGGTTAGAGAGGAGATTAACGCAATGGAAAGGAAGGACATTAGCTTGGAGTATGTGGAATCGATATGGGTAGAGCTGCGAAACACTAAGGGGCAGAAAACGCTAGTGGGTGTTGTGTACAGGCCACCTAACAGTAGTAGTGGAGTTGGGGATGGCATCAAACAGGAAATTAGAAATGCATGCAACAAAGGTAAAACAGTTATAATGGGTGACTTCAATCTACATATAGATTGGGTGAATCAAATTGGTAGGGGTGCTGAGGAAGAGGATTTCTTGGAATGTATGCAGGATAGTTTTCTAAACCTACATGTAGAGGAACCAACGACAGTGCAGGCTATTCTAGACTGGGTATTGAGTAATGAGGAAGGGTTAGTTAGCAGTCTTGTTGTGCATGGCCCCTTGGGCAAGAGTGACCATAATATGGTTGAGTTCTTCATTAGAATGGAGAGTGACATTGTTAATTCAGAAACAAGGGTTCTGAACTTAAAGAAAGGTAACTTTGAGGGTATGAGACGTGTATTGGCCAAGATTGACTGGCAATTGATTCTTAAAGGGTTGACGGTGGATATGCAATGGAAGGCATTTAAAGACTGCATGGATGAACTACAATAATTGTTCATCCCAGTTTGGCAAAAGAATAAACAGGGAAGGTAGTGCATCTGTGGATAACAAGGGAAATCAGGGATAGAAAAAGCAGCCCTCCAGAGGACTGGGAGAAATTCAGAATCCAGTAGAGGAGGACAAAGGGCTTAATTAGGAAAGGGAAAATAGATTATGAAAGAAAACTGGCAGGGAACATAAAAACTGACTGCAAACGTTTTTATAGATATGTTAAGAGAAAGAGATTAGTTAAAACAAATGTAGGTCCCTTGCAGTCAGAAACAGGTGAATTGATCATGGGGAACAAGGACAAGGCAGACCATTTCAATAACTACTTTGGTTCTGTCTTCACTAAGGAAGACATAAATAATCTGCCGGAAATAGCAGTGGACCGCGGGTCAAATGAGATTGAGGTACTGAGTGAAATCCAGGTTAGCCGGGAAGTGGTGTTAGGTAAATTGAATGGATTAAAGGCCGATAAATCCCCAGGGCCAGATAGGCTGCATCCCAGAATACTGAAGGAAGTAGCCCCAGAAATAGTGGATCCATTAGTGATAATTTTTTCAAAACTCCTTAGATTCTGGAGTAGTTCCTGAGGATTGGAGGGTAGCTAATGTAACCCCACTTTTTAAAAAGGGAGGGATAGAGAAAACAGGGAATTACAGACCAGTTAGTCTAACATCGGTAGTGGGGAAACTGCTAGAGTCAGTTATTAAAGATGGGATAGCAGCACATTTGGAAAGTGGTGAAATCATTGGACAAAATCAGCATGGATTTACGAAAGGTAAATCATGTCTGACGAATCTTATAGAATTTTTCGAGGATGTAACTAGTAGAGTGGATAAGGGAGAACCAGTGGATGTGTTATATCTGGACTTTCAGAAGGCTTTCGACAAGGTCCCACATAAGAGATTAGTATACAAACTTAATGCTCACGGTATTGGGGGTTCAGTATTGATGTGGATAGAGAACTGGCTGGCAAACAGGAAGGAAAGAGTAGGAGTAAACGGGTCCTTTTCAGAATGGCAGGCAGTGACTAGTGGGGTACCGCAAGGTTCAGTGCTGGGACCTCTGCTATTTACAATATATATTAATGATTTGGACGAGGGAATTGAATGCAACATCTCCAGGTTTGCGGATAAAACAAAGCTGGGGGGCAGTGTTAGCTTTGAGGAGGATGCTAGGAGGCTGCAAGGTGACTTGGATAGGCTGGGTGAGTGGGCAAATGCATGGCAGATGCAGTATAATGTGGATAAATGTGAGGTTATCCACTTTGGTGGCAAAAACAGGAAAGTAGACTATTATCTAAATGGTGGCCGATTAGCAAAAGGGGAGATGCAACGAGACCTGGGTGTCATGGTACACCAGTCATTGAAAGTAGGCATGCAGGTGCAGCAGGCAGTGAAGAAAGCGAATGGTATGTTAGCATTCATAGCAAAAGTATTTGAGTATAGGAGCAGGGAGGTTCTACTGCAGTTGTACAGGGTCTTGGTGAGACCAGACCTGGAGTATTGTGTACAGTTTTGGTCACCAAATCTGAGGAAAGACATTCTTGCCATAGAGGGAGTACAGAGAAGGTTCACCAGACTGATTCCTGGGATGTCAGGACTTTCATATGAAGAAAGACTGGATAGACTTGGCTTGTACTCGCTGGAATTTAGAAGATTGAGGGGGGATCTTATAGAAACGTACAAAATTCTTAAGGGGTTGGACAGGCTAGATACAGGAAGATTGTTCCCGATGTTGGGGAGGTCCAGGACAAGGGGTCACAGTTTAAGGATAAAGGGGAAATCCTTTAGGACCGAGATGAGAAAAACATTTTTCACACAGAGAGTGGTGAATCTCTGGAACTATCTGCCACAGAAGGTAGTTGAGGCCAGTTCATTGGCTATATTTAAGAGGGAGTTAGATGTGGCCCTTGTGGCTAAAGGGATCAGGGGGTATAAAGAGAAGGCAGGTACAGGATACTGAGTTGGATGATCAGTCATGATCATATTGAATGGCGGTGCAGGCTCGAAGGGCCGAATGGCCTAATCCTGCACCTATTTTCTATGTTTCTATGTCTATGCCTTGTAATATGTTTGACTTGTATTAACCATCCATTGTTGAATAAGATTAACATAATGACATGTATTATGACTAATTAAATAATGAATACTCATGTAGGAGATAGTAATAACAGGAAAACATATAGCCAAGGATGAAGTGTATTTTTGTATATTTGTATTTAACAAAAAAAATGTTGTTTACTGCACTGTTTAACTGTAGGCTAATTCTGCTGCAAAGACAGCGAACTGGTGAGCAGTTAACTGCCGCCATCTCTCCATGATATTACGCAATAAAGCCTCTTGAAGCGAAACTCAAAGTCTCTGTTTTTCCTTTAATTTTCCTCTGTCAATTTCCTCGACAGAATCTGGCGTAGTCGTCAGGATCCCAATTGTAATGGCATCCGAACGAATACAAGTGCGAAATAAAAGGAATAAAATAAAATAATCCTTGCTGAAAGCGGGACAGAGGGGCTTCCCCAGAGAAGGGATAGCCCCGGCAAACTAGCTACCTGGCGGGTGACTCACACTGAGCCAACAAGCCTGTGGGGTGAAGCAAGATTGCGGAAAAGAAAAATGAAAACATAGGTGCCGAATAGGTGACTATTCTTATTATTGGAGGGTGACTTTGAGGTTCGCGGACGGAATAAAACCAGTGAGTGCAAACTGTAAAAAGTGTATTATAAGAAACTGTCTGCGGAAACATAAAATTTGTTTTACAGACTTGAGAAAAGAACATGGGAATCAAAAGTGGTCTATCAGATAAATCTGATCCTACTGGTAGGAAAAGGCTAAAGGAAAAGAAACAGGTGGTCGAGGAAGGAAAATGCAGATAAGTAAGAAGACTCCCAAGGTGATAAAAAAAAAAGATCAGAAGACACATAAGGTCAAAGGTAGGAGATCCTATTGTCCCACCGGGGTTGCCAGCTGATGTTGTAATAAAAGAGACCGGAGATGACCGATATGTGGTAACTATTAGTAGTGATCTGTATGATTGGTCAAATGGAGATTGGCTGTATGGGGGAAGTTTTAAGCTACAGTGCATTCAGAAAGTATTCAGACCCCTTCACTTTTTCCACATTTTGTTACGTTACAGCCTTATTCTAAAATGGATTAAATTCATTTTTTTATCATCAATCTACACACAATACCCCATAATAAAAAAGCGAAAACAGGTGTCTAGAAATGTTTGCAAAATAATTAAAAAGAAATAACTGAAATATCACATGTACATAAATATTCAGACCCATTACACAGTACTTCGTTGAGGCACCTTTTGCAGCGATTACAGCCTCAAGTCTTCTTGGGTATCTCTCTACAAGCTTGGCGCACATTTATTTGGGTAATTTCTCCCAATCTTCTCTGCAGATCCTCTCAAGCTCTGTCAGGTTGGATGGGGATCGTTGATGCACAGCTATTTTCAGGTCCCTCCAGAGATGTTGGATCGGTTTCAAGTCCGGGCTCTGGCTGGGCCACTCAAGGACATTCACAGACTTGTCACAAATCCACTCCTGCGTTGTCTTGGCTGTATGCTCAGGGTCGCTGTCCTGTTCAACGGTGAACCTCTGCCCCAGTCTTAGGTCCCGAATGCTCTGGAGCAGGTTTTCATCAAGGATCTCTCTGTACTTTGCTCCGTTCATCTTTCCCTCAATCCTGACTAGTCTCCCAATTCCTGCCGCTGAAAAACATCCCCACAGCATGATACTGCCACCACCATGCTTCACCGTAGGTATGGTATTAGACAATAGACAATAGAAAATAGACAATAGGTGCAGGAGTAGGCCATTAGGTCCTTCGAGCCATTCAATGTGATCATGGCTGATCATCCCCAATCAGTACCCCGTTCCTGCCCTCTCCCCATATCCCCTGACTCTGCTCTCTTTAAGAGCCCTATCTAGCTCTCTCTTGAAAGTATCCAGAGAACCAGCCTCCATCGCCCTCTGAGGACTCCATAGACTCCACAGAATTCCACAGACTCACAACTCTCTGTGAGAAAAAGTGTTTCCTCGTCTCCGTTCTAAATGGCTTACCCCTTATTCTTAAACTGTGGCCCCTGGTTCTGGAGTCCGCCAACATCGGGAACATGTTTCCTTCCTCTAGCGTGTCCAAACCCTTAACAATCTTATATGTTTCAATAAGATCGCTTCTCATCTTTCTAAACTCCAGAGTATACAAACCCAGCCGTTCCATTCTCTCAGCATATGACAGTCCCGCCATCCCGGGAATTAACCTTGTAAACCTATGCTGCACTCCCTCAATAGCAAGAATGTCCTTGCTCAAATTAGGGAACCAAAACTGCACACACTACTCCAGGTGTGGTCTCACTAGGGCCCTGTACAACTGCAGAAGGACCTCTTTGCTCTTATACTCGACACTTCTTTTTTTATTTTTTATTTTTATTTGATTAGAAGTAAGTACAATTGTATACAATCATATTTTCATAATACCTTTTATGTACAGCTTCTTATTTAAATTTTTTTTTGAAATAAAGAAGAAAAAGAAAAAAGTTAGATAATGAAAAATAGAAAAATGTGAGATATATAGTGTGTGAAAAAGAAAAATAAAGAATGAAATAAGAAAGTTAAGACATAGAAAATAGAAGAGAGAGAATAAAAGAAAAGATGAGAAGAAAAGAAAATAGAAGGAGATCATTTATAATCTTGACCATCCGCAGTCACGGATTAGCTTTTACACCTGTTTTGCACCATACGTTTCCAAAAAGACGACAAATGGAGACCAACTCGTTATGAATTGGTCAAATTTATCTATTAGGAGGAATTGCATTTCCTCAAGATGTGCGGTATCCAACATACTTGCAATCCACATTTTGAACGTTGGTATTGGTGTATTTTTCCAAGATTTCAATATTAATTTTTTTGCTATTATTAAACCATAATTAAAAATTGACTTTTGAGATGAGCTCAATTTGTTCCCGTCTTCCATTACCCCAAATATAATCAATTCATTATTGGGTTCCATTTTTGTCTTAAATAGTTTTGTAAATATTTCGAAAATATCACTCCAAAATCCATGATGTTTTATACAAGAAACAAAAGAGAGTGTTATAGTTGCTTCTTGGGTTAAACATTTATCGCAAATGGGCGATATATTTGGATAAAATTTATTTAATCTTGTTTTTGAGTAATATAATCTATGTAAAATTTTAAATTGGATTAGATTATGTCTTGCGTTAATCGAACACTTGTGAATGTATGTCAAATACTTTTCCCATGTAGCCTTCGTAATTTTTATCAATAATTCCCGTTCCCACTCTTCTCTAATTACCTCGGTCACAGGTAAATCTATATTTAAGATACTATTATATAAATATGCTATTAATTTTTGTGTATCAGCTTTTATATTCATTACTTCTTCTAGTAAATCAGGAGTTATTTTTTGATATCCCTGTATGTATGTCTTCAAAAAATTACAAATCTGAAAATATTTAAAATAATGAGTGTTTTTCAGTTTAAATTTTAATTGTAATTGTTGAAATGATAATAAATCTCCCATTTCATACATATCCCCGATCCTTTTAATTCCTAAACTTTCCCATTGATTATATATTTTATCCATCATAGATGGTTTAAATAAAGGATTATTCGCTATCGGTGTTAACAATGATAGGTTTCTTAATTTTAAGGATAGTTTTATTTGTTTCCATATTCTTATTGTATCTTGTATAATTGGGTTTTTCTTATATATTGTATTGTTCATTTTTTTCGGGGAGAAGAGGATTGTTCCTATATTACAAGGATAACAATCCTCTTTCTCCATTTTTATCCATTCTGTCTGTTGAGTTGAACTATCCAACCAGTAAATTATATTCTTAATATGTATTGCCCAATAGTAATACAAAAAATTAGGGAGTGAAAGTCCCCCGACATCTTTTGGTTTACATAAGTGTTCTTTTTTAATTCTATGTGATTTGTAATCCCAAACAAAATTAGTAATATTAGCGTTCAGTTTAGAAAAAAAATATGTTGGTACATATACTGGTATAGATTGAAATAGGTATAATAACTGTGGTAAGAAGCTCATTTTAATAGCATTTATTCTGCCTATTAATGATAAAGGGAGTGTTTTCCAAAATTTTATCATTATATTAAGTTTATTTATTAAGGGTATAAAATTAGCATTGAATAAAGCTTTATGTTTTCTAGTAATCTGTATACCCAGATATTTGAATTTTTCTGTTGCTATTTTAAAGGGGAATTTCAATAAGTGTGTGGATTCTTGAGGTTTTAACGTCATAATTTCACTTTTGTTCCAGTTTATTCTATATCCCGAAAAGGACCCAAATTCCTCTATTAAATTTAATAAATTTGGTATGCTCGTTTGTGAATTTGTTATATATAACAAAATATCATCTGCATACAATGAAATTTTATTATTTGAGTCCCTAGTATTATAACCCTGAATATTCGGATGGCTTCTTATACTTTCAGCCAGAGGTTCTATCATAAGGGCAAATAGCAGGGGTGATAAAGCACATCCCTGCCTATTACCCCTTGATAATTGAAATTTTTGAGATAACATGCTGTTAGTTAATATTCTTGCCATCGGTTTATCATATAATAATTTCACCCATGCAATAAAATTCTCTCCCATATTAAATTTTTGTAATACTATGTATAAATACTGCCATTCTACCTGATCAAATGCTTTCTCTGCGTCCAAAGAAATAATTGCTAAGTCTTTTTCTTCCTTTTTATGTGAGTACATTATATTAAACAGGCGTCTCAAATTATTAAATGAATATCTTTTGGGTATAAACCCCGTTTGATCAGGGTTTATCAATTTACTAATATATTTGCTTAGTCTTCTAGCTAAAGTCTTTGCTAGAATTTTCTGGTCGGTATTTAAAAGTGATATAGCTCTATATGAGCCCGGTTCCTCTAGATCTTTATCTTTCTTTGGAATAAGCGTAATAGTTGATTCTGCTAATGTTCCAGGTAATTTATTTTCTTTAAAAACGTGAGTATATAAATTAAATAGATAGGGGGTCGTTATCTCATGAAACTTTTTATAAAATTCATTACTAAAACCATCTGGTCCCGGTGTCTTACCATTTTTCAGCAATTTTATTGTTTCACCTATTTCTTCGATTGTAATTTGCGCTCCTAGTTCTTCTTGTTCCAAAAGGTCAAGTTTTGGTAGATTACATTTATCTAAAAAATTTGTAATTTTACTATCTTCTGTTTTTGTTTTTGATGTGTATAAATTCTGATAAAATTGAACAAATCTTTTATTGATATCTAAAGATATCAATACTCGACACTTCTTGTTATCAAGGCCAGGTGTTGGCCAGGTGATGAGCGGTGCCTGGTTTCCTCCAGACGTGATGCTTCGCATTCAGGCCAAAGACTTCAATCCTGGCTTCATGTGAACAGAGAATCTTTTTTCTCATGCCTTTTAGCAAACTCCAAGCGGGCTGTCATGTACCTTTTACTGAGGAGTGGCTTCTGTCCACTCTACCATAAAGGCCTGATTGGTGGAGTGCTGCAGATATAGTTGTCCTTCTGGAAGGTTCTCCCATCTCCACAGAGGAACTCTGGAGCTCTGTCAGAGTGACCATCGGGTTCTTAGTCACCTCCCTGACCAAGGCCCTACTCCCCCGATTGCTCAGTTTGGCCGGGCTGCCACTCTACGCAGAGTCCTGGTTGTTAAAAAGTTCTTCTATTTAAGAATGACGGAGGCCACTGTGCTCTTTGGGACCTGCAATGCTGCAGAAATTGTTTTATACCCTTCTCCAGATCTGCATCTCGACACAATCCTGTCTCGGAGGTCTACAGACAATTCCTTCCTCTTCATGGCTTGGTTTTTGCTTTGACATACACTGTCCACTGTGGGACCTTATATAGACAGGTGTGTGCCTTTCCAAATCATGTACAATCAATTTAATTTACCACTGGTAGACTCCAATCAAGTTGTAGAAACATCAAGGATAATCAATGGAAACAGGGTGACCCTAAGCTCAATTTTGAGTGTCATAGCAAAGGGTCTGATTACTTGTGTAAATGTGATATTTCAGTTATTTCTTTTTAATTACTTTGCAAAGATTTCTAAACACCTGTTTTCGCTTCTTCATTCTGGGGTATTGTGTGTAGATTAATGATTAGAAAAATGAATTTAATCCATTTTAAAATAAGGTTGCAACGTAACAAAATGTGGAAAAAGTGAAGGCGTCTGAATACTTTCTGAATGCACTGTATCTCTGATAAAGAAATGGACTGAATTAGCGAAAAGACACTAACCTCCAAAGAAGGTGGAAAAGAAGGAAGAAGTAGGTGATAAAGAAAAAGAGGGAATTAAGGCTGTGCCTATAACTCAAAAGTAGGTCATTGGAATATATCCCTGACTCCCCGTAGAAAAGGTGCCCCATGTTGAGGATGAATTTAATAATCTGTTGATGATACTGGCTGCATTACGACCCCGCTGTATTCGAGTCTCCTGTCTGCACTGGCTGGCACCGGCACACACCACGGCCCAAGCACTTCCTCAAAGGCCAAGGATTTATTATTATTTTCTTTTTCTCTCTCTTTTTCCTCTCTCTCTTTTTCCTCTCTCTCTCTCTTTTTCCTCTCTCTCTCTCTTTTTTTCCTCTCTCTCTCTCTTTTTTCTCTCTCTCTCTCTCTCTCGACTCCTGAAAAGGTAGCCCGATCTGGAATGATGAAAAATCCTTAAGATATGCTCAAGCCATGTGTGAAACAGCTGACAAATCTATGAGAAAGTAAAGGCTCTGTCTCACGGTGTTGCGGTCATCGGCGGTGAAGCGCGGCTTCGCCTGTAGAGGGGACCGCACGGCAACGGCGAGAGCGCCGAGCCTATGCCACGGGAGCACCGCACGGATGCTGCGCAGGGGCCGAGTGATTTAAATACGGCTGGTCCCACGTGCTTGCGGTAAGTAAAAAAAAGGGCGGGCCGACTGCGATGACGTCATTTTGGATCTGCGGGGCTGTGGCGGTGGCCGTCCTGATTGCGGCGCTGTAGCGGTGGCTGTGGCAGCGGCCGTGCCGCACACGTGACTCACTAGCGGCTGCTGTGGCGGCAGCTGTGCTGATCACGGCGCTGTAGCGGTGGCTGTGGCGGTGGCCGTGTCGCACACGTGCCTCACTGGCGGAGGCTGTGCGGTAGGGACATATTTTTGAACAGTGTTGGTTTTATTTTTGCACCGTGCGGTGTTGGGAACAACGCCGCACGGCCCCGGAATTGTGCGTTTGACCGAGTGCGCGGTCTATGGCGGCCCAGGAGCAGTAGATTCTTCCTGTTTCGCCGCCAATGACCGCAGACTCGTGAGACAGGCCTTTAAAGCAGGCACAGGTATCTCCAACAAAAGGAAATATGCACCCGTTTAAACCAGGAGATCAGGTTTATCTGCGAGCAATGAACAAAAATTCTTTCTCTCCCAGGTGGAAAGGACCATATTTGGTGCTGCTAACAACACAAACAGCAGTAACAGGAAAAGAGATTGGATACATGCCACCAGATGTAAACTGCATCACTTAGACAGATCCCTTGAGGAGAAGGAAACACAAGAGCTGTAATTTTTTTTAAAGATAACAAGATAGAATATCTTTGTGGTATTAAATACATATGGATATACTAGCAATGTATGGGATCACAGAGGACATGAGGGTGAAGTGAGGCATCTAGACAGATACGAGAAAGAGGAGGAAAAGTAGACATTGGAGTATGATACAGACCCACAGGCATAAAGGGACATTCGTTAAGGAAACAAAACAAAAACTATGAAACTAATAACTTTCACACAGAACACATTGAACATACTGCTGAGAAAACAGGCTTCCTTATCTGTGTGGAATAATTAGGATGTTGGGTTTGTGCACATGTCCCTACCCATGCTGAAGGAGATATCCCTTTGCGAGCTACTACATTTACTGTGTCCGAGGTTGCTGAATGGCTAATTAGATGGAACCATTCAGGAGACCCCAGCAATACCTCTGATGTAAGAGAATGCTCCTCAGCAAGGCATAATTTGTTTATGTTCAAGGACTGGTCCCAACCAGCTTATAATCGGACACGTATGCCTCCATTTCTGCACCTAATTATTGAAACGATCAAGGATGCACCTTGTTCTAGAAAAGACCCTGAACCACATGGAAACAAAAAATAAATGGTTTGGTGAATTGGGAGAAAAATTAATATGTGGTAGTGTGTTTAGCTATGGTTGTACTGCTGTACTTCGAGATTGATGAAATGTTGTAATTAACTAATGACGGGATCTGCTGAGAAACGATAAAATATTGCATTATGGACAGAGAGGATGATGGTTTTAATGAAGAAGAATGTCTAAGAATGTGTCCTTACCCCCAAGGGTATAGCTCACCCTTTTTTAAAGGCAATGAAACTATAGTATAAGTGTTAAAAGGTCAACAGGGAAGGAAATGTAGAAGACAAATTAAAATCTTCAGATACTTAATTATGGTTGGAATTAAATAAGGTAACAAAAGGGTGTGCGGATCTCTTGTTGACCAGCAGCAGAGCAAAACAGGTTTCAGACACGTAATCTCCTGCACTGTGCTCATTGTCTGGGAATGTGTAGCATTGGTGAACAAAACACAACAGCAATAGTTGGGTAGACCACATCTACCCCCTGCTGCCAGCAGCACAGAAAGGTTGCAGACAATGGGGGCTTAGGATTGGCTCAGGGAGGGGGCAGTGGCACATTTTGCTTGAAAGCTGAGATAGAATAATGTCAAGATCCCCTTGTATTATGTTTGACGTATTAACCATCCATTCTTGAATAAGATTAGCATATAAAATAGTATATTATGACTAATGAAATAATTAATACCCATGTAGTAGATAGTAATAACAGAAAAACATATAGCCAAGAACAAAGTATATTTTCGTATAATTGAATCTAACAAAAACAAGTTGTTTATTGCACTGTATAACTGTCGGCTAATTCTGTGCAAAGACAGACAACTGGCGAGCAGTTAACTGCCGCCTTCTCTCCGTGATATCACGCAATAAAGCCTCTTGAAGCGAAACTCAAAGTCACATTTTTCCTTAAATTTTCCTCTGTCAATTTCCTCGACAGAGTGTGATGGTTGGCTATGTGATTGAATATCTGTGACTACCAGTGTTCCACAGGGGTCAGTGCTGGAATCATCGTAGATGTTACCATATATGAATAATTTGGATATGAGCAGTAAGTTCACAGACAACATGAAAATTGGTGGAGTTGTTGACAGTGTGTACAGTAGTGTTAGGCTACAGGTTGATATTGATGTCTTGATGAAAAAGAGTGAGAACTGACAGCTAGAACTTGGTCCAGATAAATATGGGGTGATGCATTTTGGCAGTAACAATTAAGCTAGGATGTACAGTGTGAATGGTAGGGTCCAAAGCAATATTGAAGGACCTTGAGGTACAATTCCAAAGATCTTTGAAGTTGGCAGCACAGATAGATAACATGGTTAAAAAGGCAAATTGGATATTGGTTTTCATTAGTCAGGGTAGTGAATAGAAGCTCAGGGAGGTTATGCACCAATTTTATAAAACTTGGTCAAATCTCAGCTGGACTACAGTGTACAGTTCTGATCATCAGACTGCAGGAAGGATATGACAGCAGTGGAGAATGTGCAGAGAACATTCGCCAACATTTCCCAGGGTTGGAACATTTCAGTGATGAGAAAATACTGGAGAGCCCAGGTCTGTTTTCCCTGGAACAGAGGAGTTTAAGCATGAACATGATTGAGGTACATAAAATTATGAGGAGTATTGACAGGGGAGAGTGCAAGGATTTTTTTCCTATAATACCACCATATTAAGTGGGACTAAATGGGTCCCACTTAGTCTAGTACATAACTAAATCTCTCATCTTGTTATCTTCCAGTTTGTATTGTTTTTACATTTGCGCAAAAATGGTACAAGATGGCGCTATGATTTTTCGCCACCTTACTAACCATTCTCCTGTGTTGCAAATGCAATATGTTTTGTTCCGGTCGGTGGTATATTTTAAAAATTATTATGTTTTTTTTTTAAATGTAACACGCATGCGCCGATTGGTCTTTTCTCCTGTCAGTCACCGCCGGGACAGCGATCCCTCTTCCTGCACCATCGCTGCACTGATTGGCTACATCTACTGTCAGGCACCGGTGGCGCCCGACTCTGCCCAGCTTTGCCCGTTGCGTTTTCCGGTCGGCGCGTCTTCCGGTTGGCGCGGCTTCCAGCCGGTGCGGCTTCTGGTCGGTGCGGACTCCTGTCAAGGTGACCTCTGGTCAGAGGAGCATCAACCTCGAGATCCTGGGGAGGTGAGGAGGGAGTGTGGAGGAATTGAGGGAGAGGAGGGGGTAGGGAGGGAGAGGGAGGGGAAAGTTGGGGAGATGAGGAGGAAAAGTGGAAGAGGAGGGGGATAGAGGGAGAGGAGGGGGTACGGAGTGGAGAGGAGTTATGGAGGGAGGGAGGGAGGGAGGGAGTGACTGAGGGTAGGGGAAAGCAGAAGTGAGGGAGGGATTGGGGAGGGTAGGAGGAGAGGGGAATGAAGAGGAGGAGGTGAGGATGGATAGTGGGGGAGGAGGGGGAATAGAGAGGAGGGGGAGTGGGGGAGGTAAGGAGTCAGAAATAGAGGGAGAGGAGGGCAGTGCGGGAGGTGAGGAGGGAGAGTGGGGGGGATAGGGGAGGTGAGGTGTGGTGGAGGTGGGGGATAGAGGGAAAGGAGGAGGGTAGAGAGGGGAGAGGATTTATGGAGGGAGGGAGAGCGTGCTGAAGATGAGGGAAAATGAGCCACGCCTGCGCAGTTGGGGGCTTTGGGTGAGTGGTGGAATATTGCGTTGGGGAACAGGTTGCGTTGGGGGACCAGGCCTCCCGTGTGACAGGGACCCAACGGGTCCCACTTAGTCTAGTACATAACTAAAACTCTTGTGCTCTTCTGGTTTGCGTGGTTTTTCTATTTATGCAAAAAGGGTGCATGATAGTGCTATGATTTTTCGCCACCTTACTCACCAATCTCCTGTGCTGCAAGTGCAACCAGTCTTTTTCCGATCGATGGTATATTTTAAACGTTATTAAGGTTTAAAAATCCTAAAAACCGCACCTGCACAGATTGGTCTCTTCTGTCAGTCAACGCCAAGCAGATTGGTCTCCTCTTCTGTCAGTCAACACCATGGCCGGGACAGCGATACTCCTTCCTGCACGGCGGCCTCTCCTGCCTCACTCACAAATTCCTCTCTCCCCTCCTCACAGTAACTTGTCCACCATCTCCCCCACCACTGTCGGCGGCGGTCCTGGTCCCGTCTCTCTCTCTCCCTCACTCACTCCTCTCCCCGCCCACCCTCTGCGGCAATGCCGGTCCCGTCTACCTGTCCCCCCCCCCCGGGTGAATGGCTGCGACCGTCCATCTCCGCCACCGCCACTGCTGCGGTACCTCACCCTCAAAGCCCTCTCGGAGATCTTCTCCACCAGTTCATCGAAACTCGTGGTGCCCATTGTGACGAACATCGACTCCATCCCCCCGCAACCCGGCCCGGCGGCGGCAGCAAGCAGGCAGGCAGGTAGGCGGGTGGGCAGGGCGGGACGGGCCGAGCGGCAGCAGCGGGCAGTCAGGCAGGACGGGGTCAGGCCAAGCGGTGGCTGAGCCTGTGTGTGCAGAGGCAGGGAGGGAGGGAGAGTCGGGTTGCAGAGTGGCCGAGCAGTTTACGCCAAATTTGAGTAACTCACACACACCCACATGATACAAACTGGTCTAATTGTCAAGTCAACGGGACCTAAACCACAGCTAACAATGAATGATCTGTGGAGGAAGGAACTGCAGATGCTGCTTTTTATGGAGAGAGATAGGGAGTGACTGAGGGTAGGGGAAAGGAGAGAGAGGGAGAGGTGAGGGAGGGATTGGGGAGGGGAGGAGAAGAGGGGAAAGATCCTGGGGAAGTGAGGAGGGAGAGTGGGGGGATTGAGGGAGAGGAGGGGGTAGGGAGGCAGAGAGTGGAAAGTGGGGGAGGTGAGGAGTGAGAGTGGGGGAGGAAGAGGAATAGAGGGAGAGGAAGGGGGAGTGGGTGAGGTAGGGAGTGGGGAATAGAGGAACACGAGGGCAATGTGGGAGGTCAGGAGGGATAGTGGGGGGATAGAGGAGGTGAGGAGAGATGATAGGAGGGGGATAGGGAGGGGAGAGATGGAGGGAGGGAGGGAGTGACTGAGGGTAGGGGGTGACTGAGGGTAGGGGAAAGGAGAGGGAGGAAGAGGTGAGGGAGGGATTAGGGGAGGGGAAATAAGAGGGAGGGTGAAGAGGAGGGGGAGGGAGTGCTGGGGATGAAGGGAAATGAGCCGCGCCTGCACAGTTGGGGGCTACGCGTGAGTGGTGGAATATTGCGTTGGGGGAACGGGTGAGTGATGGAATATTGCATTGTGGGAGCAGACCCAATGGGTCTGCACTTAGTCTAGTTTCAATTTAAACACAAAGTACTTGTGCTAAAACACCAGCATAAGTGCTCACCAAGAAAACCAAGCCCACTGCCAAAGTAGTATCTAAACTGCTTACACACACTTATAAAGGACAATAACTAACTACATATGCATTAATATGCTATCTCCATCTTAATCTTCTGGAGCAGCCTTCCATGGGGGACTTTTTCAAATGCCTTACTAAAATCCATGTAGACAACATCCACTGCCCTCCCTCGTCAATCATCTTTGTCACTTCCTCAAAAAACTTGGAGATATCACCCATCCTAAAATATATAATTGAAGTATCTCTTCAGGATAGTGTTCTCAACCATGCCCAGCTGCTTTATCGATGACCTTCTTTCATTAGATCGGAAGTGGGTATATTTGGTTATGATTGTGCAATGTTAAATCTCATTTGCAACTTCTCAGGAAATGAAGCACTCCATTCCTTCATACAGGAAGACCAAGATATCATTCGGGCATGGGCTGATATGTGGCAGGTATTATTATGCTACAAAATTGCATGACCTTAACTTTCTCTACTACAATAGACCAATCCTTAACATTCAATCACCAGGTCTCCCACCATCAATAACTTAAGGTCACCAGTGACCAAAATGTAGATGATTGCGGTTCAAATGGGTCATATCCTAAGACCAGAGAGAATCAAATGTATTGGAAAAAGTGCGCCATTTTGGCTTATTCTAAATGTCATAGAAGTGTTATAAACCTTTTGTTTTACCATTTAAATTTAGCACTAGATGACTTTGTTAAGCTATTATATTATAATATATATTATATTATATTATATTATGTAATGCTATGTGAAGCCAACACACAGTTTACACAATTGCTAGTGCTTCTAATCACAGATCTTCATTACACGGCATCACATACCCGGTTCATTATAAACTGTGCTTTTTATGAACATGATCAATGACATATATTTTAGATCTTCTGATAGTCAAGAATTTCTGATAACACAATTCAAGCCTTTGAATGTGTTCTTCACCTCGCCTCATTTTCCATTGTTTATCATTCTTTTGTATTTTGATAGTATGAACATTTTAGGTTTGGAAAAGGACTGTTCTCAGTGTTTATTTTAACATGGATGCTATTTCAGGCCGGAAGGTCTTGAAATACTCCATTTCCTTGATTAATGATTAAAGTTAAAACAGTAAAACATTTTAGTCCCTGCAGAGACATTAATGAAAAAATATGCTTTACTTATTCCAGCTCTTGAAAGTGTTGTTTCCGGATCACATCTACTGCTGTCCATTTCAATCTTTGTCAAACGGATTTTGATCTAACTCATCATCGCACAGTTTATGCTCCTTTTGGCCTTTTTGTCATTTCCACCTATTCTTTTGCACTGGGTTTGTAATAACAGTAGCATAGCAAGATGCATCATCATTAAATATAGCTGATTCCATGGACTATACTGTATGTCATTGATATATTTCTACACTACTAATATCATAACATCTAGAATAACCTACTTTCCTGCCTACTGAATGGAATTGTTCACAAAACCAAATTTAATTTAGTATCTTTGAAGACAGCCAGTTTCCCACTATTATAAAATACTACAATAATTTGCAAAGGGCATGCTACTGTAGTATATAACACCCACTGAACAGTTGTCAAGATGCTATTGGAAAAAAAAGTAGTTTAAGCAGCACTTTATTTCTGAAGATTAGGTTGCAAATTTATTGCAATCACTGGTGATAAATGCTTGTTTTTACAACAATCTGAAGTTAATACTATGACACACTGACAACACAGCAATCATAAATCACAAAATGCACTTAGCTGAAAGCAAGATAATAAAACTGAATACACAATAATTTACACAGTACATATCATTGCATCCACAAAAGTGCTATTTCTAAACTGAATTAAGTTAAGTAACATATATGCATATTTCCTTAGACCACAAAGTCAATTGTATCTATACAGTGCCCTCCATAATGTTTGGGACAAAGACCCATCATTTAATTATTTGCATCTGTACTCCACAATTTGAGATTTGTGATAGAAAAAATCACATGTGGTTAAAGTGCACATTGTCAAATTTTAATATAGGCCATTTTTATACATTTTGGTTTCACCATGTTGAAATTACAGCAGTGTTTCTACATAGTCCCCCTGTTTCAGGGCACCACAATGTTTGGGACACAGCAATGTAATGTAAATGAAAGTAGTCATGTTTAGTATTTTGTTATACATCCTTTGCATGCAATGATTGTTTGAAGTCTGTGATTCATAGACATCACCAGTTGCTGGGTGTCTTCTCTGGTGATGCTCTGCCGGGCCTGTATTGCAGCAATCTTTTGTTTATGCTTGTTTCAGGGGCTAGTCCCCTTCAGTTTTCTCTTCAGCAAATCAAAGGCATGCTCAAAGAGTCTGAAGAAGAGTTTCGGCCTGAAACGTTGCCTATTTCCTTGGCTCCATAGATGCTGCTGCACCCGATGAGTTTCTCCAGCATTTTTGTGTACCTTCGATTTTCCAGCATCTGCAGTTCCTTCTTATACACAAAGGCATGCTCAATTGGGTTCAGATTGGGTGATTGACTTGGCCGTTCAATTGACCATTTTGTAGCTTTGAAAAACTCCTTTGTTGCTTTAGTATGTTTGGGATCATTGACTTGCTGTAGAATGAACCACCGGCCAATGTGTTTTGAGGCATTTGTTTGAACTTGAGCAGCTAGGATGTGTCTATTCATTATGCTACCACCATCAGCAGCGGTATCATCAATGAAGATAAGTGAGCCAATACCTTCAGCAGCCATACATGCCCAGGCCATAACACCCCCACCATCGTGTTTCACAGATGAGGTGGTATGCTTTGCATCTTGGGCAGTTCCTTCTCTCCTCCACACTTTGCTCTTGGCATTACTCTGATATAAGTTAATCTTTGTCTCATCTGTCCACAAGACCTTTCTTTCCAGAACTGTGGTTGCTCTTTTAATTACTTCTTGGCAAACTGTAACCCGGCCATCCTATTTTTGCGGCTAACCACAATGTAGCCTCTGTATTTCTGTTCATGAAGTCTTCTGCAGGAAGTGGTCATTGACAAATCCACACCCGACTCCTAAAGAGTGTTTCTGATCTGTCGAACAGGTGTTTGAGGTTTTTTCTTTATTATACAGAGAATTCTTCTGTCATCAGCTGTGGAGGTCTTCCTTGGCCTGCCAGTCCCTGTGTGATTAGTAAGCTCACCAGTGCTCTCTTTCTTCTTAATGATGTTCCAAACAGTTGATTTTGGTAAGCCTAAAGTTTGGCTGATGTCTCTAACAGTTTTATTCTTGTTTCACGGTCTCATAATGGCTTCTTTGACTTTGATTGGCGCAACATTGGTCCTCATGTTGATAAACAGCAATAAAAGTTTCCAAAGGTGATGGAACGACTTGAGGAAAGACTAGGTGCTGAGAGCTCTCTTATACCTGCATTATGGAGGCAATTAAACACACCTGAGCAATTACAAACGCCTGTGAAGCCATGTGTCCCAAACATTATGGTGCCCTGAAATGGGGGGACTATGTATAAACACAGCTGTAAATTCGACATGGTGAAACCAAAATGTATAAAAATGGCCTTTATTAAAATCTGACAATGTGCACTTTAACCACATGTGATTTTTTCTATTACAAATCTTAAATTGTGGAGTACAGAGAGAAATAAATAAATGATGGGTCTATGTCCCAAACGTTATGGAGGACACTGTATGTCTTTACGTAAGGATTTTACCCAAAACTGATCTGTCACCAACATTATCCTTATATAATTATCATCAAACACGACCAGAGTAATTAAAAATATAGAAACATCAGTATGTAGAGTATTATAAGTATGTGCTAGAATCAATGTGTTCTGATGATTTCATATAACAGAATAAAAGTTAAAAGGTTAGATCAGTCATAAGGAACATGTGTCTTGGTGCCTTGACAGATAATCTTATGCTCTAGCAATGTCTGTTACATTCCTGTTTTACAGCATTTTGTTTTTATATTGACTTTTTTAACATAAGCTTTCAATACATTTTCCTGACATGCTTTTATTCTTATTGTTGCTGGATTTAACTTAGTGTGCTCTATCGTATGACCCATTTGTTCTGTACATATTTCTCTCATTACATTTGAAATGCAGCTCATTATCTTTAACCACATCTCTATGAAATGGATAAAGCATACACACCTGATGAGTCATGCAACATGTTGCAATCCATCGAATAATTCATACAATATATTTTCTGTTTGATTTAGTCCAAATTGCAGTATATTCTATATATTTTGAAGAGATCTTTAAATGCTGCTTTGGATGTTGCTATTGGGAATAGAATTACTTGTCTCAATGGGATTCTCTTGCTTCCTCTTAGTGGGAATTACCATCTTCATGCAAACATACAATCCTGAGACACTATCATAAAATGCAGGACAAGTAGCCCATCTGCAAATGTTTTACCAGGACATTCATTCTGTGCACTCTCCTTAGTTATTGAAGGGTCCTATTTAAAACTTCCAATAAAACCAAAAGAGCACGAAGTGGGCTGTGAATTATTGGACGTGTTCTTCATAAAAATATATTACCTGAACCTCAAAATTCTAGATGTATGAAAATGATTTTAAACAAACAAAAGCCGCTTTAAGAAGTGATTTATAAAATTACCTCTTAGAGTATATCACATTTTCATTTTTTCACTCAATTTCAATCACTCTTCAGGAATATTTAAGTTCCATAAAATATAATAGTAGTAGAAGGAGATTCAGTCCTTCAAGACTGCTCAATGAAATCATGGTTGATTATCTATTTCAGCATCATATTCCCACTTTCTCCCTATTTAATGCCCTTTACAACCAAGAAATCTATCTCATTAAAAGTATTCCACAACTTGGCCTCTATAGCCCTCAACGGTAGTGAATTCCACAGGCTCACCAGCCTCTGAAACATGCAAGTACTAAATCTCTCAACCTGTAACCTCAGTCGTGACACCTCATTCAAAAAACCCCAGCCAGGGGAAACATTGTCCCCACATGTTTCCTCTGAGCAGGATTAAGAATGCTGCATGTGTACATTTCCCCTTGATCATAAACACTAAATCATTATCAAATCACAATGTTCAGCTCAGGGTAACCTCACAGCTTTTGGCAAACGACTCTTAATACTCTGCTTGAATGTAATGGAATTCAACAATTTTCTCTCTGGGAGCCTTGGTTTCATAGTTAGAACATCCTGGCACTTCTGCACATACAACTTTCTGATAAAAGTTCTACCCTCTTTCATTCCATTCTACTTCTTAATGGTGTGCTGCCTTCTCTTTTAAGTTGCCAATAAGTTATCACATCATTATAAAATTGGAATATAATGATGTTCAAATACCTCTTTAAGTAATGAAAAGTGCATCATAGCTCAGACTTAATTGGATGGATCATCTCTGGTTAATGACCTAGTCTATCAATTTACAACCTCTATCAAAGATTTTTGATTTGCATGATACTGTGGATCTGAATATCACAGGAAGGAGAATTTTACTGATGCCCACCCTAAAGCGCATATATTCTACCATCATTTGAATTGTGCATCTTTCCATTTCTGATCGAAATATGGTTGTTCCGAAATTTTCCAACATTCTTTTTGTTTAATTTTGCCTTCGGAAATTGATTGAACAATTCATAGTTAATTGCAAATTTTACCGTTTTTTCCATGTTCATTTGAATGACTCTTGGACTAGAGGTAGAATGATAGATACAAAATGCTTTAGTAACTCAGCGGGTGAGGCAGCATCTCTGGAGCGCAGGAATGGGCCACATTTCGGGTCGAGACCCTTCTTCAGTCTGAAGAAGGGTCTCGACCTGAAATGTCACCCATTCCTTCTCTCCAGAGATGCTGCCTCACCTGCTGAGTTACTACTCCAGCATTTTGTGTCTACCTTCGATTTAAACCAGCATCTGCAGTTCTTTCTTACACAGAGATAAAATGACACTATATTCATCCAGTGTTCTAGCGAATCTCAGGTATTTTGTGTTTCACATCAAGTGACATAAAAATAGAATAGGACTGGATTGAACTATAACAAGCCCACACATCACATGTGCTGCAAGAATCAGCACTGAAAAGTGAAAAGGCAATTTCAAAGTTTCTTTTGGCTTTGCACAATCCCTAAGGATAGGATTCAGCCTTGCACAATACACTTCAACAAAGATTTATCAGGCCTCTTGTGTCTCAGGGTCATCAGGATAAGTTAGTACAGTACAAGATGTACATCAATTAAGGAGTTATGGAAGTCACTGAGAAATGTGAACATTCCAACACATGATCAAATGCATATTTTTTTTAAATAGATATAATGGACAACAAAGACAAACATCAATATTTCAAACACAAGTTATGGAAGATTCTTAAAGATAATCATTATATATTGACAAAGATGCAATTATAAGACAGTAAAGTAAAATAGTTCAAGTTCAAGTTCACATTTATTGTCACATGCACCAAATAAGGTACAGTGATACTTGAGTTACCAACAGCCATACAAGTAAAAAGAACACAATAAACAATAGAATTTAACATAAACATCCACTACAGTGGAATCAGCATTCTTCACTGTGATGGAAGGCAATAAAGTTCAGTCATCTTCCTCCTTTGTTCACCTGTGGTCAGGGCCTTGAACCCTCTGCAGTCCCCGCTGCAGATGTTCAGGCCCTCTCGTCGGGATGATCGAAACTCCGGCGTCGGGACAGATCGGAACACACCACGTGGCTTGGAGTTCCCGAATCGGCCGCTTTAGACCAATTAAAATTAAAGTCCTTCCCTAGTCTCCAGTTTGCTTTCAAAAATTCCACCAAAGATCCTAAGTAGTCCTACTATGAGAGATTTGTAAAGTGGGATCAATAGAAAATGCTTTACAATACTGATTTTGAAAAACTATGTAAATTACACAAGAACATCTGAAAGTAAAAACAATACTAAGTTTCCTGGCCCCCCAAGCTTGCCCCACCATCTAATATTATCATGGCTGATTCATGCTGGCTTCAAGTTCTTTTCTATGCCATTTCTCCAGTGTCACAAGCTGATGAGTATACAACAAGATGGATAGATCATATCTGCAATATGAGTTTAAGGTAGCCATTTAAAGAGCAGCATCTCAAAGGATGTAATCTCTTGATTGCCTCCAGTGTCACAAGCTGATGAGTATACAACAAGATGGATAGATCATATCCTGAAGGTGGTGCAGGAAGAAAGGCTTTATGTTCCTGGATCATTGGGACCATTTCTGAGAAGGGGGAGCCATTATAAATGGGACAGGTTGAACCTTAACCAGAATGAGACCAACAGCCTTGTGGGGAGGTTTGCTAAATGTTACTATGGATGTTTAAACTGGGTTAGCAAGGGAAAAGGGGCTCAGTGTAGATATTCCTGAGTACATGTTCAGATGGGGACGTACAGTAACCTGAAAGAAAATAATAGTAAGTCCAATAGGCAGAGCTAATGGGTAAAAGGTAAAAAGCTAAAATGCATTATTTTATTAGACTTAGATTCCTTTATTGTCATTCAGACCTTTCGGTCTGAACGAAATTTCGTTGCCTGCAGTCATACATATAATAAATAACAAAACACACAATAAACACAAATGACCATCCACCACAGTGAGTTCACCAGGCATCTCCTCACTGTGATGGAGGCAAAAGTCTTAAAGTCTCTGTCTCTTCCCTCTTTGTTCTCCCTCTGCGCTGAGGCGATCCAGGCTTCTGATGTTGTGGCCCCGCCGGGTGATGGTAAGTCAGTCCCGCGGCTGAATCCGTGCTCCGTCCGCGAACGGGCCGGTTCAAACTCCGCGGCCCGGGTGGCCGAAGCTGCCGCCCTCCAGTCCAGCGGACGCAGCTGTAGTTGCGGGAGCCCCAGAAAAACAGGTCACCCACCTGTGACCTGCGAGCTCGCGACGATGTCGTCCACCGGGCCCGCGGCCGAGCATCCGGACTCAGGTCGCCACCAGCGTCCTCGGTCGCCACCGCCGGAACGCCACCGCAGCCCTGAAGCCGGCCAGCCCTGCGCTGGTAAGTCCTGGCTCTGCCTCCGGAGCCTCGAGGTCAGTCGGTCGCAGTTGGAGTTGGAGGCCGGCAGCTCCGCCATTAGGCCTCAGCGCAGACGGAGGCAGAGAAGGGGGATACGACAAGAAAAAGTCGCATTCCCCCGAAGGAAGAGACAAAAATCATGTTTCACCCCCCCCCCCACCCCACACGTACACAACCCAATAAACTAAAATTTAACTAAAACAGGACAAAAGAAAACAACAAAAAAAGTAAAAACAGACAGACTGCAGGCGAGCCGCAGCTGTGCAACAGCGCCGCCACTTCCGGATTGCAGGATATCTAACTAGTCATGTAGATAAACTCAAAGCTTTATGTTGATATTTATTGCCATCATTGAGATGTGGGTGAAAGACAGGCACCACGAGCAACTCAGTATCTTGCGGTATCTTTCCAGGCGAGACAGAGGGTAAATAAAAGAGAAACCATGGCACTCTTAGTCAAGAAATACATTCCTTCTGTATTTATGAGGTGTGTCAAGGAGAGGTGACAGCAGTATGTAGATATTCCAATTAGATCTTATATGGGGTAATATAGCTGGTCAAGTGTGGTACGAGATGATTAAAGAGTAACAAATGCGATCCCCTTTTCAAAAAAGGCAGCAGGAAATGCCTGGTAATTAACTTTAGTAGTAGAGAAGTCATTGGAAAATTTTCAGAGAAACAAGATCAATAGTCACTTTGGTGGTTTTATCAAGGGCAAAAACTGTCTAACCAATTTGAATTTTGTCCATGTAATAGAGTAATGAGGAAAACAATACAATAGATATGGTTCACATGTACTTCAATAAGGCACAGACACAAGGAACTGCAGGTGCTAGTTTACAAAACAAAACACAAAGTGCTGGATTAACTCAGTGGGTCAGGCAGCATCTCTGCAAGACCCAAAACATCACCTATCCATGTCTTCCACAGATGCCCTGACTCACTGAGTTTATAATGGCAGTTTCTATACCTTCTCAAAGTCCAACTTCGATAGCCATTATTTCTCGGGGATGTGGTGGAGACATAGCTTTCGCACTCACCCGCACTCACAGATAGCAGATATCCTCCAGTCACTGTCTTTTGATTAATTAGTCTTTATTGAAGTGGTACAAAACAAAGAAGTAATTCACAACTTTTCCCTCTTATTAACTGTTTCTTCTTCAGACAGTACGGTTGTGACCGTGCGGTCATTACTATGATGTGGTCGTTACCATGGTGCGGTCGTTACTGTGAACATGAACGTGAAAGTGATCATGGTAAAAACTGTTTTCCTCACCATCACTCGAGGCAAACTAAACTCTAAATCTCTGAGTCTGCGCTAGCCTCTCCAGATGTAGACACACCCCTCTATGTATCAAATCCCACCTACCAGCGTACATACAGATAAGAACTAGAAATATTAGACATAACTACAGTGATAAACAATAAAAACAGGTAAATGGTCACTGATGTCACTGTATAATAGTCCGCTTACTGTATTGTTTTCTATAATGTTTGTGAATATGTTGTCTATTAATGTGGCACAATGAGAAGTAATTCTACTAGGTCTGGTTATTTTAGGATATAAACCCATACTGTACATAGTATTGATGAATTCTTCTGTCATTTTATCCTTTTTGGGATTCAACAGGTCAATATTGTAATCCCCACAGATGAACATAATCTTTTGTAATGATCTTGTAAACATGTTTTCCATCCAATCTTTAAATATTTCAATACTGGATCCGGGAGCTCTGTATTTACAGCTCACAATAACATTTTTGGTCTTTTCCAAACAAATTTCTACTGTAATACATTCCAACAAATCGTCAACAGCTGTTGTCATGTTCTCCACCACCTTATATTTCAGTATTTTATCCACATAGATCGCCACACCTCCTCCACTTTTTTTCCTTCTGTTTATATAATTCAGTTCATAGCCATCCATGTCAAAGTCCATACCTTTCTCAGGGCTGATCCAGGTCTCTGATATTGCTATAAGGTTAAATGGGTTCTTGAACGGTCTTAAATATTCTTTTATATTGCTGAAGTTGGCATATAGACTTCTGCTATTAAAGTGGATAATTGATATGTTATGTTCTGATTGGAAAGTTATATTGAATTGTTCATCCGTGTAATAACTGCATCTGTTGTTGATATTGTTAAGTAAGTTATTTTCCAGATCAATATAATTTCTATGTCCTGTGTGTTATGCTCTGTATATGCAAAGGTTTCTAGTCCTGATAGAGATATTTTTTTTTTGGCTGGAATTATCGTGGTTGTGGTTTTTATTTTATATATTCTTTATTTGCTACTAAGTGTATTCCATTACCTTGTTATGGTTTGTCACCTTGGTATTTATCCAGTTCATCCAGGTCCCTAATGACTAACCACCTCTCTAACTGCCCCATCTCTGTGATCCCCCCTGCCCTCCAACTCTACGACCACATCCTTACCCAAACTCGATACCACAGCTACATTTGCTTCCTCGGGGCATGCCTGCGCCTCCATCTCATACCTCATGGCTTCCAGCTCCAGTTACCTACCTCCCAGTTCGGACCCCAGCCGGACTATCGGTACCGACTGGCTATCTACCGGCATACCCAACAATCTCCACCCGGGCACTGAGATCCACTTTGACTGCTACGCGCCGGCACCAGCAGGACCTCGCATTGACCCTCCCGGAACTTCAGGCCTCACTCACCCAGACCTGCAACGGACCACAACTGTATTTTATCCGCCAGAAGATCCACCTCTTCAATAAAAGATTCCTGGCCCACCTTAACTCCACCAAGTACCTTAAATTAGCCCGCCTCCAGGCCGCTCCCACCGCCAACACTCCGCGACTCGACCGCCCGCAGGCTCCGGGCCCCAACTCTGGCCTGCATCGCCTGCCCGAGTCCCGCGACGCCATCTTGGCCACGAGGAGCACC
The DNA here is from genome assembly GCA_038087875.1 of Malacoraja senta. Lineage (NCBI taxonomy): Eukaryota > Metazoa > Chordata > Chondrichthyes > Rajiformes > Rajidae > Malacoraja > Malacoraja senta. The sequence goes on along the minus strand of CM075984.1, from coordinate 18,874,643 downwards.
TCCAGTACTCACCAGGACGCCGCCTTCACCGACCTCCACGTCGATGCTGCCGCCGACCTTCACCTGCCTACCGATGACGCCCAGCCTCGCCGCTTCTACGGTAACTCGGACTTCCTCCCCCTCGCCGATTCCTCCGAACCTCGCCGCCCCCCGGGACCTCCTAACCTCATCGCCACACCGGGCCCATCCGACATCGCCACCGCACTGGGCCCGCCGAACATCACAGCCGCACCCGGTCCTCTCAACATCGCCGCCGCACCAGGTCCATCCAGCATCGCCGCAGGACCAGACCTACTCTACACGACCGCCGGACCGGGGCTCCCCGAACATGGCCGCCGCACCGCACCCTACTCACCTCGTCGCCTCACCGGGCTGGCCGAACCGCGCCGCCCCACCGACCATCCGCCCACCGGGACCTCCCACGCATCGCCCGCGGACCCCGACTCTACTGCCCACGAACTCCGACCATCGGGTCCGCCGACCCACGCCACTGCAACGCCCTCCAGCCCCACCGACCCCGACTCCATGGCCCGAGGACTCCCACTATCGGGTCCGCCAGCCCACGCCACCACACCGCCCTCCAGCCCCGCCGACCCCGACTCTACGACCCGCAGACTCCCACTATCGGGTCCGCCGGCCCACGCCACCACACCGCCCTCCAGCCCCGCCGACCCAGACTCTACGGCCCACGGACTCCCACTATCGGGTCCACCGGCCCACGCCATCACTCTGCCCTCTAGCCCCGCTGACCCCGACTCCACTGCCCGAGGACTCCTACCATCGGGTCCGCCGACCCTCGCCACTGCACCTCCCTCCAGCAGCCCGCAGCCGTCGCCTCACCTGCAGACTGGACTCTGTACTGGGCCTGAAGCCTCCACGCTGCTCACTCCCACTCTCCTGGGTTTGACTCCACTGGGTCCTAGCGCTAGTCTGCCTAGCCCTGGTTACCTCCGTGCTAGTTCCACTGATTCTTCCCCATCCTTCTCCAACTATGGGACCCCTTCTCTTCCCCACCCACCCTACAGCCCTCTCACCCCCCCACCCCTGACCACCCCCCACCCCCCACCACCCACCACCCCCGCACCACACATCGCCTCGTTCCCATTCCACCCACCTGTCTTCCTCCGGCTCCAACCCCCATCCCTGCCGGGTGTTCACCATCCGCCCCGACCTCCCCCTCTCCGACATCGAACGGTCTGTCCTCAGCAGAGGTCTTACCTTTGTCCCCCTCCGTCCACACCTCAATGAGTTCCGCGCCCTCCATGACTTGGAACGCTTCTACCATTGCCTCCGCCTCACAGCGCACTTCCATGGGAAGGAGTCCTCGCCCCCCACCGATGACCCCTTTTCCCGTCTCCAACGCACCCCCTCCTCGTGGAACCCCACTCGTAGCCTTCCAGCTTTACAACTCTTCATGAAAAACTGCCGCCGTGACATCAACCGCCTCAACTTCTCCACTCCCCTGTCTCACTCCAATCTCTCCCCCCCTGAACGCACTGCCTTAGACTCACTCCATAACAACCTAGATTGGGTTATCAAACCTGCCAACAAGGGAGGTGCCGTGGTAGCCTGGCGCGTCGATCTCTACAAAGCAGAGGCCACGCGCCAACTCTCAGACACCTCCTCCTACTTACCCATGGACCATGACCCCACTGACGAGCACCAGGCCACCATCTCCAGCACCATCACCGACTTCATCCGCTCCCACGCCCTGCCCGACCGAGCCTCCAACCTCATCGTTCCCGAGCCCCGTACGGCCCGATTTTACCTTCTCCCTAAAATCCACAAACCTGACTGTCCCGGTAGACCCATTGTCTCTGCCTGTTCATGCCCGACCGAACTCATCTCCACCTACCTCGACTCCATCCTATCCCCCTTGGTTAAATCCCTCCCTACCTATGTTCAAGACACCTCAGACACTCTCCATCGTCTCCGTGCATTCCACTCTCTAGGCCCTCACCCCCTCATCTTCACCATGGACGTCCAGTCACTGTACACCTCCATCCCCCACCAGGATGGTCTCGAAGCCCTCCGGTTTTTCCTCAACCAGAGAAGCAACCTATACCCAGCCACTGACACCCTCCTCCGCCTAGCGGAGCTGGTCCTTACCCTCAATAACTTCTCATTTGACTCCTCCCATTTCCTCCAAATACAAGGCGTAGCTATGGGCACACGCATGGGCCCCAGCTACGCCTGCCTCTTTGTCGGGTACGTAGAACAATCCTTGTTCAATACGTACCTGGGCCCCATTTCCGACCTCTACCTCCGCTACATCGATGACTGTTTTGGTGCCACCTCCTGCACCCACACACAACTGACTGACTTCATCCGCTTCACCACCAACTTCCATCCGGCACTCAAATACACCTGGACCATTTCCGACACTTCCCTACCATTCCTTGACCTCACTATCTCCATCGCAGGTGATAGACTTCTGAATTTAATCTTTTTATTTGAATTTCACGGCAATTTACATACATACAATAATAGCAGACAGTAATAATCAAGGCATAATTGTACAACAGTATGTAAGCGATCCTCAAAGCCCTTACCCATACCCACCTTCAACCCACCCAAGTCAGGTCGGAGCCAAACGGGGACAAACAACACTCACATACGTACACATCCATACACAAATGGTAAAATAGACGAAACAAAATGTGCTATATAAAAATAAAAAAATAAAAATAAAAATAAAATATATATATATACATACATACATACATATAAATACATATATATATATATATATATATATATATATATATATATATATATATATATATAGGTATGTTACAAAACTTACCTTCAGTCGCGCTGTAATTCTGCCACTGGCCGTGTGCGCGATTTTGGCGCCTTTAAGGGGGGGGCGGGGTTAAAACGCGGTTTCTTCTCCCTTGTCCTGGAAATATTTTGTTGGAGTACAAAACTTCGCTGACAAAATCGTTCCTACCCGCGTTTTGTGATTTTTTTAATTTTATTAAATCGTCAATGTCAGCGCTACAGTCATTTTAAAATCAGCTCCTGAAGCGTCAACACCGATAACGGGGACGGATTTCACACAATGGATAGGTAAACGAAAGTGCTTTCTTTAAATGTATAAAAGTGCTTCTTAAGAAGCCTTTAATTCACATTTTTTCATGCGACACGGTGATTTTATTCCCCGAATTAACGGCAGTATTTTTCATGCCAATACGGGGTTAAATTCACCGCAAATGAACGTTCCAAAAGATCGCGTTCCAGAAATTCTCACTCGCAAGATGAATTAAATCCCCATTAATTTACAGGTATTAAACATTCAATTCCTTCCATTTGGCCTGTAAATTCATGAAAATTAGATAAAAAAATTATGTTATATTGTGAATTATTGTGTGAATGTTATTTGGACACTTAGGCTATTTAAAAATGTTAATCTATTCTTAAGAAATTGATAGATGTTTAGATCTAGTAATTGAATTTTGTAATTAGCTACAATTAGGTAACTAACTAATTATATGCTTTACTTTCATGTCTTCGAAGTAAGATTGTTTCATATTTGTTTCAGAATGCTTCAATCTATAATACCTGAAAATTTCTTTCAGTTACCATAATTTTTAAGAAAGTTATGGGCTTTTAACTGTCCTCGATCACAGCTTTTGTGTTAAGTCAATGGAAAAGCAATAGGGAACTAGATGCTAATTTCTGAGTATGATAATGGCCATAAATTTTTTAATACTGAAGATATGAAAGTGAATTAAGTGTCAAATTAAACTTCTTTTTATGCTTTATCTGATGGGATAAATTGCAGACTTTATTTTTTAAATCTCAAATTTTGTAACATTGCTAATATATATATATATATATATATATATATTATATATATATATATATATATATATATATATATATATATATATATATATATATATATATATATATATACATACATATACATACATATACATACATATCTAAATAAACAATTGTAGGGAGGGGGGGATTAAGGGGAAAGCAGCTGCTGTAGAACAAAACGATGATGGAGAACACTCAGTCCTCTTCCGAGTCCGGGGACAAGGTAAGAGAGTTAACCAGTTCAAAGAAAGGGTTCCATGTATCTAGGAATGTCTTGGTAGAGCCTTTGAGAGAGACCCTAAGTTTTTCAAGTTTCAGATTGTAAAGCACCTCCTTAATCCAACGGGCGTGTGTCGGGGGACAGGTGAGCCTCCAACTAAGCAAGATCAGGCTAACAAGGTTGTAAAAGCTAGGACCCGTTTCACCGCAACAGAGAGGTTGGTATTGGGAGGGGTACCGAAAATGGCTGACATTGGATTTGGAAGAATAGTCTGGTCATAAGCTCTGCTTATCAATTCAAAAGCACTCCTCCAAAGGCTGCTAGCTTAGGGCAAGACCAAAACATGTGGCTATGGTTGGCAGGAGATTGACTACATCTGTTACAGGTGTCATTGACAGCTGGGTACATTCTAGCTAATCTTGCATTTGTATAGTGGACTTTGTAAAGGACTTTGCATTGGATTAGGCCATGACGAGCGCATATGGAAGAAGAGTGGATCAAATCCAAGGCAGAGTCCCATTGCTGGTCTGTTAATTGCGTATTCAGCTCTCCCTCCCACGCAGCTTTTAATGAGGTATGAGGTTTCAATAAAACCGACCCTAGCAAATTATACAAAATAGAGATGCATTTCTTCCGATTGGGGTCTAAAGCTAAGATGATATCAGTCAGAGTTTCAGGAGGGCGATTTGAGAAGTAGGGAAATGTCTTCTTCACAAAATCCCTAATCTGGAAAAACCGAAAAAGGTGGGAGTTTGGGAGGTTGTAGTTTGACGAGAGCTCCGCGAAAGATGAGAAGATACCATCCTTATATAGGTTTTTAATACTACTGATGCCATTACTATGCCAGGTTTTAAATGCGTGGTCTATACTTGAAGGTTTACAAATGTGATTTTTAAGCAGTGGGGTCAAGATGGAAGGACCTGTAAACTGAGGTTTTTCCTAAATTGACTCCATATCTTGAGCGAAAGGGACACAATTGGGCCTGCACCCACAGATGTTATAGAAAGGGGGAGTTGGGAGCATAGGACAGACCGCAATGGGAGACGTGAACTCGCCTTTTCCATATATACCCAGATCGGTGGGTGCTCGCAATCATCATTCATCCAATACAGGAGTTTTTGCAAGTTAGCTGCCCAGTAGTATCGCCTAAAATCAGGGAGGGCCAAACCGCCATCACTCTTAGGCGACTGCAGTATCGCCTTTCGGATTCTGACCGGTTTGCTACCCCATAAGAATTTAGATATTGTCCTTTCTAATTTGTCAAAAAAAGATTTGGTGATAAGTATGGGGACATGCTGGAAAATATACAGGAATTTGGGTAGGACAACCATCTTAACCAGATTTATCCGGCCCACGAGGAATAGAGGTAAGACTGACCAGCGATCAAAATCTTTTTCGGGTTTCTCAACCAGAGGCAAAAAGTTTGTGCGGAACATATCAGATAAGGGTATTGTGATAAAAACGGCGAGATAGCGAAACCCATCCTCTGCCCTTTTGAATGAGGTTAAAGAGCGAGGGAGCTGCTTAGCCGGTAAGTTAATCGGTAATAGCTCACTCTTTTGGTAGTTAAGTTTATAACCAGAATATGCACCAAACCGTTCTAAAATATTCATAATCACAGGGAGAGAACTGACTGGGTTCGAGATGTACAGGAGCAGGTCATCCGCATGAGACTTTATGAGTTGTGTCAAACCGTGTAATACATTTAAGCCCTTCTCTGCGCGTAACCAGACCGCCAGGGGTTCTATCGCGACGTCAAACAAGAGTGGAGATAACGGGCAACCCTGTCTGGTACCTCTCTGAAGTGTGAAGTGGGGCGACAGTATGTCGTTTGTTTGTACTGAGGCCACCATAGATGAGGCTCGCACCAGGGTCTCTTCCATACCCCACAACACTGCTCTCTGCCCATCCCCCCACTCACAACAAGGGCAGAGTCCCCCTAGTCCTCACCTTTCACCCCACCAGCCGTCACATACAACAAGTGATCCTCCGTCAGTTTCGCCACCTCCAACGTGACCCCACTCGCCACATCTTCCCATCTCCCCCCATGTCTGCCTTCCGCAAAGACCGCTCCCTCCGTAACTCCCTTGTCAATTGTTCCCTTCCCTCCCGTACCACCCCCTCCCCAGGTATTTTCCCTTGCAACCGCAAGAGATGCAACACTTGTCCCTTCACCTCCCCCCTCGACTCCATTCAAGGACCCAAGCAGTCGTTCCAGGTGCGACAGAGGTTCACCTGCATCTCCTCCAACCTCATCTATTGCATCCGCTGCTCTAGATGTCAGCTGATCTACATCGGTGAGACCAAGCGGAGGCTTGGCGATCGTTTCGCCGAACACCTCCGGTCGGTCCGCAATAACCAACCTGACCTCCCGGTGGCTCAGCACTTCAACTCCCCCTCCCATTCCGTATCTGACCTCTCTGTCCTGGGTCTCCTCCATGGCCACAGCGAGCAACACCGGAAATTGGAGGAAATGCACCTCATATTCCGCTTAGGCAGTCTACATCCTGGGGGCATGAACATTGAATTCTCCCAATTCTGCTAGCCCTTGCTGTCCCCTCCCCTTCATCAGCCCTCTGGTTGTCTCCTCCCATCCCCTGGCCCTCGGGCTCCTCCTTTTTTCCTTTTTTCCTTTCTTCTCCCCACCCCCTATCAGTCTGAAGAAGGGTTTCGGCCCGAAACATTGCCTATTTCCTTCGCTCCATAGATGCTGCTGCACCCGATGAGTTTCTCCAGCATTTTTGTGTACCTTCGATTTTCCAGCATCTGCAGTTCCTTCTTTAACACCCTAATGACTAATGCTTTGGCTTGTTCTGGTGGTCCGTTCAGCTTGATGAATATTTTGCAGTTTGCATTCCATGTAGATTGAATTTTCTTCTGCTTTCTCAGGAGTCGGGCCTTTCTGGCGATGCCAGCATTTTTCTTTGTCAGGTGTTCATTCAAATACACATCCAAGCCCTTTAGCCGTCTTCCCTGTTTCAGCAGTTCAGTTTTGTGCTTTCTGTTAGCAAACCAAATTATTATGGCTGGTTTATCCGTCTTACTTCTCCGTGTGAGCGGGTGACAAATCTCGATGTTGTCCCTGTCCAACTCAATCCCTTTTGAGTGGAGGAATGCCATCACCTGTTGCTCCACAGATGCAGCGTCCTGCTCGCTTGTCTCCCCATCGTTCTGCGTTGTCACCGCCCATGCATATGAGCGGGATTTCGTCTCCAGACCAGTGACAATGATATCGTTCATTCGGGTGTACTGCTCCAGATCAGCCACCCGGTTCTCCAGCAACATAATCTGCTTGTCCTTCTCGGAGTTTTGTAGCCTCAGGGCTTTAACTTCCTCCGCCAATTTCATGATGGTTTCCTGCTGTTGTCTAACAACAGAAACTTCCTCCTTCAGCATGTCGAGCGATCTCTTAATATCATCAACCTCCTCAGCAGATGTGGGATTTTTTTTGGTGGCATGGCGTTTTTACACCTACGCTTCAGCCCGGCTATCCCAACTCTCCGGCGTTCCTCGGTGAGCTGCAGATTCTCGCAGATAACCCAGCTGGTCTTCGCTGTTCCTGCAGCAACGAAAGGGATTTCTGCTATCTGTGTTGCTGGAATCCCCTTATCTCCGCTGTTCTTGCCAAGAGAAAGGAGGCTTCATCAGCTCCAGCTTTCAAGGTCGCAGAGAGTCGAGACGGTGTAGAAATCCTCCCACACCACACAAAACTAGACCAGCCGGTCAGTAATGATGAGGCAGTAAGGAGGGTTGTTCTGGACACAGGTGTAAAGTCCAGAAGTGGGAGCTACGCAGTGTGGTGATAACACCACACACAGCCCCAAAACACGCAGAAACTTCTTCAAAGAAATTTCTGCAGAGTTGCAGCGATACACAAGATACTTCATTGTTATCATATTCCAGTCTTAGATATGAAACAGTACCATAACCACTTTCACTTGCATCTGAAAAGTGATGCAGCTGTGCATATCTGATTTGACCAAAGTTTGTAGGCTTCATACACCGGTCCATTTTGAATTCTGAGATCTTGTCGAGACCCGCTAACCACTCTGTTCATCGCTGAGAGAAGGTTTGCGTTATATTCTCATCCCATCCAAGTTTTTTTCTTACAGAGATCCTGCAAAATCAACTTGGCTCGCAGTGTAAATGGTGAAAGAAATCCCAAAGGATCATAAACAGAACTAATCATGGATAGGATACCCCTTCTTGTACATGGTCACTCCTGAATCGAGATTCTGAACTTGAACACATCTGTTTCAACACACCAGTGCAATCCCAGTGCTCTTTCCATTGGCAGATTGTCTTTGTCCAAATCCATCTCCCTGGTCTCCTTGGTTCTGTTATCTTGTGCAATGGTTTCCAATACAGCACAGCTGTTGCTGATCCACTTGATATAGGTATGTTACAAAACTTACCTTCAGTCGCGCTGTAATTCTGCCACTGGCCGTGTGCGCGATTTTGGCGCCTTTAAGGGGGGGCGGGGTTAAAACGCCGGTTTCTCCTCCCTTGTCCTGGTTAATATTTTGTTGGAGTACAAGCCTTGGCTGACAAATCGTTCCTAGTGGCGATTTGTGTATTTTTTATTTTTATTAAATCGTCAATGTCAGCGCTAGAGTAATTTTAAAAGCAGCTCCTGAAGCGTCAATGCCGATAACGGGCACGGATTTCACACACGGGACAGGTAAACGAAAGTGGTTTCTTTAAATGTATAAAAGTGCTTCTTAAGAAGCCTTTAATTCACATTTTTTCATGCGACACGGTGATTTTATTCCCCGAATTAACGGCAGTATTTTTCATGCCAATACGGGGTTAAATTCATCGCAAATGAACGTTCCAAAAGATCGCGTTCCAGAAATCCTCACTCACAAGATGATTTAAATCCCCATTAATTTACAGGTATTAAACATTCAATTCCTTCCATTTGGCCTGTAAATTCATGAAAATTAGATTTAAAAATTATGTTATATTGTGAATTATTGTGTGAATGTTATTTGGACACTTAGGCTATTTAAAAATGTTAATCTATTCTTAAGAAATTGATAGATGTTTAGATCTAGTAATTGAATTTTGTAATTAGCTACAATTAGGTAACTAACTAATTATATGCTTTACTTTCATGTCTTCAAAGTAAGATTGTTTCATATTTGTTTCAGAATGCTTCAATCTATAATAACTGAAAATTTCTTTCAGTTATCATAATTTTTAAGAAAGTTATGGGCTTTTAACTGTCCTCGATCACAGCTATTGTGTTAAGTCAATGGAAAAGCAATAGGGAACTAGATGCTAATTTCCGAGTATGATAAAGGCCATAACTTTTTTAATACTGAAGATATGAAAGTGAATTAAGTGTCAAATTAAACTTCTTTTTATGCTTTATCTGATGGGATAAATTGCAGACTTTATTTTTAAAATCTCAAAATTTTGTAACATTGCTACTTGATAGCATGAATCCTCCCTTTTGGCAAAGGAAAGTCAGGTGTGCTACCATTAGAATTGTTCCCTGTTCCGAAGACATGGATATTAAACAAACATCCACATAGAAGTTGTTCTTTACTGTGTTCGTCACTTCTTCTAGAAACTGCGCTTTATTGTCCTCCGCGGTCTTCCTTAATACAAAGTTTGCACAACTTGGTGATGACACTGCTCCAAAGAGATGTACCTTCATCCAGTATTCAACAAGATCTTGTTGTGCATTACCATCAGGCCACCTTAGGAATCGTAAATAGTCAAAATGCTTTTCTGATACTTTGACTTGATAAAACATTGCATAAATATCAGCCATCAAAGCAACTGGTTCTTGTCTGAAACTAATGAGAACTCCAATGAGTAAGTTGGTAATCCAAGAACTTTATCTTCTCTCTGGACTATTTTAAATTCCATGCTGTTTTTTTCATTGAAGTCGTGATTGTATTGCTTGATCAATAGCTCTTTTAATTTTATGGTAGATATTCGATTGACAGCAGCAGCAGGATAGTTATTCTTATTCCTGCTTTTGTTTTTCCTTCTCAAGGAGCCACAGGTAACCCACCCGAGTAAGGTTCTCACAGCAAATGATCCGTCCCCTTGAATGCTGACAAACTCTCTGTAGCGGCCATTTGGCTTGTTTTGTGTGTCATTAATTATGGCATGTGTCTTTAAATTTTAGACTGCCCGTTTTATTGTGGGTGGGATTTATGACGTATTTTAGGGTGTGTTTCGAGCTAAGTTTCTTGTGCAGAAGCTTAGTTTTTTGTTTAGTTTTGGACCAGCATGAGAAAGGTTTACCCTTTGACCATGCAAAGTGTAACGGAGACACAAGGAGCTTTCTGATGTTTAATGCAATGAGCTGGAGTTCGATGAAGATTATAGTGTACGAGTCGGAAGAAGTTTGGATGTATACCTTATTGTTTTTCATCAACAATAAAGAATTTATTAATCAAAAGACTGTGTTTTGAAGATTTATCTGTGAAGAAGCTCTGAAGGTCCCCAACGGAGAGCTCGCATGCGTATAACGACATTCCCCTTAACCATGCAGTCCACTTAGCGGCTAGAGGGAGTAATCTCTTGAATGATATAAAAATCTGCCGCTACATTAAGTCAAAGGATACCTCCGATCAGGGGGGTGAATACCAGTCCCAGAGATTGGGACAGAAGACTTGGCTAAGATCTCGGAAGAGCCTTGGCCAGAAGACCAGTTCCAGCCGAGGAACTGAAGACAATAGATCTTGGCCAGGTACACAAAAAAGCTGGAGAAACTCAGCGGGTGCAGCAGCATCTATGGAGCGAAGGAAATAGGCAACGTTTCAGGCCGAAACCCTTCTTCAGACCAGGCCAGGGATGGCCTCGAGGTCTATCGACAGCAAAGAGACTTATCTGAAGATCTAAAGATTATCAAGAAATTGTGAGTAGAAATCGACTATGATTCTCTAAATTTTGAAGCTGCAAAGCTTTAATTTTAAACGGCTTCTGTAAGAAGAGCCAGAAAGTGTTTTTCCACTGTCTGGAGATTCCAGCCAGTTCGACCTTGGATTGATTTGAAGTCTTGATAACACGCATTCCTTTTGAACTATCGTCAGCTTTAAGCCCATGGATGTTTGAGAGATATTGTCTACAATATCACTTTGTTATTGTTCTGAGGAAAATGTTTTCAAAATAGCCACTCGATGTTTACACAAAGTTGGAGCAGAATTCAGAGAAGTCTTTGTTCATTCAATTGAAAGACTTGGCAATCTGCCAAGAGCTCTTTAAAATCATGGAATCAGAAGAGGAAGCAAGAGCCATGCCTGAGGAACCACAAGGTGGCGAAGTCAAGCTTAATCAAGGACAACCTGCCGGCCTGATACAAACTAAGAAGGAGGAAAACTCGATATGGGAGTTGAAGCTGATGTAGCCGCTCTCTCAATAGAAGCGGATGCCTTGAAGATGAAACATGAGATTGAGCGAGAAGAAGAAGAGATGAGACGACGGAATGATCAGAGGGAAGAAGAGATGAGACGATGGGACGATCAGAGGAAAGAAGAGATAAGATGAGAAGAAGAAGAGATGAGACGACGGGAAGAACAGAGGAAAGAAGAGATGAGGCGACGAAAGGAACAACTGGAACTAGACACAAAGATGGTGGTGGCCAAATCAAAGAAGGAGATACTGGAATGTAAAGGTTCAAGATGCAGCTCTAGATCATCGAAGACGATGAGCTCTGGACCAGGAGAAAAATCTGCTCCAAGTGAGTCAGCAGTTGGATTAATTCCCCAATCGAGGTCCACCGGATTTCATGGCATTGAAAACCCATTGGAACAGAGTAAGATGGGTGAAACTTCATCTTAGCAAATGAGTGCTAGATCAAAATCAATTACTTTTGGAGCATCTGTGGATGCTCGAGACAAACCAATAGCGTACCATGCTTTTCCGAGGCCTGGTGCACAGGCTCGAGCAAGCCAGTTTGAGCCAAGGCCTAATTATCAACAGGTGGAGCCAAGCCAAGGTTATTAGGATGGATTATTTGCATTGGTGAAAAGTCAAGCTGAATTCATAGATCCACAAAATACCTCTCTCATTCTACCACCAGCAGAAATTCCTACATATGATGGAGATCCTTTGCGGTATGAAGCTTTTGTAAGGGCATTAGAAGAAGTATTGGAAATGAAAATTACGGATGAAAAGGAGCGCTTACGATTTCTGGTGAAGTACACAAGCGGAGGTGTTCAGGAACTTGTAGAAAGTTGTCAAATTGAGCCAGGCAGCCATGGCTATAAAAAGGCGAGAAGATTACTTAAAGAACATTTTGGTAATGAACAGAGGATTGCTAACACATACATGGAGAAGGCCCATGCTTGGAAAGAAATCACGCCAGAAGATGGGAAGGCATTAGGTAAATATGCAATATTTCTGAGAGGTTGTTGCAGCTCGATGAGAAATCTCGCCCACATGGAGGAAATGAATCTTGCAAGTAATACAAGAGTCATCATTAGCAAATTGCCCAGAAGAATGAGAGAAAGGTGGAGATATGAAGCAGGTGTAATAATGGATGAAAGGAAGCAAGTAGCCAGGCTACCAGACCTGGTGGAATTCTTAGGATGGGAAGTACGATACATGTTAGAGCCACACTATGGGACTATTGAAGATCATAAACTGATTAACTAACAAAGGTTCTACCTTTACCAAAACTGAAGAAATATCAGAACCTATGAGAAGTAATTTTGCTATCACTACCATACCTGTGGAAAAGACTGATAGAATGAAAGGAAATGTATCCACTAGCAAGCAAATAGTATTTTGTTTGTTATGTGATGAAGTTGGTCACACCATAAAATGGTGTCGAAGATTCAAAATGAAAGAATATGATGAAAAGATGGATTTCTTGAAAGAGAAGGGAATCTGTTTTGAATGTTTGAAAAAAGGACATATGGTGAGAGACTGTAAGAGTGTAAGAGTCCTATGATTTGTTATAAGTGCAGGCAATATCATCCTGAAGCACTTCACACTGAAGAAGAGCTACCAGAGCATTGGGAAGAAGAAGATCTGGAACAAATAGATGAAGAGCCTTCAGAGCAAATAGAAGAGGATGAACCGGAGCAAACGGAACAGAAGAAGAAGCCGACTACTAGAGATGCTATCACCTCGCCTCAAGTAACTGCTCATATTGGGGCCGGGGTTGAAGCTTGTAATTTTTCTATCTTACCAGTACAGGTAAGGAATAGTAAGACGAATACAGTGTTGCAAACATATGCTTTTCTGGATCACGGAAGTTCGACTACCTTTTGCACAGAAAACCTGACGAGAAGGCTGAACATTACAGAAGAGACTAACATTTGATTACGTACCATGACTAAAGATAAAGAGAGCAGGAGTCATTCCATTATGAGTATGGAGATATCCAGTCTGGATGAAGATACTTTTATACCAATATCTGAAGTGTTTACACATGGAACCATGCCTGTTGGTCGTCAAAATATACCCAGACATGAAGACTTGAAACAATGGCCTTACTTGAAGGAAGTTAAGATATCTGAAATAAATTCTAGTGTTGATCTACTTATTGGAACAAATGTTTTGAAGTCATTGGAACCTATACAGATTGTTAGTGGCCAAGGTGATGGACCGTTTTCTTCAAACACCAGACTTGGATGGGTTAACTATGGCTCCTTGAAAAGGAACAACGAAAACGAGAATCAGAAGAACTATCCTACCATTGCTGTCTTACTATCCTACCATATCAAATATCCACTGATAAATTAGAAAAGCCGGTGATGAAGCCATACAATCATGACTTCAATGCAAGTACCAGCAAGGAATCTGAAGAGATGTCGAATGAAGAGTTGAAGTTCATGGATATTATGAACTACTCAGTAAAGATTGACAGACACTATTGTCTGGACTTACCTTTCAAACAAGAAAGTGTTAATCTGCCGAATAATCGTTGTATGACAGAGCAACGTACCCAGATTTTGAAACGCAAGTTTGGCGACAATATTAAATTTCATGAAGTAAGAATCTCTTGGAAGAATAATTTCTACAATGATGATTGCTTAAAATCCATGTCTACTGAGCAGGAAGCAATTCAACCTGTAGAACCTCGGACTTCTCTTTGCAATAAGGGAGGATTCACACTTTCCAAGTGGATCAGCGACAATTGTAAAAGCATTTCACTAGATGATAGAGCCAAAGAAACCAGAGAGTTGGATTTGGACAGAGGCAATCTGCCAATGGAAAGAGCATTGGGAGTTACTAATGTTGTACAACTGAAATATGTTAACACAAAACAAAATCCTGCGGAAGAAGTTTCCGGAGAACTGATGGCGAACCGCTTCTTAAGCGAGAAGAGATGGATCAATTAACTAAAATCTTTCTGTAAGACAGACAGAGAATGGCCAAAGCTTGAGCTGGGATTTGAAATCTCTGCTAATGATCTGAAAATTAAATCAAACCTAACGGAGAACTTTATTGGTAAAACTCCGGTTATTCTTTTGAAGGATTATCACACTTCAACATTACTGTTACAACACATCCATAGAAACATAGAAAATAGGTGCAGGAGTAGGCCATTCGGCCCTTCGAGCCTGCACCTCCATTCGATATGATCATGGCTGATCATCCAACTCAGTATCCTGTACCTGCCTTCTCTCCATACCCCCTGATCCCTTTAGCCACAAGGGCCACATCTAACTCCCTCTTAAATATAGCCAATTAACTGGCCTCAACTACCTTCTGTGGCAGAGAATTCCACAGATTCACCACTCTCTGTGTGAAAAATGATTTTCTCATCTCGGTCCTAAAAGACTTCCCCCTTATCCTTAAACTGTGACCCCTTGTTCTGGACTTCCCCAACATCAGGAACAATCTTCCTGCATCTAGCCTGTCCAACCCCTTAAGAATCTTGTACGTTTATATAAGATCGCCCCTCAATCTTCTAAATTCTACCGAGTACAAGCCGAGTCTATCCAGTCTTTCTTCATGTGAAAATCCTGCCATCCTAGGAATCAGTCTGGTGAACCTTCTCTGTACTCCCTCTATGGCAAGAATGTCTTTCCTCAGATTTGGTGACCAAAACTGTATGCAATACTCCAGGTGTGGCCTCACCAAGACCCTGTACAACTGCAGTAGAACCTCCCTGCTCTTATACTCAAATCCTTTTGCTATGAATGCCAACATACCATTCGCTTTCCTCACCGCCTGCTGCACCTGCATGCCCACTTTCAATGACTGGTGTACCCAGATCTCATTGCATCTCCCCTTTTCCTAATCGGCCACCATTCAGATAATAGTCTACTTTCCTGTTTTTGCCACAAAAGTGGATAACCTCACATTTATCCACATTATACTGCATCTGCCATGCATTTGCCCACTCACCCAACCTATCCAAGTCACCTTGCAGCCTCGTAGCATCCTCCTCACAGCTAACACTGCCCCCCAGCTTCGTGTCATCCGCAAACTTGGAGATGTTGCATTCAATTCCCTCATCCAAATCATTAATATATATTGTAAATAGCTGGGGTCCCAGCACTGAGCCTTGCGGTACCCCACTAGTCACTGCCTGCCATTCTGAAAAGGACCCATTTACTCCTTGCTTCCTGTCTGCCAGCCAGTTCTCTATCCACATCAATACTGAACCCCCAATACCGTGTGCTTTAAGTTTGCATACTAATCTCTTATGTGGGACCTTGTCGAAAGCCTTCTGAAAGTCCAGATATAACACATCCACTGGTTCTCCCTTATCCACTCTACTAGGTTACATCCTCGAAAAATTCTAGAAGATTTGTCGGACATGATTTACCTTTCATAAATCCATGCTGACTTTGTCCAATGATTTCACCACTTTTCAAATGTGCTGCTATCCCATCTTTAATAACTGACTCTAGCATTTTCCCCACTACCGATGTTAGACTAACTGGTCTGTAATTCCCCGTTTTCTCTCTCCCTCCCTTTTAAAAAGTGGGGTTACATTAGCTACCATTCAATCCTCAGGAACTACTCCAGAATCTAAAGAGTTCTGAAAAATTATCACTAATGCATCCACTATTTCTGGGGCTACTTCCTTAAGTACTCTGGGATGCAGCCTGTCTGGCCATGGGGATTTATCGGCCTTTAATCCATTCAATTTACCTAACACCACTTCCCGGCTAACAAGGATTTCACTCAGTTCCTCCATCTCATTTGACCCCCGGTCCCCTGCTATTTCCGGCAGATTATTTATGTCTTCCTTAGTGAAGACAGAACCAAAGTAGTTATTCAATTGGTCTGCCATATCCTTGTTCCCCGTGATCAATTCACCCGTTTCTGACTGCAAGGGACCTCCATTTGTTTTAACTAATCTTTTTCTCTTCACATATCTATAAAAACTTTTGCAGTCAGTTTTTATGTTCCCTGCCAGTTTTCTTTCATAATCTATTTTCCCTTTCCTAATTAAGCCCTTTGTCATCCTCTGCTTGACTCTGAATTTCTCCCAGTCCTCTGGTAGGCTGCTTTTTCTGGCTAATTTGTATGCTTCATCTTTTGTTTTGATACTATCCCTGATTTCCGTTGTTATCCACGGATGTGCTACCTTCCCTGATTTATTCTTTTGCCAAACTGGGATGAACAATTGTTGTAGTTCATCCACGCAGTCTTTAAATGCCTTCCATTGCATATCCTCCGTCAACCCTTTAAGAATCAATTGCCAGTCTATCTTGGCCAATTCACGTCTCATACCCTCAAAGTTACCCTTCTTTAAGTTCAGAACCCTTGTTTCTGAATTAACAATGTCACTCTCCATCCTAATGAAGAACTCAACCATATTATGGTCACTCTTGCCCAAGGGGCCACGCACAACAAGACTGCTAACCAACTCTTCCTCATTACTCAATACCTAGTCTAGAATAGCCTGTTCTCTCGTTGGTTCCTCTACATGTCGGTTTAGAAAACTATCCCGCATACATTCCAAGAAATCCTCTTCCTCAGCACCCCTGCCAATTTGATTCACCAAATCTATATGTAGATTGAAGTCACCCATTATAACTGTTTTACCTTTGTTGCACGCATTTCTAATTTCCTGTTTGATGCCATCCCCAACTCCACTACTACTGTTAGGTGACCTGTACACAACTCCCACTAGCGTTTTCTGCCCCTTAGTGTTTCGCATCTCTACCCATATCGATTCCACATCCTCCAAGCTAATGTCCTTCCTTTCTATTGCGTTAATCTCCTCTCTAACCAGCAACGCTACGCCACCTCCTTTTCCTTTCTGTCTATCCCTCCTGAATATTGAATATCCCTGGATGTTCAGCTCCCAGCCTTGGTCACCCTGGAGCCATGTCTCCGTGATCCCAACTATATCATATTCATTAATAACTATCTGCACATTCAACTCATCCACCTTATTAAGAATGCTCCTTGCATTGAGACACAAAGCCTTCAGACTTGTTTTTACAACACTCTTACCCCTTATACAATTATGTTGAAAAGTGTCCCCTTTTGATTTTTGCCCTGGATTTTTCTGCCTGCCACTTTTACTTTTCACCTTGCTACCTGTTGCTTCTACCCTCATTTTACATCCCTCTGTCTCTCTACTCATGCTCCCATCCCCATGCCACATTAGTTTAAATCCTCCCCAACAGCACTAGCAAACACTCCCCCAAGGACATTGGTTCCATTCCAGCCCAGGTGCAGACCGTCCTGTTTGTACTGGTCCCACCTCCCCCAGAACTGGTTCCAATGCCCTAGAAATTTGAATCCCTCCCCCTTGCACCATTTTTCAAGCCACGTATTCATCTGCAATATCCTCCTATTTCTACTCTGACTAGCACGTGGCACTGACAATAATCCAGAGATTATTACCTTTGAGGTCCTACTTTTAAGTTTATCTCCTAGCTCCCTAAATTCGCCTTGTAGGACCTCATCCCGTTTTTTACCTATATCGTTGGTGCCAATGTGCACCACGACAGCTGGCTGTTCACCCTCCCCCTCCAGAATGTTCTGCAGCCGTTAAGTGACATCCCTGACCCTTGCACCATGGAGGCAACATACCATCCTGGAGTCTCGTTTGCGGCCGCAGAAACTTCTATCTATTCCCCTTACAATTGAATCCCCTATTACTATGGCCCTTCCACTCTTTTTCCTCCCCTCCTGTGCTGCAGAGCCACCCATGGTATCATGAACTTGGCTGCTGCTGCATCCCCCTGATGAGCCATCTCCCCCAACAGTATCCAAAATAGTATATATGTTTAGGAGGGAGATGACCGCAGGGGACTCCTGCACTACCTGCCTACTGCTACGCTGGCTAATGGCCACACGTTCCCTTTCTTTCCGCTTACCTTTTACCTGCGGTGTGACCAACTCACTGTACGTGCTATTCACGACATTCTCAGCATCGTGGATGCTCCAGTATGAATCCAACCGCAGCTCCAATCGTTCAATGCGTTCTGCCAGGAGCTGCAGCTGGACACACTTCCTGCAAACGTAGTCACCAGGGACACCGACCATTTCCCTGATCTCCCACATGTTGCAGGATGAGCAAACCATGGGGCCGATCTCAACTGACATGGCTTGCCCCCAAATTAAATCAACTCTCTCACACTATAAAAATCTTAATCCTTTAACTGTACCTTTACTATAAAGCACTGTCCCCTTAACTCACTGAACCCTTAACTCACTGAACCCTTAACTCACTGTCCCCCTAGCTCACTGTACCCTTAACCAGAAAGCAGAAATGCAAACCTGAGGTTTCTCCCAATCAGCTGCTTCCTCTAGTCCGCTTCCACCAATCAGCGACCTCCACCAGAACACTTCCCCTGAAGTGTGAAACTCCTCCTCTCGCTCCAACGGCCTCGAGCTCGAGTTTATAACTCACTGCCCGGATACTCCTCCTCTCGCTCCAACGGCTCCTCAGCCTCTGTGAGTTGAACGGACATGGAGGAAGACGTTTCATGCTATCAAAGCTTTGGACTGTTATGTTTTGGACTATATACTGGGTATCATGCCTGATTTAAAGGGTTTGGTGCACACGGTACGACATTAAACTAAAACCAGTGTTTTAATAAGATTAATAATCAAGTTATGCTTGCTTCTAGAAGGCGAAAGTAAAGATGGAAGAGTCGATGAAGAATTCTGATTGCAGATATATAGTGCATGCTATTTTTTCCTCGTTAGTATAGTGTTTAGTATCCCCACCTGTCACGTGGGAGACCGGGGTTCAATTCCCTGACGGGGAGCGACCGGGGTTTAATTCTCTGACTTTTTGCTTTTGATATATGTTAAGCCTTCATGGCTACTTTATTGATGTTTATTAATAATTGCCTCGTTATATACTCGGAACAATTAGGGGCCGGTATGTAGTGGCCATTTGGCTTGTTTTGTGTGTCATTAATTATGGCATGTGTCTTTAAATTTTAGACTCCCCGTTATATTGTGGGTAGGATTTCTGACGTATTTTAGGGCGTGTTGAGCTAAGTTTGTTGCGCAGAAGCTTAGTTTTTTGTTTAGTTTTGGACCAGCATGGGGAAGGTTTACCCTTTGACCATGCGAAGTGTAACGGAGACACGAGGAGCTTTCTAACATTTAATGCAATAAGCTGGAGTTCGATGAAGATGATAGCGTATGAGTTGGAAGAAGTTTGGATGTTTACCTTGTTTTTATTAGTGTTTTTCATCAACAATAAAGAATTTATTAATCAAAAGACTGTGTTTTGAAGATTTATCTGTGAAGAAGCTCTGAAGGTCCACGACGAAGAGCTCGCATGCGTATAACGACATTTCCCTTAACCATGCAGTCCACTCAGTGGCTAATGGGAGTAATCTCTTGAACGATATAAAAATCTGCCGCTACACTCTCCAGGTTCCAATGCCTTTAAATCTCTCGTTCCGATAAGTAGGTCGATATCAGAATTTATTTTAGGTATCTTGACATCCTTCAAGTAAGACAATTGCTTCAAGTCTTCTTGCTTGGGTTTATTTAGATGAGAAACAGGAATGGTCTCATGTGTAAACACATCAGATAATTGTATAAAATTGTCTTCATCCAGACTAGATATTTCCATACTTGTATTGTGATGACTATCGCAGCATTTCTCTTTATTCATGGTATGCAAGGGAATCTTAGTCTTTTCTCCTGTAATGCCTAGCCTTCTCATCAAGCTTTCTGTCCAAAAGGTAGCCAAACTTCCATGATCCAAAAATGCATATGTTTGCAATAGTGTATTCCCCTTGCCACTCCTTATTTGTACTGCTAAGATGAAGAAAATACAGGTTTCTACCCCGGCCCCAATCTGAGGTGAGGTAACAGCATCACTAGTAAGATTACACGAGAACTTACCTAAGTTTGAAGTTTGATCTTTATTTTATGAGGAGTTACGTAGGTGATTACGTGAAGAATCCCGCCAGTGCGCCTGCGCGTCAATCTTCAAAGCAGCGGTGTGAAATCACAAAAAACAACAACCGAAGTAATATAGTCTCATAATAAAACGATTAATACAAGAACTTCCATCTGACCTTTATGATAGAGGGTAGGGTCGTGGCGGGCACGTAATCACCTACGTAACTCCTCATAAAATAAAGATCAAACTTCAAACTTAGGTAAGTTCTCGTTTAATCTTACTATTTTACTTCGGAGTCACGTGAGTGACTACGTGAAGATTTTAAAGCTTTGTGATTTCATGCCGTAGATCAATCCCGGCTTCTCACTGCATTGATTGACTCGGAACGAGAAATAATCAATCATGCATTCATAATAACATTTGTACCACAAATGCAGTAATTCATTTCAATAATGAAATTAATCAGATCCCCTTTAAACCAGAGGAATTTACACAGAACTTAAAATAGTTTCTGCAAACAATCCCGCATTAACAATAGGCCGATGGTAAAAATGTTGAAACATCAACTCATTGGACCACCCGGCAGCTGCGAGGATATGGTCGACGGGGACGTCTGTTGCCCTGGCCGCCGACGTTTCTGCTGCCCTAGTCGAGTGAGACGTAAAAACATAAGTGTTAATACCAGCAGCTGTTAAGACTTCTTTTATCCATCTGGAAATAGTCTGTATTGAAACTGTATTGTGGTTTCTTGTGTGTGATCAACAACCCAGTTTCCGTATTTCTCAAATTCTTTGTGACCTCAATGTATTGTAACAAATATGTCTTAACACAGAGACAAGGATCATTTGGATATGCTGCTAGCATAATTTTAAATCCTGTCACACCTGGCCTAATTTGCTTTAGTAGGTCATAGATATAGAATGTAACCTTGTCTTCAGTTACTTCCATACTGTCTATTTGTAATTTTCCAAGTGTTC
The DNA here is from genome assembly GCA_038087875.1 of Malacoraja senta. Lineage (NCBI taxonomy): Eukaryota > Metazoa > Chordata > Chondrichthyes > Rajiformes > Rajidae > Malacoraja > Malacoraja senta. The sequence goes on along the minus strand of CM075984.1, from coordinate 18,853,354 downwards.
GCACTCGTTGTGCTGTCACTCATGCCATAAGCATGAATACTTTCATACTGAGTTTGGCCAAAGGTAAAGACACACTTGGTGACCATTCACAAAGTAGTTTCAGTACCACACTTACATCCCAGATTGTCATGTACCTAGGTTTTGGTGGTTTGGAATTAAAGATTACTTTCATTAGTCTGGAAACAATTGGGTGTGACCCAATTGGGTTTCTTTCTGAATCCAGAACCAAATATGAGGACAATGCACTTCTGGCTGAATTAATTGCACTACAACTCAGACCTTCATCATAATAAAGTTTTGACAGAAATTCTAAACATTTGAAATATCTGCAGTACTATATCGCACATTCTTTTGTACACAGAACTCTTCCCATTTCTTAATATAAGAAAGGTACTGTTTTTGAGTGCTCTTCCTCCAGGCTGCCGTAAGCATGTCCACAGTACGCTCAGACAGTCCTCGCCCCAGAAAAGGCCTTCTTAAAACCTGCAAATCAACAAATCCAAACGATCATATAATGGATGTTGTTCCCCTGTTACAGGGTGCAGCAATAAATTACCCCTTTTTGGGACTTTCATCAACATTTGTGTTGTTAATTCTAATATCAACAGATACCATGGCTGTGTAGGCCAATCTGGTACTACCAATACCCCTGAAGCAGCATCTTGCCTGATATTAAGCAAACATTGGCTTATGAGGCAGAAAAGTGGAAATATATATGAAAACATACCACCCCAATGTAGCGAGAAAGCATCAATCGCCACTGCTCCTGGATCTGATTCCCATGAGACATATCTCAATAGCTGATGATTCAGTCTAGATGCAAACAAGTCGATGTCGGGCATTCCAAATCAGATTACTATATCATTGAATACCTCTCGATTCAACATCCATTCTTATTATCATGGAACTTTCGTGACCTGATGTCTGCTATCGTGTTCATTCTACCTGGTAGATAGATAGGTGAAATCCAAATGTTCTTTTCAATACACCCAGACCAAAGTTGATTAGCCATTTTGTCACATGACCCCGACTTGATTCCACCCATATCATTAATATAGGCAACTGCTGTTGTTTATCAATTTGAACTTGAACATGCCTTTTAGTTGTGTTAGAACAATAAGCTTGGAGTCCATAGAAACATCCTAAAACTCCAAATAGTTAACTCCCCATGTCTGCAGTAACAATGACTCTTCCTGATTCCATCTGCCTCCGCAGCTAGATGCTAAGTCAGTTGCACCCCATCCTAGTGCACTGGCATCAGTTTGTAATATCATGGAAGGTTGTTCAATCAGCACTTTGCTGGAACTGCTTGAGAAATATAGAATCCACCACTGCAGATCAGAAACAGCATTTGTTGTTAGTTGCATGGTTCTATCAAAATGACCAGCATGCATTCTCAGTGCCTGTACTTTAAATCTCTCCAGCTGTTGATAATGTAATGGTCCGTATTGGACTGCTGGGAATGCTGCTACTAATTTTCCCCAGTACTCGAGCCACCTGTCTGATTGAGGGTTTTTGCTCGTTTCACAGATTACTGCAATCTTTAATCAACTCCACCCTTTTTTCACTGGGCAAAGTAATTTTCATTTGGACTGAATCAATTGTGAACCCCAAATAATCAATTGAGGTACATGGTGTTAACCTTGATTTCTTTGGATGAATTAGAAACCCCAAACTTTCAAAAGTTGATTTCACAACTGCAACAGATGCTTCTGTTGACTGTTTTGTCCTTCCTATAATCAGGACATCATCCAAGTATGCCATTAGTACATGCCCCGGCTTCTCAGCAACCCCAGAATTGGTTTTAACAATTTTGTGAATATTCTGGGAGCGGACGTTAACCCATTAATTAGGCAAAGCTTTGAACTGCCATAACTAGTTCATCCATGTAAATCTATAGTTGCCATATGACATGCTTCTGAAATAAGTTGTTTGGCAGTCACAAATGTCTCCCTTTTAAAATGTTTAAATTAAACAAAAGGATTCAGACTTGTCAAGTCTAGAATAATCCTACATCCTCCATCCTTTTTTGATCGAGGGAATATATTTGACCAAAATTGGTGAATTTGGTAGACTGATTCTTCAATAACACCTTTTATATATAGGGTTTTGAAGCGCAGCTTGAACCTCCTTTACTTCGCAAAGTGGAGAGTTCTGCTGGGAACATGCTGGACAGGCAAATCATAATTTGGATTGAATTCAATTCGAAATCCTTGTATATTATTCAGAATTACCACATCTGAAGTAATCTTCTTCCAATGTTTATAGAAGAGACGTAATCTGCCTCCAACATTTGGACAATCCAGTTAGTATGTTCCCATGAGAACCAGGTCCACCTACCTCTTGAGTCATTTGAGTATTCTGAGATCCCTGGATTCTCCCGGAAGCACCACCACTGGTTCTTACTCCCGCTGCAGGCCGCCAGCTACGTCCCTGCGTTGATGAGCGACTTGGTCCTGGTCTAGGATCCGTATGACATCTGAAAGGATACTTCCTCTTTACAGACTTTGCAACCATTGATGTTTTTATCAATCCTGTTTTCGCTTCATCTTCCAACTCTTTAATATCTCCCGAGATCCTCTCCAAAGAATAAGTTGGGTAAATGTATATTACTTGGTTTGCAGAGTGCTGCGAATTTCGGATTCATAGTAGGCCGTAAAGCACCTTCCTCAGATAATTGATCTCAAAGTGGGTGCTGCATAGCAACCCCAGTGCTTCCTGATGCAACTTCGTCATCTCTTGGCTGTTATCTGCTATTCTGGTAAAAGCAGTTATTCCAGAACCCAGCAGCTTTAATATTCTCTGCAACTGATTCCAGATAATTTGGTTCACTGCTGCTGCTTTCAGCAACCCACAGTTACTTGGGGTCTCCTGCTTTCTTGCAGTCTCATCCATCTCCTGCAGTTCCAGCTGATGGTAAACCAAGCAATTTATTAAGGAGGCCAGTTCTTCTCCTAATGGCTCTCCTGACCCTGACGGGGCAGCGAATCCTACTGCCAGGGGTGGAACATCTGGCAGCTGCCGTTCATCGCCTTGTACAGCCTCACCGTCAGAGTCGGGGTCTGAAATCTCATGACCCGTAGCACGCTCCTCATCCCTGAGGGTGCATTCCATCAGCCCTGTGCCAGGTGCTGTTGAGCTGCTTCCAGCAGCTTGGATTTCAGTACACTCATCCCTGAGTGAACTTTGCTCCAACAGCCTATGTAAAAGGCTTTCTATTTGGGCAATACGCTTGAAAGCAGTATCTAGCCCTGGAGCTACTTCCATTGCCTGGGACTCCCTCCGTGGGCCGTTGGGATTTAAACTTCGTCTTTTGCCCGACAGGCGCTGACTGTGTTTTCACCAGCTCCAGGTCCACAGTCGCGATGCTCACCGCTGGCGACTGTACCGGGGTTTATTGGAGGTTGGTCGCTAACCGCAGACTCCCGACTTTCCCGAATTTCTGTCGGCTGTGTCGCTCGCCTCTTCCCCCTGTCCGTTTTTTCCCATGGCGTCTGTGGAAAAAATCCCCATAGACCCACAGTAAACGGACCTGGAAAACATGAAAAAAGTTTCTACTTACCTTGTAGTTGAAAAACTACAAACCACTGGAGGAGCTCTGCTCCTCACGTCCATTTGCGTCAATGCGTCTGACGTAATGACGCGCAGGCGCACTGGCGGGGTTCTTCACGTAGTCACTCACGTGACTCCGAAGTAAAATCATAGTTAGCTTCTCCTTCTGCTCTACTTGCTCCGACTTCTTCTCTGTAATCTTCTGTTCAGTGTGAAGTAATTCAGGATGATCTTGTTTGCACACATTACAAGTTATACGACTCTTGCCGTCTTAAACCATGTGTCCTTTCTTCAAGCATCCAAAACAGATTCCCTCCTCCTTTAAGATATCCATCTTTTCTTTATAATCCTTCTTCTTGAATTTTCAACACCATCTTATGGTGTGACCAACTTTATCACACGACAAACAAAAGCCTTGTGGCTTAATAGCAGATGTATCTCCTTTCATTCCACCTGTCGTTTCTACAAGTATGACAGCGGTAGCAAAACTGCATTACTTAGGTCCTGATCTTCCTTTTGCTTTAGTAAAAGTAGAACCTTTGATAGTTGCAATTGGTTTAGGATCTTGGATACTGGCGTGGATCTGGCATTAACCGTACTTCCTTCTCCATGAAATTCACCAGGTCAGGAAACATGGCTCCTTGATTCTGGTCTTCCTGTATCTGACCTGCTCTATCTCTCCACCTTTCTCTAAGCCTATAGGGCAGTTTTAGAATTATAGTCTTCATATTACTAACAGCATTCATTTCTTCCATGAGGTTCAGATTTTTCATCGAGTTACAACAACATCTAAGAAATATCGCAAACTCATGCAATGTCTTCACATCTTCTGCCTTGATAACTGACCAAGCAAAGGCCTTCTTCATGTATGCATTAGCAATCTTTAGCAATGTTACAAAATTTTGAGATTTAAAAAATAAAGTCTGCAATTTATCCCATCAGATAAAGCATAAAAAGAAGTTTAATTTGACACTTAATTCACTTTCATATCTTCAGTATTAAAAAAGTTATGGCCATTATCATACTCAGAAATTAGCACCTTGTTCCCTATTGCTTTTCCATTGACTTAACACAAAAGCTGTGATCGAGGACAGTTAAAAGCCCATAACTTTCTTAAAAATTATGGTAACTGAAAGAAATTTTCAGGTATTATAGATTGAAGCATTCTGAAACAAATATGAAACAATCTTACTTCGAAGACATGAAAGTAAAGCATATAATTAGTTAGTTACCTAATTGTAGCTAATTACAAAATTCAATTACTAGATCTAAACATCTATCATTTTCTTAAGAATAGATTAACATTTTTAAATAGCCTAAGTGTCCAAATAACATTCACACAATAATTCACAATATAACATAATTTTTAAATCTAATTTTCATGAATTTACAGGCCAAATGGAAGGAATTGAATGTTTAATACCTGTAAATTAATGGGGATTTAATTCATTTTGCGAGTGAGAATTTCTGGAACGCGATCATTTGGAACGTTAATTTGCGGTGAATTTAACCCCGTATTGGCATGAAAAATACTGCCGTTAATTCGGGGAATAAAATCACCGTGTCGCATGACAAAATGTGAATTAAAGGCTTCTTAAGAAGCACTTTTATACATTTAAAGAAAGCACTTTTGTTTACCTATCCATTGTGTGAAATCCGTCCCCGTTATTGGCGTTGACGCTTCAGGAGCTGCTTTTAAAACTACTGTAGCGCTGACATTGACGATTTAATTTAAAAAAAAAATTCACAAATCGCCGGTAGGAACGATTTTGTCAGCGAAGTTTTGTACTCCAACAAAATATTTCCAGGACAAGGAAGGAGAAACCGCGTTTTAACCCCGCCCCCCCCTTAAAGGCGCCAAAATCGCGCACACGGCCAGTGGCAGAATTACAGCGCGACTGAAGGTAAGTTTTGTAACATACCTACAATCTTCTGTTCATTACCAAAATGTTCTTTAAGTAATTCTCTTGCCATTTGACAGCCCTCATCTGCAGGCAAATGTCGGCAACTTTCAGCAAGCTGCTTTGATTAACCGCTTGTGTATTGCTCCAGAAAATTTAAGCAATCTCTTTCATTAGTAGTTTTCATTTCCACTCTTTCTACAAATGCTATTATGAAAGTTTCATACTGCAAAGGATCACCATTATATTTAGGGATTTCTCTTGGAGGTAAGGTAAAAGAGAGATTTTGTTGAGCCAGAAGCTCAGTAATTTTATTTTGATTCCTCACCAAGTTACAGATTTCACGTTGAAATCCCTCATTGGGTACAAATGATGGTATGCAGGCCTCTGCCAATCTTGGCTCATTCAAGCCTGTCCATTAGGCTTCTGAGAAGAGTACCGAGTTGCATAGGTCTTATCACGAGCCTCAACAGATGGCCCATAAGTTATTTGCTTCGGTCTAGCACCCTGTTGCTGAGATGAAGTTTTGTCGACCATCCACTTACTCAGTGCTAGTTTTGAATGGCGAGACCAGTCTTCCTCTGGCTGTGGATTTGATTTAGCTGCTGTTTCCAGCTTAGCCACTCATTTTTGTATGAAGGAACTCTTCTTCTGAGATACTCTCGAACTACATCTTGAACCTTGACTTTCAGCATCTCATTTGTCTTGGCAACTGTCAACATTGTGCCTAGTTCCAGCTGTTCCTTCTCTACTTAACTGCGTTCTTCGTTCCTCAGCCACTCTCTTCAACTGTTCTTCTTGCCTATTCAGCTGTTCTTTTTGTTCCTCAGCTTCTCTCTTCAACTGCCTTCTTCGTTCCTCAGCCTCTCTTTTCAGCTGTTCTTCTTGCCTATTCAACTGTTCTTCTTGTTCCTCAATCTCATATATTTTCTCCAAGGCGTCCACTTGTTGAGATAGAGCAGCCACTTCTGCTTCAGCTTCCATTCGAGCAGAGACCCTTGAAGAGGCACTGGCTACTGAACCAGATTTATGTCTTGATCTTTGTGATGAGACGTTTGAGATACTATCTCCGGGTGTAACTTCTTCCTCAATTTCAACACTTTATTGAATAACTCTTCCCACTGTAGAGCGTGTTCTTTGTGGTACAGTTTCAGATACCCACATCACTTGATCTATGAAATCGTTGACAATTTTCATTTACTCTTGAAACCACTGATTTTGCCTTTCACGTTCCTCCCTAGACAGTGGTAAACCCTGTATTAAGCCATGGTTTTGTCCAACCTCGATGCGGAGGTTGGTTAATTGAACCAGATTAGATTCTACTTCCTCCGCATTCTCATCAAATTACGTGAGTTCCTTCTGGTCTTTGATCAAGTTGTTAACCCGCGTCCATAACTTTTTTCTTTCCGTCTGGCACTTTTCCAGGAACGCAGCTTGGGCCTGTTCACTGAGTTTGACAGTTCTTTTACTACATCTTCTCGATTCTGGCTCCACTTCACCCTCCTGTGGCGGTTCTACATACTCACCTGCTGGAAGATCCATGATGAATGTATCCTTATTGCAGTGTTCTTTAAGCACTCACAGGAATTCAAAACAGAACTGGTCTTTCTTCAAAACACATAATTATTTTCAAGGTTATGAAGGTCTTCTTTGCCAGTATCTATGGTAAACAATCGCTGGCTGAGCACACCATATATTGTAGAAGTTCATAACAAAATTATTTTCAAGGTCGTATACTCAGCTCCAGTAGCTATCTTCAAGTTACCATAAACAAGCTTCCTGGCTGTTTTCAATACTGAATTCAGTACTATATCTGCAGGCTTTTAACTTCAAACTTCTCATGGCTTTAAAATCGACAAAAGCACCCGATCTACTCACGGTGCCCGGTCAATGAAGTCTTCAATCTTCTTTTCTTCTAATGACTCATTTGGTAGATTAGCCTGCGACTGGCGGATTCTTTGTTCCAGGATTCACACTCTAATCTCACTCGCAGAGATTCAGCTTTCTTCTTCAATTCCACTGTTGAACCAGTTTTTTACTTAATATAATGGCAGTTTCTATACCTTCTCAAAGTCGAACTTCGATAGCCATTACTTCTCGGGGATGTGGTGGAGACATAGCTTACGCACTCGCCGCACTCACAGATAGCAGATAGTAAAAAACAAATCTGCCAGTCATTGTCTCTTGATTAACTAGTCTTTAATTGAAGTAGTACAAAACAAAGAAGTATTTCATAACTTTTCCCTCTTATTAACTGTTTCTTCTTCAGACAGTACGGTCGTGACTGCATGGTCGTTACCGTGGTGCGGTTGTTACCGGGTTCGATCATTACCGTTAACATGAACGTGTTCGTGGTAAAAACTGTTTTCCTCACCATTCCTCGAGGCAAACTAAACTCTAAATCTCTGAGTCTGCGCTAGCCTCTCCAGATGTAGACACACCCCTCTACGTATCAAATCCCACCTACCAGCGTACATACAGATAAGAACTAGAAATATTAGACATGGCTATAATACTACTGACTTCAGATTCAATGGCTCCAACAGAGTTATTTAAAAAATGTTGTGTTTTTTTAACTTCAAGAAGGCGTTTGATGAATCCCCACATTGGAGATGAGTAAAAGGCTAGGCCCTTTGGGATCCAGGGCAAGTATGAAAATTGGATCCAAAATTGATTTGGCAATCGGGAACAGAGGGAGAAAATAGAGATGGGTTGGATTTGAAATTGGATGCGAGTAAGTGGTGGGGATCCACAGGAATTGGTGCTGGGACCCTTGCTGTTTACAATTTACACAAATGATTTGGATGTATATCTAGAAGGTTTGATCAGTAAGTTTGGTGGAGTTGTTGAAAATGTGAAGGATAATCTTTGCTTCGGTTATATTGAAGCTGAGAAATAGCAGGTGGAGTTTAATTCAGATATATGTGAGGTGATGATTTTGGAGGTACTAATGAGGCTAGAATATAACCATGAATGTCAAAGTCCTAAAAAGCATTGAGGCACATTGGTGTACAGGTCCAAATCTCCTTGAAGATGGTAGCACAGGTAGATTATGGTAGATGGCTGATTCTTAGTCACGTGTGTGACCAAAAAAGATGAATTTTTTGGAATACATATCTTCTAATTCTGAAAGCATTACAGGTATATTGTTTGGTGCTGTATATATGATTCACACTTTTTTCAGTTAATCAAGTGAAATTTTTATATGTTACTAGACCCGTTGGGCCCCGTCCCCCAAAGCAATAATCCACCACTCACCCATTCCGCCAACACAACCCGTTTCCACCACTCACCCATTCCCCCAACATAACCCGTTCCCCCAACGCAATAATTCACCATTCACCCATAGCCCCCATGAGAGGCCTGGTTCCCCAACGCAACCCGTTCCCCAACGTAATATTTCACCACTCACCCATTGGGTCCCTGTCACACGGGAGGCCTGGTCCCCAACGCAACCCGTTCCCCAACGTAAGATTCCACTACTCACCCGTTCCTCCAATGCAACATGTCCCCCCAATGCAATATTCCACCACTCACCCATAGCCCCCAACAGTGCAGGTCATTTTAAACCAAAAAATATATACAATTGCACTAAGATTTAATGTGATGTAGGTGCCATAGACAAGACCATCTTTTGTTATCCAAATCTAATCGTTAAACTTTGCTGTGCTGGGTAATGCTGGCAGATTCTTCACTTTGTAATCCAAATCTAATCATTAAACTTTGCTGTGCTGGGTTAGGCTGGCAGATTCTTTCCCTGAAGGACATTTGCTGTGAAGGACAGTGCTCTGGGATAGAAATATTGTAGACAGTAGGGCACTGTAACATCATAACTGCCAGTGCAGATTTGAAGAAATACAACTTTAAATGTCACTTTAAAACTTTTAAATCTCCCCCATTATGGCCCTCTCCTTACAACAATGTAAAAACACTCTCATAGCATGTGTATTGGCAGCACAGATCCCATTGTGATGTCATTTTCATTTTTTGGAATATTCACGGCAGCTTGTGTAAATGAGATCCCATTGTGATTGGAGGACTGTGGGATGCACGCACGTGCCGTCAGAGTAAGCGAGGTAGGCAGTGCCTACCCTGAATAAAATTATAAAATGGTAACTATTAAATATAAATAATAAAGGCACGGGAGAATTATGCTTACCTAAGAGATCGATTTCTTAGGTAGGCACAATTCTCCCGTGCCTTTCATCCACAGTACATTTAACAGTATCTGCTGCTCACATGCCATCGACGCTGCTTCAAGCCATCAGTGGGAATGGTCTATTAAGGCAGCTGAAATTCCGCCTTTACACCGTGGACTGCGTGCATTATCTGTGCAGTGCATTGCGCATGCGCAGCAGCTTACGGCGCAGCGCAAGTTACTTTTCAAAGCCGACTGACAGCTCACCAGGGAGAACAATCTGTGCATGCGCGGTTTTCAAGATGTTTTAAAAGGCGCCCTGGCACCTTTTGCTCACGGCACGCGCCTGATGGGATGGCATTGTGACATCATCACTGGAAGCTGCTGGAAGAGTCTCCCTCTCAAAGGCAGTTA
>CM075984.1:18820355-18843149 GCA_038087875.1 Malacoraja senta | reverse complement strand
CGAGAGAAGACTTTTATAAGTATACTAGACCAAGTGGGACCCGTTGGGCCCCATCCCCCAAAGCGGGGGGGGGGGGGGTCGTGCGATGTCACACGGGAGGGCTGGTCCCCGAATGTGGCGTCGGCATTCACCCCGGATACAGGCACCCCCCCCGGAGCCAATCACCCCCCATCAGCCGTTCTCCCAACTTAACCCGTTCGGCCAATGCAATATTCCACAACTCACCCATAGCCCCTAACTGCGCAGGCGCGGCTCATTTCCCCTCATCCTCAACACTCCCTCCTCGTCTTCACCCTCTCCCCTCAATTCCTCCCCTCCTCCACTCCCTCCTTCACCTCTCCCTCCCTCTCCTTTCCCATACACTCAGTCACTCCCTACACTCAGTCACTCCCTCCCATAAACCCTCTCCCCTCCCTACCCCCCTGACCCGTTGGGCTCCGTTTCCCCAACACAATATTCCACCCACTCACCTATTCCCCCAATGCAATCCGTTCCCCCAACGTAATCAATCATTCCCACATGGGGGGTGGGGGCAGTCGGCGCTTCCCGGAGCCAATGAATGGACTCGACTATTGGGTCGGCATCGTCGCTCCCTTGAGCCAGTCAATCCTTTCCACATGAGGGGGTGGGGGGGGGGCAAAGGTCTCACTCTCTCCTTACTCCCCTTGTAGCTGTGGATTCGATTGTCTCTCTGTCACCTCTCGCTCCCTCTCCTTTTCCCTACCCTCAGATACTCCCTCCCTCACCTCTCCCCTTTCGCATTCCCCCATTAAAGACAATGTTTAAATAACATTTCTTCTCCTCCCATCCCCCACTCCGTTAACTCTCATAGCTTCTGTATTGGCAGAAGAGACCACATTGTGATGTCATTTTTGGTTTTCGGAATCTTCACGGATGCTTGTGCAAATGAGATCCCATTGTGATTGGACGACAGTGAGATGCCATTGTGGCATCATCACTGGAAGCTGCTGGAAAAGTCTCCCACTCACAGGCAGTTATTATTTTCAACGTTGGCTTTTTTTAAACTTTAAATATCAATAACGTGAAATAGTAAGATTAAACGAGAACTTACCAGTTTGAAGTTTGATCTTAATTTTATGAGGAGTTATGATGAACGATTACGTGAAGAAGGGCCATCAGTCCACATGCGCGTCAATCTTCAAAGCAGCGGTGTGAAATCACAGATAAGAGAAGTTGACCTGAGGATAGTAAGATTTTGAAGAACTGGAACTACCAGATGACCTTGATAATATGAGGGAGGGAGCGGTGGGCACGTAATCACTTATCGTAACTCCTCATAAAATCAAGATCAAACTTCAAACTGGTAAGTTCATGTTTAATCTTACTATTTTACTTCGGAGTCACGAGAGTGTCTACGTGAAGATTCTAAAGCTCTGTGATTTCACGCCGGATACGAGTCCAGGCGCTACACACTGAATGGATTGACCATGGATGAATTAAAAAAGTAAAGCATTCAGACATAACATAGTTAGTTAATAATACTGATGCTTTAATATGAAAAGAAAAATAATAGTAACCCCTCCCATCCTGGGGGAAACGACAAAACAGAATCTAAAATGGTACGTGCAAACACCCCCGGTCCGGCAATAGGTTTGTTGTAAAACCGGTAGAACATCCGTTCATTGTCCAATCCTGCAGCCGCTAGGATGTTATCGAAGGGAACATCCATTGCTCTCTCTGCCGACGTAGATGCAGCCCTGGTGGAGTGAGATTTTAAAGTGTCAATGTTCACTCCTGCACTCGCCAGTACCTCCGTTAACCATCTGGAAATGGTTTGTGCTGATACCTTGTGGTAAGGCTTTTTATAACTGATTAGGACCGATAGCTCAGAGCCTCTGAGGCCCTTGGTGACTCTTATGTAATGGTGTATATGTGATACGACACACAACCGTGGATCCTCGGGGTATGCCAGGAACTCTAGCTTGAGCCCTGGCACCCCTGGCCTGCTCTGTTTGATCAAATCATCTATGAAAAAGGTTATTACATTTACATTGGTGGTCATGTTGTCGAGGCGCAGCTTGTGCAACGTCTGGACTCGTTGCGCAGTTACCAGCGCCATCAGCATGACCACCTTAAGGGTGAGCTTAGATAAGGGTAGGGAGGGAGCTGGCGCCCACTGGCGAAGCAGAGTAAGCACCACGCTCACGTCCCAAATGTCCGTGTACCGGGGCCTGGATGGTATGGAATTAAAAATGCCCTTCATGAACCTAGTTATTAAAGGGTGCGTCCCTACTGACTTGTGCCCTGACCCGAGCATTAAATAGGAAGATAGTGCGCTTCTGGCACTATTGATGGCACTGTAGCTTAATTTTTTATCATAGAACAGGGCAGATAGGAACTCCAGGACATCCGTGATGCGTGCTGTATCATACGAGATGTTTGAGACAGAACAGAACATCTCCCACTTCTTGATGTGAGAGACATACTGTTTTTGTGTACTGTCCCTCCAGGCCGCTGTTATCACATCCACGGTTCGTTTAGACAGTCCGAGCCCCAGGTATGGTCTCCTCAGAATCTGCAAACCAATAAATTGATTCGGTCATGAAGTGGATGGTTGCTCCCTGTTACTGGGTGAACGAGTAGTTCCCTGCTCTTGGGGACAGCCATGAAAGGCTGTGTAATCATTCCCAGGAATTGTGGAAACCAAGACTGTGTAGCCCAGTCAGGCACTACCAAAATGCCTGAGGCATTGTCTTGCTTGATTTTTGCCAAGCATCGGCCGATGAGGCAAAATGGGGGAAATGCATACAGATAAATTCCTCCCCAATGTAGAGAAAATGCATCTACTGCCACTGCCCATGGGTCTGGCTCCCAGGACACATATTGGGTGACTGGTGATTTAATCTGGATGCAAACAAATCAATATCCGGATGCCATACCAGGTGATTATGTCATTAAATACTGCACAATTCAACATCAATTCTGTGTTGTCCTTGAATATCCGCGATCTGGTGTCCGCCACCGTGTTGTATCTACCTGGTAGGTAGATAGCTGAGACTCAAATGTCCCTCGCAATACACCAATGCCAAATAAGATTTGCCAATCTATCACAAGATACAGACTTAACACCACCCATGTGATTTACATACGCCACCGCAGTTGTGTTGTCAATCTGAAGTTGAACATGCACATGTTGCATTGTGCTGCAATAGGCCTTAAGCCCATAGAGTGCCCCCAACTCTAAGTAGTTAATACCATGTTCCTGAAGAATTAAGGACTCCTGCTCATTCCACCTACCACCACAGCTGGAGATGGTATCAGTTGCTCCCCATCCTAGGCCGCTTGCATCGGTTTGTAAGACGACCGATGGGGTATCCAGCAAAATTTTCCTGGAGCTATGACGTATATTCGTCATCCACCATTGTAATTCAGCAATGGCCTCGGCTGGCAATCGCATTGGTCTACCGAATTGGCCAGCGTGGGATCTGAGTGCCTGTTCCTTTGCACGTTGTAAATTTTGATAGTGCAAAGGCCCGTAATGCACAGCTGGAAATGCAGCCACTAGTTTGCCAATTACACTCGCTGTTTGTCTAATTGATGGCTTTTATTTAACAATAAGGTAGTTGCAGGCTTTATTTGACTCTAATTGTTTGCCCCTAGGCAGAGTCACTGACATGTGAATTGAGTTAATTGTAAACCCCAGGTAATCAATAACCCTGGTAGGTGTCAATTTGGACTTAACTGGATGGATGAGAAATCCCAATCTTTCAAACATGAGTTTGGTGGCTGAGACGGATGATTCTGCCGATTCCTTAGTGACCCCGAAGATTAGAATGTCATCCAAATATGCCATGACTATGTGATTCTGAGCTCGTAGTAGCCCCAGAATAGGTTTCAGTAGTTTGGTAAATAGTCTGGGAGCTGAAGTCAGCCCATTAGGAAATGCTTTGAACTGCCATAATTGACCCATCCAGTTAAATTTCAAATATCTCCTGTGCTCCCTGTGAATAGGTACTGAGTAGTATGCATCTTTAAGGTCGATGCATGCCATATAACCACCTTTAGAAACCAGTTGAATGGCAGTGCCAAAGTTATCCATTTTGAAATGTTTATACTGCACAGAAGCGTTGAGTTCAGTTAAGTCTAGGATGATACGACATCCTCCATCCTTTTTCCGCTTGGTGAATATATTGGATACAAATTGGTGAGGTTCCGGATGCGACCTCTCAATGACCTCTTTATTGGATAGAGTTTGGATTTCAGCTTGTATATCCAAACTTTCCTGGTGTGAGAAAACATATGTGCGGTTTGGTGAATGTTGTGTGGATAGTAATGAGTCAATAATTAACTCAATTTTGAACCCTCGTATACTGTGCAGTATAAACGGATCCGCTGTGACCCAACACCATTCATTCAAGAAATGTTGCAATCTCCCCCAACCGGTGCGTGAGGCATGTGTAACGTGTTCCACAAGGAACTAGGTAGACCTACCTCAGTAGTTACTGGCGGTATGGTGCTGGTTTTCGTTCGCGAGGCTTGGGAAGTAGAGCTGGTGGCAGGTGCCCTCTGCGCATCCTTGCCATGGGCCGACTGGGGCCCACCCCTAAAAAAGACCTTGATGCCTCCAGTTCGGGTCTTCCACCGGTTCCGGGGCCCCTAGGCAGGTATTGCTTGGTGCTGTATGCTGCGTAGGGGTGAGCCCGGTATGATGAGCCCCTGGGTGTGGTTTGGGCTCTACTCATGAGGCGGATGGTCTTCGCCTCATCGTCCAGCTCCCGGACCTGCCTTGGCAGATCTTCCCCAAATAGATAATTGGCCGGCTGTACATTGCTGGTCTTGATACCAGAGGCCTGTAATTTCAGGACTTTCTGGAGCTTTACTTCCTGGGCTCTGACACCCGCTCCAATGTGACCCCAGATGGAGTGGTTCACGGCCGGCACATTGAGGGAGGCACAGTTTGCAGGAGAGGGGTACCTGTTGGTGGTCTCCTCCATAGTCAGGTCTTTGAGCTGGTGAGATACCAAATAATTAATATTGTTGGCCAGGTCTTCATCCAGGGGTGCTCCTAATGGCTCTGTCTCACGGTGTTGCGGTCATCGGCGGTAAAGCGCAGCGTCGCCGGTAGAGGGGACCGCACGGCAATGGCGAGAGCGCCGAGCCTATGCCGCGGGAGCGCAGCACGGATGCTGCGTGGGGGCCGAGTGATTTAAGTACGGCTGGTCCCACGAGCTTGCGATAAGTTAAAAAAAAGGGCGGGCCGACTGCGATGACGTCATTTCGGATCTGCGGGGCTGTGGCGGCGGCAGTGCTGATCGCGGCGCTGTGGCGGCGGCTGTGGCGGCACACGTGCCTCACTGGCGGAGGCTGTGGCGGTGCAAGTTTGATGCACGGCGCTCGTGCCGCTCTGGCGGCGGCTGTGGCGGTGACCGTGCCGCACTCGTGCCTCACTGGCGGCGGCTGTGCGGTAGGAACATATTTTTGAACAGTGTTGGTTTTATTTTAGCACCGTGCGGTGTTGGGAACAATGGCGCACGGCCCCGGCGGTGGGCGTTTGACCGAGCCCGTGGTCTCTGGCGGCCCAGAAGCGGTAGATTGTTCCTGTTTTGCCGCCAATGACCGCAGACTCGTGAGACAGGCCTTTTATGGTGAGGATATGGCAAACCTGGATGCCAATAGTGGCACTTCAGACCCATGCCCCTGGGAATGCTCAACCACTGTGCCTCCAAACATGGGGTCAGGGAAAAAATGACCCGGTGTACTCCTCCCTCCAGCGAGGGAGACACTTTGCAGCTCCATGAATGAAGCCGCTGGCGCGGGCTGCTGCGGAGACCCGTGTTGATACTGCTCCCTCCTACGGAGCTGATCATTCTGGAGCCACCTCTCCATTAGGTGCTCCATATGGGTAAGTCGCCCGTGAACGCTTCCCAACGAAGGAGGGGATCCCTCCTGGCCCAACTCATCTGAGTCTACGGGCCTTTCAGATTTTTGTGTGGCCTTGCGCCCCTGCGGGACTGCCACGGTGCTTTCCTCGGGCACCAGGTCTGCGGCTGCTGGCTCCACCGCCAGCAACAAGGTCGGTGACACAGACAGTCGCCCGCATTACCGCGGTCTTCGGTAGCCGGCTTCCCCGCAGACCGTCTCTTCACCTTAGACATAGCTGGGTCCAACTTGCTGAAAAACAAGACTCACTGAACCCGCAAATACAACCGCAGAGTAGTTTTAGAAAACACTTACCTGCAGTTTTTAAAACTTACCGCTGGAAGGACGCAGCGCGCCTGCCAGTCAGTCTTTGGCGCATGCTTCAGACGTAATGACGCGCATGCGGACTGACGGCCCTTCTTCACGTAGTCACTCACGTGACTCCGAAGTAAAATATAACATCAAATGTGAAGAAACTTGATACTGACAACCATGGGGAAAAGCTGAGTAAGATTCTGGAAAAATGTTCGCGCTATTGTGTACCGTTTTGGCAAAGTTCCTTGATCTCACAGACAGACAGACAGACAGACAGACAGACAGACAGACAGACAGACATACAAGACAAGACTTTTGATAGTATATAGATAGATGCTGGCAATGTTTGTTTAGGATCAGAGACCAAATATGACTGGTCACGTGTGTGGCGTCACACGGAAGCATTTTACACACAGTGAATTTTTATAAGCTAGAATGTTCATATCTTAATATTATAGTTATGTAGGTAGGAACATAGCAATGAATAAGATTAATCTCTTACAATAATTTTTTAATGTATTACTTTGTGATGACATCTGGTCACATGTGTAACATTTTAGTTCACTTTCCAAAGAATGGGCCAGATAAGAAAACATATGGACATTGGCCTTCATCAGCCATAGAGTCATAAAGTCATAGAGTGATACAGAGTGGAAACAGGCCCTTTGGCCCAACTTGCCCACACCAGCCAACATGCCACAACTACACTAATCCCAACTGCCCACATTTAGTACATATCACTCCAATCCTGTCCTATCCATGTACCTGTCCAACTGTTTCTTAAATGTTGGTATAGTCCCTACCTCAACTACCTCCTCTGGTAGCTCGTTCCGAATTTTATAAAAGATTTCATGAGATAACGGCTCCACGTTTACTTAATTTATATACTCACGCCTTTAAAGAAAATAAACTACCAGAAACATTAGCTGAATCAACTATTACGCTTATACCAAAAAAAGATAAAGATTTAGAAGAACCGGGCTCATATAGAGCTATATCACTTTTAAATACAGTTCAAACATTTTTAGCAAAGACTTTAGCAAGAAGATTGAGTAAATACATTAGTAAATTGATAAATCCAGATCAAACGGGGTTTATACCCAAAAGACATTCATTTAATAATTTGAGACGCCTGTTTAATATAATGTACTCACATAAAACGGAGGAAGAAGATATATCAATTGTTTCTCTGGTCGCAGAGAAAGCATTTGATCAGGTAGAGTGGCAGTATTTATATAAAGTACTGCAAAATTTAATATAGGAGAGAATTTTATTGTATGGGTAAAATTATTATATGGTAAACCGACGGCAAGAATATTAACTAATAATATGTTATCTCCAAAATTTCAATTATCGAGGGGCAATAGGCAGGGATGTGCTTTATCACCCCTGCTATTTGCCCTTATGATAGAGCCCTTGGATGAAAGTATAAGAATTCATCCGAATATTCAGGGATATAATACTAAGGACTCAAATAATAAAATTTCATTATATGCAGATGATATACTTTTATACATTACAAATTCACAAACGAGCATACCAAACTTATTAAATTTAATAGAGGAAATTGGTTCTTTTTCTGGATATAGAATAAATTGGAATAAAAGTGAAATCATGACGTTAAAACCTCAAGAATCTACACACCTATTAAAATTCCCCTTTAAAATTGCAACAGAAAAATTTAAGTATTTGGGTATTCAAATTACTAGAAAATACAAAGCATTATTTAATGCTAATTTTATGCCTTTATTAAATAAACTCAATGCATTGATTAAATTCTGGAAAACACTTCCGTTGTCATTAATAGGCAGAATAAACGCTATAAAAATGATCTTTTTACCACAAATATTATACCTATTTCAATCTATACCATTATATATACCCCAAAACATTTTCAAAAAACTAGACTCTAATATTACCAATATTATTTGGGACTATAGATCACATAGAATTCAAAGAAAACACTTGTGCAAACCAAAAGACGTGGGGGGACTTTCACTTCCGAACTTTTTGTATTATTATTAGGCAGTGCATATTAAGAATATAATGTATTGGTTGGACTGTCCTACCCAACAGACAGAATGGATAAGAATGGAGAAAGAGGATTGTTCTCCTTGTAACATAGGAGCGATCCTCTTCTCCCTGATAAAACTGAACAACACAATATATAAGAATAACCCAATTATACATAATATAATAAGAATTTGGAAACAAATAAAATTATCTTTAAAATTAAGAAACCTATCATTGTTAATGCCAATAGTGAATAATCCTTCATTTAAACCATCTCTTATTGTTAAAACATATAATCAATGGGAAAGAATGGGAATTAAAAGGATCGGTGATATGTATGAAATGGGAAATCTGTTATCATTCCAACAATTACAATTAAAATTTAAACTGAAAAATAACCAATATTTTAAATATCTTCAGATCTGCGATTTCATGAAGAAATACATACAAAGATATCAAAATATAACTTTAGACCCACTGGAAGAAGCAATGAATATTAAGGCTGACACACAGAAATTAATATCATACTTATATAATAGTATTTTAAATATAGAACTACCATCGACAGAGGCACTTAGAGAAGATTGGGAACGAGAATTAATGATAAAAATTACGAAGGAAACATGGGAAAAGTATTTGATATATATACACAAATGTTCGATTAATGTAAGACATAATTTAATTCAATTAAAAATTTTACATAGATTATATTATTCTAAAACTAGACTGAATAAATTCTATCCAAATACTTCCCCCATTTGTGATAAATGTCCATCCCAAAATGCAACTATAACACACTCTTTTGTTTCCTGCATAAAACTTTATAAATTCTGGAGTGATATTTTTGAAATATTTACAAAATTATTCAAGATAAAATTGGAACCTAATACTGAAATTATTATATTTGGAGTAACGGAAGACGGGAACAAATTGAACACATTTCAAAATTTATTTTTAAATTATGGGTTAATAACGGCAAAAAAACGTATACTTAAATTTTGGAAAAATACACCCATACCAACGTTTAAAATGTGGATTTCAAACATGTTTGACACCGCACATCTTGAAGTAATGCGATTCCTCCTAATAGATAAATCAGACCAATTCTTAACGAGTTGGTATCCATTTATCGACTTTTTGGAAGCATATGGTGCAACAAAATCGTAGAAACTAACTGTTTCAGGACTGGGTGAAGGATGGTCAAGAATATAAATAACGATCTCCTTAATTTTTTTACTCTACTCTTTCTCTTTCTCTCTTCTTTTCTTTTCTTTACTTTTCCTCTTTCCCCCCTTTTTTCCTTTTCACACACCATATATCACACGTTTTTCTATCATTTATTATCTATTCTCTCTTTTTCTCTTTCAATATTATTTAAAAAATGAAAAAAAGAAGAAGCTGTACATAAAATGTAACATGTCAATATATATTAGGCACCTTGGTGCCATATTACTGTCTCACTTCTAATAAAATAAAATAATTAAAAAAAATAAAAAAATAAAAAAAGCGTTTAAAGCTAGAATGTTCATATCTTAATATTATAGTTATGTAGGTAGGAACATAGCAATGAATAAGATTAATCTCTTACAATCATTTTTTAATGTATTACTTTGTGATGACATCTGGTCACATGTGTAACATTTTAGTTCACTTTCCAAAGAATGGGCCAGATAAGAAAACATATGGACATTGGCCTTCATCAGCCATAGAGTCATAAAGTCATAGAGTGATACAGAGTGGAAACAGGCCCTTTGGCCCAACTTGCCAACATGCCACAACTACACTAATCCCAACTGCCCACATTTGGTACATATCACGCCAATCCTGTCCTATCCATGTACCTGTCCAGCTGTTTCTTAAATGTTGGTATAGTCCCTACCTCAACTACCTCCTCTGGTAGCTCGTTCCATACACCATTGGTGTTGGCAAAAATGTTGGAGGATTATGTGCTGTATGGGGTGAAAGGTGAGGACTAGGGAGGTTCTGTTGCGACTGGGGGGAGGGGGACAAAAGCAGAGCTGTGGGCAGTATACAACACAACGGTATGAATATTGATTTCTCTAACTTCAAGTAACCCTTGCTTTCCCTCTTTATCCATCCCTCCGCCACCATTAGTTCTCCAACTAGTTTCACTGTCCTCCTGACTCGTTTTACAGATATTGTTCTGATCGTATGCCTTGTTGTCACCTTCCCTCAACTAACAATGTACATTTCCTTGACCATCGTCTGCTTTGATCAGCCATTTTCACACCTTACCCTACTATATCTCTGGTATCCCCCTCCCCTAACTCTCAGTCCGAAGAAGGGTCTCAACCCGAAACATCAACTATTTCTTCGCTTCAGAGGTGCTGTCTGTCCCTCCAGCAGTTACTCCAACACTTTGTGTAAACCAGCATCTGCAGTTCCTTCCTATGCATTGATAGCTATTTGTAGAAGTTTGAGAGAATCTTCATGAACATGTCAAATCATTGATGCACTTCCTTAATCACCACATCAGTGATGCCAAGGAATTTGAAGTTGTTGAGTAGCTTGGAAACATAAAGTTACAGTAATTCTCTAGCATGGTGGAGAACATTCTTCATCGGGTTAGATGCAGTATAAAGAAAATATTGCCATTAATTTCAAAAGCAGATAAAAACTATAACATATCAAGGAAAGCGTGTCCATATATTTAGGAATGGTAAATGGTTTCCAGAATAAAATTACAAGATTTATGCCAGTAGCTTTACGTGCATGACACATTAACATGTATGTGCTGGGGTTTTAAACTGATCAAATGGCATAGAACACTTATTGAGGTAATTTGTACCATTCAAATGAGGCCCAAAGAACATTGATTCAGATCCGACTTGGAAATCTCCTTTGGTGTAAGATAAAGGGCTGAACCCTACTCCAAGATCCACTTTCTTGTATAACACGATATCATCCTTACCAAGCATTTCTCTGTCTTTGCATTATTGTGATCTATTCTCTGAGGCTCCACTGTCAGGCATCTCCCATCAGCAGCCCACCCTCTTGTAGTCCTCTCTCAAAACCACTTATTCAGGGATCTCCATTCTCAGGTGATTATGAAGGAAATATTAGTCACAGATCCTTGTGGGTTATGTTCAGTAGATCACCAGTCCCAGACTTAGGTTTGCACCCCTTTAAGTAGCCCAGGTTAGAGTACCTCAAGTTAAAGTTAGTCAGCAAATCATGGCTGAGATTTCTTGAGATTTCTCTGGACTAAAGTATTAGTTCACATAAAGCTTTTTTAATTGAGTGTTTTTAAAAAGCTTTATGAGTATTTTTATTGTTTTAGATGATTCTTTTACTTTTTTGAAATTGCGGACAGTTAAAAAAAATTCTATAGTTTATTAATAATCAGAGATTATCATAATAAGATACAGTTTTGGCAGTCAATTAAACTGGGGACATAGCTCAGTAGGAGTATAAAGGACTGTACAACTTTCTAACTATTCATTTAAATCTAGTTATTATTTTTCTTATCACAGGAAAATTACATCAATAATGTTCTTTTGGAACAACTGATCTTTATTTTTGGATTGAACAACAAATTCCCCTATACGATACCTAAACCACCACGGGTTCGATCCTTGTCTCTGCCTGGCCAAGCCCTTCAGCCTCGTGCAAGCAGAAACACTCCAAAAGGTCATGCACTCCCAAGAGCACTTCCAGAAGATCGACACCAATCTAAGATGGAGACACCTTTTATAGGTTCACGAACCTTGAGGGGCTGAACTACATAGCTATTTACAATCCAATCAAACATATTAATTACTGTAATACATTATTGACAGTTTCCCCAAACCAATAACAGAGTCTCCCATACATTGTTTCAGGAGAAGCTTCTGGAAGAAGCTAACTTAACTTGAATAATGCAACATTTACCCTGGAACTCAAACAATCCTGCCAGGGCTTAACACTTTGGCCAATCAACAAACAGCAGGGTAACTATCTAGCAACATTATTTACAATATTTACAATGCTGTTGCAGTAATCCAATCAACTTCATGCATTTTGCACTTCTTTGGAGGTCCTCTGCAGAAATTTCATTCATTCTGTCAATTGAAGAGATATTCATACATTTCTTATCTGCAACATTGATCTGCGACCTAGACATACTGGCACCTTTCAGCAGCTTGTCTTTTATCTGCAGAAACACAGACTTGACCAAAATGGCCTCGCAATGCAAGAATCCTTTACTAAGTTTTTGGTGCTACTCCTGCTCTGTTTTGGCCAGGATTTACACTTCTATTTGATGTGCTGAGAACATCCAATTCACCGACTCACGAAGAGAAAAATCTATTTACTAAATTCCTAATTCCAGTAAAGTGCATTTCAAACAGAAGAGTAAATTTGTCAACTTAAACACCAGCAAGAAACCCCAATTCTTGTGGCTCCCTTGTCAATAACATTATGTAACTCACTGGGTTAAAAATTGATTGTTTACTGTCTCAGTTATGGAAGGGAACAGGGAATGGAGGCTGGGGCATAATTCACAGATTGGGAAGACACTACAGAAAAGGAGATAACAATAAAAAGTATGGATATTTTATCAAGAACTGGTAGCAGCTGTTAAATAACTGAACAACACACTGATTTTTGCACTGTGTATTCTGCAATTTGATAAGATGCAATTAAACAAAACAGCTGTCTAAAACCTGCCACCGTCTTGTCATGTAAATAAACTCCTGTCGGAGTTAACAAGATAAATCGTGACAGGCTAATAATGGATGAATTCAGTATCATTATTGACATGTCCCAGTAGATACCAGGATTTAGCCATCAGACAATTAGGCAGTCTTGATAATTCTATAAGAAGACATATTGCTAACATAGTATTCTAGATGCCAGTTACACTATACAATACAATCTTCACAATGATGTTTGTGGTCTCAGTCCATTTGGGGCAAGTGGATTTCTTGCCATTTCAACGTTTACTTGTAGCAATGTGTCAAAATAACCATTTTTGGATGAAGTATTTTCCTTTCAACATGCTTCACTTAGTTTGTGACTATAATGATCATAAAACTAACAGCAATAATCAACATTAAATTGAGAAATTCTCTGCAATATTTTAATTTCCTAAAGATGCTGTCAGTGATTCTAGCATCCTCCATTGGTTCTGCTGTTAACCAGCCTTCCCAGTTGGAATCTAAGGAAATCACCTGAACTGGTAAGAACATCGAGTATTCTTGTTGCAAAATACATCAAATTCTTTGGCTTTGCTGCATTAAGGCTTAATGCCATACTGAAAATTAATTACAGCTCAGCAAATTCTCTGGTCCTAAACAATTATTTACAGACAATCTTCAAATTGCAAAATTGATGTAATTCTGGAAGCAAAATCTGTTAGGCAAATTTGTAAGCAAAACTTCATACATTAAAAGAAGCTAGATAAGATCCAAAATGGGCACAGAATGGCCTGTCATCCATTATAGTGAAAAATAGCTTGAGAAATCAAAGACACATATCCTCAAAGAATCAAATTGTGAAAATTCATAAATACAGTTATGAAATTGTAAATTCGCTTACAGCCCATTACTGATGCCAATGTCCCTCTTTATTGCATAGCCTCAGCTGTATGGCAAAAAAGACCAGTGTCATCTAGTCATGCAGCATCTCTGGAGATATGTGACATTTTGGGTCAGGACCCTTCTTTGGGATTGTGTGTGAGGGGGAGGGGGGAGAGAGGTGAGGCAGGACAAAGCCTGGCAGGTAATAGGTGGATACAGGTGAGAGGGATTTTTGATATGCAGACGGTTGGACAAAGGTCAGAGATAAAAAGACAGAAGGTGTGAGACAAAAGGATTGAATAATTGTGAATTATGAAGTGAGAGGAAGGTATGTATGTATGTAGAGGAAGAGGAGAAATATGTGCAAGCCAAGGTGGGACACAGTGGAGAGAGTGGGGGTGGTGTGGGGAGAGAAGTGAGAGAGAGGTGTTTGTAGTTACCTAAAAGTTTAGAATTTGATGCTCATATCATTGGGTTGTAAGCTACCCATGGAATTTGAAGTACTGCTCCTTCAGTTTGCTTGTGGCCTCACTCTGGCAATGGAGTAGGCCCAGGATAGAAAAGTCAGTTTGGGAATGTTAAAATAGTTAGCAAATGTGAGATTGATTAGACCTTGGCAGAGCGCGTGTTTGGCGAAACAGTGAGAAGGTATCTGATGGGGTAGGCTAGGACGATGATTTACAACTTCTGCCATTCACACTGAACTTCTGTGTGCCACCAATGCATGCACTAAAGGTTCTCAACACCTTCCCATGTACTCCTTTCAAACTTTGGGTAGTCATGGGCCAAAGATTTCCAGGGGCAATGAGCATTCCTTCAAAAAGGCTTTGAGCATGTTTAGTTTAGTTTAGTTTAGTTTAGAGATCATTGAATCTTATATCTACTTAGTTTAGGTATGTTACAAAACTTACCTTCAGTCGCGCTGTAATTCTGCCATTGGCCGTGTGCGCGATTTTGGCGCCTTTAAGGGGGGGCGGGGTTAAAACGCCGTTTCCCCTCCCTTGTCCTGAATTATATTTCGTTGGAGTACAAGCGTTGGCTGAAAAATCGTTCCTAGCGGCGTTTTGTGAATTTTTTTTTTTTATTAAATCGTCAATGTCAGCGCTGGAGTAATTTTAAAAGCAGCTCCTGGCGTCAACGCCGATAACAGGAACGGATTTCACACACGGGACAGGTAAACGAAAGTGGTTTCTTTAAATGTATAAAAGTGCTTCTTAAGAAGCCTTTAATTCACATTTTTTCATGCGAGTGACTACGTGAAGAACCCCGTCAGGGCGCATGCGCGTCATTACGTCGGACGCATTGGTGCGAACGGCAGCAGGAGCACGGACGTCCTGCTGCAACGTGAGTAAATACAGCTCCACCAAAGTCGGGGAGACTTTGGAGGAGTTAGAAAAAAGTAGAGAAATTGTTTCTGTGTGTTTTTTCCCTCATATGCAGGAACAAGGGAAAGGTGCAGGCTGCTGCCGACAAGGAGAGAGAGAGAGCTGCGGGATGCAGTCTCTGAAAGGCAGCCTGTCACCTCGGGGGAGTCGCAAGCCGGTAGCGGTGCGGCGACAGACTTCAGAAAGTGCCCAGCCAGGTACACAGCCACCGCCAGTCGGGCGGTCGGCATAACCCAAGTCAGTAAGGGCTATAGACTCCGCAGAGTCGGGCCATGAGAGTCCCGTCGGGGACAGGATACCATTCCCCAGCGGTTATCCAAAAGGAGCAGCTCATACAGGGGCTGCTCCACAGAGACGCTCCAGGAGGAGTTGTGCAGGCGGGAAGCCTTAGGGACGGCTCCGCTGGCAGTGCCTAGTAGAGGCCTGCTTGAAAGCACCCTCTTTGCAAGAGGTGAGTGCAGAAGGGCAGATACGCTCTGACCCTGAGTCCGACAACTTCCAAAGGGAGGGTAGGCAGCTGTCAAAGCTGATACCGTGTGCAGCACGGTTTGCCATGTCGTCGGATGCTGGTGAGCCTCTGGGTGAGGAACTTGCCACCAGCATAAATTACCAAGTCTCACATCAGCTACAGGAGCTGACAATGGATGAGATAGTAACGAAGTATGAAGCCCCAATCAACTGTGGACTGTTAAAAGTTCCTGTTGGGAACAGGAAGAATTGGGGTAAGATGGGCATACTAATGAAAGCCCAGGAGCATGTGAAGCTCCAGCATATTTTTAAAGTTGCTGGCATCTGGTATAACAAGCTTTGCCAGGATGGTGGATGGAGAGGGCATGACAAATTACAACAAAAGGCGCTATTGTGGAGTGCCCACTTTGAGATCAATTGCCTCCGCAAGATGCGATTAGACCAACCATCAATGCTAAATATGCTTCACTCTGCCAGCCTGGCACAGTGCAACTGGCACAGCTGTTTGGCGAGGATTTCGCACAGCAGGTGAAGGAGCTGGAGGAGGAGGCTAAGACGGCAACCACATATTCACCAAAGCGGAAGTATCCCTATAAGGGAGCAGACTGGTCCGGGCAAGGGACGAGTCCAGCTACGATGCAGCGCAGTTGGCGTTCGGCTGTAGCACCGCCACGGAAGTGAGATATCCAGTTCAGGGCCGGGGAAGAATGCCAGGTGGTAAGGAGGTAAGAGGGTCTGGTTCTCATGTAGACAGATCTAATGTGATACAATTAAATGTTTACCTCAGATATGTTTATACTGAAGGTTATTCAAGGGCATTGAATAAAGCTTAAATGCAAATTCTGATTTACCCATGCAACATGTTCCAAAAAAGGAGTTTGACTTCAGTATCACTGAACTATTGGAAGTTCAGCTGGAACTTGCAAGCTTATGTAATAAAGGTGTAATTGCTAAGGCAGTTTACCAAAGCCATCAGTTTGTGTCCAATATCTTTCCCAGACCAAAAAAGGATGGGGGGATGCAGAATTATACAGACCTGAATAGGCTTAACCCTTTTGTACGGTAAAGACATTTTAAGATGGAAACGTTTGTGAAGGAGATCTTAAAGATGCGGATTCAGTGTCTGTTCATTTGCAGGATAGAAGATTTAAAATTCAGCAGGATGGGGAATTATGCCAATACAATCCACTGCCTAATGGTTTGTCTTCAGCTCCTAGAGGGATTACAAAGTTGTTAAAACCTATTCTAGGCATGAAGAGAAGTCAAGGTCATGTGCTCATGGCTTAGCTAGATAATATCTTGATTGTAGGACAATCAAAGGAAACAGCTGAAGCATCAGTGGCAGTTGGTAAAAACCAATTTTTAATTGGGCTTTATAAGCTATTCTGAGGAATCTAAATTTATACCTGTGACACAAATTGACTAGTTGGGTTCACAATGGACTTAATCAACATCATTGTGACCTTGCCCAGGCAAAAAAGGGTACAGCTAATTAAGAGCTATATCAAGTTAATTGCTAACACACAGCCTTCAATTAGCCAGGTGACAAGACTGCTGCGGTAATGGCTGGCAGCATTTCCAGCAGTTCAATTGGCCACTTTATTATCTACAATTACAAAGGTCAAAGGAACAAGCATTGAGGATACATTGGGGTCATTATAATAGACCTATGCTTCTATCAATAGAGGCTGTTGCTGATGTACAATGGTGGATTCAGCATGTGTCCACTAGTAGTTCCAAAGTATTATTGGACCAAGCTTCCATGATTTGCAGACAGATGTCAGAGCACTTGGGTAGGGTGCTACTGATACAAGATCCAGCGGTGGAGACAGATGAACATTGCTTCTGCATACATGGGGAATTAACCAAGAGTATTTTATGGACTCAAGGCTTATGGCACTAACTAAACTAGTTTGCATGTGCAGTGCAAAATAGACAACACTGCAGCAGTTGCTGATATGAATCACATGGGTGGAATCAAATCGTTATCATGTGACAGGTTGGCAAATACAATTGGACCTGGAGTAGGGATAGAGAGATTTGGATTGGAGCTATCTATCTGCCAGGGAAACTTAATGTAGTACCAGATGGCAGTTCACGAAAATTCCATCATCACACAGAGTGGATGTGGAACCAGGATGTGTTCAAGAACATAGTACTTCTATATGGAAGGCCAAAATATGTTTCATAGGCACCAGATCCAGGGGCAGTGGCAATTGATGCTTTTTCACTAAATTGGGATGATATGTTTGTGTATATTTTCCCACCATTCTGCCTCATAGGTCGGTGTTTGAGAAAATCAAGCAGGATGCCGCTTCAGGGGTTTTGGTGATACCAAATTGCCTGATTCAACCATGGTTCCCTTTGATGTTACAGATAGCGATCCAACCTCTTTTTGCTGATTCCAAACAGTAGGAATTTGCTGGAGCATCCAGTAACGCATTAAGTTCATCCGTTATGTGACGGTATGGATCTGTTAGTTTGCAGGTTTCAAGAATGCCTTACATTGGTCGAGGACTTTCTAGGCCAACGGTGTATATACTCGCTGCAGTCTGGAGAAAGAGTACTCAAAAGCAGTATATGACATGTAAAAAAATGGGAACAATATTGTGTTCAAAAGAATATTCAATATGATACTGTAGTTATTGAAAATGTGTTAGAGTTTATCTACACTTTATTATGATGAAGGTCTTAGCTATACTGCTATCAATACAGCTAGAAGTGCTTTGTCCGCATATCTTGTAATAGGTACACGGACACAAAGTATAGGTTCTCACCCTCTCATATCTAGGTTGATGAAAGGAATCTAATTCCAAACCGCCTAAGCCTAGGTATATGGTAATCTGCGAGGTAAGCGTTGTTCGTAACATACTTCATCATTGGGTCCCTGTCACGGCTATAACTTTGTTTAAATTAACCATGAAATTGGCTATGCTAATGGCATTGGTGTCAGTACAGAGAGTGCAGACTTTCCAAAAAACCTCAGTTCGAGAGAATGGAAGTGAATACAGAGAATGTTCTGTTTTATATTTCTGACCTGCTCAAACAAAGCAGGCCAGGTGTGACAGGTTTTAAGATTGTGTTCTCAGCATATCCTACAGCTCCATGTTTATGTGTAAGGACACATTTGTTACATTACATTGAAGCCACAAGGGCTTCAAGACGAGAAGAAACAGGATTATTTGTCAGTTACAAAAAGCCAACATAAAAGAGTGGCAGTTCAGACTATCTCAAGGTGGTTAAAGCAAGAGTTGGTTCAGGCAGGAATTAACATTTATGTGTTTACATCTCATTCCACTAGCGCAGTAGCAACATCCGCGGCCAGGGCGATGGACGTTCCCATCGACCATATATTAAAAGCCGCAGGTTGGAAAAATGAACTTGTGTTTAAGCAATACCACCATCGGCCATTTGCCGATGGAGGGCTGTTTGCTAACTCAATATTGAGTGCTGTTGCTATTGTTTAAAGTCTGTTTTCAATACTGTTTCATTCTGTTTCATTTGTTGCCCTACATTAAGAGGGTTTATTGCTTGTTTTATGACCAAAAATAAAACTGTTTTGTTTTTGCATGATATGCAATGTCATGTTTACAGCATTATTGATGATACTCAGTCAATCGATGCAGTGAGAAGCCGGGATTTTGATCTGCGGCATAAAAATCACAGAGCTTTAAAATCTTCACGTAGTCACTCACGTGACTCCGAAGTAAAATAGTAAGATTAAACGAGAACTTACCAGTTTGAAGTTTGATCTTTATTTTATGAGGAGTTACGTTGGTGATTACGTGCCCACCACGCCCAACCCTCTCTCATAGAAAAAAGGTTATAATGGTAATTCTCATGTTGATCATCTTAATATCTTACTTCAATTATGGTTTTGTCTGTGATTTCATACCGCTGCTTTGAAGATTGACGCGCATGCGCCCTGACGGGGTTTTCACGTAATCACCAACGTAACTCCTCATAAAATAAAGATCAAACTTCAAACTGGTAAGTTCTCGTTTAATCTTACTATTCCTTCCATTTGGCCTGTAAATTCATGAAAATGAGATTTAAAAATTATGTTATATTGTGAATTATTGTGTGAATGTTATTTGGACACTTAGGCTATTTAAAAATGTTAATCTATTCTTAAGAAATTGATAGATGTTTAGATCTAGTAATTGAATTTTGTAATTAGCTACAATTAGGTAACTAACTAATTATATGCTTTACTTTCATGTCTTCTAAGTAAGATTTTCATATTTCTTTCAGAATGCTTCAATCTATAATAACTGAAAATTTATTTCAGTTATCTTAATTTTTAAGAAAGTTATGGGCTTCTGACTGTCCTCGATCACAGCTTTTGTGTTAAGTCAATGGAAAAGCAATAGGGAACAAGATGCTAATTTCCGAGTATGAAAATGGCCATAACTTCTTTAATACTGAAGATATGAAAGTGAATTAGGTGTCAAATTAAACTTCTTTTTATGCTTTATCTGATGGGATAAATTGCAGACTTTATTTTTAAAATCTCAAAATGTTGTAACATTGCTACTTAGTTTCTTCTCAGAACAGAACTCAAAATGGAAAATTTGTTTCAGACTCGTACTGATGTGTACACTAAATGCAGGCCCTGCTTAAGAATCCAACTGTAAGTAATTAGTACCACAATGCTGGGAATGTTGGCCTGGGAGAGGAAGATGATGGAGCAGTTAGTACAGTTGCTGCCTCACAGTACCAGAGATCCAGGGTCAATCAAGACTCCTGTGTGGAGTTTACAAAATACCACATGGGTTTCTTGTCTATGCTCCGGTTTCTTCCCGCATCTCAAAGACATGCAGGTTGGTGGATTAATTGGCCACTGGAAACTATTCATAGTCTGTAGTTGAATGGTAGTATCTGGGTTTGAGGAAATGTTGTTGGGAATGAGATTACATTAAAAAAAGAAATTACTTTAAAAGAAGTGTAAACGTGTGGTTAATGGTTGGTGCAACCACAGTGGGCTAAAGATCAGTTTCTGTACTGTATCTTTCTAATAGTGATGTGGGTTCACTTTTCCTTTGGTGGATTTGGAGGATTCTGTGACTGCAGCATTGGTGGTATGTTTCCAGTACACGGAGTTGTTGTACGTGGGTCAGGACACTACATACTGGATGGTACGGATGACTGCTTCACATTAAGCTATATATCCTGTTCCAGGTTTGGGGATCTTGAAACATCAACCTTCTGGGCTTGTCCCACTTAGGCGATTTTTTGGGCGACTGCCGGCGACTGTCAAGTCGTAGCAGGTCGCTGAAAAACCGGTGACTGGAATGGCGACTGTCAGAGTGGAATACACACACACATCACTACCTTCACCAGCCAGTTATGCAGGCGGGGGACAGAGCAAGCAGGGGGAGCACTGTCTAAGTGAAATTCACACGGTGCAAAGCCAATGTGATACACACACACCACGATGAATTAGAAGCTGTAATTAAGACGGTGGCACATTGTACAGGAAGTGTCACTTAAGTCCTTTAAAAGAGGGAAGGGGGGAGAAGGGGGGCAGATGGGGGAGACGGGGTGGGGAGAAGTAGGGGAGACAACTTTTAAGAAGCCAGAGATACACGGCTGTGAAGCTCGGCGGATATTAACATTACCGGTCGGATATCCTTGGTTCTGAAAACTACTGTTTAATTTTTTTCCCCAATGAGCCAATGAAATTTACCGATCAGCACTGGCGACAACCTACGACAACCTTCGACCTCCTGGCGATGCACTACCACTGTAACTACGTCACGAGAATTCTCGCTACTCTCCATGGTGTCAAATGAAGCCGCGACTAGTTACTACTCACCACTATGCAGGCGACACCCCGGCAACCCGAACATGTGGCGACCTTGTGGCGACCCCATGATCTCCTGTAGTCGCATAAAAAGTCGCGTAAGTGGAACAGGCCCATTAGGCTGGGCTGACAAGATGAAGACAATGTTGCATTTCATCACTGTTGTCTGCCTTGTTGAGTGATGACTCCCGAAATATGAGGCATGGAAGGTCTCCCTCTGCAGCTTTACTGTCAGAAGGTGGCAATATACAATCGGGGTAGTTAGAATAAAACATTTGTTTTGCACAAATTACATGTAAGGTCCATCTCTTGTCTGCTACAATGAAACAATCATGACCATTGCAATAAAATATGCACAATAGCAAACCAGATCTAGTTTACTATTGTTCCTTGATACTAACCAAATGGATTCTGTTCCTCATACTTCAACAGTAATGCAATAAATATGCACCTGGTCCAACAGCCAGGAATTAGATTTATTAATTCAGAAGCATGAGTTCAAATATCGGCATGATAATTGAGGAATTTAAATTCAAATAATTAAATAACTGGATTTTTTTTAGAAGTGCTTGTCTCGATAATTATATCCACAATAAATTCTTGGAGGAAAATCTGCTCTCCCTTTCAATCTGGACTTTATTTGACACCAGAGCCGCCAATGTCTCTTGACTGTGTTCGCAGTTCAGGGTAATGATAGTTCAATAAGTGCTGGTGTATGACAGCACTATCCATTGAATGAATAAATAAAATATAACCATTATTCTCTTAGTGTGTAACAGTTTCTCTTATCATTACTGTCCCCACTATCCACTCACCCAACCACAAAGCTTGAGGGACAACAAATTTGTACTCTATATTCACCTCTTTCTTGAAACATAGAAAATAGGTGCAGGAGTAGGACATTCGGCCCTTCAAGCCAGCACCACCATTCAATATGATCATGGCTGATCATCCAAAATCAGTACTCCTTCTTTAGCCCCATATCCCTTAATTCTTTTAGTCCGAAGAACTAAATCGAACTCCCTTGAAAACATCCAGTGAATTGGCCTCCACTGCCTCCAGTGGCAAAGAATTTCACAGATTCACAACTCTCTGGGTGAAGAAGGTATTCCTCATCTCAGTCCTAAATGGCCTACCCCTTATTCTTAAACTGTGACCCCTGATTCTGGACTCCCCCAACATCGGGACCATTTTTCCTGTATCTAGCCTGTCCAATCCTTGAAGAATTTTACATGTTTTTATAAGATTGCCTCTCATCCTTCTAAATTCCAGTGACTACAAGCCCAGTCGACGTATGTCAGTCCTGCCTTCCCGGGAATTAACCTGGCGAACTCCCTCAATAGCAAGAATGTCCTTCCTCAAATTAGGAGACCAAAACTCAAGTTCACATTTATTTATCACATGCACC
>CM075984.1:18736556-18820155 GCA_038087875.1 Malacoraja senta | reverse complement strand
ATTGGATACAAATTGGTGAGGTTCCGGATGCGACCTCTCAATGACCTCTTTATTGGATAGAGTTTGGATTTCAGCTTGTATATCCAAACTTTCCTGGTGTGAGAAAACATATGTGCGGTTGGTGAATGTTGTGTGGATAGTAATGAGTCAATAATTAACTCAATTTTGAACCCTCGTATACTGTGCAGTATAAACGGATCCGCTGTGACCCAACACCATTCATTCAAGAAATGTTGCAATCTCCCCCAACCGGTGCGTGAGGCATGTGTAACGTGTTCCACAAGGAACTAGGTAGACCTACCTCAGTAGTTACTGGCGGTATGGTGCTGGTTTTCGTTGCCGAGGCTTGGGAAGTAGAGCTGGTGGCAGGTGCCCTCTGCGCATCCTTGCCATGGGCCGACTGGGGCCCACCCCTAAAAAAGACCTTGATGCCTCCAGTTCGGTCTTCCACCGGTTCCGGGGCCCCTAGGCAGGTATTGCTTGGTGCTGTATGCTGCGTAGGGGTGAGCCCGGTATGATGAGCCCCTGGGTGTGGTTTGGGCTCTACTCATGAGGCGGATGGTCTTCGCCTCATCGTCCAGCTCCCGGACCTGCCTTGGCAGATCTTCCCCAAATAGATAATTGGCCGGCTGTACATTGCTGGTCTTGATACCAGAGGCCTGTAATTTCAGGACTTTCTGGAGCTTTACTTCCTGGGCTCTGACACCCGCTCCAATGTGACCCCAGATGGAGTGGTTCACGGCCGGCACATTGAGGGAGGCACAGTTTGCAGGAGAGGGGTACCTGTTGGTGGTCTCCTCCATAGTCAGGTCTTTGAGCTGGTGAGATACCAAATAATTAATATTGTTGGCCAGGTCTTCATCCAGGGGTGCTCCTAATGGCTCTGTCTCACGGTGTTGCGGTCATCGGCGGTAAAGCGCAGCGTCGCCGGTAGAGGGACCGCACGGCAATGGCGAGAGCGCCGAGCCTATGCCGCGGGAGCGCAGCACGGATGCTGCGTGGGGGCCGAGTGATTTAAGTACGGCTGGTCCCACGAGCTTGCGATAAGTTAAAAAAAAGGGCGGGCCGACTGCGATGACGTCATTTCGGATCTGCGGGGCTGTGGCGGCGGCAGTGCTGATCGCGGCGCTGTGGCGGCGGCTGTGGCGGCACACGTGCCTCACTGGCGGAGGCTGTGGCGGTGCAAGTTTGATGCACAGCGCTCGTGCCGCTCTGGCGGCGGCTGTGGCGGTGACCGTGCCGCACTCGTGCCTCACTGGCGGCGGCTGTGCGGTAGGAACATATTTTTGAACAGTGTTGGTTTTATTTTAGCACCGTGCGGTGTTGGGAACAATGGCGCACGGCCCCGGCGGTGGGCGTTTGACCGAGCCCGTGGTCTCTGGCGGCCCAGAAGCGGTAGATTGTTCCTGTTTTGCCGCCAATGACCGCAGACTCGTGAGACAGGCCTTTTATGGTGAGGATATGGCAAACCTGGATGCCAATAGTGGCACTTCAGACCCATGCCCCTGGGAATGCTCAACCACTGTGCCTCCAAACATGGGGTCAGGAAAAAAATGACCCGGTGTACTCCTCCCTCCAGCGAGGGAGACACTTTGCAGCTCCATGAATGAAGCCGCTGGCGCGGGCTGCTGCGGAGACCCGTGTTGATACTGCTCCCTCCTACGGAGCTGATCATTCTGGAGCCACCTCTCCATTAGGTGCTCCATATGGGTAAGTCGCCCGTGAACGCTTCCCAACGAAGGAGGGGATCCCTCCTGGCCCAACTCATCTGAGTCTACGGGCCTTTCAGATTTTTGTGTGGCCTTGCGCCCCTGCGGGACTGCCACGGTGCTTTCCTCGGGCACCAGGTCTGCGGCTGCTGGCTTCACCGCCAGCAACAAGGTCGGTGACACAGACAGTCGCCCGCATTACCGCGGTCTTCGGTAGCCGGCTTCCCCGCAGACCGTCTCTTCACCTTAGACATAGCTGGGTCCAACTTGCTGAAAAACAAGACTCACTGAACCCGCAAATACAACCGCAGAGTAGTTTTAGAAAACACTTACCTGCAGTTTTTAAAACTTACCGCTGGAAGGACGCAGCGCGCCTGCCAGTCAGTCTTTGGCGCATGCTTCAGACGTAATGACGCGCATGCGGACTGACGGCCCTTCTTCACGTAGTCACTCACGTGACTCCGAAGTAAAATATAACATCAAATGTGAAGAAACTTGATACTGACAACCATGGGGAAAAGCTGAGTAAGATTCTGGAAAAATGTTCGTGCTATTGTGTACCGTTTTGGCAAAGTTCCTTGATCTCACAGACAGACAGACAGACAGACAGACAGACAGACAGACAGACAGACAGACAGACAGACAGACAGACAGACAGACAGACAGACAGACAGACAGACATACAAGACAAGACTTTTGATAGTATATAGATAGATGCTGGCAATGTTTGTTTAGGATCAGAGACCAAATATGACTGGTCACGTGTGTGGCGTCACACGGAAGCATTTTACACACAGTGAATTTTTATAAGCTAGAATGTTCATATCTTAATATTATAGTTATGTAGGTAGGAACATAGCAATGAATAAGATTAATCTCTTACAATAATTTTTTAATGTATTACTTTGTGATGACATCTGGTCACATGTGTAACATTTTAGTTCACTTTCCAAAGAATGGGCCAGATAAGAAAACATATGGACATTGGCCTTCATCAGCCATAGAGTCATAAAGTCATAGAGTGATACAGAGTGGAAACAGGCCCTTTGGCCCAACTTGCCCACACCAGCCAACATGCCACAACTACACTAATCCCAACTGCCCACATTTAGTACATATCACTCCAATCCTGTCCTATCCATGTACCTGTCCAACTGTTTCTTAAATGTTGGTATAGTCCCTACCTCAACTACCTCCTCTGGTAGCTCGTTCCGAATTTTATAAAAGATTTCATGAGATAACGGCTCCACGTTTACTTAATTTATATACTCACGCCTTTAAAGAAAATAAACTACCAGAAACATTAGCTGAATCAACTATTACGCTTATACCAAAAAAAGATAAAGATTTAGAAGAACCGGGCTCATATAGAGCTATATCACTTTTAAATACAGTTCAAACATTTTTAGCAAAGACTTTAGCAAGAAGATTGAGTAAATACATTAGTAAATTGATAAATCCAGATCAAACGGGGTTTATACCCAAAAGACATTCATTTAATAATTTGAGACGCCTGTTTAATATAATGTACTCACATAAAACGGAGGAAGAAGTTATATCAATTGTTTCTCTGGTCGCAGAGAAAGCATTTGATCAGGTAGAGTGGCAGTATTTATATAAAGTACTGCAAAAATTTAATATAGGAGAGAATTTTATTGTATGGGTAAAATTATTATATGGTAAACCGACGGCAAGAATATTAACTAATAATATGTTATCTCCAAAATTTCAATTATCGAGGGGCAATAGGCAGGGATGTGCTTTATCACCCCTGCTATTTGCCCTTATGATAGAGCCCTTGGATGAAAGTATAAGAATTCATCCGAATATTCAGGGATATAATACTAAGGACTCAAATAATAAAATTTCATTATATGCAGATGATATACTTTTATACATTACAAATTCACAAACGAGCATACCAAACTTATTAAATTTAATAGAGGAATTTGGTTCTTTTTCTGGATATAGAATAAATTGGAATAAAAGTGAAATCATGACGTTAAAACCTCAAGAATCTACACACCTATTAAAATTCCCCTTTAAAATTGCAACAGAAAAATTTAAGTATTTGGGTATTCAAATTACTAGAAAATACAAAGCATTATTTAATGCTAATTTTATGCCTTTATTAAATAAACTCAATGCATTGATTAAATTCTGGAAAACACTTCCGTTGTCATTAATAGGCAGAATAAACGCTATAAAAATGATCTTTTTACCACAAATATTATACCTATTTCAATCTATACCATTATATATACCCCAAAACATTTTCAAAAAACTAGACTCTAATATTACCAATATTATTTGGGACTATAGATCACATAGAATTCAAAGAAAACACTTGTGCAAACCAAAAGACGTGGGGGGACTTTCACTTCCGAACTTTTTGTATTATTATTAGGCAGTGCATATTAAGAATATAATGTATTGGTTGGACTGTCCTACCCAACAGACAGAATGGATAAGAATGGAGAAAGAGGATTGTTCTCCTTGTAACATAGGAGCGATCCTCTTCTCCCTGATAAAACTGAACAACACAATATATAAGAATAACCCAATTATACATAATATAATAAGAATTTGGAAACAAATAAAATTATCTTTAAAATTAAGAAACCTATCATTGTTAATGCCAATAGTGAATAATCCTTCATTTAAACCATCTCTTATTGTTAAAACATATAATCAATGGGAAAGAATGGGAATTAAAAGGATCGGTGATATGTATGAAATGGGAAATCTGTTATCATTCCAACAATTACAATTAAAATTTAAACTGAAAAATAACCAATATTTTAAATATCTTCAGATCTGCGATTTCATGAAGAAATACATACAAAGATATCAAAATATAACTTTAGACCCACTGGAAGAAGCAATGAATATTAAGGCTGACACACAGAAATTAATATCATACTTATATAATAGTATTTTAAATATAGAACTACCATCGACAGAGGCACTTAGAGAAGATTGGGAACGAGAATTAATGATAAAAATTACGAAGGAAACATGGGAAAAGTATTTGATATATATACACAAATGTTCGATTAATGTAAGACATAATTTAATTCAATTTAAAATTTTACATAGATTATATTATTCTAAAACTAGACTGAATAAATTCTATCCAAATACTTCCCCCATTTGTGATAAATGTCCATCCCAAAATGCAACTATAACACACTCTTTTGTTTCCTGCATAAAACTTTATAAATTCTGGAGTGATATTTTTGAAATATTTACAAAATTATTCAAGATAAAATTGGAACCTAATACTGAAATTATTATATTTGGAGTAACGGAAGACGGGAACAAATTGAACACATTTCAAAATTTATTTTTAAATTATGGGTTAATAACGGCAAAAAAACGTATACTTAAATTTTGGAAAAATACACCCATACCAACGTTTAAAATGTGGATTTCAAACATGTTGGACACCGCACATCTTGAAGTAATGCGATTCCTCCTAATAGATAAATCAGACCAATTCTTAACGAGTTGGTATCCATTTATCGACTTTTTGGAAGCATATGGTGCAACAAAATCGTAGAAACTAACTGTTTCAGGACTGGGTGAAGGATGGTCAAGAATATAAATAACGATCTCCTTAATTTTTTTACTCTACTCTTTCTCTTTCTCTCTTCTTTTCTTTTCTTTACTTTTCCTCTTTCCCCCCTTTTTTTCCTTTTCACACACCATATATCACACGTTTTTCTATCATTTATTATCTATTCTCTCTTTTTCTCTTTCAATATTATTTAAAAAATGAAAAAAAGAAGAAGCTGTCCATAAAATGTAACATGTCAATATATATTAGGCACCTTGGTGCCATATTACTGTACTCACTTCTAATAAAATAAAATTATTTAAAAAAATAAAAAAATAAAAAAAGCGTTTAAAGCTAGAATGTTCATATCTTAATATTATAGTTATGTAGGTAGGAACATAGCAATGAATAAGATTAATCTCTTACAATCATTTTTTAATGTATTACTTTGTGGTGACATCTGGTCACATGTGTAACATTTTAGTTCACTTTCCAAAGAATGGGCCAGATAAGAAAACATATGGACATTGGCCTTCATCAGCCATAGAGTCATAAAGTCATAGAGTGATACAGAGTGGAAACAGGCCCTTTGGCCCAACTTGCCAACATGCCACAACTACACTAATCCCAACTGCCCACATTTGGTACATATCACGCCAATCCTGTCCTATCCATGTACCTGTCCAGCTGTTTCTTAAATGTTGGTATAGTCCCTACCTCAACTACCTCCTCTGGTAGCTCGTTCCATACACCATTGGTGTTGGCAAAAATGTTGGAGGATTATGTGCTGTATGGGGTGAAAGGACTAGGGAGGTTCTGTTGCGACTGGGGGGAGGGGGACAAAAGCAGAGCTGTGGGCAGTATACAACACAACGGTATGAATATTGATTTCTCTAACTTCAAGTAACCCTTGCTTTCCCTCTTTATCCATCCCTCCGCCACCATTAGTTCTCCAACTAGTTTCACTGTCCTCCTGACTCGTTTTACAGATATTGTTCTGATCGTATGCCTTGTTGTCACCTTCCCTCAACTAACAATGTACATTTCCTTGACCATCGTCTGCTTTGATCAGCCATTTTCACACCTTACCCTACTATATCTCTGGTATCCCCCTCCCCTAACTCTCAGTCCGAAGAAGGGTCTCAACCCGAAACATCAACTATTTCTTCGCTTCAGAGGTGCTGTCTGTCCCTCCAGCAGTTACTCCAGCACTTTGTGTAAACCAGCATCTGCAGTTCCTTCCTATGCATTGATAGCTATTTGTAGAAGTTTGAGAGAATCTTCATGAACATGTCAAATCATTGATGCACTTCCTTAATCACCACATCAGTGATGCCAAGGAATTTGAAGTTGTTGAGTAGCTTGGAAACATAAAGTTACAGTAATTCTCTAGCATGGTGGAGAACATTCTTCATCGGGTTAGATGCAGTATAAAGAAAATATTGCCATTAATTTCAAAAGCAGATAAAAACTATAACATATCAAGGAAAGCGTGTCCATATATTTAGGAATGGTAAATGGTTTCCAGAATAAAATTACAAGATTTATGCCAGTAGCTTTACGTGCATGACACATTAACATGTATGTGCTGGGGTTTTAAACTGATCAAATGGCATAGAACACTTATTGAGGTAATTTGTACCATTCAAATGAGGCCCAAAGAACATTGATTCAGATCCGACTTGGAAATCTCCTTTGGTGTAAGATAAAGGGCTGAACCCTACTCCAAGATCCACTTTCTTGTATAACACGATATCATCCTTACCAAGCATTTCTCTGTCTTTGCATTATTGTGATCTATTCTCTGAGGCTCCACTGTCAGGCATCTCCCATCAGCAGCCCACCCTCTTGTAGTCCTCTCTCAAAACCACTTATTCAGGGATCTCCATTCTCAGGTGATTATGAAGGAAATATTAGTCACAGATCCTTGTGGGTTATGTTCAGTAGATCACCAGTCCCAGACTTAGGTTTGCACCCCTTTAAGTAGCCCAGGTTAGAGTACCTCAAGTTAAAGTTAGTCAGCAAATCATGGCTGAGATTTCTTGAGATTTCTCTGGACTAAAGTATTAGTTCACATAAAGCTTTTTTAATTGAGTGTTTTTAAAAAGCTTTATGAGTATTTTTATTGTTTTAGATGATTCTTTTACTTTTTTGAAATTGCGGACAGTTAAAAAAAATTCTATAGTTTATTAATAATCAGAGATTATCATAATAAGATACAGTTTTGGCAGTCAATTAAACTGGGGACATAGCTCAGTAGGAGTATAAAGGACTGTACAACTTTCTAACTATTCATTTAAATCTAGTTATTATTTTTCTTATCACAGGAAAATTACATCAATAATGTTCTTTTGGAACAACTGATCTTTATTTTTGGATTGAACAACAAATTCCCCTATACGATACCTAAACCACCACGGGTTCGATCCTTGTCTCTGCCTGGCCAAGCCCTTCAGCCTCGTGCAAGCAGAAACACTCCAAAAGGTCATGCACTCCCAAGAGCACTTCCAGAAGATCGACACCAATCTAAGATGGAGACACCTTTTATAGGTTCACGAACCTTGAGGGGCTGAACTACATAGCTATTTACAATCCAATCAAACATATTAATTACTGTAATACATTATTGACAGTTTCCCCAAACCAATAACAGAGTCTCCCATACATTGTTTCAGGAGAAGCTTCTGGAAGAAGCTAATTTAACTTGAATAATGCAACATTTACCCTGGAACTCAAACAATCCTGCCAGGGCTTAACACTTTGGCCAATCAACAAACAGCAGGGTAACTATCTAGCAACATTATTTACAATATTTACAATGCTGTTGCAGTAATCCAATCAACTTCATGCATTTTGCACTTCTTTGGAGGTCCTCTGCAGAAATTTCATTCATTCTGTCAATTGAAGAGATACTCATACATTTCTTATCTGCAACATTGATCTGCGACCTAGACTTACTGGCACCTTTCAGCAGCTTGTCTTTTATCTGCAGAAACACAGACTTGACCAAAATGGCCTCGCAATGCAAGAATCCTTTACTAAATTTTGGTGCTACTCCTGCTCTGTTTTGGCCAGGATTTACACTTCTATTTGATGTGCTGAGAACATCCAATTCACCGACTCACGAAGAGAAAAATCTATTTACTAAATTCCTAATTCCAGTAAAGTGCATTTCAAACAGAAGAGTAAATTTGTCAACTTAAACACCAGCAAGAAACCCCAATTCTTGTGGCTCCCTTGTCAATAACATTATGTAACTCACTGGGTTAAAAATTGATTGTTTACTGTCTCAGTTATGGAAGGGAACAGGGAATGGAGGCTGGGGCATAATTCACAGATTGGGAAGACACTACAGAAAAGGAGATAACAATAAAAAGTATGGATATTTTATCAAGAACTGGTAGCAGCTGTTAAATAACTGAACAACACACTGATTTTTGCACTGTGTATTCTGCAATTTGATAAGATGCAATTAAACAAAACAGCTGTCTAAAACCTGCCACCGTCTTGTCATGTAAATAAACTCCTGTCGGAGTTAACAAGATAAATCGTGACAGGCTAATAATGGATGAATTCAGTATCATTATTGACATGTCCCAGTAGATACCAGGATTTAGCCATCAGACAATTAGGCAGTCTTGATAATTCTATAAGAAGACATATTGCTAACATAGTATTCTAGATGCCAGTTACACTATACAATACAATCTTCACAATGATGTTTGTGGTCTCAGTCCATTTGGGGCAAGTGGATTTCTTGCCATTTCAACGTTTACTTGTAGCAATGTGTCAAAATAACCATTTTTGGATGAAGTATTTTCCTTTCAACATGCTTCACTTAGTTTGTGACTATAATGATCATAAAACTAACAGCAATAATCAACATTAAATTGAGAAATTCTCTGCAATATTTTAATTTCCTAAAGATGCTGTCAGTGATTCTAGCATCCTCCATTGGTTCTGCTGTTAACCAGCCTTCCCAGTTGGAATCTAAGGAAATCACCTGAACTGGTAAGAACATCGAGTATTCTTGTTGCAAAATACATCAAATTCTTTGGCTTTGCTGCATTAAGGCTTAATGCCATACTGAAAATTAATTACAGCTCAGCAAATTCTCTGGTCCTAAACAATTATTTACAGACAATCTTCAAATTGCAAAATTGATGTAATTCTGGAAGCAAAATCTGTTAGGCAAATTTGTAAGCAAAACTTCATACATTAAAAGAAGCTAGATAAGATCCAAAATGGGCACAGAATGGCCTGTCATCCATTATAGTGAAAAATAGCTTCAGAAATCAAAGACACATATCCTCAAAGAATCAAATTGTGAAAATTCATAAATACAGTTATGAAATTGTAAATTCGCTTACAGCCCATTACTGATGCCAATGTCCCTCTTTATTGCATAGCCTCAGCTGTATGGCAAAAAAGACCAGTGTCATCTAGTCATGCAGCATCTCTGGAGATATGTGACATTTTGGGTCAGGACCCTTCTTTGGGATTGTGTGTGAGGGGGAGGGGGGAGAGAGGTGAGGCAGGACAAAGCCTGGCAGGTGGATACAGGTGAGAGGGATTTTTGATATGCAGACGGTTGGACAAAGGTCAGAGATAAAAAGACAGAAGGTGTGAGACAAAAGGATTGAATAATTGTGAATTATGAAGTGAGAGGAAGGTATGTATGTATGTAGAGGAAGAGGAGAAATATGTGCAAGCCAAGGTGGGACACAGTGGAGAGAGTGGGGGTGGTGTGGGGAGAGAAGTGAGAGAGAGGTGTTTGTAGTTACCTAAAAGTTTAGAATTTGATGCTCATATCATTGGGTTGTAAGCTACCCATGGAATTTGAAGTACTGCTCCTTCAGTTTGCTTGTGGCCTCACTCTGGCAATGGAGTAGGCCCAGGATAGAAAAGTCAGTTTGGGAATGTTAAAATAGTTAGCAAATGTGAGATTGATTAGACCTTGGCAGAGCGCGTGTTTGGCGAAACAGTGAGAAGGTATCTGATGGGGTAAGCTAGGACGATGATTTACAACTTCTGCCATTCACACTGAACTTCTGTGTGCCACCAATGCATGCACTAAAGGTTCTCAACACCTTCCCATGTACTTCTTTCAAACTTTGGGTAGTCATGGGCCAAAGATTTCCAGGGGCAATGAGCATTCCTTCAAAAAGGCTTTGAGCATGTTTAGTTTAGTTTAGTTTAGTTTAGAGATCATTGAATCTTATATCTATATAGTTTAGGTATGTTACAAAACTTACCTTCAGTCGCGCTGTAATTCTGCCATTGGCCGTGTGCGCGATTTTGGCGCCTTTAAGGGGGGGCGGGGTTAAAACGCCGTTTCCCCTCCCTTGTCCTGAATTATATTTCGTTGGAGTACAAGCGTTGGCTGAAAAATCGTTCCTAGCGGCGTTTTGTGAATTTTTTAT
The DNA here is from genome assembly GCA_038087875.1 of Malacoraja senta. Lineage (NCBI taxonomy): Eukaryota > Metazoa > Chordata > Chondrichthyes > Rajiformes > Rajidae > Malacoraja > Malacoraja senta. The sequence continues at coordinate 18,809,464 of CM075984.1, read as the reverse complement.
TTTTATTAAATCGTCAATGTCAGCGCTGGAGTAATTTTAAAAGCAGCTCCTGGCGTCAACGCCGATAACGGGAACGGATTTCACACACGGGACAGGTAAACGAAAGTGGTTTCTTTAAATGTATAAAAGTGCTTCTTAAGAAGCCTTTAATTCACATTTTTTCATGCGAAACGGTGATTTATTCCCCGAACTAACGGCAGTATTTTACATGCCAATACGGGGTTAAATTCACCGCAAATGAACGTTCCAAATGATCGCGTTCCAGAAATCCTCACTCGCAAGATGATTTAAATGCCCATTAATTTACAGGTATTAAACATTCAATTTTACTTCGGAGTCACGTGAGTGACTACGTGAAGAACCCCGTCAGGGCGCATGCGCGTCATTACGTCGGACGCATTGGTGCGAACGGCAGCAGGAGCACGGACGTCCTGCTGCAACGTGAGTAAATACAGCTCCACCAAAGTCGGGGAGACTTTGGAGGAGTTAGAAAAAAGTAGAGAAATTGTTTCTGTGTGTTTTTTCCCTCATATGCAGGAACAAGGGAAAGGTGCAGGCTGCTGCCGACAAGGAGAGAGAGAGAGCTGCGGGATGCAGTCTCTGAAAGGCAGCCTGTCACCTCGGGGGAGTCGCAAGCCGGTAGCGGTGCGGCGACAGACTTCAGAAAGTGCCCAGCCGGGTACACAGCCACCGCCAGTCGGGCGGTCGGCATAACCCAAGTCAGTAAGGGCTATAGACTCCGCAGAGTCGGGCCATGAGAGTCCCGTCGGGGACAGGATACCGTTCCCCAGCGGTTATCCAAAAGGAGCAGCTCATACAGGGGCTGCTCCACAGAGACGCTCCAGGAGGAGTTGTGCAGGCGGGAAGCCTTAGGGACGGCTCCGCTGGCAGTGCCTAGTAGAGGCCTGCTTGAAAGCACCCTCTTTGCAAGAGGTGAGTGCAGAAGGGCAGATACGCTCTGACCCTGAGTCCGACGACTTCCAAAGGGAGGGTAGGCAGCTGTCAAAGCTGATACCGTGTGCAGCACGGTTTGCCATGTCGTCGGATGCTGGTGAGCCTCTGGGTGAGGAACTTGCCACCAGCATAAATTACCAAGTCTCACATCAGCTACAGGAGCTGACAATGGATGAGATAGTAACGAAGTATGAAGCCCCAATCAACTGTGGACTGTTAAAAGTTCCTGTTGGGAACAGGAAGAATTGGGGTAAGATGGGCATACTAATGAAAGCCCAGGAGCATGTGAAGCTCCAGCATATTTTTAAAGTTGCTGGCATCTGGTATAACGAGCTTTGCCAGGATGGTGGATGGAGAGGGCATGACAAATTACAACAAAAGGCGCTATTGTGGAGTGCCCACTTTGAGATCAATTGCCTCCGCAAGATGCGATTAGACCAACCATCAATGCTAAATATGCTTCACTCTGCCAGCCTGGCACAGTGCAACTGGCACAGCTGTTTGGCGAGGATTTCGCACAGCAGGTGAAGGAGCTGGAGGAGGAGGCTAAGACGGCAACCACATATTCACCAAAGCGGAAGTATCCCTATAAGGGAGCAGACTGGTCCGGGCAAGGGACGAGTCCAGCTACGATGCAGCGCAGTTGGCGTTCGGCTGTAGCACCGCCACGGAAGTGAGATATCCAGTTCAGGGCCGGGGAAGAATGCCAGGTGGTAAGGAGGTAAGAGGGTCTGGTTCTCATGTAGACAGATCTAATGTGATACAATTAAATGTTTACCTCAGATATGTTTATACTGAAGGTTATTCAAGGGCATCGAATAAAGCTTAAATGCAAATTCTGATTTACCCATGCAACATGTTCCAAAAAAGGAGTTTGACTTCAGTATCACTGAACAATTGGAAGTTCAGCTGGAACTTGCAAGCTTATGTAATAAAGGTGTAATTGCTAAGGCAGTTTACCAAAGCCATCAGTTTGTGTCCAATATCTTTCCCAGACCAAAAAAGGATGGGGGGATGCAGAATTATACAGACCTGAATAGGCTTAACCCTTTTGTACGGTAAAGACATTTTAAGATGGAAACGTTTGTGAAGGAGATCTTAAAGATGCGGATTCAGTGTCTGTTCATTTGCAGGATAGAAGATTTAAAATTCAGCAGGATGGGGAATTATGCCAATACAATCCACTGCCTAATGGTTTGTCTTCAGCTCCTAGAGGGATTACAAAGTTGTTAAAACCTATTCTAGGCATGAAGAGAAGTCAAGGTCATGTGCTCATGGCTTAGCTAGATAATATCTTGATTGTAGGACAATCAAAGGAAACAGCTGAAGCATCAGTGGCAGTTGGTAAAAACCAATTTTTAATTGGGCTTTATAAGCTATTCTGAGGAATCTAAATTTATACCTGTGACACAAATTGACTAGTTGGGTTCACAATGGACTTAATCAACATCATTGTGACCTTGCTTAGGCAAAAAAGGGTACAGCTAATTAAGAGCTATATCAAGTTAATTGCTAACACACAGCCTTCAATTAGCCAGGTGACAAGACTGCTGCGGTAATGGCTGGCAGCATTTCCAGCAGTTCAATTGGCCACTTTATTATCTACAATTACAAAGGTCAAAGGAACAAGCATTGAGGATACATTGGGGTCATTATAATAGACCTATGCTTCTATCAATAGAGGCTGTTGCTGATGTACAATGGTGGATTCAGCATGTGTCCACTAGTAGTTCCAAAGTGTTATTGGACCAAGCTTCCATGATTTGCAGACAGATGTCAGAGCACTTGGGTAGGGTGCTACTGATACAAGATCCAGCGGTGGAGACAGATGAACATTGCTTCTGCATACATGGGGAATTAACCAAGAGTATTTTATGGACTCAAGGCTTATGGCACTAACTAAACTAGTTTGCATGTGCAGTGCAAAATAGACAACACTGCAGCAGTTGCTGATATGAATCACATGGGTGGAATCAAATCGTTATCATGTGACAGGTTGGCAAATACAATTGGACCTGGAGTAGGGATAGAGAGATTTGGATTGGAGCTATCTATCTGCCAGGGAAACTTAATGTAGTACCAGATGGCAGTTCACGAAAATTCCATCATCACACAGAGTGGATGTGGAACCAGGATGTGTTCAAGAACATAGTACTTCTATATGGAAGGCCAAAATATGTTTCATAGGCACCAGATCCAGGGGCAGTGGCAATTGATGCTTTTTCACTAAATTGGGATGATATGTTTGTGTATATTTTCCCACCATTCTGCCTCATAGGTTGGTGTTTGAGAAAATCAAGCAGGATGCCGCTTCAGGGGTTTTGGTGATACCAAATTGCCTGATTCAACCATGGTTCCCTTTGATGTTACAGATAGCGATCCAACCTCTTTTTGCTGATTCCAAACAGTAGGAATTTGCTGGAGCATCCAGTAACGCATTAAGTTCATCCGTTATGTGACGGTATGGATCTGTTAGTTTGCAGGTTTCAAGAATGCCTTACATTGGTCGAGGACTTTCTAGGCCAACGGTGTATATACTCGCTGCAGTCTGGAGAAAGAGTACTCAAAAACAGTATATGACTTATTTAAAAAAATTTTTTTTAAAGAAAAGGAACAATATTGTGTTCAAAAGAATATTCAATATGATACTGTAGTTATTGAAAATGTGTTAGAGTTTATCTACACTTTATTATGATGAAGGTCTTAGCTATACTGCTATCAATACAGCTAGAAGTGCTTTGTCCGCATATCTTGTAATAGGTACACGGACACAAAGTATAGGTTCTCACCCTCTCATATCTAGGTTGATGAAAGGAATCTAATTCCAAACCGCCTAAGCCTAGGTATATGGTAATCTGCGAGGTAAGCGTTGTTCGTAACATACTTCGTCATTGGGTCCCTGTCACGGCTATAACTTTGTTTAAATTAACCATGAAATTGGCTATGCTAATGGCATTGGTGTCAGTACAGAGAGTGCAGACTTTCCAAAAAACCTCAGTTCGAGAGAATGGAAGTGAATACAGAGAATGTTCTGTTTTATATTTCTGACCTGCTCAAACAAAGCAGGCCAGGTGTGACAGGTTTTAAGATTGTGTTCTCAGCATATCCTACAGCTCCATGTTTATGTGTAAGGACACATTTGTTACATTACATTGAAGCCACAAGGGCTTCAAGACGAGAAGAAACAGGATTATTTGTCAGTTACAAAAAGCCAACATAAAAGAGTGGCAGTTCAGACTATCTCAAGGTGGTTAAAGCAAGAGTTGGTTCAGGCAGGAATTAACATTTATGTGTTTACATCTCATTCCACTAGCGCAGTAGCAACATCCGCGGCCAGGGTGATGGACGTTCCCATCGACCATATATTAAAAGCCGCAGGTTGGAAAAATGAACTTGTGTTTAAGCAATACCACCATCGGCCATTTGCCGATGGAGGGCTGTTTACTAACTCAATATTGAGTGCTGTTGCTATTGTTTAAAGTCTGTTTTCAATACTGTTTCATTCTGTTTCATTTGTTGCCCTACATTAAGAGGGTTTATTGCTTGTTTTATGACCAAAAATAAAACTGTTTTGTTTTTGCATGATATGCAATGTCATGTTTACAGCATTATTGATGATACTCAGTCAATCGATGCAGTGAGAAGCCGGGATTTTGATCTGCGGCATAAAAATCACAGAGCTTTAAAATCTTCACGTAGTCACTCACGTGACTCCGAAGTAAAATAGTAAGATTAAACGAGAACTTACCAGTTTGAAGTTTGATCTTTATTTTATGAGGAGTTACGTTGGTGATTACGTGCCCGCCACGCCCAACCCTCTCTCATAGAAAAAAGGTTATAATGGTAATTCTCATGTTGATCATCTTAATATGTTACTTCAATTATGGTTTTGTCTGTGATTTCATACCGCTGCTTTGAAGATTGACGCGCATGCGCCCTGACGGGGTTTTCACGTAATCACCAACGTAACTCCTCATAAAATAAAGATCAAACTTCAAACTGGTAAGTTCTCATTTAATCTTACTATTCCTTCCATTTGGCCTGTAAATTCATGAAAATGAGATTTAAAAATTATGTTATATTGTGAATTATTGTGTGAATGTTATTTGGACACTTAGGCTATTTAAAAATGTTAATCTATTCTTAAGAAATTGATAGATGTTTAGATCTAGTAATTGAATTTTGTAATTAGCTACAATTAGGTAACTAACTAATTATATGCTTTACTTTCATGTCTTCTAAGTAAGATTGTTTCATATTTCTTTCAGAATGCTTCAATCTATAATAACTGAAAATTTATTTCAGTTATCTTAATTTTTAAGAAAGTTATGGGCTTCTGACTGTCCTCGATCACAGCTTTTGTGTTAAGTCAATGGAAAAGCAATAGGGAACAAGATGCTAATTTCCGAGTATGAAAATGGCCATAACTTCTTTAATACTGAAGATATGAAAGTGAATTAGGTGTCAAATTAAACTTCTTTTTATGCTTTATCTGATGGGATAAATTGCAGACTTTATTTTTAAAATCTCAAAATGTTGTAACATTGCTACTTAGTTTCTTCTCAGAACAGAACTCAAAATGGAAAATTTGTTTCAGACTCGTACTGATGTGTACACTAAATGCAGGCCCTGCTTAAGAATCCAACTGTAAGTAATTAGTACCACAATGCTGGGAATGTTGGCCTGGGAGAGGAAGATGATGCAGCAGTTAGTACAGTTGCTGCCTCACAGTACCAGAGATCCAGGGTCAATCAAGACTCCTGTGTGGAGTTTACAAAATACCACATGGGTTTCTTGTCTATGCTCCGGTTTCTTCCCGCATCTCAAAGACATGCAGGTTGGTGGATTAATTGGCCACTGGAAACTATTCATAGTCTGTAGTTGAATGGTAGTATCTGGGTTTGAGGAAATGTTGTTGGGAATGAGATTACATTAAAAAAAGAAATTACTTTAAAAGAAGTGTAAACGTGTGGTTAATGGTTGGTGCAACCACAGTGGGCTAAAGATCAGTTTCTGTACTGTATCTTTCTAATAGTGATGTGGGTTCACTTTTCCTTTGGTGGATTTGGAGGATTCTGTGACTGCAGCATTGGTGGTATGTTTCCAGTACACGGAGTTGTTGTAGGTGGGTCAGGACACTACATACTGGATGGTACGGATGACTGCTTCACATTAAGCTATATATCCTGTTCCAGGTTTGGGGATCTTGAAACATCAACCTTCTGGGCTTGTCCCACTTAGGCGATTTTTTGGGCGACTGCCGGCGACTGTCAAGTCGTAGCAGGTCGCTGAAAAACCGGTGACTGGAATGGCGACTGTCAGAGTGGAATACACACACACATCACTACCTTCACCAGCCAGTTATGCAGGCGGGGGACAGAGCAAGCAGGGGGAGCACTGTCTAAGTGAAATTCACACGGTGCAAAGCCAATGTGATACACACACACCACGATGAATTAGAAGCTGTAATTAAGACGGTGGCACATTGTACAGGAAGTGTCACTTAAGTCCTTTAAAAGAGGGAAGGGGGGAGAAGGGGGGCAGATGGGGGAGACGGGGTGGGGAGAAGTAGGGGAGACAACTTTTAAGAAGCCAGAGATACACGGCTGTGAAGCTCGGCGGATATTAACATTACCGGTCGGATATCCTTGGTTCTGAAAACTACTGTTTAATTTTTTTCCCCAATGAGCCAATGAAATTTACCGATCAGCACCGGCGACAACCTACGACAACCTTCGACCTCCTGGCGATGCACTACCACTGTAACTACGTCACGAGAATTCTCGCTACTCTCCATGGTGTCAAATGAAGCCGCGACTAGTTACTACTCACCACTATGCAGGCGACACCCCGGCAACCCGAACATGTGGCGACCTTGTGGCGACCCCATGATCTCCTGTAGTCGCATAAAAAGTCGCGTAAGTGGAACAGGCCCATTAGGCTGGGCTGACAAGATGAAGACAATGTTGCATTTCATCACTGTTGTCTGCCTTGTTGAGTGATGACTCCCGAAATATGAGGCATGGAAGGTCTCCCTCTGCAGCTTTACTGTCAGAAGGTGGCAATATACAATCGGGGTAGTTAGAATAAAACATTTGTTTTGCACAAATTACATGTAAGGTCCATCTCTTGTCTGCTACAATGAAACAATCATGACCATTGCAATAAAATATGCACAATAGCAAACCAGATCTAGTTTACTATTGTTCCTTGATACTAACCAAATGGATTCTGTTCCTCATACTTCAACAGTAATGCAATAAATATGCACCTGGTCCAACAGCCAGGAATTAGATTTATTAATTCAGAAGCATGAGTTCAAATATCGGCATGATAATTGAGGAATTTAAATTCAAATAATTAAATAACTCTGGATTTTTTTTAGAAGTGCTTGTCTCGATAATTATATCCACAATAAATTCTTGGAGGAAAATCTGCTCTCCCTTTCAATCTGGACTTTATTTGACACCAGAGCCGCCAATGTCTCTTGACTGTGTTCGCAGTTCAGGGTAATGATAGTTCAATAAGTGCTGGTGTATGACAGCACTATCCATTGAATGAATAAATAAAATATAACCATTATTCTCTTAGTGTGTAACAGTTTCTCTTATCATTACTGTCCCCACTATCCACTCACCCAACCACAAAGCTTGAGGGACAACAAATTTGTACTCTATATTCACCTCTTTCTTGAAACATAGAAAATAGGTGCAGGAGTAGGACATTCGGCCCTTCAAGCCAGCACCACCATTCAATATGATCATGGCTGATCATCCAAAATCAGTACTCCTTCTTTAGCCCCATATCCCTTAATTCTTTTAGTCCGAAGAACTAAATCGAACTCTCTTGAAAACATCCAGTGAATTGGCCTCCACTGCCTCCAGTGGCAAAGAATTTCACAGATTCACAACTCTCTGGGTGAAGAAGGTATTCCTCATCTCAGTCCTAAATGGCCTACCCCTTATTCTTAAACTGTGACCCCTGATTCTGGACTCCCCCAACATCGGGACCATTTTTCCTGTATCTAGCCTGTCCAATCCTTGAAGAATTTTACATGTTTTTGTAAGATTGCCTCTCATCCTTCTAAATTCCAGTGACTACAAGCCCAGTCGACGTATGTCAGTCCCGCCTTCCCGGGAATTAACCTGGCGAACTCCCTCAATAGCAAGAATGTCCTTCCTCAAATTAGGAGACCAAAACTCAAGTTCACATTTATTTATCACATGCACCAATTAAGGTACAGTGAAATTGAGTTACCATGCAGCCATACAATCAAAAAGAAGACTATACACAATAGAATTTAACATAAACATCCACCACAGTGGAATCATCATTCTTTACTGTGATGGATGGCAATAATGTTCAGTCAATCTTCCTCCTTTGTTCACCCGTGGTCGGGGCCATGAACCCTCCATAGTCGCCGCTACAGACGGCCTGATGTACAAGCCCTCTCGTTGGGATGATCAAAATTCCGACATCGGGATGGATCGAAACACTCCGAGTTTCCAAATCAGCCACTTTCTTACCGGAGACCGTGGCTTCACGATATTATAGGCCGCAGGCCGGCGGTCAGAGCACTTCTTCTGACAATCCCCAGCAAGGGATTGCCCCGCTCCACGATGGAAAGTCCACGCCGCGCTCGCGGCTAGAAGCTCCGCATACCGCAGCTTCACGATGTTATAGTACGCAGGCCGGTGATCGGAGCACTTCTTCTCACGATCCCCGGCAAGGGATCGCCCCGCTCCGCGATGGAAAGTCCGCCGCACCTGCTACCGAAGCTCTGGGCCGGTCTCCGAGAAAGACCGCACCAAACCAGTTGTTAGGCTGTGAGGGGGGCGAAGTTGCGACAAAGAGAAAAGTTGCATCTCCGTCAAGGTAAGTGACTGAAAAACAGTTTCCCTCTAATCCCCCCCCCCTCCACCCCCCCACACTAAAACATACATCTAGACATACTAAAAAACAAAAAAAGTCGAAAGGACAAACGCGCTGCTGGCGAGGCTGCCTGCTCGCTGCGCCACCCGATGATGAAAACTACACACAATACTCCAGGTGTGGTCTCTACCTTCTGGTTCTTGCCACCAAAGTGGATAACCTCACATTTATCCACATTATATTGCATCTGCCATGCATTTGCCCACTCACCCAACCTACCCAAGTCACCCTGCAGCCTCATAGCATCGGCTTCGCAGCTCACACTGCCACCCAGCTTTGTGACATCTGCCAACTTGGAGATGTTACATTTAAGTCCTTCATCTGAATCATTAATATATATTGTAAATAACTGGGGTTCCAGCACTAAGCCTTGCGGCACCCCACTAGTCACTACTTGTCATTCTGAAAAGGACCCGTTAATTCCTACTCTTTGTTTCCTGTCTGCCAATCAGTTCTCTATCCATGTCAATACCCTACAAAACTCCACATGGAGCCCAATGTAGCGATGTCCAAGTCTGCTCAAGTGGAGGTTGAACAGTTGATGGGGTGGTATTGGGAGGAGCTTGGTGAATATGTGGAAAACAGCAGCCAAGAGCAGCTCAACTATAGGAGCTTTTATTTCAAAAGAAGCCACAGAGTATTTATTAAATATAGATGTTAGGATTATGAAGGACAAATAACTTTAGTGGCTCAGAGACTTGGCATCCAGAAGGACTCATAATAACTTTGGAACTCATAGATGGGGATATCCAATACACAGGGTGTGCATACAGCATTTAAGGTTCCATTATATATATGAGAATGACAGTTTCTCAGAAGGCTGAAGCCAGGTTACTCGGTTGTGCCAGATATCTTTAGCTTCCTTAAACACCTATAGCTTGCTAGGCCTTGTTGGTGGCTTTGCTTTGCTTGTGGCTGTGAAAGTGACTGCCATTCTCATTTTACATTCTCATTCCCAATCTCTGGTACAGGAAATTCCTTTTTCCATATGTAAATGTTTAAGGCATGTATATACTAAGGATGCCTTCAGGCTCTGAAGAGCTGTCCTACTACATTTCTGGCTGCAGATCATGTGATGCAGAATGTTGGCATCTTTCTTTTGGTATAAAAAAAATTATGATAACTTGAAGAAAAACCAAAATGCATTCATATTTGAAATGCAAAGCAAAATAATATTATCCCATGTCTATATTTCGAAGTTTTCTGAAATGTATGTCAGTATATATACAGAGAAACAATCATGAACAGTAATAACTGAATTCATATTATATAACCATTGCTATTTTCAATCACATTACAGTTGGATGTATTTGAAATTAACATGTACCGGGATAATGAAACTGAATGAACTGCTACAAAGAAATAAAACTGACTTGTGGAGGGTAAAAGCAATCAATTTGGTATATATTACATTCATGGTACATAAAAAAAGTTCAAACTAATACGAAGAAAACTTAAGTTATCATGTAAACAAGGTGTTGCGAGAGAGAGAGTGCGGTACTGGAAACACTGGCAAGCCAAGAGAGGATTTGGTATTTCAGTAAAAGGAGACAATAACTGATGTGCAGCAGCATGACAGCACTGAAGCACAGCGGAACCAGCAGTGCCAGTAGCAGCACTTGGATCAACAGCATTAACAGCAGCTGCATATTCATTGAATGAAAATGTTTCCTGTTACGGTAAATGTCTTCACTCTCTGAAGATGCTCAAAGGCATACAAGTGTGGCCACTATTACTCCCAGGACATTAGAAAACCAGGTCAAAGCGTAAAACTGCTGTTTGATCTACTATTAGTACAGCTGGGCCATAGGAAAGTCTTTCTAACAAGGTGTCCTGCTGACCATTGCAGTAATGACCTTACTGACACATTGTAAATGCAAACCCTGCATTTGGAAGATATGCCACTTTTTGTAAATGAAGACTGCCAATAAGTTAGAAGACTAGGAAACCAGTTTGTAACCTTAACCTGAAATAGTGCCTGGCTGCTAACTAAGGTTTTTCTCTGTAGCTATGTACTAGATAAACAATGTATGAATATGAACTGTAAATCTGATTATGTTCTTGGGCACTATTCCTTAACTTTGATGTAAATATAAATCTTCACTCGACCGTTATCTAAAACATAAGAGAACATGGCAGCTATTCTATGGGACCTACATACATTAATTTCTACACACCACATGCAGGTCATTGATGCTTGATTTGTCATTCCTTGAGATTTAATAGCTTTTTAAAGGATATCAAATCTATCAAAATTCTTATCAAATGTTGGATCTTTGAGGTCATTTTAGTTTATCATAATTGAAAAGATAAACAGGTTTCTATTTACGCTACAGCTCACGTAACTTTTAGGATATACCATAGTATTTTACATTCTCATTTACATTCTACTGGCACCCGAAAATGGGACCACATCACCCCGATTCTGGCCTCTCTCCACTGGTTCCCAGTGCGGTTAAGAATCAATTTCAAGCTCCTCCTTTATGTATACAAAGCCCTTAACGGGCTTGCCCCCACCTACATCAAAAATCTGCTAACCCACCATACCACCTCCAGGTCCTGCAGGTCGGCCGACTTGGGGTTACTGACCATCACGGGGTCTTGGCATAAGCTCAGGGGTGACCGCGCTTTTGCGGTTGCAGCACCTAGACTATGGAACAGCATCCCTCTTCCCAGAACTGCCCCCTCCATCAACTCTTTTAAGTCTAGACTTAAAACTTATTTCTACTCACAAGCGTTTCTTGAGGTCCTCTGAGGGAGCGCTGTATGTATGTATTTATGTATGTATTGTTGATCTATGTACCACTGTTTGTAGCACGTTAGTACCTGCACTGATGTAAAGCACGTTGGTCAACGAGAGTTGTTTTAAATGTGCTATAGAAATAAAATTGACTTGACTTGACTAACTTGTACGTTGCGTACTCCCACAAGCAGCAATATGATAATAACCAGATTATCTGATTTAGCAATGCTGACTAAGTGTAAAATTTTGAAAAGAGGATAATTCCCCAACATTTGAAATCCTGCTACGATCTTTTACATTTATGTATCTCAGAACAAAAACATGGGGTTGCTTTAGCATATCATCCAAACCATGCATATCTCCAAAAGTGCAACAAACTGTCAGTACTGTACTCACAGATTTCTGAATAGATTTTTGTGCTCATATCCCCAAAGTGCAATCCAAAGCCAAAATCTTTCAACTAAGTGGTTAGAATAGTAACAATCAATGTGAAAACAATTGGAAATTTTGAAATCATCATATGCAAAATCATGGCCACTGTCAAAATCATTTGCTCCATTTCATAAACAAGAGGGCATTGTTTACTAATGCTGTATATACATCAGTTTGTCATATACATCAATGATCTGGATGATGGTGTGGTAAATTGGATTAGTAAGTATGCAGATGATACTAAGATAGGTGGTGTTGTGGATAACGAAGTAGATTTCAAAGTCTACAGAGAGATTTAGGCCATTTGGAAGAGTGGGCTGAAAGATGGCAGATGGAGTTTAATGCTGATAAGTGTGAGGTGCTACATCTTGGCAGGACAAATCAAAATAGGACGTACATGGTAAATGGTAGCGAATTGAGGAATGCAGTTGAACAGAGGGATCTAGGAATAACTGTGCATAGTTCCCAGAAGGTGGAATCTCATGTAGATAGGGTGGTAAAGAAAGCTTTTGGTGTGCTGGTCTTTATAAATCAGAGCATTGAGTATAGAAGTTGGGATGTAATGTTAAAATTGTACAAGGCATTGGTGAGGCCAATTCTGGAGTATGGTGTACAATTTTGGTCGCCAAATTATAGGAAAGATGTCAACAAAATAGAGAGAGTACAGATGAGATTTACTAGAATGTTGCCTTGGTTTCAGCACCTAAGTTACAGAGAAAGGTTGAACAAGATAGGTCTTTATTCTTTGGAGCGCAGAAGGTTAAGGGGGGACTTGATAGAGTTCTTTAAAATTATGAGAGGGATAGACAGAGTTGACGTGGATAAGCTTTTTGCATTGAGAGTTCCATTGAGAGATTCAAACAAGAGGACATGATTTGAGAATTAAGGGACAAAAGTTTAGGGGTAACATGAGGGGGAATTTCTTTACTCAGAGTGTGGTAGCTGTGTGGAATGAGCTTCTAGTGGAAGTGGTGGAGGCAGGTTCGACTTTATCATTTAAAAATAAATTGGATAGGTATATGGACGGGAAAGGAATGGAGGCTTATGGTCTGAGTGCAGGTAGATGGGACTAGGTGAGAGTAAGTGTTCGGCACGGACTAGAAGGGCCGAGATGGCCTGTTTCCGTGATGTAATTGTTATATGGTTATATGGTTATATGTGTGTCTTTTAATGAACTGTTTAAATGCATGGGAGGAAATATGCTAAAAGTCATGTTTAAATGGTTTTTAAAGGCATGCATGAACTTCTCTGTATGAAATATTGCATGCTGGTTCTCATGCACCCTAAAAAGATATTTATTTCGTCTCACATTTAAACAGTTAATTAATTGGAAAAATAATCATAACACCACAACGGTATTTGCAAGTGAAGCAGATGGGATTGGGCAATTGCTGGCCAAATTTTTTAGTAACTTCCTTCTCACTTTTGTTGCTGAAACAACTTAACAGTATAAATATGCCTGTTTTTAGCAAAAGAGTGAACTCATAAGTATTCATAGTTGTCTACAAACACACCTGTATGATAAAGTCAGAAGTAAATATTTACACATGAATATGTCATTGTCATCCAAACTTGTCTGCAGAACTGATATGGAAAAATGCACTTGGAGGTGCAAGTGTTGAAGCAAATGACTTCAAGCATATAAGAATCCTTCTATGACAATTTAACTTACAATAAATGCTGTAGTGTTCACATATTTTTTCAAATTAATGAAGTCCATTTATATTTTCTGCAGTCTGAAAAATACACTGTCCCTGACTAAAAGCAAATGACAGTAAGAAACCTTAAACAGTGGATTGAATGCAAGAACTAAAAATAATAAAATCTCTCGTGTTTTTGTAGAGCGAAGTCTAGATTGATCCAAATCACTTGGCATTCTGCAGCAGACAGCTAAAATAAGTATACAGTAAAGAAAACCATTCAACTTTAATAAACGAAAAAATATGGCAAAGCACAACTATGACTTTCATTATTACAATAGCTTTTTTTGGCTCTAAGTTCTAGTGAGTATATCTGGATTTGTACTAATTCCACCTATAGCCCAAATATTTCTTTGTGTTTAAGATTGTAAATGTGGAACAGGTGGTTATAAGAAGTCAGCTACTTCCTACCTTCTATCTCTTCCAACGATGCACAGCTGAACACACATTCAGCAGCAAGAAGGATCCTACAATGATTCTACTTAAAGTGATCATAAACTATTGTCTAGTTAGTTGCTAATTGCTTCCTACTGTATGTTGTAATGATAATACAAATATTTGGTGCTTTTGCAGTCTTTTAAAATTCTTTACATCCACAAACAGCAGTGCAGCAGATGCCGATGGACTTTATTCTGACATTGAGGCTTCTGTGAAAAAGTTGTTCCTAGATTTGAGTGTACTAGCAGCCATTCCACTTGGGATAATGCATGATGCAATGAATGAACAGGATGCACATAGAGCAGGACAAAATGCTAGAATAGGAAGAAAGAGAGCTGATCAGCTGAGATCAAAGCTATATCTATCAAGAATTTTCAGGAATATCCTTGTATGCCCGCCTACCTGAATCTGAATGAAGAATAGTGTGGGACCTTTGTGTTTCAATCCATTTCAATGAGGATATCCTTGCACAAATCTGCTGCTATTACAGTCATATGTGCAACCACTGAGCAGGACAAAGACCAAATGATATCAAATAATTGTGGCAATAAACAAAAATGTATTCGTGTTCTCTTTCTGGTTGGTGCTACAGGTATTTGTTACATCTCAAGGTTCATGGGGTTAGTCAATGATACACTACATTTAAGTAGGGCTTATGGTATTTCATTTTCCCTTTTCATAGAGCAGTAGAAAGAGTGAGCACATAATTTTGTAGTGATTGCTGGTTTCCCTGTAATAGAAGATGCCATTGATTTTGTGGACAGCACTATAAACAGTGAAATGTACTGTAACATAAATGGATTATACACTCTCTATTTCAAGCTGGCATGTGGTGAGAAACAATAGATCATGCACACAAGTGCCTTGCAACTTGACAGAAGTCATAATACAAGGATTAATTTTCAAAGGGTCAATCATGATAATGTTTGTTCAATATATGTTTTTTCTAAACACATAGTTTTTTTCGGCACAATTATAATATACATTGCATATTATACAAATAAATGATAGTGTTCTCCCAAAATCTTTCACGTGATGTCATGTTTCCTTGACCACTATCTAGGCTAAATAATGCAGAAAAGCCCCGGAGGCGAGGCTGAGTCCAGGGTCCGTCAGTGAGAGAGCCCAGCCCCCCAGCCGCCCAGCCTGAGAGCCGCCCAGCCCGAGAGCCGCCCAGCCGCCCAGCCACCCAGCCGGCCAGCCCGAGAGCAGCCCAGCCTGCGAGCTGCCCAGCCCATGAGCCGCCCAGCCCGAGAGCCGCCCAGCCCGAGAGTCGCCCAGCCTCCCAGCTGCCCAGCCGCCCAGCCCACGAGCCGCCCAGCCCACGAGCCGTCCAGCCCGAGAGCTGCCCGGCCCAAGAGCCGCCCAGCACGAGAGTCCCCCACACAACCCCCACCCCACACAACCCCTCCCCCCCACACAACCCCTCCCCCCCACACAACCCCTCCTCCCAGACATCCCCTCCCCCCAGACAACCCCTTCCCCCCCACACAACCCCTCCCCCCACAACCCCTCCCCCAGACAACCCCTCCCCCCCACAACCCATCCCCCCACAACATCTCCCCCCCACAACCCCTCCCCCTCACAACCCCTCCCCCCCAGACAAGCCCTCCCCCCACACAACCCCCCACAACCTCCCCCCCACAACCCCCCCCACAACCCCTCCCCCCCACAACCCTTCCCCCCCACAACCCTTCCCCCCCACAACCCTTTCCCCCCACAACCATTTCCCCCCCACAACCCTTCCCCCCCCCACAACTCTCCCCCCCCCACAACCCTCCCCCCCCCACAACCCTTCCCCCCCACAACCCCCCACCCAACACCTCCCCACCCCCACTACTCCTCCCCACCCCCACAACCCCTTCCCACCCCCACAACCCCTTCCCACCCCACACACCCCCTACCACCACTCACCCCTCCCCCCACACCAACCTTAACTATGACATCATCCCGTATTACCAGTTCATCGCGCGTACTAAGAAGAACGACTGCACCTCTGTTGGTACGCTGGATTGTCTGTCTGGCCAACCTCTTTTGATCATGGATGAAAGTATCTGGAGGGTGGCGTCGGCAGCTGTATGTTCGGCTAGGCGGCGCAGTTGTTTTGTAGGAACAAAGTCGATGCCGAGGACTGTAAACTGTTTGTAGGGGTGACGTTCGTTGGATGCCCCTGGTGCATGAGAGAGAGTGTCCGCAATGTGCATGTCTTTACCCTTTTTGTAAATGTTTAAAGTCGAAGCGCTGGAGCTGCATCATCATGCGTTGCAGACGAGCTGGTGCTGCGTGAATAGGTTTGTTGAGGATCGTCACCAGTGGTTGGTGGTCTATCTCGACCATGAAGACGTTGCCAAAGATAAAGTCCTTGAATTTGGAACAAGCAAAGACGACAGCCAGCAGCTCCTTCTCGATCTGAGCGTAGCGCTGTTCGGTGTCGGTCATGGTGCGGGAGGCATAGGAGACAGGGCGCAAGGCACCATTGGCAGATGATTGTAGGCAGGCTGCGCCGAGCCCGAATCGTGAGGCATCGCAGGTAACTGTCACAGGGTGCTTCAGGTCGAAGAATGTCAGGGTTGGTGCGCTGGTCAGCTTCGATTTTAAAGCATCAAATGCTTTTTGGTGTTGCTGGAACCAGGACCAAGTAGTATCCTTTCTAGTTAGTTGTCGCAGGGGCAAACTCAGTTCACTGATGTTTGGTATGAATTTTCCAAGATAGTTCACCATACCCAGGAATCGCTGCAGGCCGAGCACATCGGTGGGGGCAAACATCTCTGTGATGGCGGCAGTTTTCTTCGGATCCGGCCTGAGACCGTCAGGAATGAACACATGACCGACGTAGGTGACCTCTGAAACCCTGAACTTACACTTGTTAGTGTTGAGTTTCAGGTTGATCCCATTTCTGACACCAGGTAAACATCTGTCATACAATCTAAGATCAAAGATCATCTTTAATCAGCATTCAAACTATAGCGGTACAGCAGGTTGTTAGTTGTCAGAACATCATAACCGCTTCCAAGACTAAGCAGTACAGGAAGTGGGTGTTAATATAAATCATACAGTAGGGTGGGGTTAGTGATGCTATTCTACTATGATTGGTTGTCATGCATAAACCAATCTACAGTCATGTTCCAAAAATGTCCATAAGTTAATGGGGATGTTGCAATTCTTCGAGAAGGCTTTGAGTATATTTTTGAAACTTTTCTCCTACTTTAAGATTCACTTAAGCAATTCTTAAGCAAGTCTGAAGAAGGGTCTCAACCCGAAACGTCTCCCATTCCTTCTCTCCCGAGATGCTGCCTGTCCCACTGTGTTACTCCAGCTTTTTGTGTCTATCTTTGGTTTAAACCAGCATCTGCAGTTCCTTCTTACACATCCTTCCTATAGTATGGCAACCAGAATTGTGCACAGTACTCCAATGGTGACTTAACCAATGTTTACAAATGTTTTGCAATAATATTCCTACTCGCATATTCTATTTTGGATGATCAACATGAAATGGAAGGCAAAATGTAGCACCGTTAATAGCAGTTTTTGAACTATAATATCAATTACTTATGCGTAGCTGTCTCCCTCGTCTTCTTCCTCGTTCTCAAGTCATTCATTCTTTTAAGTGACAGTTCGTCAAATAACTGGAGGCAAAAGTTGTGCCATAAAATGTATCTCTCACTCTTTCAAGTATTACCAAGTTCTTTCAGAGCTGTCCAGGTGATATATTATTTTGTTTAAGCATGCCAATGGTCAGGATCACCAAATAAAATAATCTAATTGTTGATTGCATGTTACCTATGTTGGCATTTACTCACCATGCTTTACAATGACATGCCATGTAATGACAAGCAATGTAGATGCAATCAATGGCAGCTTGCATTTGAATTCCTCACAAACCCACATGGTCACTTTCCCTGCTGTTCTCAGGTCCATGGAAAACTCAGGTGGGGAATAGGATGTTCATTTAAGAGTCACAACCGCTGCTGCTGTTCTCTTCAATCAACCAGTCCATGCTCTATGTATTATTTATAGAACATAGAACATACATCAGTATAGCACAAGAGTGGACCCTTCAGCCCACAATGTTTGTGCCAAACATGATGTCTATCTCAACTGATCTCATTTGCTTGCACATGATCCATTTCCCTCTATTCCCTGCACTTCCATGTGCCTATCTAAAAGCTTCTTAAACACCACTATCGTAACTGACTCCACCACCAACAATGGTAAAGTGTTCCAGGCCACACCAACCTCTGTTTAAATACTTGCCCTGCATATTTTCATTAAACATTCCCCTCTCACATTATAGCTATGCCCTCTAGCGTTGTACATTTGTCTGCATTATGACTTCCTGACTTGTACTCAAAGCCCCTAGCAATTATGGTAAGCATACCATATGCCTTCTTTGCCAATCTATCTACTTACTGTATGTTGCCACCTTTAGTGAGCTATGAACTTGGACTCCAAGATCCCTCTGCAATGCTGTTACGCCTTGCCATTAACTGTATACTCTCTCCTTACATTCAACCTCCCAAAGTGCAACACCTCGCACTTGCCCAGGCTAAATTCCATCTGCCATTTCTCTGCCAATTTCTACAGCTGATCTATATCACACTGTATCTTGTGACAGCCTTCCTCACTGTCTACAACTCGACCAAGTTGTCAGCAAAGTTAAGGGCCTGTCCCACTTATGCAATTTTTTTGGCGACTTGCCGGCACCCGTCATAGTTGCAGCAGGTTGCCGAAAATTTTCAACATGTTGAAAATCCAGCAGCGACCAGAAAAAAGTACGACTCTTTGGGCGACTACTCACCACCAAACAGGCGTCACCCCGCGACAGGCCCTTTATTCACCATCTACATTTACGTCAAGGTCGCCTGTCTTGAAGACCTAACTATTTAGCCATGTCTGGAAGCAAATGGCTTGGGCACCATTCTAAACGATAAACCAAGTCCTTGAGTATTTGAAATACAGCTCTCTTTCAATATTTCAAGTTTAAATTCTTTAGAAAGCATCAAACAAATGTAGAATAATAACAAGTCAGTGGAAAGCAACAGCCAAAACCAACCAATAGTAGATCATCCCTGTAAATATTTTCTCTTAGGATTCCTGCTTCTGTAACATGTTCAAATATACATTTATGACAGAGTGTTAGTGAGAGGTTTGAAATCCAATATGACAGGGCTCTTTCTCAAATCCATGTTGCAACCTAATTATTCTTGAATCTTTTGATTAGCTATGGACTAAGCAACATCCTCATTTAAGTGTAGGAAAGAACTGCAATGCTGGCTTAAATCAAAGGTAGACACAAAAAACTGGAGGAACTCAGCGGGACAGGCAGCATCTCTGGACAGAAAGAATGGGTGACGTTTTGGGTCGAGACCTTTCTTCCTCATAAAAGTGCTGGCTAATACAACTGCCAAAATCTGTATTGGGGACCTATTCCATCATTATGTCTATGAACATAAAACAAACTTCTTGAGGAACTTAGGGGGTCAAGCAGCATCTGTGAAAGTAAAATGACAGATCATGTTTTGTGTTGTGACCTTTGAGGAGGGTTCCACCCCTTAACATCATCTATGCATTTCCTTCCATAGGCTCTGTCTGATCCAATGAATTCCTCCAGCAGTTTGTTTTTTTGTTCAAGATTCCAGCATCTATCATTCCTCGTGTCTGCAACACGTTTAGAAATTCAATTGGACCTTTTTTTTGGTGTGAAGAAACATTGTTCAATGGTTCAATGGTTCTTTTATTGTCACGTGTACCAAAGGTACATTGAAATACATTTTTTCATCACTGCAATTATTGCCAACACATAAAGACAATCCCTAATAAAGTACCCCATGCATAGAAACAGCCCACTGAGTCTATATGCAATAGGCTCCTCCAGATTTTGGTGCCATTGTACACACTCCAAGCTACAGCTGGCCATTACGGCCCATTGCAGCCAGCACATCATTCGATTTGCCAGTGAACCATTCTTCTCTCCTCTCCAGGCCTTCAGACATCGTGCCTCAGGGAGCACCGCCCGCAGCTGACCTTGAAGGTGTGGAAGGTTGACCCCCAGTTCTCCTATCAGTCCTTTGCCCAACATCCGCCGGTGTCACGGTTCCATTGGCAGCTGCCTATCGGGGTTTGGCAACGGCCTGCATGGCCCTCTGAGAGCTTCCGCCATGCGGCACTGTCCATCATTCAGAGATGAGCAGTGGCTTCCTTCAACAGGCTGCGGCCTGCTGGTCTAACGGCACCCGGCCGCATGGCCAGCTGGTCTTATGGCGTCTGGGCAGGGACCACTGGTGTTATGGAATACTGCTGTGCAGCCCGCTGGTCTTGGCTAAAGCACATGCATCATTTTGTGTTTCCCACAGTAAAACATGAAATTGATCAAAAATAAATGAACAACAATGTTAGTATGTTTTCTACTCGGAAAGTACAGCTTTCAATAGGTCAGCCAAAATTCACCAGCTGCAGAAAAGGGAAATCAGTCTTTAATATCTCACTTCCATGGAAGCCAGATATCAGCAAAACCCACTGCCAGAGAGGAGAACGGGGCTGTAAGGGAGACGGAGAGTGAGAGGTCTCCATAATTTACATAAAGGGATATAGAAGACTAATTTGTGACCCATCAGAAGGGATGCCCTGCACCCACTAAGTAAGGAACCAAAACAAAAAGGATCTGTCAGGAAGTGATGCAAAGGTCACAAAGCCCACTTAATGGAGCAGTATCACAAGAAATTTAATGATCACAGAATGTAGGTGAAACACACACACAGCCTAGTTGGGGTGATAATGGGAGTGGGGAAGTGAGAGTGGAGTGTGCCGGGCATATGCATATACAGTATACAGTGTGTATTCACCTATTTTCCTGAGCTCAGAAGATGGGTGATATACACACAAACATGCTCATTCCCTACACACTCCCTCCCTCTCAAGGACACTACCCTACTCCACTCCCTACCCTTCAAGGATATTATATACCCTCAGCATGTCAAGACAAGAGTCGCTTCCAGATGTAGAATAAAGATAAGTTATTCAATGTCTTTCATCTAATCAACTTGGGCAAACACAATGATGATTAGGAAGGAGGATACCCGTAATTGAGGAAGGATTTCTCAATTACAACACCTCATCAGAGTGGAGAAGACAATTCTCTTCTTCATGGACAGAGGAGCCACCAAGGTGTAAGCCATGTCATGAGCAGAAACTATACAAAATGTGCCAGATATGTTCTTGAACAATGTTTCATTGTGATACGTATTCTTCTTTATTTTCAAATGTCCTGCTGGATCACCATAAGTGCACGTTATTTCAAAGGTTCAAAGGTTTATTGTCACGTGTACCAATTAAGGTGCAGTTAAACTTGAATTACCATACAGCCATACTAAAACAAAGCAACAAGACACACAACTACATAAAAGTTAACATAAACATCCACCACAGTGGATTCCCCACATTCCGCTGTGAAGGAAGGCAATAAAGTGTAAACTTCTTTCTCTTTTTTCTCCCTCGGTCGTGGCAGTCGAACCATCCGCATTCGGGTGATCGAAGTTCCCGTGTCGGGACGATCGAAGCTCCAGCGTCGGGGCGATCGAAGCTCCCGCATCGGGGCGGTCGAAGCTTGTGCGGCTTGAAGCTCCCGAAGTCGGTCTCTAACCAGGGACTGCGAGCTTCATGATGTTAAAGTCCGCTGGCTCCCGCAGTTGGAGCTCCAAGGTCGATCCCCGACAGGGATCGGCAGCTCCACGATGTTAAAGTTCATAGGCTCCCGCAGTTGGAGCTCCCGAAGTCGATCTCCAGCAGAGGCCGCCAACTCCACAATGTTTGGTCGCAGTGCATACAGAGATACGATATGGAAAAAATCGCATCTCCATCGGAGTAAGAGATTTTTTTTAAGTTTCCCCGACCCCCATATAAAACAAGTTAAAGAACACTGAAAACATACATTTAGAAACATAGAAAATAGGTGCAGGAGTAGGCCATTCGGCCCTTCGAGCCTGCACCGCCATTCAATATGATCATGGCTGATCATCCAACTCAGTTTAACTCATTTAACACATACTAAAAAACAACAAAGGAGAAAAGGACGAGACAGACTGTTGGCGAGGCGGCCATCGTGGGCGCCACATGGTGATCTTTGTATACCTCTTTAATGCATTGTCATTGGAAGATGAAAGAAGAGACTTCCTGCTCCATCTATATCACTATCATAACACCTAAAAGGATGAGCAGCAGTATCCATAGGAGAAGCAAGAGGCAGAGGGTAGGATAGAACAGTGAAGTGAAAAGATGATGATGGAAAGTGCTCAATAACGTCTGAGAAACATAGAGAAACATACAGGAATGAAACAAGCCCTTCTCCCCAACCTATCCATGACAAACAAGGTGCCTTCCTGTGCGAGTTGCATTTCCCTATATTTGGTCCATATCCTTCTAAACTAATCCTATCCATGTACTTATCCAATTGTCTTTTAACCACTTTCTCTGGCATCTCTTTCCACATACACATCACCCTCTGTGTAAAAACTTGCTCCTCAAGGTGCCGTTTAAATCATTCCCCTCTCACATTAATAATACTACTACTACTACTACTAATAATAATAATAATAATAATAATAATAATAATAATAATCTTTATTTCGGACTCAAGGTCCAGACAAGGGGCAACATTACATAAAAATGCATTGCATATTAAAAAATATCATAAAGTACATATAAAATCTTAGTATATCACATAAAAGCATCATAAATTATATATTTAAAAAAAACACAATACATGAATTAAAATAGTAAGATTAAACGAGAACTTACCAGTTTGAAGTTTGATCTTTATTTTATGAGGAGTTACGTTGAGGGATTACGTGAAGAGCCCGCCAGGGCGCATGCGCGACATATCTTCAAAGCAGTGGTGTGAAATCACAGATACGGTAGTCGAAGTAACATAGTAAGATGAGAACAATAATACCAGCTGACCTTTATAATAGAGGGTGGGCGTGGAGGGCACGTAATCCCTCAACGTAACTCCTCATAAATAAATATCAAACTTCAAACTGGTAAGTTCTCGTTTAATCTTACTATTTTACTTCGGAGTCACATGAGTGACTACGTGAAGATTTTAAAGCTCTGTGATTTCATGCCACGGAACGAGTCCATGCTTCACACCCTGCTGTCGTAGACTTGAGGAGGAAGTATGTTAACAAATCCAGACATGAATCAATTGTTAAAAGAAACAATAAGTGATTTATTAACACAAATTATAATTATGACCCCTATCCTTCGGGGCGTATTATAAAACAGAACTCAAAATAGTATCTGCAAAAGTCACAGGCTTAGCAACTGGCTTATTATAAAATTCTTGGAAGGTCTTCTCCCTGGACCATCCTGCCGTACCCAAGATGTGATCCATTGGAACCTCCATGTGCCGTGCTGCCGATGTGGCTGCAGCCCTGGTGGAATGAGATTTGTAAATATCAGTATCCACCCCTGCAGCCCCCAAAACCTGTCAAAGCCACCTAGATATTGCTTGGGTCGATACCCTGTTGTGAGGTCTTTTGTGGCTCACTAAAAGTGCCAATTCTTTGCCTCTTACTTTAGCTGTTAGTTCTATGTAAAGTAACAGATGTGTCATAACGCATAAGCGAACATCTGTAGGATATGCCCGAAACTCTAGTTTAAGGCCTGATGACCCTGGTCTGTTTTGTTTTACCAGTTCATGAATATAAAAAGTTATATCATTTGTCCCTTTGGCCATCGAGTCCAGTCGTAATTTGTGTAGCGATTGCACCCGCTGGGCCGAGACCAGTTCCATCAGCATTACCAATTTAAGGGTAAGTTTCTCCAGGTATAGGGACGTTGCTGGTGACCAACCCCGAAACAACGTCAACACAATACTCACATCCCAAATGTTAGAGTATCTTGCCCTAGGGGGATTCGAGTTAAATATACCCCTCATTAGTTTGGAAACCAAGGGGTGAGACCCCAGTGAATGGTGGTCGAATCCCCACCACAAATAGGTGGATAGGGCACTCCTGGCGCTGTTGATGGCACTGTAGCTAAGCCTTTCATCAAAATGAAGGTTAGCCAGGAACTCCAGGACATTAGTTACAGTGGCTGAGTTATACTCAACATTAGTCCTGGAACAATAACGTTCCCATTTCCTGATGTGTCAGGTACTGTTTTCTGGTAGACTCTCTTTGTGCCGCCGCGATCATGTTGATGGTTCGATCCGCCAGTCCAAGATCCAGAAGTGACCTATTCAAATTCTGCAAATTAACAGATTAGTCCTGTCATGGCATGGATGACTTTCGCCAGTTACAGAATGGACCATCAAGTCTGGTCTTTTAGTGACGGCCATACATGGTTCTGAAACCATGTCAAGAACCACAGGGAACCATGGCTGGGTAGGCCAGTCGGGTACTACCAAAATACCTGACGCAGAGTCTTGTTGTATTTTGCGTAAGACCCGACTGATGAGTCAGAAGGGGGGAAATGCATAGAAAAACAAATTTCCCCAGTGCAGCGAAAATGCGTCCATCGCTGCTGCCCCAGGGTCTGGTTCCCACACAACATATGTCGGCAACTGGTGGTTAAGCCTAGATGCAAATAGATCGATATCTGGTGTTCCATATCTTGCTATGATGTTTGCAAACACTTTGGGGTCCAACATCCATTCAGTTTTGTTATTAAATTTCCGTGACCTGGTGTCTGCCACTGAATTAAATTTACCTGGTAGATAAATAGCAGATATCCAAATGTTTCTCTGGATACACCATTGCCAGATTGAATTGGCCAGATCATCACATGATATCGATCTGATTCCACCCATGTGATTAATATAAGCCACCATAGTGGTATTATTTATTTGTAGGCGAACATGCAAATGATGCATTTTTGAACAGTACGCCTTCACACTTTATACCAAGTGTATAAAGCAAAGATGATTCATGCGCATCCCATCTGCCCCCACAACTGGAGATGGTGTTGGTGGCTCCCCAACCTTGAGCACTGGCATCAGTCTGTAATACAACTGACGGGTTGCTAAATAATGGAGCTGTAGGAACGCCGAATGTTATGTGTCCACCATCGCAGTTCCAAAATAGCTTTTGTTGGTAATTGCATTGGTCTATCGAAATGACCAGCATGATGTTTAAGTGCTCGCACCTTTGCTCTCTGTAAATTTTGATAGTGCAAAGGTCCAAAGTGTGTCGCTGGAAAAGCAGCTACGATTTTGCCAATTACCCTTGCTACTAGTCTGATAGATGGTTGACTGATGACAGCAAGGTCGCTGCAAACTTCCATTAATTCAGTTGCCTTTCCCCTAGGTAAAGTCACAGTCATGTGAACTGAATTAATGGTGAATCCCAAATAATCCATAGTCGTGGATGGTGTTAACTTTGATTTATCTGGATGCATGATAAACCCCAGTTTCTCAAATAGACCTATGGCAGCTGTAACAGCTAAATAGACTAATTCGTAGGTTTTAACCACGATTAGTATGTCATCTAAATACGCCATGACTATATGTTTTTGTTTCCGAAGAACCGCCATAGCTGGTTTCAGTAATTTAGTGAATAATCTGGGGGCTGAGGTCAACCCATTAGGTAGTGCTTTGTACTGCCAAAGCTGCCCCATCCAGTTAAACTTCAGATATCGGCGGTGATCCTTGTGTATAGGCACCGAATAGTATGCATCTTTTAAATCGATACATGCCATGAAGTAGCCTTCGGAAATCAATTGTTTGGCCGTGACAAATGTTTCCATTTTTAAGTGAGTATACTGCACAAATGTGTTCAATTGTCTTAAATCAATAATGATGCGACATCCACCATCTTTTTTCTTTTTTGTGAAAATGTTTGACACAAATTCTTGAGACTCATGTTGAGATCTCTCAATTACACCCTTAGTATAAAGCCTCTTAATTTCAGCATGACCATCCAACTTCTCTTGTTGTGATAGAATAAATGATCTGATGGGCGCATGCTGAACCGGAGGAAGGCGGTTTGTTTTCTAATTCAATTTCATACCCTTGAACACTATGCAGTATATAAGAATCAGAGGTTATTGATCTCCATGCCTCACTAAACCAGTGTAACCTACCACCAACAAGTGTACCCATTGCACCTGCTAAGTCCTGCGAGGAACCAGACCCACCTACCTCCATGGTTACCAGTGGGGTGTTCATCTCTTTTTCTTCTGTTTCTTGGCCGATTGAGGTGCTGGTATTCGGGGTTGGCGCATCTTCCACGAAGGTCGCTCTGGGCCGCGGTCTAAAAAAGACCTTTGTCCTTGAGCTGCGGCCTTCGAGCTTTCACCAGCTTCGATGTGACGTGGCCTGCTGATGGATGCTTAGGGGTGCTGTCGCCGAGGTATTTTCCCCGATGCCTTGATGAGCCCGGCGGCTTTCGCCTCTTCATCCAAGTCTTTAACCTGTTTGGACAGGTTGCCCCCAAATAACAAAATTGGCGGCGGTGTGGTGTTGGTCTTACACAGAGCCGCAAATTTAGGGTTCAAGGCTGGGCGGATGGAGTTCTTACGGAAACAGTTAATCTCGAACTGTGTATTGCAGAGCATCGCCAGCGTATCTTGCTGCGCCTCTGTCATTTCCGTGTCATCCACCGACCGGGCAAGTGCTGTAATCCCAGTTGTTAAAAGTTTAAGGATTTTCTGCATTTGTACCTCCTGTGCCCTTACACCTGCATCAATATGTCCCCAGATAGAGGGATTCACTGCTGGGACATTCAGTGAAGTACAGTTCCCTGGTGCCAGGTATTTTGCAGTAGTTTCATTAACTGCCTGTTCTTGTAATTGATGGGTTGATAGGTAATCAATGCTGGCTGCTAGTTGTTGTTTCAGCGGCTGCCCTGACTGTGGAGGCACCGCAAACTTTTTCACCATGCCCAGCATCTTTTCTTCTGGCACCCCCAGCACACTTGAAGTCTCTTCAGCCAACCCTTGTTCGGAGTCAGCCCAGTAATGACTCCCAATGCTCCCCTCTGTCGAGGGAGATACATTGTGCAGCCCTGAAAAAGGTACTGCCATGGGCTTCCTCGGAAGCCCGTAGTGACTTGACTCCTGCTCACAGAGTTTGTCACGGTGAAGCAATTGCTCCACCAGCCGCTCCAGACGTGTAATACGACTACTGTCGCTGTTTGCCGGCGGCATTTGCTCATGGCCCGACACATCGGAGTCCATGAGCGTGTCCCATCTATTGCCGTTTGTGTTAGCCTGTGGCGACCCAGGCTGCACAGGTGCCGGGACAGAGACCACTGATCGCAAAGATTGCGATGCTGCAGTCGGCCGCTGCTGGCTCCCGGTACTTCCGCGGTCCTCCTCAGCCAGTTTCTTAGTGGCCCGTTTGGACTTGGTATGGGTCCTGTCCATCGTTGTCCTTCCTGGAACAGAAAGACACACGAAAAACAACCTCAGAGTAAGAAACTTACCTGTAGGTCTCTGTTTTAAGCTTACCGCTGCGGGGAGCATTCCCCCCCCCCCGCCTGTCGCTCTCAATTGCGCTAGCGATATATGTCGCGCATGCGCCCTGGCAGGCTCTTCACATAGTCACTCACGTGACTCCGAAGTAAAATCCAGAATAAAAGAATGATCAATGTCCTACAACGAGACAATGATACCAGTGTCTCCACAACTGGGATTCGTAGCGTGTAGTGCTAAACCTTATGTTTGACAAGGCCACAATAATTACATTTTTAGAGTCATTTATCCTGCAAATGAATTTATACATATGATTTCTTAGGATAGCTTCTAAAGTACTGACTCCTGCAGCCACAAACATGTTACTAGCACTACACCATCTAGGTTTCCTTAGCAGTGTTCTCATGGCATCATTATATGACACCTTTAGTCTCTGCAAACTTGTCTTTCCATAGTTCGACCACAGGTGCGCAGTATACTGTGGTGTGCAATATGCTCCAAATAACGACATCTTCACCACATCTGCACACGCACCAAACTTACGCAAGAGAATATTCGTCTGTACATACAGCATGCGTCATTGCCTATAAATATCCTCATCATCTGCCATTTGTTCTGTAATAAAATGCCCTAGATATTTTACCTTATTACAGACACTAAGATTATTGTCAGACAATTTAAAGTCAGGAAATTTTAGACATTTATCCTCTTTGGTTCTACAGATCATAACAGCACTCTTACAAGCATTATATTTAATATCATGTTCCACACAATACACAGAACATATAGTAAGGAGCTGCTGGAGACCAGCGCTAGATGGACTAAAGAACACAAGATCATCTGCATACATAATATGGTTCACTTAAATATTACCAATCATGCACCCAGTATTTACAGGCTTTCAATTGTTTGGACAGATCGTCAATATAAAGATTAAAAAGGACTGGGGACAAAATTCCCCCTTGCCTAACACCATTGCTAACCCCAAATGGGGCTGAGACCCTATTGCCCCATTTTATTTGCATAGTCTGGTGGGCATACCAGTAGGCCAGAATTCTCACAATGTATTTAGGCACCCCTCTTTGACTCATTTTAACAAACAGCTTTCTGTGATTAACACGGTCAAAGGCTTTGGAAGCATCAATAAAGCACATGAGGATTGAAGAGTTTTTGCCTCTATAGTTGTTTACAATCTCCTTTAGGGCATATATGCATAAGTCAGTGCCATGTTTAGCTTTAAAACCAAACTGGTTATCTGTGGAGTTAACAAACTCATTTATTCTATCCAGCTGAACTCTTTCTAAAACTTTTGACAATATGCTGGCTAAAGCTATGGGCCTGTAATTATTTAGGCTACCTACTTTACCAGCTTTGTCCCTAATGACCGGCACTAACAGAACAGACAACATTGAGTCTGGTAACAAGCCATGAATCATAAAGCCAATAAAACAAATAGCAAGGAGAGGAGCTATCCTCATACTCGCATACTTCAGATGTTCAGCAGAAATATGATCCAAGCCACTTGCTTTGTTGTTGGACAGCTTGTTCATGGCATGATGCACCTCATGTGACATAATCGCCATTGAGTCATTACTCTCAATATTGTCCACCTCTATACAAGTCACCTTGGACACAGTTGAATAAAGTACTATAATGCTTTAAGCTCAGGCTCTCCAGTTTTAGTTTCCTGACTTGACTATCCACCTTATCTTTGTCCATCATGATTTCATAAACATCCACAAGCTCACCACTTACCACTCATTCACTCCAGGAGAAACAGTACCAGACGATTAAGTATCTCCTCATAACTCAAGCCCAGTCCCAGCAACATCCTTGTGAATCTTTTCTGCATCCTTTCAAGCTTAATTACATCCCCACAGTATGGTGGCCATATTGCACACTAATATTCCAGGTTCGGCCTCACCCAATGTCTTGTACAGCTATATGATGTACTCCAAACCCTTTTACCCAATCCCTGTTCTGATGTAGGTAAACATTCCATACGCTTTCTTCGCCACCATGTCTATTGTGTCACCATTTTCAGAGAACTACATACTTGCATCCCTTGGTTTCACTGTTCTACGACACTCCCTGGAGCCCTGTCATTCATTGTGTATATTCTAGCCTGGTCTAACTTTTCAAAATCCAACATTTCGTATATGTTTGAGTTAAATTAAATGTACCATTTCTTTGTTTATTATCTCAGTCGATCTAGATCCTGGTGTAACTTGAAACAGAGAAAATTCTTCACTGTCCGCAACATCACAATTTTGGTGTCATCCTCCAATTTACTAATCAAACCACCTCTTTTCTCATCCAAATTGTTAGTATATATGCAAACAGCAGAGAACAGTACACAGATGCTTGCAGCACACTAATGGTCACAGGTCTCCAATCTGAAAGGAACTCTCCACCTACACCTAACAATTTCTTCCACCAAGCTAATTGTGTATCCAATTAGCAAGCTCACCCTGCACCCCATGTGATCTAATCTTCCAGACCAGTCTCCCATGTGGGACCTTATCAAAAACCTTCACTGAAATCCATGTAGACAATGACTGCTACCATTCCCTCATCAATCCCTTTGGTCACCTCTGCAAAAAATTCATAAAACACAATTCCCCACACATAATGCCATTGAGCTAAACATCCCATAGGACCACATCAAAGATTAGTTCCACAAAATACGAACCAAGCGGTTAAAAAATGTATGTAAGACAGGGAGAAACAATAATAGGCCAAAGTCTGGCATGAGGCAAGGGTCATCTAGAGTTTGAGTTCACCAGAAAGGTTGGGTATTGGACTTAGATTAGAACAAGCATTGGGATGCTTTCATGATATAACTGATTTACGTTTACAGTAAGGTCATAAGGTCATAAGGAATAAGAGTAAAATTAGGTCATTTGGCCTATCAAGTCTACTCTGCCATTCAATCATGGCTGATCTATCTCTCCTAACCCCAATCTCTTGCCTTTTCCCCATAACCTTTGACACCCGTACTAATCAAAAATATCTGCCTTAAAAATATCCACTGACCTCCACAGCTTTCTGGTGCAAAGAATTCCACAAGTAAATCTGACAAGCTTACAAAACGTGAGTAAAATCATGTTTTGTCAGCCCTACTTGATCAAATGGGTGAAATGACGGTGTATGGAGGAGTTCTCCTTCAGAACACTGCAGAACACGGTACAGGGTCAGAAGAGCATTGCCTCTGTCTATATGAAGTTTAAAAACAAACTGCCATATAGGAGCAGTTCTTCAGGTACAAAACATCCTATTTAAGGCAAACAAAAAAGCTGAATGATTTCTCCCATGTGGGTGATTCAACAGTTACGGTATTGACTATAGAAGTTGGAATGTATTGTTACATTATGTACAAGAAATTGGTGAGGTTGCATTTGGGGTATGGTGTTCAGTTTTGATCACCCTGCTTGAAGAAGGATATTGTTCGAAAGAGTGCATTAAATATTTACAAGAATGTTGCCAGGACTTGATGGCCTGAGCTATCTGCAGACATTGGGCAGGCTAGGACTTTATTCCTTGGAGCGCAGGAGGCTCGGTGATCTTATAGAGCTGTATAAGGTCATGAGCAGAATAGATAGGGTGAATGCAGAGTAGGAGAATCGAGAACCAGGGTGCATATATTTAAGGTGAGAGGTAAAAGATTTACTAGGAACCTGAGGGGCAACCTGTTCACACACAAGGTGGTGAGGATATGGAATAACCTTCCAGAGGAGGTAGTTGAGGCAGGTACCATAACAACATTTAAAAGACAGTTGGACAGAAACATGGATAGCAAAGGTTTGGAGGGATATGACCCAAAAATGAGCTGGTGGGAATAGTGTAGATGGGCCATCTTGGCCGGCATGGACAAATTGGCCCGAAATATGGCAGAGATCTGCAGTGGCCACCTGAAATTATCTGAAGTTGACAGAATGTAGAGGGCAATCCATGCGCAAGAGCATTGCTGAAAACTAGCCTGAAAATGTCACAGGTCTCAGAGATGTTACAGGCCTCGGAATTTGAAAACAGACCCTGTGAACACATTTATATTGGAGAGGTCTAGGTACAATCTTGTGTCTAAATACTTTGTCGTAGACTCTTTGCACACAAGGATTTCTAAGACTCATGCCCCATGGTTCAATCAGTTTTTGTATCACCTGCAATACCGAATTCAGAATTTCCAATATTAAAGAGCTACCATTGACGTGACTACAAATTAGTAAGACTGATTGTGGATTAAGAATATTTTTCCTAGTGTTAGTGGACATGGCATTACTGAGCAATTTAAAACATTATTTAGTTGATGCAGTATTACAAATCTATGGAGCAGTTCAGCTAGAACTACAGTTTGTTCTGATGTGCAAAGCTTCAGTATAACAGCAATATATTTTGTACCACTGTATTTGGTATTAGTATTGGTATTGTTTCCTTTGTTTCCATGCTATCCAGTCATATCATATTATACATGAGTACAATGAAACCCCATACAAGTGCAAGGAGAAAAATACCAGATTGCAGAATATATTGTTACAGCATTTAAGCAAAACAGGTGCAGAGAAAGTGTAAATAATTTTTTAAAGTGCAGGGGCTACAATGAGATAGGTTGCAGATCGTGGCTACATCCTTAGTTTTTGCAAGATGGGCTCAGTTGTCTGATAACAGTGGGAAAGAAGCTGTTCCTGAATCTGGTAGTATGCGCTTTTAAGGTGTTGTATATTCTGCCTGATAGGAGAAGGGAGAAAAGGGAATGAGAAAGGGTAAGGTATAAATGTTCCTTGATTATGTTGGCTGCTTTCCCAAGGCAGCATGAAATGCATATGGAGTAGACGATGGGCAAGTTGGTTTGTGTGATGTGCTGGGCTACGTCCACAACTCTCACATTTCCTGCGATCTTAAGCAGAGCTGTTCCCAACGAGATGCTTTCCACAGTGCATCTGAATTTTCAATGTTCAGTACTCTTGGTTATTTCTTGATATCATATGGACTAAATCAATTGGCTGAAAACTGACTTCTGTGAAGTTCAAGATCTCAGGCTAAGGTGAGTTAGACAAGTTAGCACTAACTTAGTAGTATTTAGACTCACATGCAATATGGATGTTCTTGGGGCCACTGCTTCCAATAACATTTCATTTTTCCACAACCATTCATGACAAGATGTAAAAAATCTACAGAAATTTGAACTCAGTCTTTGCATGCTATTTTGGTTGTGTACCACACAGTTGGATTCCTCATGTATTTGCATATTCATCAGCACTCATCATTTAACCAGAGTTGATACCCTAGCTTCACCATAACTGTAAATTAGGAAAATGATGGATATGAGATTAGAGCTTCAGGTGATGTGCATTTTTGCTGCTGTTGGTGGTGCACAGCAACTCCTCAAAGCCTAATTTTGATCTGTTCTAAGACTCAAATTATAACATAAAATGCTGGAAGAACTCATCAGGTCAGACATCTGCGCTAACATTTTTTAGATAGATGACTGCACATAACTGATTTTCTCTCTAGAGATACTAACTGACCAACTGTGTAATCAGAAAAAGTTTTATTTTTATTTCGCTTTTCCAGTACCTGCAGTCTTTTGCTTTTTGATTTCTGTTCAAAGTTTATCTCATAAATCACAATTACAGATTTTAGATCCAGCAACTTCCATTAGTCCAAGGAAAATTTTGAAATGAACCAAGTTTGAAGTTGCAGAGAGGAAGAGAGAAAAAATCCTTTCTGTGACAAGGTGGAGAAGGGGAGAATTGAATAAGACAAATGGTGGTAGTGCCAACATGAAATCCAAACATATGTTCCACTGATCAGCCATGATATAATTGTATAGTGAAGCTGACTCAAGTGATCAAGTTGCCTACTTCAACTCCTAATTTGTATGTTTGTATATCTATCCGATTGCACAATCTTCAAATTGATTTATCATTTCTGATGAATTGATAGAAGCCTGCATACAAATCAAGACCTAGATGACATCCAGGGTTGATATGCAACTAGTAACATTTATACTACACATGCCCCAGGCAATGGTCATCTACAACAAGGGAGGGTATGTATTAAAACGTAATGGTATTATCATCACTGAGCCTCCATCATCAATATACAGGGGGTCATTCTTGATCTGTAGCTCAACTTTTCCATCCATGTACACACTATCGCTCAAGTGCATGTCAAGGTTGCATATCCTGTAACATCCAACTCACTTCTTGCCATCAAATGCCTTTTCCTCCATCGTTGAAGCACGTCATGAATGTGATGGAATATTCTTCACCTGCCTTCATGAGTTCCGCTCTAACAACACTAAATAAGGACAACACCATTCATTCATGTTGCCAAACTACTGCTGCAGGGTGTGCCATCCACAAATAGTGTTCCAGTTGTTAGCCGCATCTTCTCCAACATACCTTCTACATCCATGACATTTATCACCAAGAATGACAAAAGATGCACATGTAAACAGCACTACCCCAGGTCCTTTTCCAAGTCCCACAACTTCTTATAAAGCTGTGGGGTAGGAGATTGCAACCTTCACATGGTCCGCCCTGTTTCTAATGCAATCAACCTGGCATGCAGAATTAAATAAGATCAAATAGAACAAGTTGTCCTACAACTTTAGGCTGTGCACGGCATACGCAAGAAGAAGAAGAAGAAGAAGAAGAATACGTTATAAAGCTGTGTCCAAATTACTTCATTACTGTGTCCAAATCTTAAAAGTATCTGCAGAGAAGCATCATGGGGGTGCCTTCACTAAATGCAGTGTTGAATCAACAACATAGCTCTCTGCCCCTTTCTCAAGGCTAATTAGAGATGGTCAATAACTGCTGGCCAACAGCGCCTGAATTCCAAAAAAAGGAATGAAGTAACCCTGATTACCCACAACCCTCCAACACAATATGACCTTTTCCTGCAGCTTATCAACCTTGCATAGTGATGTAATATGTCATCTAATTTCCCCCATGATGACCTCTGAAATACTCATTTTAAAATGGATCCAGATCTACCCTTCTTTTCCAAGTGGTTTTTCGGTAAAGAAGTCTTAAGCCAGTTTCTAATGTCCCACATTGATTATACTTTTTATTGCCTGTAGTTTCATGATGTGTTCTTACATAGTAAGTTTGCTAAGTTTTAAACCAGCTGTTCTTGTTTGTAACATGAGAAATTATGAAGAAGGGTTTACTTTATAGAAACTAACTTTCAGATTTGAATATCAATAGCAACATATCTTCATAAGAACTGGATTTAATTTTTAATGCAATAAAAGACAACCTTAAATGTAACAGCCACTGACAAATTCTACTTCAATACATATACCCAATGCAATCATGCCATGCATTTGGAAAAAGCACAGAAAAATATCACCAAAAATATTCTACAGTTTAGACAGCACGTGAGGAAACAGGAAGAGTTAGCATTTCAGGTCAAAGGTCTCAATCGAAAATCGACAAAATACTAATTTTCTATCATTTCCTTTTCCAAAAATTATGGAAGCTGATTATCACTTGGTATTCCCCATGCAATGATACATCTTCAAAGTTATAAGATCAGAGTTAAACCACACAGATAGATCTACTTAATCAAAATGTGGATAATATGGATATACATTTTGAATGGCTGGTTGCCGAACAACATTAACAGAGAATCAGGTACAGGTTGCATCTTAAATATTTAGGAAGATAAGTATGGTGCAGGGGAGTTTAGTACAAGACTTGAAAAGAGGCCAGAATGTGTTATTTTTTTAATAAATATTTAGTTATTGCAGACTGAGTCATAAACAGAATGGCAGCACAAAGTACATATTTAGTGGAGTCATAGGTATGGAATTTGATAAATGTGAGGATTGGTTAAGAGATAAAGTGCTGCATAATAATATAAATAAACAGGGTTAAATTAAGGGGAACATAACAATTGTGTAACTAAGGATCACTGTGAAGCAGACCAGTATTAACAGTTGATCTGAAAGAGTGTTAGACTTTCAACTTTTATTTTAATAGCAGAAGCTTGATAGGGATCATCAGTCACAATGAGGAACTGGACTGAAAATTTGTAAGAGTATAACAGCAGTTTCAGAAAGAATAGAAACAAAATTGAATCTTGAAGTCATGGCTTTTTTAACTCGTCTTGAAGGCAGGGGAAAATCTTTGATGAGGTTAAGAAAAATTATGATTGCATGGAATTAAAGGTGTTTGGTAATCCTACTCATATATAATTTAATTGCACATCTTGGAAATAAAGCCAATGAACCAAGGATGCAGATAGACATTTGGGAGTATGATATTGTACCTATTAAGGAAACACGATTTAAAGAGGAGCCGGAATGGCAACGCAATATTCCTGGTTACACAGTTTTCATCTGTGATTAAAGGTAGTTAAATACAAGGAGGAGGAATATTGTTTAAGGATACAATTAAAGCTTTGAGGAGGGATGATATGCTAGAACGATCAAATAATGCCATATAGGTTGAAATGAGAAACAATAATATGGCAGTCATATAGCTGAGTGTGCACTTAGAGCCCCCAAATAGTCAGAGGAAGATAGAAGAGAATATGTAGAAATGTTTCTGAGAAGTGCAAAAATAACAAGATAACAGTGGGGGATAATAGTAGGGGATTTCAAATACCTGACAAATAATTGGGACCACAGCATAGGTAAAGGTAAAAAAAAGGTACAATACTTGAGATGCATGCAGTAGAACATTTTATTTAAATCATTAAACCACTAGTGCAAATAAGGGATGGCCATCAACTTGGTTTAAAGGACCAAATCCAGGCAGGTTAAAAGATTTGTAGTGGGAGAACATTTTGGTAACAGCTATCATAATGTAGTTAGAGTCAAGATAATTAGGAAGGAAGAAATTAAAATATTCAAGAAGATTATCACAGAGATTGCATATTAATGGGTCTATCATCTTTAAAGTTGGATAATGAATGTGCCCAGATAAAGTATTTCCTTGGCTCTTAAAAAAAAAGTATAAAAAGCTCAGACTATCTCTCATTTTCCAATCTTCTTTGGCCACATGTATGCTATTCAAAGTAATTATTTGAAAAAGGTGAAAGAGGTAGACCACATACCTACAGGTCAGAGGTACACATGCCAATGGGAAAAAAAATCAATATGTAGAGTGGGTTGTTAATCAATGACAATCAATGTTAATTTGTTAAGGGAAGGGCATGATGACTAACATGACTGATTTTTATTGGGAGCTAGAAAGTGAATAAATTAGGTTAGTTCATTTGATATAGTCCATGTGTAGTTTTACATTCCGTCTGATAATGACCCAAAAAGCAGATTGATCAGGAAAGTAAAAACCAACAGATTCTGAAGGAATGAGCCAAGATGAATTAAAAATTGGTTCAGCAGAAGAACACAAATGGCAACAGTTAGCCAATATGAAGTTCGGCGACTAAAAGGTCTGTGTGCTCAGGGAGTCCACAGTCTAAATGCTGGCACTTTGTTTTATAGTATAACAATTCATTATTTGGTTTGTTCTTGATAGTAAAATTAGCAGTGCATTTGATAAAGAGGAAGAGTGTTCTATGCAGCAGGAAGACGGATTAGAATAGCTTAAAGTGTCAAATGGAATTTAGTTGGAAGAAGGACTTTGGAGTGGGGAGGGCAAATAAAGTGAGAGAAAACACAATAGGTAGTAGAAACAGCGAGTGAGGCAGCATCTATGGAGCGAAGGAAATAGGCAACGTTTCGGGCCGAAACCCTTCTTCAGACTGATGTGAGGGTGGGGGGGGGGAAGAAGAAAGGAAGAGGAGGGGCCAGAGGGCTAGAGGAAGAGCTGAGAAGGGGAGGGTGTGGTCAGAGTGAGGACCATCGGAAATTAGAGGAGCAGCACCTCATATTTCGCTTGCGCAGTTTGTACCCCAGCGGTAAGAACATTGACTTTTCTAATTTCAAGTAATCCTTACTGTCTCCTCCCCTTCTCAGCTCTCCCACTAGCCCTCTGGCTCATCCTCTTCCTTTCTTCTTCCCACCTCCCCAGCCCCCCACCCTCACATCAGTCTGAAGAAGGGTTTTGGCCCGAAACGTTGCCTATTTCCATCGCTCCATAGATGCTGCCTCACCCGCTGAGTTTCTCCAGCATTTTTGTCTACCTTCGATTTTCCAGCATCTGTAGTTCCTTCTTAAACAATAGGTAGTAGGATAGCTAGTAATATAGGCATTCCTCAATTTACAAACACTGGATTTACAATTTTTTTGCTGTACGTAAGGTCATTTATACTTTGGGGAATACAATTTAAATAAAAGTATTATTTATTTTCTGCTGTGACAAATATTGTGCCATTCTCCACCTACGGGACTACTTCACAGTGTTATATAAGGTACTGTAGATAGGGATTTAAATGGTATATTTGTCTCTATCAACCAAAGCAAAGAATATAAAAACACGTGGATGATACTAAAACTGTATAAAACACAAATTAAGCCACAACTAGAATATGGTGTGCCGCTCTGGTCACGGCAAGCTATAAAGGGTGGGTCAGCAGAAAATAAGTTACAGAGGGCATCACAAGGTTGTTGACAAGGCGGGAAAATGATATTTAAAGATCAGCTAGGTTAAGGTTGTTTTATTTTTAATAAAATACAGAAAGGCAAGATATGAATAAGGAATATAAAACTGTGAGAGGCCAGACACAGTGAACAAAAAGGAGCTACGTCCCCTGGCAGAGAGATAAACTAAAATATATACATTTCAATTAATTGACAGAAGAGTTAGGAGAGACCTCAGGAAGAACACTCAGGCAGAGGTGGGAGGGGTAGAGGTTCTGGGACGTACTGCCAGAAAGGTGATGGGAGCAGAAATACTTATCGTATTTTAAAGATACCTTGATAAGTACTTAAAAACCGACAAAGCTACAGATCAAGACCAAGCAAATAGAAGTAAACCTAATTTTGGTTACTTCCATTTTCTGATTAAAGACATGATGAACAAATACGTTCCTCTTCTGCCCTACATTTCTATGATTTCATTATCAACGATGTAACTATCAACAAATATAATTAAAAACAATGAACATAAATTAACTCTTGAGCCCATATATCAACAACCAAGACAAAATGTAAAATAATTAATACCAATAATTGTAATTAAAAAGATAGCATGAATCTAAAAACCTATTTTCATATTTATATTCATCCTCTCAATATTGGTAAAGTCTCAGTAGGAAGGTTCAGCTCAATGCCTTCCAACTATATCCCCCAGTAACCCAGATTATTAAAAAATAATCAAAAATTAGAAGGGAGTAATTTCTATTTATGAAGGAATTCATTTTTAGTACATTTTTGTGGATGAAATGAGCATAATATAAGAAATAGCTGAATGAGTAGATCAATCAGCCCCTTCAGCTCTTCCATTAAACAAGATCATTGCTGATCTTCTACCTAAATGCTGCATTTCTGACCTATCCCCAAATCCTTTGGTTCCAATGGATTTCAAAAATCCGTTAAAATCAACAACTGACTGTCTGCACACCTCAGGGTGGAGAAGTTCAAAGATTTACTAATTGAAGAAATATGTTAAACAAGGTGCTCTACAAGATTATTAGATATACATCAAAGGATTATCACAATGTCAAGATTGTTACATGTACATCAAAGAATTATCACAATCTTTTCTTAACTTCAAACAACCAAAAAAACAATTTGTCTTTTAACATGGCATCTGAGTCATATAGCATGGAGATAGGCCTTCGGTTCAACTCATCCATGCCAACCAAAATACCCTATCCTAGCTAGTCTCACTTGCCCATGCCTGGCCCATATCCCTCTAAACCTTTCCAATCAATATTCCTGTCCAAATATATTTTAAATGTTGTAATTGTTTCTGCCTCAGCTACTTCTATTGGCACATCCTTCCATTTACCCACCATCCTACTGTTCATCGGACTCTTCTATATATACATTGGTTGGTGTGTTACAACAGTGACAACAGTTCAGAATTATGTTTTTTTTTAATATCCCGAGGCCATTGAATCCTTATAACTATAAAACTTTGATCTTGGATGTGTGTGTGTGTGTGTGTGTGTGTGTGTGTGTGTGTGTGTGTGTGTGTGTGTGTGTGTGTGTGTGTGTGTGTGTGTGTGTGTGTGTGTGTGTGTGTGTGATCATACTGTTTAAAAAAAACAACACTCTTACGGTAAATTTTTACATATTCCTGTAGTTTTATCCGTGGTCAAAAGTCGCCTTATCTGAAAATTTCATGCACTATTTCTTGAGTTATTAATCAAAATGTTCAAATATCTGAAGAAACTTGGAAAAAAATAACTGCTAATTCCCTGTGCTTACAGCTGTGATGTCACAATGGGATTGTCGCCCTGCTCGAAACATTGTTGCTATCCAAGTACACTGA
This sequence comes from Malacoraja senta, assembly GCA_038087875.1. Classification (NCBI taxonomy): domain Eukaryota; kingdom Metazoa; phylum Chordata; class Chondrichthyes; order Rajiformes; family Rajidae; genus Malacoraja; species Malacoraja senta. The sequence continues at coordinate 18,769,499 of CM075984.1, read as the reverse complement.
GTTCTGCTAGCCCTAGCAAGTGCAAATGTATTTTTTTAAGTCACAGTACACTGAGTTCTGCTAGTTGGCAAGTGCAAATCCTTTTTTTTTAAAGTCACAGTACACTGAGTTCTGCTAGCTAGCAAGTGCAAATACATTTTTTAAAGTCACAGTACACTGACCTGCTAGCTAGCAAGTGCAATTGCATTTTTTAAGTTTAAAAATGAGGGATGGTGCATGAGGCAAAATGAGCAGCCCCTGTGCAGTTGTCGGCTATGGGTGAGTGGTGGAATATTGCGTTGGGGAACGGGTTGCGTTGGGGGACCAGGCCTCCCATGGGGGCTATGGGTGAGTGGTGGAATATTGCATTGGGGAATGGGTTGCTTTGGGGGACTAGGCCCCCCATGTGACAGGGGCCCAATGGGTCCCACTTGGTCTAGTATCTTATAAAAGTTTTTATTTCTGAAAGATCTTTGCTTGCATTACAACATAAATACATTGCGATCTGGCAGAAACTCTTCCACGGTATTATCTGCATACAAGATATGAGACATAATCAGCCAAATAGGTAGAATGTATTGCTATTTAACAAAGATACATAAAAACATAATATGCACTTTTAAACAAAATCAGGATGCTTTGAAGGTCTGTTTATGTTTTAGTTACTTACAAACATGAACTTATTACCAATATTTTGAAACTAAATGCATCAGTTATGTTCAGATTAACCTACATAATTTATCTGAGAGGTCATCCAGATGATTGGAAGCTTGCCACAGTGCAATCTTCTCTTCAAATACAGCAGCAAACATAAATTCCAATTTCACTTTTTTTTCCCAACCATTTGCTGAATAATTCTATGTTTTTGCACCTGACTTGACACACTAGCAAAGGTAGACACAAAATACTGGAGTAACTCAGCGGGTGAGGCAGCATCTCTGGAGTGAAGGAATGGGCGACGTTTCAGGTCGAGACCCTTCTTCAGACTTTTGACACATTATCGAATCTATTCTGGATAGAATTCTACACAATCAGCATTAAATGCTCTCACCAAATAGAATTACGTGTCCTTTGCATATGACCAAATTCCTGTAACTGCACAACTTTATCACTGGTGACTTTCATTTCATTTGAGTTGGTATTTAAAAGAGCAAATAATTTTGAAAATTTAGAAGGCTGAGGAAATTTGGCATGTCTCCAACAACACTCACCAACCTCTATGGTGAGAGAATGTAGATAGACATGCGTATGATGATCGATAAATCATAAGGGCTTGATCAGCTGTTATCAGGTAACTGAACCATCCTATAAATAACTAGACAGTGGCCCTGACCTAGAATCTACCTCATTGGAGACCCCCAGACTGTCTTTAATCGGACTTTAATGGACTTTACCTTGCACTGAGTGTTATTATCTTTATCCTGTCAATTGTAGTGAAAAACCTTAGGGATTGTAGCATCCAGTCCTACTAATCAATCTGAACATCTGGATCAAACCAATGACAGCTACGAAAGGGCAGCTGACAACCAGGGAAAGACCTAGTGACGGCCTGGAGAGACTGCTGACTGGAGGGAATAGACCCCACTGGGGCTGGCATGGGCTAGCTCCTCATGCCAGCAGGATCCATCGCTAATCAGCGTTTTGGATCCACCCATATATTGCTACGGAAGGAATCGACTATGAATAAGACAACTAGCACAGCAATTGACAGAGCAGCAACACCGGCAGGACATAAGCTACGAAACTGCATCTGAGGTTGGGAAAAGATAACATCAGAGAAGGGTCTCAAGTTCCACCAGGGCAGGAAAAAGTGCTTGAAAGAGCTTGGTGAGGGGCCTCGCATTGACCATTACTTTCTAAGAGGTAGGCCAAATCAGTCGAGTGAAGCCCAGTGGCAGGTTAACCACCACAGTCCACAGGGTATCAGCACCCCAGGCGAAGCTCAACCAAGTGCTGTCCCACCAACGGACACGAGTCCAGAGCCCAACCAGCCACAGTCAGTGGTAGAGAGGAAGATGGAAGGAAAAAAAAAAGCCGAATGGAGTAGTCACTGGTTGTGGCTGAAGAGAAAAGATGCTGTCTGGACTGCCACGTGACCATCTAGAGGCTAACCATAAGACACACACCCAGGTCTGATCACCCTGCGGTGGGCCTGCCTTGACCGAGGGTGTCTTGTGATAAAAGGCCGAAACACCCAGTGACGTTGAGGTACACAACTGAAGATGTGTCTGATTGGTAGCAAATCACCTAGTGGTCATCCCCAAGAATACCAAATGTCAATTGTAGTGAAAAACTTTAGGGATTGTAACATCCAGTCCTACTAATCAATCTGAACATCTGGATCAAACCAGTGACCGCTGCGAAAGGGCAGCTGACAACCAGGGAAAGACCTAGTGACGGCCTGGAGAGACTGCTGACTGGAGGGAATAGACCCCACCGGGGCTGGCATGGGCTAGCTCCTCATGCCAGCAGGATCCATCGCTAGTCAGCGTTTTGGATCCACCCATATATTGCTACGGAAGGAATCGACTATGAATAAGACAACTAGCACAGCAATTGACAGAGCTGCAGCACCGGCAGGACATAAGCTATGAAGCTGCATCTGTGGCTGGGAATAGATAACATCAGAGAAGGGTCTCATGATCCACCAGGGCAGGAAAAAGTGCTTGAGAGAGCTTGGTGAGGGGCCTCGCATTGACCATCACTTTCTAAGAGGTAGGCCAAATCAGTCGAGTGAAGCCCAGTGGCAGGATAACCACCACAGTCCACAGGGTATCAGCACCCCAGGCGAAGCTCAACCAAGTGCTGTCCCACCAACGGACATGAGTCCAGAGCCCAACCAGCCACAGTCAGTGGTAGAGAGGAAGATGGAAGGGAAAAAAATGCCGAATGGAGTAGTCACTGGCTGTGGCTGAAGAGAAAGATGCTGTCTGGGCCGCCACGTGACCATTTAGAGGCTAACCATAAGACACACACCCAGGTCTGATCACCCTGCGGTGGGCCTGCCTCGACTGAGGGTGTCTTGTGATAAAAAGCCAAAACACCCAGTGACGTTGAGGTCCACAACTGAAGATGTGTCTGATTGGTAGCAAATCACCTTGAGGTCATCCCCAAGAATACCAAATGTCAATTGCAGTGAAAAACCTTAGGGATTGCAACATCTAGTCCTACTAATCAATCTGTATCTGTACACTGTGGACGTCTTGATTGTAATCATGTATAGACTTTTTGCTGACTGGATAGCACACAACAACAATAAAGCTTTTCACTGTGTCTCAGTACACGTGCCAATAATAAACAAAACACCAATAAACTAAATTAAGATCGGCCCCACCTCACAGTACTAATTGCGACTACTTAACTCAATATGGTACACTCTGATATCAAATGAACAGGAAGATTGACCCGTTCTTATTTGATCATCTCCAAAATATTGACATTATGGCCGAACCACCCCATCACCTCTACATCCTGAGAAACATAGAAAATAGGAGGTCATTTGGCCCTTCGAGCCTGCACCTTCGAGCCTGAGAAGGCAAAGAAAATTCAACATCTCCAATTGCTCTTACAAATTTCTATATTTGAACCACAGAAAGCATCTTATCTCGATGAATCACAACGGCTCTCCCAAGACCACAAGAAGTTGCAGAGAGTTGTGAGCGCAGCCTAGCCCATCACACAAACCAGCCTCTCTCCCATCAACAACATCTATATTTCCAGCTGCCTCAGGAAAGCAGCCAATGTAAAGAAATACTTCTCACCCCAGTCATTCTCTCTGCTTGCCTCTCCCATCAAGCAGAAGATACAAATGGTTGAAACCATGTGCCATCAGATTCAGGAACAGCTTCTTCCCTGCTGTCACCAATAAAGATAAGGATCCATTCCTGATCTTCCAATCAACCGCATTGCACCCCTTGCACTTTTTTCAATCTGCACTTTCCTTGAGGGTTAACACTATACACTGCATGCTTTTTATTTTAAATTTGGCACCAGCCAATGTAATCATGTATAATCTATTTTCGTAATCTATTTTCCCTTTCCTAAGGACAAAGGGTTTAATTAGGAAAGGGAAAATAGATTATGAAAGAAAACTGGCAGGGAACATAAAAACTGACTGCAAAAGTTTTTATAGATATGTGAAGAGAAAAAGATTAGTTAAAACAAATGTAGGTCCCTTGCAGTCAGAAACAGGTGAATTGATCACGAGGAACAAGGACATGGCAGAACAATTGAATAACTACTTTGGTTCTGTCTTCACTAAGGAAGACATAAATAATCTGCCGGAAATAGCAGGGGACCGCGGGTCAAATGAGATGGAGGAACTGAGTGAAATCCAGGATAGCTGGGAAGTGGTGTTAGGAAATTGAATGGATTAAAGGCCGATAAATCCCCAGGGCCAGATAGGCTGCATCCCAGAGTACTTAAGGAAGTAGCCACAGTAATAGTGGATGCATTAGTGATAATTTTTCGAAACTCTTTAGATTCTGGAGTAGTTCCTGAGGATTGGAGGGAAGCTAATGTAATTACAGACCAGTTAGTCCAACATCTGTAGTGGGGAAACTGCTAGAGTCAGTTATTAAAGATGGGATAGCAGCACATTTGGAAAATGGTGAAATCATTGGTCAAAGTCAGCATGGATTTATGAAAGTTAAATCATGTCTGACGAATCTTATAGAATTTTACGAGGATGTAACTAGTAGAGTGGATAAGGGAGAACCAGTGGATGTTATATCTGGACTTTCAGAAGGCTTTCGACAAGGTCGCACATAAGAGATTAATATACAAACTTAAAGCACATGGTATTGGGGGTTCAGTATTGATGTGGATAGAGAACTGGCAAAGAGAGACAGGAAGCAAAGAGTAGGAGTAAACGGGTCCTTTTCAGAATGGCAGGCAGTGACTAGTGGGGTACCGCAAGGCTCAGTGCTGGGATCCCAGCTATTTACAATATATATTAATGATTTGGACGAGGGAATTGATTGCAACATCTCCAAGTTTGCGGATGACACGAAGCTGGGGGGCAGTGTTAGCTGTGAGGAGGGTGCTAGGAGGCTGCAAGATGACTTGGATAGACTGGGTGAGTGGGCAAATGCATGGCAGATGCAGTATAATGTGGATAAATGTGAGGTTATCCACTTTGGTGGCAAAAACAGGAAAGTAGACTATTACCTGAATGGGGAAAAGGGGAGATGCAACGAGACCTGGGTGTCATGGTACACCAGTCATTGAAAGTGGGCATGCAGGTGCAGCAGGCAGTGAAGAAAGCGAATGATATGTTAGCACTCATAGCAAAAGGATTTGAGTATAGGAGCAGGGAGGTTCTACTGCAGTTGTACAGGGTCTTGGTGAGACCACACCTGGAGTATTGCATACAGTTTTGGTCTCCTAATCTGAGGAAGGACATTCTTCCCATAGAGGGAGTACAGAGAAGGTTCACCAGACTGATTCCTGGGATGTCAGGACTTTCATATGAGGAAAGACTGGATAGACTCGGCTTGTACTCGCTGGAATTTAGAAGATTGAGGGGGGATCTTATAGAAACTTACAAAATTCTTAAGGGATTGGACAGGCTAGATGCAGGAAGATTGTTCCCGATGTTGGGGAAGTCCAGAACAAGGGGTCACAGTTTAAGGATAAAGGGGAAATCTTTTAGGACTGAGATGTGAAAAACATTTTTTACACAGAGAGTGGTGAATCTCTGGAATTCTCTGCCACATAATGTAGTTGAGGCCAGTTCATTGGCTATATTTAAGAGGGAGTTAGATGTGGCCCTTGTGGCTAAATGGGTCATGGGGTATGGAGAGAAAGCAGTTACAGGATACTGAGTTGGATGATCAGCCATGAGCATATTGAATGGCGGTGCAGGCTCAAAGGGCCGAATGGCCTACTCCTGCACCTATTTTCTATAATATGATTTGCCTGGGCAGCATGCAAAACATTTTTTTTCACTGTATCACAGTACACATTGCAATAATAAACTAATATCAGCATAACGTTTGGAAACTACAGTAAAATTCTAATAATTCACTAACAATCCATAAATCCCAATGGTGTCACCTCTGACTCTCCAGATGATGTTTCCCCTAGTCCCTTTAAATACACTGGGTCTTAGTTCCCTTGCTCCATTTCAAATCACAAGGGCCTGGACTCCCATAAAATTGATAAAAACCCCCATTTCCGTGCACCATTTACACTTACGCCAACTTCACTGAAAATATTGTCATAATAAAAGTTCAACATAAATTACTGTAACATTGTTTAAAAAACTATAACAGTCCAGAAAATCTGTCCCACTTGGGCGACATTTTCGGCGACAACCTGAAAAGAGGTTGTGACGTGGCATGACGCGGGGTGACGCATGTAGTGACGCACGGTGTCTCCCTGCCGCCGCTGGATTTTGGAATGTTCAAAATCTTCGGGCGACATCTGGGTGTCTCATCATATCGTGCGCCCTGTCACACGCTGACGTATGCCGTCCTGCGGGTGACGCCCAGTTAGGGTTAGGGTTAGAGTTAGGGTTAGGGTTAGGGCTAGGGCTAAGGCTTCCTCCCGCACTCCAAAGGCGCACATGTTTGTAGGTAGATAGGCTTGGTATAAGCATAAATTGTCCGTAGTGTGTGTAGGATAGTGTGCGGGGGATCACTGATCGGTGTGGACTCAGTGGGCAGAAGGGCACTGTAACTCTGAACTAACCTTAACCCTAACCTTAACACTAACCCTAACCCTAGCCCTAACCCTAAACCTAGCCCTAACCCTAACCCTAACCGGGCGTCACCCACAGCATAGCATACGTCAGCGTGTATGTCGTGCAACTTGACGGTTTTACGGGCGTCAGTCACTGACGCTCGCAGTCGCCGAAAAAACTGTAAAGTGGGACAGGCCCTTAAAAGCACCCTCCTGAGCATAGCAGATCATTGGGCTTTTAGTGGATTTAAATAAATATATGGAAGTTAAATTAAATGTAAAATATGTACCGAGATAGTTATGTTGTAAGCATCAAAATACAACAGGTTGCAAATAAGAATTTCACACTGAGAACTAAGTGAGAATATGAACTGCAGATTGTGTTGCCATTAAAATCTTGTGCAGAGCATGTATAAATGCACCAATAACTATAAATGCATGTCGAGTTATTTCAATCCTATATCAAGTTCATTTAACAACTATAATGAAGACTCATTGAAACATGTAAAAATTTGTATGATTATTTAATTCCACAATAAGTGTCCAAAATAATAGAGCTCACCTCCAGTTAGATGAAACTTTCTTGACATAAATCCTGTGTAACACAGACAACAAAATGTTGCAGCTTAAAATCTTAAGTTATTTAAAGTTATATATTCAATGAGAAAGTAAAATACAAAACTGATCTATCTTTGCTGTGGGCTGCCAACAATGCTGAAATTGATACAGTCAAGACTACCATTGAACCAAATTATATAATAACATTATTTTTATCTGAACAATGGGGAAATCATTTATATACCAATGTTTGTAAATTATTTTATAAGCATTTTCAATTTCAAGAATAAGATTTCAAAATTAACTTTCAATACCTGCTTGACATTTAGAATAATATGAATTATCTTTTTTTTAAATATATTTTTGACTACCTTACCTTAGAAATTCGATCAGCTGCAATAGTTTCTTCAATATTAACCATGGAAGCTATCAATTTTTGAGCTAAATGTCACTGGATGTTATATGTATATTCAATATATGTATAATTCAAATGTTAAAAAGAATATTGAACTAGGCTGCAAGAATCATCGCATTAGGAACCTCACTATTTACGATATTTCTATCCTTACTAATTCTAGCTCAGTTTGGATCACTGTTGTGATGGAGGTTTAAGAGCATAATGTGCAATTAATTGCAGTAAAAGCCAGAACGAGGAACATGTGCAGGATACTACAGATTTTGCTCCACCTTATTGCTCTTCCTTATTGATCATACCTGCCCAGTGAATGTAATTTGTCTTTTTGTGCTGTCAGAAAATCCCATTGCCTAATAACTAAATTAAGGATATCTCGTGTTTAAGCCTTGTGAACCATTATATCTTGGTTTGGCAGCTAGAAATGTCCAGAAATGTCTGCTGGAAACCATCCAGTTCATTGGCTGGCATCGAACTATTCTCTGCAAAGCAAGCAAGTTCCATGTTCCATGGGTTTAAATCTCTGAAGGTACTGTTCATTTACCCAGAAAAATTCTCAAGTTTCCAAGGCAAAAATCTCTATCCAACGATCAAGACATTTTGCCCTAATGTCCGAGAGTTGAGATGCTTCATGACATTGCTGGCATTTCAATTTCTGCTGTTACTCAAGACTGTATCCAATTTTTGTAGCTTGTTGTTGATCTTTCTATTGTCAAACATCAATGATTTTTTGCAAGAAGCTGCTTGGTTTATGAAGTCCACACAAGATCTCAGCATATAAATCCAGTCAGTCCTGTTTCTCTGTTCCATCTCCAATATCTTCGAAGTTAATTAATTATCCTTAATTTTATTTGAAATCACAACAAATTCCTTTGTTTTTATCACCCTCAAAAGCCTTGTGGATCTATTAACAATTTTTTTTGGTCAAATCATGGCAGATAAAAACTACTCTTGGCACACAAGTTATAGCTTCCAAAGATGTGAGGGCTTGTAGGTTAATTGGTTTCCATACATTTTCCCTAGCGTGTAGGACAGAACTTTTGTATGGGTGGTCATGGTTATTGCAGACTCGGTAGGCCGAAGGGCCTGTTTCTGTTATATCTCTAAACTAATTGTAACTAAAACTAAAAAATAGGCCAGCCATTGTTATAATTTCAGTACAGCCATTATTATAATTTCTGTTGCCTTATTTCACACTTCTACATACCCCCCCAAAAAAGTAGCACCTTGCATTCTTTTCTCACTCATAAGATTTGCTAGCCTCCTCTTAGTTGCAATGAACAGACAGCCATGTTTTAAGCTAGACTCCACTTGTCTGCTTCCGGCATATTCTTGGAGAGGTTTTTCTGGACGTGGTAGTTTTAAGGGTGTGACAAGGTTCTCCCTCTGTGTCGGTTAGGTGTAAAGCTGCTGCTTCGGCCACGGTTTTGTTGTAGAGAAGGTGTGACTACACCAGCTCTTACATCAGACTACAGAAACATTAACACTATTCCTCTCTTCTGTGGTGCTAAATGCTGCCAGCAATTTCATTTTTCTCATTTAATATTTCCGGTATCAGCAATATTTTGATTTGGCATCATTGACGAAGGCTTCTTATTGCTTTTGACTGTATCATCTTTTATCAGTGAGTTTGAGGTTTCTGTGTAACTCAATGGCCCCTCCAGGTCAGGAGGGTGGCATAATCTCAAGCACATTTCCATCAGATGTATATATGGAGATGATGGTGTGATGATATCTGTTGTTTGCAATGAATCAACTCATTCCAGGGTTATTCACCTTATCCTGTATGGTAACTACTCCAGTGTGTAACACAAGCTGTGCCAGAAGATTAGATCCTGCAAACTACTCCAATGGATGCTCCAGTGGACTCAAGTGGGTGGCACAGTGGCGCAGCAGTAGAGTTGCTGCCGCGCAGTGCCAGAGACACGGGTTCAGTCCTGACTATGGGTGCTTTTTCCAGCTGTATTTCTAAACTAAACTCGGTTAAACAAGATGTGCTGGAAGATTGAATTATGCTAACAACTCCACTCGGTGACACAATGTGTGCCAGAATGTTGGATCTTGGTAACTACTCCACTGGGTGACACAAGGTGTGCCAAAAAGATTGGATCCTGCTGCAAACGTAAAGGAAATACACCAGAAGTGAACGTTTTGGTGAACGACCTGAATGGCCAAGGGTGTCCTTGATGAATGAGGGATGGAAGGAGCTCGAACTCGGCGGTTGACGCCCGCGGCACGCGGGGCATTTTGGCGGGAAGGCGCGGGTCATGCGCAGACCAGGACTGGAGCGGCGCCGCGTGATTCAACCGTTATCGAGGAGTGGGGGGGGGGGGGGGGTTACATGATTAGATGGCGAGGCAGCAAGGGAGCGCAGGCGACCTGTACCTGGGCCACGTGTTAGTCAGGGGCCTCCACAGCCTCGTGCAGGTGGAAGCACTGCAACTTGCTTCTTACAGCTTTATCCTTTGCACAAGTACAACAGTCTGCAAAAGAAACAAGTCATGCAAAATTGCATTACGTTCATAATTTTAACATTGAGAATACTAATTAATGTAATTCATGTTAATGTAAATTAGCTGTGCACAAATACAAGGAATCGAAAAGTTCATTCGTAAAGTTTTCTCCACAATAAAACAATTAATAAAACAATATGCAGAGGGGATAGAAGCGAAGTGCACGTCGAGTTCAGGCAAGTTATTAAGGGTAATCTTTCACCCGGAATCGCGAGGGAATGAAACGAAACGCAGGGATGCAGATGTGCATTGGATCAGTATAGCTAGCTAGCTGTGTGTGTGTGTGTGTGTGTGTGTGTGTGTGCGTAGGAACGAACTGCAGATATATATATATATATGTATGTACGTGTGTATATTTATGAATATATCATATAATAAAATTATATGTGATTGTATATATGTACATATATAGCGAGAGAGAACTATACAGATCCAATGTGCATCTCCATTCCTGCGTTTCTTTTCATTGCCTCGTGAATGTCAATCTCTACAAACTACTTATTTCCACTTTAAAATAACTCTACTTTTCATTTCCATGAAGTTATATGCAAAAGGTACTGAAATTCATGATTAATAAATGTAACATTTGCTTCTTTTATAATACTTTGTAGTTATTAATAAGTATCGTCGCAATCAATATTTGCAACATTCTGCACACCCTTAGTGTAAAGTAGAAACCTTCCTTACCAACAAGCCAAAACGAAGTAGTTTCGTAATTTAACCAATGGACATCGCAGGGGGAATTTGTAGAAATTGCATTCATCTTTCGTTTATACATTCATTTTGGTTACATAAGAATCGCAAAACGTATTTTATAGCATAGAACCTCGCAGTTGTCTTCCAAATTTATGAAAACGCCAATGCAACATATAGTCAACAATATGCAAACACAACTTTTGCAAATATAATTGTGACACATTTGGAAATAATTTAGTGGGAAATTAAAATAAATTCCGTCATTTTTGCTATTAGATTCAGCCCGTCATTTATCAATCGGGAAAAATATAACATCCAAACTCGTGGCGCTTCACAATCTTCAATTGGCTACATAGTCATTGATTACCCAAACGGTTTTCAATGTCAATTTCTAACGTAAAGTAGTTTCTGTTTCTGCCCAAGGATCCTGTGGAGGAAATAATCTGAGCAATTGACAACATACCCACGGCGTATATATCTGAAATGCGTCATAGTTTTTTTTAATGTATAAAAGCAATAAATAAGGTTCTTCATGATAGGTGAAAAACATTTTGGTAAAGTGTTGTAGGTTTGCAATGTGGAACTTTTCGAAATGTTGGTTGGATGGAAAGACAAAGCTAGATCGTTTGAAAATTAGAATATCCGTTATCAAATGCACATTCTATGTATATTATAAAACATGCGTAAATCTCATTGACGATTATAAGCACATTATCATCACGCTCGAATCCATAGATTATTATCGTTCTTGGGATCAGTAGAAAATAAGCTTTTAACACTTTATACGTCGTACTCACGTGTGTTTGTAATATTTGGACATAATGTGATATTTGAGCAAATATACAGTTAAATTACTAACATTCAATATTTACTATTGAAAATACGTTAATACAGCAGCATCAATAATTAAACCTCAGACACCAGTCAGTAATAGCAATATTCATTTCTGCTGAATTTATAACTGTCTGTTGATGTTTACACGGCGCACTTATTAGTGTTACAACTGTTATTCTTAAATATTTGCCTAGTGCACGCGATAAAATGCAATGTATTGGGTATTGGCTAATAGCTGCTCTGGGACCGAAATTAGCTGCTTAAAAGTAAAGAAAAATCAACTTACAACGTCAACGTTATATAATGTAGGTTTACCTCCAATAGATTCGTAATCCTGTCGAGGCAAACCGGCGGAAAATCCTACATTAAAATATCAAAACACCATAAATTCATCTTGCTTGCAGATTATTTACATGCGACCCCGTTGTTAACATTACGATTTGTTATATACTCTCAATTCTTAGTAAAAGCGGTTTATAATATTACGACCACGGCAAACCAAACAACACGGGTATATCCTGAAGGGAATTTCATATTATAACTTTTTTTTAAACAAAGACAATCCACATTAAGTCCTTGTGCGTCAATCATTTGCTTAATACAGTTGGAATCTGTGGTGTTCATTGCCAGAGATTAAGCGAGAGGGGAAATGCAACAAACAACATATCACCCATTGGTTTTCCTTTTATATTGGTTGGAGTTGCTATATTTTGCGGACTTACATTTATAGTTATTGCAACGGCATATTTCTTGGTCATACGATGATTAATAATATGTTTCAATGTTCTCGCTGAAATCTGTACTAAGCATAACATGAGAGCGTTTATAAAACACGACAATTAAAACTGAAATATTGTTAAACTATATTATATTTATTACATTTATTAAGAAAGCGAGTGTAAGTTGACGTATTACTTGAACTGGGCCTGGCGAACAGTCAAATTGAATAGACCAGATTATTTATTGTTCTGACATATGATCTGCAATCATAGTTCCATAAAATACCAATGATAATCGTATTATTATCATATAATCGTCAGCTATGTAAATATAATATATGGTCGCACATACACGTAAACAAATGAATATACAGCATTAAAATTATGGCTTAATGCATGATATAAAATCACACTTTATCAACCCATCGATAAAGTAGCTAGAATTAACATGAGGAATATTTATCTATCTGTCGTAGTTCTGTTTGAAATTTGCAATTGTACATATCGGAAACGTTTTACCAAACTCTGATAAGGTCCAAATATGTTCTTCGCCAACATTTTAAAAATGCTGTTTTCATAAGAGCGTTATTCCATCATGTATAAAGATTCCAGGTCGGTGTTTTTGAACAGCCAACTAAAGCTCATAACACTCTTACGCAAACCAGCTGAAATGTTAAAATACGTACATCAATAAATTAAACGACGTAATCTGGATAAATGTTAAACATCGAGGAACTGGGGAAAGTAACATTTTAATTCTGCGTGAGTATCGACTGCGATTGTAAATATCGATGCGGGGATATTTAAAGTATCATAATTTATGCAGATTTAATTATTGTGGTATCACATTAACCTGTATTAATAGCTGCCGTAAGTGACTGGCAACTAATTTGTCCTGCACGGAATCAGTGGACAGCCTTTGCTATAAGGTCAGGAGATGCTGGTTGTAATAAATATTCACCAGCACGTGCAGCACTGTTGGCCAAGCGTACTGCGCATGTTCCACAACTCACGGTTACTCCACCAGACAGAAGTACCAGAAATATATTTTGGTTTAGTAAAGGAAATTACTCTGTGGGGCAAAAATAATTTGGGATAAAGAGCGCGAAAAAATATATATATATAGCGGCCAAACCATTTATTTTCCTTTAACTATCGCGTCGGCGAATCTGTTAATGTTAACGTGGCAGGATTTAAAACGCGAATTGTAGCATGTTTTTGATACTAATTCCACTTAATTCTTTTTTTGTGCAGAGTGCGTCATCTGGAAACTCCGTGCGATGGAATAAATATTACAAATTGATGACAGCTTCCAGCTGCATGTTAAAAATAGCAGCGATATTCCACAGGCTGATCGTGTTTCTTTAGTTATTGGATTGCACAGCTCTCAGGAGCCCATGGCAGCCAATTTGCTTTCTTCGATTAAGTAGGGAAATATAAAAGGCAAAAAGTTCCAAGCGCGGTTTTAAAAGCCAGTCGCTATGTACACGTTTTGCATACACTTATTTTATATGTGACAATGTACACGGCGAAATCTTTATATTATACAAATACGTACCTATAATCTTATTTACCTGCATTGATTCGAGTCGTCAACATGAAACAGGCTGCTTTTGTGACTGTGGCACTATAACAGATACTAGCTGCTAAAATAGGAACAAGTGGAGCAACATAATAAGCCAGTGAAGACTTCTGATAGCCCGAACCCACCTAGATTCAAAGTATACAGGCTAATCAATCCGCACAGACAAGGTTAGGACATTGCAATTATTATTATAGTATGCCTTCAGTTTTTTCGCCCCACCATATTAAGGATAGAACTCGTTAATTAGAAGCACCAATGTATTCGCTGTATTCGGAACGCTCCGAGCAGATAAACGTTTTCGATGAAATCCTGACCCTTTTGTTATTTCCCCTTTTCCAGTATTATATCAATAACAAAAAAAAATAGTTGTGTTTGGAAAACCGAAAATGAATAGAGCACCGAAAATGAAAACACCCCGCAAAAGTAAAAAGCACTGAGTACGTTTTAGTTACGTCTATATAAAAAAATAGGAGAGGATTGATATTTTCTTAAGCAGACTATTGAAAACGTGGGTCTACAGTTTCGGCTAAATAACGTGGCACAGTGCGTTCTATCTCAATACTTCATAGGCGCTAATAGTTGATAAATTATGAAACGATAACAATAATTATTTATGTACATTATAGAATTTAAGCAAGAAGGTTTAATATAGTTGGCCATTACGATTGGTCTTCAACGTCCAGGCCCATTTGAGAGATGTCGTACAATTAAAAACAGCTATTTGGCTGTTGCTCGTAATAACCTGAAATTGAAAATATATTTGTTGGTGCTTCATTTCTATGCAGATAAGTTACGCTTGCCAAACTTTGGTTTCAATGTACTCGCCCTACAGTCCTAATCTTCGACAAAATACCAATTGGTTTCGAGCAGCGTAGTAATGAATATTATATTTCGCATTTGCAACTGCAAAAAAAAGGGTATATAGAGTGAGCTGGACGTGCATTGGACAGTTACCACGAGCTGGAACTTGGAAATCCGCTATCGTGTTAGGGCAATATCTCAACCTTCAGGCCGGATCCAAAACGCGTTGCGTCTTTCCCGCAATGTTTATCTTGCCAGTGGTGAACCTCACACGGGCGCCAAAAATGAATCTGCTTCTTTTATTGGTGTGTCAGAAATTATTAGGACAACACTTATAATTTGTAGTGGCAATGTCCTTTCTATTAACGGGCAGTGGAACCAGTTACAACAAAAATGTTTACAAACAGTAAGCTCCCCTGTACGATTTGGCTGGGAGTTGGGGGAGGAGGAGAGGGGGTTGGGTGGGGAGCGGTATTGCAATGCTGTGCATTTACGTAACCCGCATTAAATACTTACACGAAACATTCATTGAATTGTTTTAAATGGGTTAGGTGTTTTTTTCGTGTACTTTTATTCCACATTCTGATTTTGACGTTTCTACCACTCTGATCCACAAATGGGGGGTGGGGAATGCAGCTATACGTGTGCCTGGATGTGAATGGCCTTTTTAATGTTATTGCTCTGTGAAGCTCCAACCCACTCGCTGCTCACTCTGCCTTCAGAAATCTCGCAATCCTTCTCTCTGCAAGGTGGCGCTCTATGATTTGATTTTACTTTCCACACTGCTATGGCTGACTGTTACCAGCTGCTGTAAAGATTATTTTCAAAAGTGCTATTATTCACCAACATGCCACTCGCTTAAAAAAAACTATGCAAGCTAATTAATTACTAAAAATATTGGATGAAGCTTATCTTCGCTGGGCAAAATCAGCATTCGGCGAAATTCCTATTAATAAGTTAAGACTATTTCATTACGATGATATAAAAGACAAACATCATATTTCAGAATATGATTGCTGAACTAATGTTTATGAATCTAATTGCATTTAATGCTACATTACAGTTCCTGGATCATATGAAATTATATTTTCTGTCAAACCCGCCTACTTACCATATAGACCTGGCCTTGCTAACTCTACTCTTAAAAAAACACAGTGAAACTATCAATCTCATCTCCCGGAAGGTCAGTTTCTGTTGTGTACTCCATGGACATCACGGGAATTCGTAACTTTAGCTAGCATCATGATTTGTGTTGTCTGTTGATATGTTGTCTGCTTAATGGGGCGGTCATGCAAGCTACAATGAAGAACAAAGCCTAACAGTTCCAACAAGCGTAGCTAAGTTAGTGGAAGCAATATAGCCTGCAAATCTATCAAAGTAAATAGCAAAGAAGACAATCTGATTTAGTGAAACAGGCGTTCGGCTACAGTCATTAAGCATAAGTAATTTAGATTTTTATTTTTTCCTCATTTAGTAATTTGCTATCAGAGCATCATCGAATGGAACGGATTTTTTTTTAGACTGGATGCGAATTAAATAAGTAAAGACGTACAAAGAAAATCAGATTACATAATATAAATTGTCTTCTTGTAGATTTAATTTTACACTAAGTGGTTGGGTTTAGAACCATTGGTTATAATTCACAGTGAAGAACATAAATTAAGAATTATTTCAATTAATGCCAGCTATTAACGATTATAATCGCAAAGATATGAAGCTGCAAATGCCTTAGTTAATTGTAAAACCCATGCACTCACGTTCCCCCTACCTTAGAAAAAGTTTGGGAAATCTGTCATAATTCAATAGTTAAAAGGGATTTGTAATCATTGTTGATCTTTTTAAACTAAAATGCCTTTCAAAAATTGCAACATTGATTGAAATATTTATCAACGTATTCCCAGAAACAACAGCGTCCAAAACAGACACATTATTCTTCCGCTAACTTCCTGTGAAGTCAGGCGGTTGTTTTTACACTACGCAACAAATAATATCTTGCGCCAATATTTACGTTGAATTAGGTTATTTTTATTGCCTCTAATAGTTTATGGCTCATAATGTTAATCGCAATGTTAATACAAACTATTTTTATACAATGGTCCAAAATTTTGATTTCAAAAAATTCGGTATGAATATTAATTAAGTGATTTCAAGTGCTCAGAAGGGATATTTACGTCCATCATTTTTATATTTCCAAATGCACTTTTGTTGTCGTTTGATAGGGGAAGATTCCAGCAAATATATTTCAGTTACCCATGTTTCCTCGATTATTTTATTCTGTGACGTGCAATAATTTGCCGTATGAATAAAAATACTGAATGCAGCGCATTGGATTTTGGAATCTTTAATATTGTACGAAATGTTATGGAACAGTTTGTAAACTAGGTTTTACATACGAATGCATTTTTCATAAATATCGAATATCTGTAACACGTAATACCGGTAATTTACGTACATGCGGATAAATATGGAGATTGGGAATATATACACAAATTTATCGCAACTGCGAAGGCAATGGACAGATAAATTTCTTATTTTGCTTTAATATCAAGTCTTACATAAAACAAAGTTACATTTTAACACGGAGTTCCAAGCTTGCACTACGATATTTTTTGACATAACAAGCAACACTTTGAACACTTCACTACTCTGACTAGACTTTGGGACGAAAGGTTTGCACTGGATACAAAAAGCACATTAATAACAATAGTATCTGCTAACTTTCTGACGCTCAGTTGAGACAAATACAAAGTAATTCACATTTTGGTACACATCGACTATAGTAACTTTTTGCCATCCATAAACAAATAATTGCATTTTTTCCAACCGTCGCCCAGATATGCAAATACCACGTTGACAAATCCCCTGTGATATGTCTATGTACAGGATTCAAACATTAGACTCTTAAACTAGTAAATCTATATTTACAAAAAGGAAAGAAAAAAGACCGCTGCCATAGAACACATGCAATTTCAGAGCTTTATCAGATCGTTCTCTATATCTAGCACTTGGCAATGGCTAGAGAAATAGCATCGTCCTACATGCATTTTAAGATTCTCTACTAAACCTTTGAAAGGTTTTGGTTTCTTCTTTTATTATTCCTTTCGGCGTCTATTGGCAGCTTTTTTTGTCTTTGATTCCTCGCGATCGTAACTTTGGAGTCTTTTTTGAAAAGTTTTTTTTTTGTATTTTTATGTAGGTTTACTTAAACGTACCATTCGTTAAAGTTCGATGAGAGCGTGCTGTGGTTGGATGTGTGGTGAATTGCAGATGATGTCGGGGACATTGAACTGTTGGTCTGGTTTTCTGTAGAGGGCGACACGATGGTAGGGGGTGTTGAGGATTCGTAGCCAGAACTTGTCGCAGGAGAAGGCTGTGACCCTTGAGAGGCTGCTTCGTGGACCTACAAAAACCATCCACCATATCAAAATAGCCTTATAGACAACTATAGCGTTTGTGTGAGGGCTTTCCCTTAAATTTGTAAAATGTATTTCTATATAATATATCGTTTAACACAATGAGACCTTTGCAAAATTCAGTTTCAAAAATGTAATCGCCAAAAGTTGCCAAGTAAACAAATGCAGCAAAAATGCTTGATAGATTTTTTTTCGTAACTGTAGGCGATATTTAAATTTGACCTATGGTAGAGTAAAATATATTGACCATACAAGGTTACAAAAGGGATCTTGCTCCATAATTTAATCTGCACGGAACTGTCAGGTATTCAAAATGACCATTCCGCTTCCTGATAACATTGTATTTATTAAATACTTTGCAATGCAAATCGCATTTTTTTTAATTACCTTCATGTGTTTTCGCAGAGAGCTGGGATGAGTGTAGGACTTGTCACACATTTTGCAGAGGTACGGCTTGTCAGAAGTGTGCACGTGCATGTGCTTTTTGCGATCGCTGCTGTTAGCAAAACGCCTGTCGCACCCTTCGAACTCACATTTGAATGGCTTCTCCCCTATCAAACGATGACAATTTTTATTAATACCATTTTAGGTTTTTCTTCTTGGAAATTCATTATTTACACATATATTGTGTACGTTACATGTGTGTGGGTGTGTGTGTGTGTGTATGTGTGTGTGCCTGTGTGACCGGGTATGTGCGTGAGTGTACATACAAAAGTACTAAACTTATTTTTAAAAAACAAAGAAAAGCAGCCATCATGAAAACAAATACGTATTTTGGATCACCCTGCCTCACGATTTTATCAACTATGCCTCTCGTCTGCTAAATATCTGCAGCATGATTAGATTATGTCCCCATCCTCTCTGTTTAGAATTTTATGGCGGATGAATCACAGATTAATAATGTTGATCGTTTACTTAATTTATATTATCGACACTGACTAGTTACAAGACATTGCAGCTGCCGTAGCGGCC
Organism: Malacoraja senta; assembly: GCA_038087875.1. Taxonomy (NCBI): domain Eukaryota; kingdom Metazoa; phylum Chordata; class Chondrichthyes; order Rajiformes; family Rajidae; genus Malacoraja; species Malacoraja senta. The sequence continues at coordinate 18,750,333 of CM075984.1, read as the reverse complement.
TTACATACATATATGCCCACGAGTAATTGTTTTGTTTTAATTGCAATAGTATCTCAAATAAAGTTGAAAATAGGTACCTGACTAGTATTTGGATTCCAATTCGTATTTAAAACATTGATTCTCCCTGACACAAGCATAGCTTCGCTAATAGACTAATACAGCCTTTGTAACGCAAATGCTGAAATAGCATTTTAAACAAACAACGGAAATGATTATTTGCTAATTCTATTTGCATTTTCGCTTTAATTAAACCGTTTCCAATTCTGTTTATTTAAAATAATAGTTAGTGGACATCTCATGCAGTGAAGTGAATTGTTGTTAAGTGCCCCTGGTGGTTTTGTAGTCGAGAAAATGTTAAATCTCGACTTTGTTAAATCTTTACAACAACCTCACCATTATGTGCCACTAACATCGACAATGTTGTCGAGTGCATTTTTTTTCACAAACACACTGTAGACCAAGTTTTAACAAGACGGTAAACCCGGGAAGATCCCAATATGTATGTATCACGGTGGGAACATATTATACCCATATATACACGGACACGCGCTCGTACTCATATACAAACACGCACATAATATTTACGCGCAAATATATTTACATGAATAGAACTTTGTATCGACGAAAGTTGATTTCGCGGCTTTATGTAATCCATTAACATATATATGTGTAAAATAATTACTATCAATAAAGAAGCCAAACTAAAGGGAGTGAAAAAACATAAGTATATGCTCTTTCGGGTGTGAATTTCTAACGAAACCAAGCAACCAACGGTATTCTCATGTTTAGATAAAATTGACAATTTAATTGAAAATATACTCTACTACGACGTATATTAGGTTAACTGATTCTACTTGAATATTTTTTAAAGTATAGCATTTCATGACGTGGAACCGCGGTAAATATATATATATATATATTTTTTAAACCGCAGCCACAACAAGGAACATCAAGAGTTAAGGAACATCAAAGTGCTAAACATGTGCATTTTATTCTGACATGATATTTATTTGCATATGTATTGTTAAAATTGTTACTGAATAAATAATCTGGGAGACCTGTTTATTAATATGATAGAAACGATTATAAACGCTCCGTAATATTTCACTTCTCCGTGATTTTTTAAAATAATTCTCCATACCTGTGTGAGTTCTTTTGTGGATCTTGAGATTTTCTGATCGAGCAAAGACTTTGCCGCAGCCTGGGAATGGACAGGGAAAAGGTTTCTCGCCAGTGTGGACTCTGATGTGATTTACAAGTTTATATTTGGCTTTGAAAGGCTTTCCCTCTCTTGAACACTCTTCCCAGAAGCAGATATGGTTCGACTGTTCTGGTCCCCCTACGTGTTCCACAGTTACGTGAGTAACTAGTTCGTGCATCGTGCTAAAAGTTTTGTTGCATGATTTTTTAGGATTCGTCAACTGTTCGGGCTCTATCCATTTACATATCAGTTCTTGCTTTATGGGCTGCCTCATATAACGAAAGAAGGCCCCGGCCCCATGGTGGGCCGCCATGTTCATGTTCATGGGACCATAACTGTGTAGCTGGGTCGAGGCGTAGTGGTCCGATCTGGGACTAGTGACCTGGCTGTATTGGTCTGCTCTGCCATACATGTCCCCAGAAAAGCCTAAGCGCATTTGCCCGTTCATTACATGTGCATTTGGAGAAGCGTGGGTCGTCGCCTGCTCGTGAAGACCCGGGAAGAGTAGATGCCCCGCAGCGTCGGTATGTCCATGGGGTCCGGCAAAACTGCCCGCAGCCGCGGCCGAAGCGAAGAGGCTATGACCGGCACTTGCCGCCGCCGCATCCCCAAAGCCCCGATTGCGAAACAAGAAGTCCCGGGTCGAGTTGAAAGCAGCGCTGCTGTACGAACTCACATGGCCGGGGTGGTGACCCAGAGCCGCGGCGTAGCCTGGTGCTTGCGATGTGAAGGCAGTTTGACCCGATGCGAGATCGTGAGTGCTGGGGCTGATTTTAAAAGCACCCATCCCGTCAGCGAAAGGATTTATCCCCAGTCCCACTTCTCGGTCGTTGACATCGCCTGTTGAGTGATGTCGGGATGATCCGAAGGTAGTCACTCCTAGAGTAGGATATTGAGGTCCAGCGTCCAGAAGCATCGTCTGGCGATGGGGGTAGAAAGTGAATAATAATATATAGAAAGGCAAACTACAAACAATTCACAACGAAACTTGCTTAATATAAAACAGTCTCTGAGTCTGTCTGCAGGACTTGCAAAAACTCGTTATTTTTCTCTCTTCTCTCTCTTCAGCGTGTGGGAATTTGCTGAAGATATTTTCCCCCTCTGCAAACGCAAATCATGCAATATTGTCTTTTGCGGTTTATCTTCCTGGGGAGAAACTTTCACCTCATCAGCCGGGCGGTGAGCTCGAGAATGATAGCGGCAATCATTCCTGCAGATAAATGAATTGAAAAGACAACACCGTCCCCTTGATGAATGGGAGTAGGGGGAGGAGTCACGTGGCGCTCGGCGTCTCCACCAATTGGCCAGGCTGGCGCTGCCCCGTTGTGCCCTGGCGCCAATCACCAGCTTGGGGCGCACATCCCGCCTCCTGATTGGCCCGCCCGCCTCATCAATCCCAGGTATTGTGCACCCGTGACAGTCGCTCCTGATAAATTATTGCCGTCCGCATTTTCTTTCTTTTTCTGCCCGCTCCTTTTTTTTATATATATAATATGGAAAGAGGAGGAGGGAAAGGGGGTGGGAGAGAGAACAGAAGAAAACTCTTGTCTTCTTCGACTTCACAATTCAGTCACCCCTTGTCAGACTGTTTGAAATTCGTTAATGTGCCACAACTCCAGACTAGAAAAAAAAGCGGGCGGCTTCCTTTGTTGTTCAGTAGCTTTTTGATCGCCGGTGAAAATTCACTTACCCAGATGAGTGAGCAAAAAGAGAAAGAACACTCTATTGAATTGGGTTAGGAAAATGCATATGTTTGGATTCAGTACAAACATACAACACTCGGTTGTTTTCGAGACGAAACCCTTGATTAACCTGTCTTTCCACATGTAAAAGGCGATTGAAAACATCTTGCTTGGTCCTTTTTTTTTACTATGGTGACGATGAATTGCTCTATACATATCTATAGGTCCTCACACAATCGCAGAATAGCTGGAAGTAAGGATTTTCCCCTTTATGTATAAAAAGTGGTGCGCTTTTCATTGATTGCGGACAATGAATGCGGAAATTGTTTATGCACATCGTCAGTAAAGGAAAATATAGCTTTTTACCACATCATCTTTTAGTTTACACTTTCCCATCGGCTGCCCCAAATTTGTTAAAGTCTATTTACTGTGTCCCTGTAAAGTTTTTTTTTAAGTGAGGCCAACGGTTTGCATATTCATTAAGTCTAATTACATTCAAGTAATAGAAACGTAAAAAGCCAACAAAGAATCGGAATCGTTCAATTTACCTTTTGTTCACCACTTCAATGAACTTCCTTGAAGCTAAACCTCCGAGTTAAAGTCTTATTTTATAACAAAGAGGTCTTACCGCATCCTTCAACTATTATCTCCGTTAGCAAACCATCACTTTGGAAGGGCACTGCTTTCAAATAGTTGTCTTGTTTCCTCCAATCTATGCTCTTTCCAATTCTGTTTTGTGATTACCCAGTTTACACGAACACGTTTGCTCGCTTTTTTTTTCAAACAAACACTTAAAAAAAAAAGTATTTATTGTTAAAGTACAACAGGTTAACTTCGAACAAAATATTTCGCGCGAAGGTATTGGAGTATGCGAAAGCCCGGCGTTTAATTGACCACCTTAGGACGTTATTCGGCAGCGAAGTTCTATAGATATTTTACAGTAGCGCTGTTGCTCAAGGAATCATGTTTATCATTACGGGGTAGGAGCCTGACGACAATGTTCGCACTAAGAGCTTATAGCAAAAACAAATTAAAATGCATGCCACTTGGGTTTCCAATTTACAACAATTTGAGGCTACGTGCTTACTTTGCCGAAAGCATGAGGCCGGTGTGGGTATTGAATATGGTATTAGTGTAATTTTTAAGGTGCTTTAATGGTTTAAAATTGCCTTATGAGAAGATATTAATTGTGGTTAAACTGACTATTCTGACGCGATAGGTCCCATATTTGAGCACAAAAAGAAATCTTATTTGTCTGCTTTGGTTGTGCACTGGATATCCTGCGTTCTTAAAGATTTAAGTAGAACATAATATTGTCTTGCTGGGTGATTACAATAGCTAGCCTCATAGCGTTACTTTAAATGATGCAATATACTGATAACATTGATATTAAAATCACAGCAGTCTAGAAGCAGAAGCTGGAGCAATTTGATTCAAAAAGATTTACTGCTCATTGAGTGTGCAAATTCTAAAGGGACACTTTAGGAGTATGAAAAGTAAACGTTTCCCATAGCATTATCTTTAGACTACTTCTCCCAATATACAAAGAAGGACTGATTTTAAAATTTGAAGGATGGTAGAAGTTATCAAGTGGGATTTGCGGCGTTCTCCGCAGGAAACGCAGGCTGCTTGAGTTCAAAGCCGCATGCACCGACGTGACATATAAGCCATTAAAATATCATCCTGACGGCTCATTTCTGCTTCATCATACATTCCCTAACTGCTTCCAGAAACCTTGAAAAGGCGAAATGAAGAATGACTACCTAGTTGCCGCTACAAAGTAGATTTTTTTTAAACTTCAGTTACCTGAATTAAATGATCGAAGACATCTTCTTCAACAGGTGGCGGACGGTAAGAGAGGCACGTGTATTCAAGTGACTTATACTAAACGACTCCTGACCCCTGAATTTCCATCATCTTTCATGTAAATGCAATTGACTAAAAAGAGAATAGAGATATCAGTCAGATTTTTGTTTCCTCAGAATAGCCCTTGTCAGGAGCCATCATGTTCCAATAAAAGCAAAACTAGGTGCGAGTGGCTTTGAATTATGCATTTCCATTCGAAAGCACTTGTGTGTACCGATATTATCCCTCGGATTGTTTTCGGTCGATGGATAGCAAAGCATTTGGTTGTTCTATGAAGGGAGGAGCGGGGGTGGAGGGATATATGTCTGTAGGCTGAAGTACGAGTTTACAAAAGGAATTGTTTTAACTTGATTTAAAATTCGATGTATTCCATGAATTCAATTTAAACCTTAAATTTGATTTCTAATTTGAAGTTAACCTTTCAATCGCTTATTTGCGACAAACATGTATTAACTGTTGCTCTCCTTAAAACGCAGCTACGCTTATAAACCACACTCGCAACTAGAATTGTTTTGTGTTCAAATGTATGTTCTAGTACAGTGAGAGAGCTCTTCAACAATTGCGTCGGTCAACGCGTGTCGTTTATCGATGTTTTTCCTGCAAGCAAAACGCTTTAGAATTCTAAGATAATTAACTGATAATTGTTTACTTGCTTCCTCTAAGCAAATATTCCAAGTATTGGAATGGGCATTGAAATTATTTCAAAGTTAATTTGAATGTTTCTGAGGCCGAATTTCTTCGTGTTGATCGTATTGTTTGATTCCTGAGTCATTGCATTATCGTTTCGTTTATTATACTTATCTCTATTAAAACTGATTCAAATGAAGTTAGTCAGTTGGCTTCTGCGCGCAAGGATAGCTCTGAAGTCGCCGACTTTTGAAATACCATATCGTTTGACCCATGACCCGTGACCGACCACATGTGCCAAAGCCACACAATGCCACATAATGTATACGTTCGAAAAATATTAGCTGTCCTGGAACTAAAACGTCGAACTGGAAAACAATTGTTCAACATGGAATTGTTCTATATATAAAATAACAAATTGAATGCACATTGACTTTTTAATGTTTCCACACTAACATAATAGTAGAAACAACAGTCGTGGTTTTAATCGTGGGCGCTTCTGTGATCTGCTTGCTATCTATTTGCGTTGTTTGAGAAAAAAAGACTATTAACCATGCAACCGGAAATATGTATGATTTGGACACTGGCACTAAACTAAAATGTCATCAAAGCAAAGATAATTTTCAAATGGTATTCTGGTGATTTCCGGGTAAAGTCCAATATCATTTCAAATTGTTGTTTAAAATAACGTCCAGAAGCTGGAAGTTAGACAGATTTAATAGACTTTCGCTAATGGACACGTTATTGAGATTTTCAGCAGACAGTTTTGTATTAAAATTGCAACTATCAGAAGGTTGCCTGAGCTAGTTTAGGGGCGGGAGGCAGAAATTTGAAGGCCACCCTTGGCTTTAGCCATTATCTGACTGCCTGCCTGCCTTGAAATCTGTGCATGGCATCGACGTTGGAGGTGTGAAAAGTGTATTGGATAATTTGTCCATGCAGAGTTATTACAATATTCTGGAATTATTTCTAGTATAGTTACAATTAGACAGGGATTTCACATTACGATATTCAAAGGGATTTTTTAAAAATCCAATGCGGGATTGAAAAACAAAACAGGTCTTTATCACTTATTCTCTTTCCTTTTTTCTTAATTTATTCTTCAGCTATGGATGCTGAAGGGTGCTCGAAGTCTAAAAAACTGGAGATTCTTGAATTACGGGAAGAGCGAGTTTGGTGTATTTGAACATAGAAAAGAAACATAACTTTAGAAATCAGTGCGGTTTGTTGATGTCGATCTTTCAGTTACTGAAAAATGACCTTAATGCACGACAAGGCGCAACATCCTTTTATGTTGCTCCCGAAAATTTACCAGAATTTTTGAAATCCGAGTGAATGGAGGGGTAGACATTATGGAGGATATTGTAAGGATTATTCAACACTAGGATATTGGAATTACGACACGAACTGACTAAAATATACGTAGCAAATAAGATGTTATTAGGATTATTAATATAAAGAACAAAATATACCTAAAATCATAATGGTATAAGCAATATGCTATGATCACTGTGCTAATTTATAGATAAATAATTTATTTGGGGGGAAAAAGATGCTTATGCAATATGCATTTTACATTTGTAGCTTTTGAACTATTCACAACAAATGGAGTTTGCATTTGCTCTGCAATCATATCCACTGCGATACTAATGTTGTAGCAGAAAATATTGGCATAAAGAAATTGAAAAGCAAACTGTAATTTCGCTGTGTATTATGCATTGCTGATATTATTTACCGAATGAACACTTGTAGCCCTAAATACATACCCTATACGTTTAAAGTTCACTTCTTTGTTGAAGCTTTTGTGCCCGCAAAGTTATTTAGTAATAATATATATATATTTATCTGCAACATTGTTACAAAATGTTACCACGATTGGACTTTTTATTTGGTTGTCAAAACATCCCCTAGAATTGCTGGTGCCACCTTGGAGTAAAATGCATACTCACGGCGAAATATGACAATGAGCATTTTGCAGGTTAGTTACTTTTTTAATTGATACACTTACACGTCTTTACACGCCTTTACTCGCCCCTACACACACTTGGAAATAAATGACATCCAAATGTTGTAAAGATGATAGATATTCTCTCATAGTTTGTTTTAACTTCCTTTGAATTGACGTTCTTTGCTTAAAACAATGACTGCCAGTTCTTGGATTATTTTCAGCATTGTTTAATACACGATGAACTCTGAACAAAACCAGTTCCAGTACCAGCGTGACATTTAGCATCATCGAATTTCTAACTTATATCAAAAATAGAAACCGAGCCACTAAGATGCAAGCTTGCAAAATGAATAATTCATAGAATTCGAATTAATATAACTACAATTGAAACCGCGTGTTATACTAATCAAAGTATTAAAAAAATAGTTCTATGGTATTATCGCACTTTCAATGAAATACCAAGAATAAACTAAGTAGTAATTTGTTCATTTGATAAGCTGTTGACACAAAATAATGTTGTCCTCATAACGCATGTCTGTCTGTCTGTTGCCTGTCTGTCTCTCGCTCTCTGTCTATCTATCTATCTATCTATCTATCTATCTATCTATCTATCTATCTATCTATCTATCTATCTATCTATCTATCTATCTATCTATCTATCTATCTATCTATCTATCTATCTATCTATCTCTCTGTCTATCTGTCTGTCTGTCTATCTGTCTATCTGTCTATCTGTCTATCTGTCTGTCTGTCTATCTGTCTGTCTGTCTGTCTGTCTGCCTGTCTGTCTGTCTGTCTGTCTGTCTGTCTGTCTGTATGTCTGTCTGTCTGTCTGTCTGTCTGTCTGTCTGTCTGTCTGTCTGTCTGTCTGTCTGTCTGTCTGTGTCTGTCTGTCTGATTATCTGTCTATCCATCTACCTGCCCATTCAAAAAAAACAGCCTAACTATTAGTCTAACTACACACACACACACACACACACACACACACACACACACACACACACACACACACACACACACACACACACACACAGAGACACACACACACACACACACACACACACACACACACACACACACACACACACACAATGGGATGTCCATTGGCATCGTTTTCGACCTCTAGTCTGAATCGTGGTCATTTACATTGTTTTATGTCGTCGCTCACTGTATAAATTAGTGACAGTACATCCCGCAAGCAGCTGTTTGCTGTAGATCAATGTACCCGGCCTGAAAGTAGCAGTATTAATATTTGACGACCATAGTATTGTAACAACAACCTTCGACCCAGTCTACGTAGATTCCATATTTTTCCATGACAGTTGCATTATTTTGTTCATTTACGGATAATTTGAATATAATGTGATTTGGAAGAGTATATTAGACCAACTTTGGAGTGGAGCTTTTGTTTTCTTGGTGGGTTTCTATCTTCCTCAATATCGGCGTTACAGGTATCTACACAGAAATGTATAACCACAACCATAATTCTCCGATTCATTCCTGAAAAAGCTTTCCTGCATCACCACTATTTAACAATGATAATGTTAGCAAAATGCATTTTCGGGTTAGTGTCACGAAGACTATTTTTTAGTGTAACGTTAGCAGTAATTCGGCAACAACTTGAACGAGGAGATCTTTTTCTCCTTAATTGTTCCGTGTTTGCAAAAAAGGAATACAACGCACTACTAGTGGACATGGTTACAGTTAAAGGTATAAGGACATTTTTCAGATCAATACCAAAATATATATCCTTCAAGTTATAGACATTCATAGGCATCGATTCTCTAAATTTGGTATGAATGTGGAATACTTCAATATAATTCGCAAAAAGTGCTGACATTAGTTGCTGAATTGCGATGACGATTTTAGACATGGGAAGTGTAGTATATCTTTAGATAGTATAACTTTCCTTACAAAGATATAATCGTAATGGAACAAGTTATCTGGTTTCTAGCTTCTTTCCATCGCTGCTTAATCAGTTCCAGTCATAAACTAGTGGTGAGATATAGACTACGGTATCTATTCTTCGCGGTCAACGCAGCGGGTAAATTAACTAATCACGTGTATCTGTTTCCGACATTGAAAAGTGTGTTAAATTCTCTCAAAATCGCGTATAATTTAGCATTTTATATGTAGCGTGTTTATATTGTAGCTACATTAAAAGTGCAACTAGTGATCTTAACTCTAATGAGAACTGTATACAGATCACCCATTTTTCTCTTCCATGGTGATAACCTGTTATTACATCCCAGCCTCCTTCGGAGAAACTAAAGCATATTTTGAAACAAATGCTTTCTTTCGTCTATAAATACATCGAAAACAACTATACTCCATCGATTCTGCTTTTATAGCTTTTATTGTCTCAGTTATTAGAAGAAATGTATCATGATAATGTTTAACTGCTATTTTTTTAAAGTTGACGTCTGCAAAAAGACGCGTGAAAAGCAGATATGGCGGAGATACTGATATATTGCTCAGGCAAAACCAAACAATGCAATCAATTGGTGCTGCTTGAAGATTATTTTCAACAATATAATTAGCCAGACAAAAGTCTAAGACTTATTGGTACATGAAATTAATATCCTCAGTTACAAGGGGGTGGGGCCTGGATGTAGCATCTTACGTACGCCAAGTACAGAATAAACATCTCATTTAAAAATGCAGCAAAGGTAAAAAAGAAACTCTGCTTTCTGTATAAAGTGCACCACGCTGATGTTGCTAATTAACTGCGATGTATCTATCATTCAGTATGTTATAGTTGCTACTTTCTTTAATCTGGGATATTATTCTGGTTTTAGTTAACATGGACAGTTTGCATATTTTACACATAAAACATGTTATACCCTTCTTCATAATCAAACGTCTTTAATTAAATATTTTCAAAATGTATCTTGATAAGATAGAATGGCACGGAATTCCAACACCACACATCACTAACGTAAACCACTCACAGCTTGAGTGTGCGCAGTCAATCCTAGCTATTAGACATACTATCCCATATTATGTTGCTTGTTAAAAATGCTGTCCAATGCTTCATGTTGCTCGATTTTAAGTTTTTGGGGTGATTTAATGGACAACCTATTGCCCTTTGCCAGAAATATAATGAGTCCATTGTGTTTATTGGCAATATCAATCAGGATATCCTTAAATTAGACCTTATGATTTAAACTGCAAACATGCACCAACTCACGCACTTGCAACAAGCTGAATTAAACTGTAGTAGAATGAAGAATTTCCTTCTTCATTACGTTAAACGTTCAATGAGTGGGTTGAAATAAAGGAGTATAACGGTTGGAATATTGGGACACAAAATAGCGAGATTTTTCGCTACTTTTCATATCAAATTTGGTCAAAAAGGACATGAACACATTGCATCAAAATAACGCCACCACCGAGATTTTATCAAAAAAGATTATTTCCCTAATCTGTTCCCTTCCAATATGTTCTTCGAAATACAATTTTGCGAGGAAATAATTAGGAATTTACACTGCTCAGTTGTGTTTTAACTATGCAGAGTACCATGTCTATTTATTGCATTCCTCGTAGTGTTTTTTCCGCTGTTTTTCATACAACACAAAGGTATAATCAAAGTTCCTTGGCATCTCAGTTGGACTTCTTTCGTGTTGATCCTGTAGTCTACAGACCTGGAATTCTGAAATAATTTCCTGTTTATAATGGGGTACAGGAAGCTGTGAACTGCCGATCATAAGGAGGATATAAAATCTAGCTCGTTTTGTTTTGTGATGTTTTAATCACATTGGAAAATAATCTAATAAATGAAAATAAGAGTAACATTCTAATTTCTAGACAATTTGGGGACAATTTAGCACTTCTCTTCCAGAAAAGCAAATCTCACATAATTTATCGATGTTTACATTTTATTTTTGAAATAAAACATATGATTGTGTGAAGGGATCAATTATATAACACAATAAAGTGAATTGCTGAATCACCTCAACCTTATTGTTAGGTATGAGTGCACGTCTCACCGTATCTAATATATCCTATACTTAATGTAAAGCACAAAATGTTTCATCTGGCTAAAATGCATTTATTATGTAGCATTAGCAACGTTAGCGAGGTGTATATCGCACTTTTGACTATTTTTAATTTGAAAGTCTACCATAATGGAATATTCTTACTGTCTAGTGCTTTTTACTTCAAAGACACGAAACAATACTGCAAAATTTGCAGCCCTCGATACTTTAGGTGTAATAGTGCATGCATACGTGGAATAACGTATCCACAGTGACAACATGTGAACATGTTATTCAACATTATAATTTACTTGTATGTTTCTCGTATATTTACGTTTACGGAAACATTTATATATTGAAACATGTATAAGCAGTCTGTTCTTTTCTAGGAATTGACAATTGCTGCTGAAAAATTGCTCGGAAGACAGCAGGCAAACGGACACTAAGGTGGGGGCTCGATCAGGTAATGCAGACGCACATGTACAAATCCCATTTTAAGCCTGCAGTGTGAAGCCCTAGAGGCTAAGATATAAACGTGTCAGCATTCACAGATCTACACTGCATCCTTCTCTGTTGCACAGCAGAGCTTTCTTTGGGTGATAAATAAAAACACGCAAAAATCTATAGATTATTCACCCGCTTTGTGATTCCACCTGATGGTCAAAATATGGTAGATGCAAATAGTACGTGAATTAACAGAAATAAAAACGTCAACTATTTAAATATTTGCTGTTTATAAATATAAAGCATACACCGTAGTGCAAGTATTATTGCATGAGATATTCCAAAGCCTTTTAATACCCATATATGAAATCATTGTTTGACAGTGAATATGCGTTAATAACATTTTTTTTCTGAATTAGCTTCCTGGCCCTCCTTGCGTTTTGAAGGTTAGTGTTTACAAATTGAGCAAATCTTTCATTATATTCAACATATTTGCCATGACTAAAGAGAAATGTTTGAACAACTGTGTGTTCTTTCCCCCCACCGCCATGCCTATATCCCTCCCCCACGTGTTCTCATCTGATCATACTTTTTAACCATATTTTTTTTCTTGTTTCTCTGGATACATTCCCCACACGTATAACGTTGCTTACGCCTTTTCTCCTTCTTATCTCTCTCCCAGCTTAAATTTGGTATTTCTGTTTCTTTCCACCACCACCCCCGCCCCCACAAATTTCTCTCCACATTATAACTCCCACCTCCCTTTGAAAACCTACCTTTTTTCTCTCTCTCTCTCTCTCTTGCACTGCAGGTCTGCTGTGTGCAAGGCTGCAGGCTTCAAGCCCTGCCGTTGATCAGCTTAGAACGACGGCCTAAATCCACGGATATCGCAGCACTAAGCTTCCGTTCCCTTTTTGTACCCTTGGTGAATAATCTGAGGAGCCACAACGTACATGTTTGAGTTAGTAGCCCGTTTTGTCACCCTGGTCTTCTCTGAAAAATCAAAGTCTAAACTACTTTTCACTTAGATGGCAGACGTCTGTACTCAAGGCGACGTACACAGACGATCTGCACTAAGAGCAAGTTACAGATGCAGACATAAGACTGTATGTTGGGGGAGGGATTGTAAGCAGCATTGCGTTCGGGTATTAGAATAAAAATATGAAATCGTAAGGCTGATATGAAGACGGGAGATCGCTTTAAAAGCCTTTCATTCACGTGTGCCCGTGATACAAGCACACAGTAATTGATCATCACGTTATCTTTCTGCGTGCCTCCCGCAACACTCTACAGTTTACTTTCTTTTCCACCACAAGCGATGCGGGTTTCCTATTTGCGGATTACGCTGTGTGTATAGATTCTCGAAGCACTGTCTGGGATCGCCTTCGCAAGCTGTAGTTTTGGAATTGGAAACACGTTTAGTTTTAAAACGAAACACGTTTGCATCCATGTGAAGTAGGCAGTAATTCAAATCGCTTGCCAATCTGTAGAAAAACAGTACCGACCGGGGTAAAAAAAAAAATACAACGCCTAAGAAAATAGAAGTATTCCCTCTCCCCCTCCCCCATACCCACCTTCAAGTCCGATCCAACATCCTCCACGAAAAGCTAAACTTTCCCTGGACTCGAGCTTACAGAATTACCAAGCCGGGACTGCGGGCAAGAGAACTCAATAAGTTATTACATGCTGAGAAAGTTTCATACTCAGTCTCGGGAAGAAAAAAAAGTTAACAGATGCCTCTGACTGGGAATCTCTTTGATCGTCTGTGCCGCTAAGAACACCAGCCGTCTGATTTTGTCAAAAAAACATAACACGCCTGGCAGTCTGCGAGTGTCAGGAAAGATAAAAAATCACTAACTAATATCCGGCCGGAGTATAACAGGCCATAACCTCATTTTAAGGTTTAGTGCCGAACCTTCTTGCCCGCAAAAACTGAATTCTTGCATAAACCACAGGATCTGTTGTGGCTCAGTACAGCGGTGAGCGGGACACCGTGTTTGATGTTGCAAAACACATACTGGTATTTGACTGG
>CM075984.1:18666743-18734243 GCA_038087875.1 Malacoraja senta | reverse complement strand
GGGGAGTTACAGGCGAAGCACGAGCCCGCCGCTTTAATGTTAAAAAAAAGATGTAGTTGAAAGGAAGACAATTTCAAGTTGCAACAAAAGTCAAGTTTAAGAGAGCACTGAAGACGATAAAACGACCAGCGGTGTTTATTTTGGCATGCCTCGTGCTTTGTTAAAGGCGGCGAGGAGAGAGGCGGGAGGGAGAAGGTAGCTAGGGGTCAACATCTAACTCAAACATTGCACTTCAGCAAGGGCTGTGGACTTTGAGGGGCTGAATCCGGGGGTAGTACCCTCATACAAGGGAAGAGACATCAACCCAGGGGGCACATGAGCGACAATGGGGTGCTACGTTTAAAGATAAAGAGAGATGCTAACGCCACTGGGCGTGACACCAGCAATGTTGAATAATAAGAATGTATCAAAAGTTCTGTACTCTTTTTGTTTTGCATATTTTTAATATTACAAATAAAGTTTATTTCTGAAATTAAATTAGAAATAGACTGTGGGCTTTGATGGTAGCCATATGGGTGTGGGCAATATCTTGCAAACACGTCTCCAAAAACATCCACTCGTTTTAGGGCATAATGCAAAAAAAAGATAATTGCATTCTCATTTTCATTTCGCCAGGATAGCGGTTTCTATAAGACATAAACGTGCTCAATAGCTTATGCAAACTCCAGGTAGAAGTTTTGATAATTATGCTGAGAGAAAGTTTTTCTAAGTTATTTTGCTGAAGAAGCTTCACTGAGTTATGACATTTAATGTGTCTTACGGATAAAAGGGACGGGGTTGGCGGAGGGGGGGGGGGGGGTGTACTGAGGGTGGTGGTGGGCAGTCTCGTTAGCGCCTTGGTTATTTTTCATTGACTGCTTTCCCCTTTTTAGCAATCGCAGATCAAAAGGAAGGAAAAAAAAGTTGGCGACCCGAAGATGTACATTGTTAGACTGACAAGCTGCCGATCTCTCAGAGAAGCCGCGAGAGAAGCCTTGCTCCATCGGAAGTGGTTGCATGGAAAGCGAAAACTCACTTTTCAAGCTCTTGAAAGTCATTGTCTTTCGGGCTCACCATACAGTAGATTGTCATGGCAACGCAACCTGCTGGTGTTACAAAGAGTTTAAAATGTTGAAAGGCAGCTGAACTGACTAGAGTAAAGAGCAACAGAATAAACAGTATTTTGATTCATTTCGGGGGTTACAAAAAAAAAACAGACCATGAATACGGGCATTGTCCAAGCTTTTCTAATTCTGATTCACCATATCATAACCCCTACGAAGAAGAAAACATCAATATCGCAAAAGGAAAGAAGATGTTTCTATGGAAACCTAGGAATTTACTGCATAACAGATCTGGTGAAAAATCAAAGAGATCAAAGCGAGCGCTCCTGGGAGTTAGATGCAGCTCTGAATCAAAGATGTACGAGGTGGACTCCAAAGTGCTTGGCTTCATTTCAAGTCTGAATCCCAATTTCAAGGGAAATGCTGTCGAAATTTCACCCCCCAAATCAGTCAAAACCAACACTTCAGCAGGTGCTGATGAAGGCATGAACATCGCATCAGTCTAGCCAATGTGCATGCATGACATTCAAATAACAGTGGTTAGAGCCCGTGCATTATCACCACTTTGTTCTGCAAATGCATATTAATGACAAAGAGGAGGAAAAACAAACACAACGACAAATTCCCAGATACCACTGCAATTAGAGAATATGTATACATACATATATAAACAAGATTACAGAACTGTAACTTAAAAGAGTAAGTAAAATTTATGTCCCTATCGTTTGCAAAAACACAGTAGCAACCAGGGTAGATACTTGGCAGTACAGCTCGCGGTATCGACCTTTAGTAATCATTAATGTGAGTTGCTTTTAAAAATAAATCAAAGACCAAATCAAACCAAAGCGCTGGGGCAATGCCGATAGTTATTCCCAGTGACCAACCAAAATTGTACTTTGAAATCTTATGTTATCTGAATCAAAAAGATTTATTATGCAAAGTAGTTATATATGGGGAAAGCATAACCAACGACTAGATTATTTGAACATTCTGGTGGAATCTTAATAAAGTTCATATTTGCAGCAGACATGTTTCGCAATTAGTAATTGTAAAAGAGAATAAAAAAAGACCAATGCATGTTGTTCGGCTAAATTCAGTTTTTCCACAACTTACAGACAGGATGATATCAACAATATAAAAGTTTTGGAGGGTTGTGGAAAACAAATGAGAAGCCATTATCAAATAGAAAGGTTCAAAGAGCGGAGTGGTGACAACAGCCCATATGCTGTCATCCATACTTTAAAAAAGGTTTGGCAAAATCAAGTGTCGATAAATTCCATAAAATTCGAAAGCCAATAAAAGTTCTCGAATAATATTCCAATATGGACAACAATAACGCGCCGTTCTGCTGGAGTAGAACATCTGTCCCAGGGAATGAGAGACAAATGACAGAAGACTTAAAATGTTAGTCTAAAATCTAATCTGTACTGGTACAAATAGTTATTATTTGATTAAAAAATGGAAATACAATTTTCCATTCTTATAAAATGATTTATAATATATATATTGAATATTTCTGATTTCTCAAACCAACTACTGAAAACTTCGAAAGGGGTGTATAAATATATATTACGCACACTTCATGTATTTATCTAGGCATTCAATATAATACATGGGGAGATAGACAGATAGCTAAAAGGTAGATAGATAGCTAAAAGAAAGATAGATAGATATAGATATAGAGATAGCTAGCTAAAAGATAGATATATAGATAGATATATGGATATAGAGATATAGAGATATAGAGATATAGAGATATAGAGATATAGAGTTATAGGGATATAGAGATATAGAGATATAGAGATATAGAGATATAGAGATATAGAGATAGATAGATAGATAGGATAGATAGATAGATAGATAGATAGATAGACAGACAGACAGACAGACAGACAGACAGACAGACAGACAGACAGATAGACAGATAGATAGATAGATAGATAGATAGATAGATAGATAGATAGATAGATAGATAGATAGATAGATTTTCTGACCTCGTTTTTGCTATTTTATACACAATTTATGGTATATTTCTAGTTCAGTTCAGATAGTCCGACAAGGGATACTATATCTTATTTTAACACTGTTGATAAGTGTATGAATAAGAAACAAGTGTTACTTGCAGGTCAGAAAGAGAGCCCTAAGTAAACACGGTTCACAGAAGTCTAAACCCTTTGTGGTGCTTGTGCAGCTGGGCCAGCCTCCCATTGTCCTGAACGAGACCAAGTGGAAGATCCCTGCTGAACCTTACCAACTGAATGCACAAAAACAGATTGGGATGTTCTGCATGCATGGGCAACATTGCGGTCCAGGAATCCTCCCTTTCCCCCATTTCTTTTGGAGGGATGACACTCCAGACATTTTCTGACAATCACAAAAGCATGGCCTGCTTCAGAATAGATTTTGAGCAAAAAAAAAAAAGAGGGTGAGAAAAGAATCAAGTTGATAAAAGCCCCAAAAAGAAAGGAGGGTCTGGACAATAGGAAAGGAAGTAAAAGACAGAAGTAAAAGGGGAGGCAAGAATTATCTTGTTAAACAGTGGTTCTTTTTGTCCCAAGTTGTCTCTGTGAAAGTTGGTTGCAGTATCATGACACAAAAAACAAGCATGGACCCACACCAATTTCAATCAAGGATCATGAGCTTTTAAAAGCCTTGATGGCTTATTTAGGTGACAGAAAAATTAAGGGAAGCTTAAATGACTGTGAAAGGTTACACGGGACGCTTTGAATTACAGCTCTTCAAAAACACTTGTGCTGCTGGAGTTGACTCAAATTGAATAAATGGTAAACACGAAGTAAAAAGGAATGAAAAGCTAGTTAAAAAGAGACAAAAACAAGTAGACAATGATAAGCATTAGACCACACGGCAGCCCAGCTGTTGTCTGATGGATTGTTTAAGGCACAAGTATGCACTAAAACATAAGTAGCGACAGAAACGTGAACACAAACGGACTGTATTTCAAAACAGAAGAGTGCGGGTGCCTATACTGTGTTCAGAATTTAATATCCAATTTTCAGCTACGAATAAAATAAAATCCGATATTCGGATTGCTAAAAAGAAGTGAGGAAAGCAGCTTTTGTTGAACAGAAGCTGTTCAGTTGTAACCAGAGGACCTCGTTTTTATTTTTTTTTAAAGATTTAGTGCAATAAAGGAAGAAGCGAAAGAAAAGTTGTCAATAAGATTAAGACAAACAGATGAGTCCTCGTAGAACTCAAATATTTTACAAAGAAACTAAAGCTTATGCCTAATCCATTCATTCGCGAATAGAACTAAACAAGTTGACCACAATATTTGAATGTTTATTCATACCATTTAGTAGCATATAAAACAATCTAAATGCTGCTAGATGATAAACCTAATATAAGTTGGCCACATTTAATGATGCTAAGTGTTTTAACCACCCACCCTTCACATTGAGTTGTGTCAAAGTAGAAGCAGTTTTAAAATGTTATAACTAGTATTCTAACTAATTACATAAATGTAAAAATAATTTAAAGTACTTTTACTGGCCGTTTTAATTTATTTGTTCTCATGATATCTAAGTAATGAAATGCCGATTTCTATTCCTTCTCCGAATTTCTGAGCATCTTTGCACCACTGAAATGATTCTTTAGCATCCAAAAATGTGGAAAACTTCCGTTTTCTCTTTGAGTATAGTCCTATTGTGCTGGTTAGAATGGGTATAAACCCGTGGTGATTGGCACTCAGTCATATTCAATTGATTTGTGTTGTATATGGGCAGCAACAAAAAAGCTAGAAAGACTTTTGAATTTTGCCGTTGTCAAGAGAACTGTGCAAACGCTCGACTTTCGCAACAAAAAAACGTGTCTTCACCTATTCAAATTTCAATGGGAAGTGTAGGCTTGAATACATTTGTGGCATAATAATTCTTAAAATAAAAGTGGCTTGAATTGAGTTACAGCGTTGGAATACTTTTTCTGTATTTTTTAGCACGGCCTCTGGTATGTGCCCCACAGCAAATGAGTGGGAAAACAAAGTCCAGTTATCAAAGGAGAGGTATGTGAAGAATGTCGCAAAATGCAAAACCTTCTTTCGGCAGTGTAAACTATGGTTCACCGTTTCTAATTACTTTTCGTAGTGACAATGAAATTTAAAGTTTATTGACCGCAAGGTAATGTATACCTTGAATAACATTTGGCTTTGAGAACTTTTTCTGTTCTGGTGAATGCACTCTATTCGCCCTTTATCTGATTCTCCAATGTGCCTCTGGAATGTGAAAAGTCTTAACAATCTTTGCGAAATTAACAAAAAAATGCCATTGCTCTGGATGCATGTTTACATGTTGCATTTTAGCATCCATACCCGCTTCAACTTGTCAAAGAGCTTATATTGTTTGGAATATTCCGTTTGAGTTGATTGTGCACGCGTTAGGTAGGATATTTGCAGTTTGTAATTTATTTGAATATGTTGCTTTGTAATAATCTGCCTTACATTACTCCATAAAACCCACATTGGTTTCTACTGACATTATTAATAGAATATGCATATCATCAGATTTCAACCATCGATTAACCCGTTCGTTATATCTGGCTCAATATAACATTACAAGAATTAACCTACTCCATTGTATTGATTCTAATAACTTATTCAAACACTTTCCCCAAACTTTATACAGCTATATTTAGTAATGATATTATTGTCTTGTATTCGCTCTTGGATATTTATTCCATATCACAATATATTTTGTCAGTATCCTTATCAATCTATAAAAATGTAAGACAGTCTGAAATCTTATGATGCTATAAATGATGACTCACTAATAATTTGTCTGCTGTTTTTCTGCAATTGATTAAGTGCAATTTACATTTAAATACAGTAATAATTTGTTTCATACCTAAAAAAATTGAAATGTTATATCTGCTACTATAATGCTTGCACAATGATCATAGAATTATTTGTCTTGTTTTCTTCATGTGGAGGTAATATTTGTCCAATTGAACAATATGTATTACTATAAAGATGCCAATTTTAGGTTAAATACAAAGACAGAAAGTAGAAAAAGAAAAATGTGACTGATTAGCATCTTAATTATATTGGCTCATCTTTCTAGGAATAATAATTGCATAGAAGGTAACCAGAGTGAACAATGGGGCGTGCTCTTTAAACCAATACTGTTGTCAAAATGTAAACAGCATACATAGATCGTGGCAGTGATTGATACACTTCGTGACCAATCAAAACAGTGACATTAAAAAAAATGCCTTTAGTAACAAATATTGCTTGGAAAAATGGCTGAAATAATAATTTTCTCACACATTTCATTTGTGATATGAAAAAAATCAAACACGGGTTTGAATGCATTGTAAGACACCCATGTCCATAAAACTATCACAATCTACTAATGATAACAATAAACCATCCAACATAATTTCTGCTGGAATAGGGGCAGAAGATAGTACAATGGAGGAGGCTTCACATAGAATTCCCATCCATTGAAAGGCTCTGGCTCCTGCAGCAAACATGACAGAAAATTCATTAACTCCTTTTGTAGATTGTAGTCATCTTTTGAAAATAGATTTTTAATATGGTTTCAAAAGCAATGATGCAGCCAATCAAATCCTTCATTTGATTGAGTGCATTTAGTAATTTGCTTTGCCACCGTTGTTCAATATCTTGTGAGTAGTTAATTATTAAGAATGTTATTCTGAAGAATAATATTAATCTATTGCTTAGAAATGATCTCAGCAGCATCCAACCTAATATTAACAAACTGATACAGTTCCATCCAATGCTACACATATTCAAGCAACAACACAATTTGAGTATGCAGCAATGTGTCATAGGTGAAAGTGCTCAATATATAAAGTAAGATACTTTGCCAATGAGCTTTTATGTATAACTTCACAATTGGCTCATGTTTTATAATTTACTGCTTTGGGAAGGTCTCGATAACCAAATGTGGCCTTGCATTGGCATGTCATGATCTCCGATATCTTCACTTCCTTTCAACTTTATTGCTAAATCCATGATCACACACTGTAAATGGCTCGATTGTAATCATGCATGGTCCTTCCGCTGACTGGCTAGCACACAATAAAAGCTTTTCACTGTATCTCGGTTGACGTGACAATAAACTAAACTGAACTGATCTGATAATGTCTTGGGTAACTGGATGATTATTCCAGAATCATTAATTAAATGGAATTGAGCGGAGAGATAGATCACACCACAACTGATTCATTATCTGTACTGACATGATCTGAGCTCCATCATACGACAGTAGCAAAGAGCAACACTAAAATTGATGTTAATACGTCATGATAATGGTGGGAAAAATTAATCAGTATTGAACCCCCATAACTTCTGTTATATGCACTTGGAGGTTCTGTTGGGCAGACTGTTCTTTCACTGTTTCTTCCATTGGATTTGCCCATTCCAGCATTCCTTTAGTCAATGAATGAATGCCAAGATGGCACAGTGGTGTAGCTGGTAGAGCTGCTGCTTCACAACACCAGAGACCCAGGTTCAATCATAACCTTGGGCACGGTCGGTACGGAGTTTGCACATTTTCCCTGTGATTGCTTGGGTTTCCTCCATGTGCTTGAATATCCACTCACATCTCAAAGATGTGCGGGTTTGTAGGTTAAGTGGCCTCCGTAAATGTGTAGGGAGTGGATGAGAAAGTAGGTTAATATAGAACTAGTGTGAACTAGCGTGAACCACTGTCAGCATACACGGTGGCTGAAGGGCCTGAATCAACACTGTATCATTGAACTAAATTAAAGTAAGTACAAACATGGGCTTATTTTCTATAGGTGCCACAAAATCAAGATGGTGTAACTATATTTTATATAATGCTAAAATAGGTACAGCAATTTCTGCCAGATGAAACCTTATGGATAGACTTTTCTTATTCATGCACATAAGTTTATTCAATCACCTGAGTCCACAGAGCATATCCACTGGTGGAAGAGTATACTCCTTGAGGGCTCACCTGATTTTACAAACATTAATGGAAAATTATCCCGAAAGTTCGTGGGACCCATGTTCCTACCCCCTGATTTTCTTCAGAGAACTGATATCACCCTTTACTCTCCCACAAGAACAAGGAATTCTACATTCATATAAATATCAGCAACTCATCCGTCTCCCAACTTTATTACTGTGGGATTCGAAAAAAGACTTGTTTGAATTTATTATTTAAATCTTTTTATTTGAATTTCACAGCAATTTGCATACATACTATGATAACAGACAGTGACAGTCAAGGCATAATTGTGCAACAGTATGTAAGCGACCCTCAAAGCCCTTACCCTTACCCACCTTCAACCCACCCGAATCAGGTCGGAACCAAACGGGGACAAACAACACTCACATACGTACACATCCACACAAATATGGTAAGATAAACGAAACAAAAAGTACAAAAAAATATATATTAAAAAAAAAAAAAAAAAAAAAATTGGGGGTCACTAATAACAGTAAATAAGTAAGTAATTAAATAAATAAGTGTGGGGAGGGGGGAGAGCAGCTGCAGTAGAGCAAAACAATGGTGGAGAGCACTCAGTCCTCTTCCGAGTCCGGGGACAAGTTGAGAGAGTTAACAAGTTCCAAGAAAGGGTTCCATGTATGTAGGAATGTCTTGGTAAGTTTTTCAAGCTTTAAATTGTAAAGCACCTCCTTAATCCAACGGGCGTGTGTCGGGGGACAGGTGAGCCTCCAGTTAAGCAAGATCAGTCTCCGGGCTAACAAGGTTGTAAAAGCTAGGACCCGTTTGAATTTATAATAAAAAATGATTTATCAGTAAAACAACACAAATATTATTTGTTGCTATAATTATTTTGCGATGCTTTTCACAAGCATTTAATGATAAGATGTAGTTCCTTCCTAAAAGCCATGAGATGACCTTGTTCTTTATTCTCAGAGAAATATTAATATATTTAATTCTGATAAATTCATTCAAAAAGCTGTTACTTTTATAATATGTAGATTTTGTTTTAAACAAATTAGTGAGCTTCATAGTGTAAGAATTATAAACCTGTGTGCATTATTTAAATAATATTACAACAAACATACACTGGAATTAATAGCTCAGCTACATTTGTTGATATTAATTCACCTTCATCATACTCCTACTGATCAGCACCAATATTTAGTTCACAATGGTAAAGCTCTGCAGATGCAACAAAAAATACAAAGATGCTAATGCATTGGAAGCAGCTTGGAGAAGCGTCAACTTGAATGGTCTAGTAAATATCAAACATAGAACAGTACAGCATAGAAAAAGACCATTTGGCCCACAATATCTGTACCGAATGTGATGTCTACTTAAACTAATTCATTCTGTCTGCACATGCTCCATATCCTTTCATTTCTTGCACATCATGTGTCTATCTAAAAGCCTCTTAAACACCTTAAACGCCAGAAAATGACAGAATGGTGGCTTAGCGGAGCTACCAGAGACCTGGGTTTAATCCTGACTACGGGTGCTTGTCTGTACAGAGTTTGTACTTTCTCCCCATGACTTGCGTGGATTTTGTCCGAGATCTTCGGTTTCCTCCCACACTCCAAAGACGTAGGTTTGTAGGTTAATTGGCTTGGTATTGATGTATAAATGTAAAATTGTCCCCAGTGTGTGTAGGGTAATGTTAATGTGCGTGGATCGCTGATCGGTGCAGACTCGGTTGGCTGAAGGACCTGTTTCTGTGCTCTATCTCTAAACTAAACTAAACTGAACCATTGCTCTATCTGTTTCCACCTTTGCTCATATCTTATGAGCAAAGGTTAGACAGACCTGGCCTATATCTGCCAATGTTCAGAAGGAGGAGAGCGGACTTCATTTAAACATTTCAGGGTGTCTCGATAGGGTGATGGGAAGATGTTTTCTCCTACCAGAATATCTAGAAGTAAGGGTCCCTGAGTCCAAATAAGGGCTCACCCATTTAAGGCAGAGATGAGGTGAAACAATTTCTCTCAAAGGATTGTGAGCCATAGCATCACAGTCATTGACTTGTACTGAGTGGAAACAGGCCCTTCAGCCCAACTTGCTCATGTTGACCAATATGTCCTATCTACACAATGCATTTGGCCCATATTCCTCTAAACCTATTCTTATTTTTAATGTTTACTTGAAAGCCAAGAGAAACAAATTTAGACCTTCTGGCCCCATAAGGATAGACCCGGATTCCAAGTGCCAAGCTTTCCTTTCCACTCCCTCATGATGAACTTACCAATCGGTTTCTTAACATGCTACGTATCACTGCGGGTCGCCAAGTCATCTGAGTTCTTACAGAGTGGTGAGCAGGACATTATTCCAGCCAAGAAGAAGGAGGAAAATCCTAAGTTTGATTCAACATTTTCCAACCTTAAACACTTACAAGGAGTTTTTCTCAGGGTAACATTGGATCACAACAGAGCATGCTTTTTTTTTTTAATTCGAAACAATCACAATAAGGGAGAAGGCAAGGGGTGGAATACATTCAAAATGAACCTAGTGAATATAATAAACCTTGAACCATTATTACAGATAAAAATGTGTTTAAGAATCTGGAATGCAAATCCTAGTCCGTACAATCATTTAAACAGTGACCTAAGTTACAACACTACCAATTTTGAACATTAGAATTATATTTATTCAGCACCAATGTGCAGTGGCGCAGCGGTAGAGTTGCTGCCTTACAGTGCCAAAGACCTCGGTTTGATCCTGACTATGGGTGCTGACTGTGCAGAGTTTGTACATTCTCCCTGTGACTGCGTGGGTTTTCTCCAGGTATTCCGCTTTCCTCCCACACGCCAAAGATGTACAGGTTTGTAGGATAATTGGCTTAGGTAAAATTGTCTCTTGAGTGTAGAATAGTGCTAGTGTATGGGGTGATTGCTGGTCGGCGTGGACTCAGTGGGCCAAAGGGCCTGTTTCCACGCTGTAACTCTAAAGTCTAAAGTAAAGTCTAAACAACAAAATCACAGGAATTATTAAATATCACCACAATTTATATTTTGTTGAAAGTTTGCAAAGACTGCAGTAATTGAGTTGACCATCAAAGGAAATTTGGAAACATTTTATTATTGGATCAGAAATTTATGTTTAATTGTAAGGTTTGGAATGGGTACTTGCGTACATGGTGGGAAATGGAAATCACATTGAAATTTCACTCTATTTTATAATTCTGCTTGGATTTGTTTTTGTGTTTGTTTGGAATTTAGTATGTTTGGAAAAAGCTAGGAGTGACCTGTCAAGGATAGGCCTAGTCAGCACAGCAGAAAAGGCAAGCACAGATGAAACATTCCCCTCTCCAAGCAGGACAACATCAAAGCTGCACTGACATCTCTCGCAGATGGACAGATGTTAACTAGCAGTGAATAATAATGAACTTCTTATAAGAAACTAGTAAAATAAAAATGATGGTCTTATGCATTAAACTAGGTTGTAATAGACAAGAGTCCATGCATGGGAAATGTTTATCTGATGTGTGCAAAGCATAATAAAATTATGCGATGAAAAACTTACAAAAGAATATGCTTATATTTTCCTTTACAAAGGAATGCAAAGGAGTAGGCATCCTTGTCCAATCCTCTCTCTGAATTGGAACCGTTGCAAGTACAGGACCAGAAATGCCCCACCTGTGTCTCTGAACCGTGATAAAATCATTTCAGAGCAAATGGCAACAATGGTCATTTTAGGGAAAAGGAATACTTTTATAATGGTGGGGAATCAAGAAAGTCAATCGAGGCTGAATAGAATCGTCATGTGGATGATGCCAGATTATTGTCTCATACTTTTGGTTGATAATAGCGCTCAGGACACCACAAAATCAAAATGAGAATGCGTATTATAATCCTTTTTTTACCATCTTTAAAAGTTCAGTTCTAATATTTGTTGTAGCTAATGTAGGTTGCTCACTATAGGTTTTAAACTTTGGTATCCTGATATATAATATTATAGATAGCACTGTGGTTATGATACAGGGTCAGGACCTAATGGCTGGACTATTAATTCTGAGACATGAGTTCAATTTTTACCATGGCAAATGAGGAATTTAAACTCAATTAAATCAATCTGATGTCATCGTGGTGAATATGATGATAGGTGAATATGATCATAAATCAGGTTTACTAGTGTTCCTCAGGTAACGGAATTTGTCATCCACACATGGCCTGTATGTGATTCTTTAGCTTTAAATTTAGAGATACAGCGTGGAAACTGGCCCTTCAGCCGACTGAGTCCACATCAACGAGTGATTCCTCCATACACTAGCACTATCATACACACTAGGGCCAATTTACAATTTACAGGAGCCAATTAGCCTACAAACCTGTATATCTTTGGAATGTGGAGGAAACCGGAGCAGCCGGAGAAAACCCATGCGGCCACCCAATAATATTCCAGACACAATGTTTGGACCCATGTCCAAACACATGCAGATATGTAGGATCATTGGCTTCTGTAAATTGCCCCTGGTGTGTAGGATAGGACCAGGGTACGGGTGATCATTGGTTGACATGCAATCGGTGGGCCCTAGGGTCTGTTTCCATGCTGTAACTCTAAACTAAACTAAACTGCCTAATGGCAATTAGGGATGGATGATTAACAAATGACTTAGCCAGCAACGCCCACATATAGTAACAAAATTAAAATATTCTTCATCCAAAGACAAACAAATTGTGACTTGGCAATATCATCATGATGTTATTGGTTGGATGTGCACACAGCAAATAGAGTGTAGCAAAAAAGATCAACTTGATTGAGTATGCTGTGGGTGTATGTTGAAAATGCCAGACACATGTTTAAAGATAACAGAGGCAGAAGTGACAATCTGGTCATGCTCCAGCAAGAAAGGCTGGAAAGTATTCTGTAAAATAAAATATTGATGGCGGTTAGTATCCTTCCAAAACTATATATTGTCTCATTGTAGTTTCTGTGAAGTGCTTCATTCAAACTTACAGCAGAAAGAAAAACCTCTATTTCTAAGAAATGTTCACATCTTCCGATTGTCCCAAGCTCCTCCAAGGGCAAAGCAATATTTTTGACTACTGTTCCTGTAGGAAAATATAATTCCTGTAGGAAAATATAATAGTATTATATGGCACCTTTCCATGAAACAAAAGGCTAGTAGTTGTGAATTTGTGGAATTCTCTGCCTCAGAAGGCAGTGGAGGCCGATTCGCAGGATGCTTTCGGGCCTGTCCCACTTTCACGACCTAATTCAAGACCTTTTTTACTCGTGGACATTTTTGATCAGGCTAGAAAAACGCCCCGACCTACTTGATGCCACGAGTACCTACGACTAGCATCACGACCTACCTACGACCTCCTACGACCTCGTGATGACCATGCTGCGAGTATGAGTCAAGGGCAAACTCGGCAGAGGTCGTGAATTAGGTCATAAAAGTGGGACAGGCCCTTTAGATAGAGCTCTTAAAGATAGCGGAGTTAAGGGATATGATGAGAAGGCAGGAACGGGTTGTGGATGATCAGCAATGATCACAGTGAATGGCGGTGTTGGCTTGAAGGGCCGAATGGCCTACTCCTGCACCTATTGTCTAGTAACTTTAATATCTTTGAAGGACGTATGACAGAATCTTTTTTTCCTGATATAAAATGACTTTGGATTTTTTTACATTCAATTGAACAGATAAATCCTGAGTCTAAATTGTCATCCAAAATATATATGAACAGTAATTCAAATTAACATTGGACTATTAGAGCCCTTAACACTTTGATCACCACATAGCCCTTGAAAAACACAACTTCTCAAGTGATTACAATATTCTTAATTTGGAAGAGCTGCCACCTAATCTTCTGCAGAAAGAGATCCAAATTGATTCAAAATTTATCCTCTCATTTGGGGATCCCACACTGAGCTGGCACAGTGGTGCAGCAGTTGGATCTGCAATCGCATAGTGTCGTCCGATCATTATCTCAGTTGCTGTCTGCGCGGAGTTTGCATGTTCTCACTGTTACCGCATTGGTTTCCCCTAGGTCCTCTGGTTTCCTCCTCAAACCAAAGACATGCTGGTTGATAATTTCTCATGAAGTGTCTTCGAACTGCAACATTAATTGGTTTCTTTATCCACAGTTGAACTGTCTGCGTTCTTCTGAGTAAGGGTGCCAGGGTTTATGGGGAAGAAGGCAGGAGAATGGATTTGAGAGGGAAAGATAGACCAGCCATGATTGAATGTTGGAGTAGACTTGATGGGCCAAATTACATTCTGCTCCTATAGCTTATGAACTTATGAAATTCAGGTATTTCTGTTCTTGTTTTAGATTTGAGCATTGGCAGTTCTATTTATTATTCATTGGTTGATAGGTTACTAGGCCAGTGTAAATTTTGAGTGAGTACATGGCAGGAGATTCAAGCATTTCTTGGCCTAGAGGTAGAGAATAGGTTACTGGGAAGGTGTGGATTAATGTGACCAGTGTAAATGCTCTGACAGCTCGATAAGCTGACTGGCCTTGGTTACTGATGTAAGAAGTGCTGCCGGTTTTGACTAAATACATTTTTGAAGTTACCCACAAGAATTGATCTGTTAGAATGTAAGTTTTCTTAGCTAATTATTACAAAACTAACTTATAACACGCGTTTGGACATTAATTTGAAAATAATATACTCAATTCACCTCTAATATATTTAGTGAGAAATATCAGAAAGTTTCCATTATATTATCCAGCGAAAGAAGGAAAAATAAAACTGATAATATTCTGTGATTATTTAGTAAGTGTTCAGCAGCAGCAATCTTACTAAATACAGCAAAATGGTTCATTCCATTAGGATAATACATTCCTGTGCATATCTGCTTCAGTTAAGTGTGTATAAGGTAAAATAGTGATAGAATGAATTTATATATTGTATTAAATGTCATGGGCAGATCCATTAAATGGATAGTATGTAATTTACTTGCCTCGGAAACTGGAGAAAGAAAGTTTGCCTACTGTGAGTTTACTGCCTTACCGGACAAAGTGAACAAATTAGGTTCTTTTAGTACTTCCAACCAATGTAATAGAAAAGTAAGCACATTGAAGGAGGGACCCTGAGGAATGCCTGTTGTGAAAAGCCTTGATCTTTTGCATTGCAGCAAAGGTATCTTAATAACATGATTAAAATGCACATTTGACCTGGTGGCAGAAACAGCCTGTTTCCGTTTTCTTATAAGATATTTGCAAGTCGGACCGATTGTTGTCTTCATTAATTTCCTGAGTGTAGTTTTAAGGCAAAATTAGGTTGAAATCTCTGGAGAAAAATTATTAAAACAATATTGTTTTGCTGGGTGAAAACATTTAAAAGGTGGGGGTCCAAACAGCAATTTAAATTGCTACTGCTTTGCAGATTAAACTATTTATCATCAAAGCATTACCCGGACTAGTAAGCAAACCATTGAAGAAAGTTCACAGGTAGTCCCTTCAACATTTGCACAGGAGGTTGTCCAGCACATTCGTACAGTATAAAGACCCTTGCTCTATTTTTATTTAGCTAATGAGTCTGAGACTGAAATACTGATTAACAGTTTCATCTCATTGATATGTATGCTAGCTTCAAGAGGAAAGTCAATAATGCAAGAATGAAGGGTTGAAACAACTTCATTTATATGCATTGTTAGTCACCAAAATTTTGTCAGAAATCTGGAAAGACCAGAGTCATGCATATCTCAACTAATCAAAATGGATAAATATTGTAAGGAGAATGTACTTTCTCAAATGTTTATGTAGACATTTGTTACTGAACAGTCTTTAATAAAAACAGGAAAGGAAACTGCCACGTATATCTCAGCTGTAAAGGATGCAATGATGATGTGAAAGTGCATCACCTTATTTCTCAGCCTTCTGAAAGATAATTGGGTGCTAGATGTTGGGCTGCATTTAAACTACTACCTTTCCATTTTCAATTCTTTAGTCAAGAAGGAGTGTAGACTTTAAGCTTAATTATCCACTTTCAAAAGCATGAAAAATAAGGTGATGCATCTTCTTACTATTATTGTACCCGTTTCAGGTAGAAATTAAAAAAATCCAAAGACCAAATACCAGATCACTCCAAAGACGTACAGGTTTGTCGGTTCATTGGTTTGATGTATGTGTAAATTGTCCCTCGTGAGTGTAAGATAGTGTTAATGTGCGGGGATCGATGGTCGGTGGACCGAAGGGCCTGTTTCCGTGCTGTATCTCGAAACTAAAAAAACGAAATACTACAATTAAATATGCTGAACCTATCCTATCTGAGAGTGCTTAAGAGAGAGATAGACCATAATTCTCAAAACAATGGTAGAAAATCATGCATCCAAATGGATTTTTTTTAAATTTTAGTTTTTTAGTTGTTTGGGACAAGGTTGTTGACATATCTTTCATTGGAGGAAACAGAGATGGAATGACAGAACATTTCAACACAACATTGATAGTGATGAAATGGCTCAAAACTCCTGTTTATACCAGAATTAATCAAAGCAGTGATGGATGCATTGGCAGGGATAAATCCTCAATCATTTGTTAATACTAGAATGGATCTTAAAATATTGTAATATTGGTTTATGACAGGAGGGATCTCTAAAACACCGATGAGTATTTAAATTGTTCCCCCAAACAGTAGTTAGCTGATTTTCAAAATTCTGGCTAAAATTATAGAATGGATCCCCAGATTACAGCATTTCTGAATCCTAAAACATCGATTTATGGTGGAATAATTTTGTGCTCTTTTAACAGAATGGAGGAATGGGAAAAAAAATCCAATTACTTCTATTTATATTTAAATATATCAATTATTCAGGTCACTAATCCTTTAAAGCAATTTGGCATGAATTCAGTGTATTTGAGATTTACCATTTTAGCTTCAGTCTAGATTTTGTGTATTTATTTGCAGTTGTATGCATTATTATAATGAACATAGCATTCAATTAATGTTTATTAATGTTAAATATGATGTATTTTGGATTTTTTGTTAATACTTCCAGAGGTTTATTAAATATTTTAGTAACAATCTCCTGGAAAATACCACCATGTTGTATTATTGTACATGGGTTTACTATATTTATAGGAAATTCCTTCCTCTGAAGTTTCACAGTTAGTATTAATTTGTTTAATTTGAATAAGCTTTTTTCTTTTGCTTGACTGGCAAAAAAAATAGTAATTTCTCAGAAATGGGTGAAGCTTTGAAATGTTAATGTCTCATGGTAACAGCTGAGCATTAATGAGAACTTTTGGTGCATTTTATTGTCATGAACTAGTTATTTGTTATTTCTTCTTACCACTCGTGTATCAACTATATTCAGATATTGCGATATTCAAGCTTGTTTACAGAATTGAAGGCTGTTTCCTTGGTACATTTTAGAACAATGATAAAGAATATTTAAATTCTTGTGAACACCGGAGTTTGACAACTTGTTCTGGTTTATGTAAATATGAGTTTAGTTCATCATAAAATCATGCATCTTTGCAGTAAAGATACAGACAATTTTCTTATTACAGCTCCTTTTGTCTAGTTCATCAATCAGAAAATGTGACCATCAGTAAATTTAATTTGCAAGAACTGATAAAGTTGCATTTTGATGCTAGCTAATTTTTCATAATAGCAAGAAGTAAATATTGCAGTCAGCGGACTTCCAACATAACAACAATATGAGTTGTTGTGTTGTTGTTATAATTTCAGTATCGTTGCTAAGCTAGTTTGGCACCATAATGAAATTAAAAAGGCACAAAAGGCACTGTAAAAGGCATCACTGCAATGTACTTTAAAAGTCCTGTTATTGAAATGATTATGAATATCTTAATCACATCAATGCAGAAATCCAGTTATTTAATATAGTTCAAAAAGTACAGATGATAACAAAATATAATAAGCATGTGTTACATAAAAGTTTATTGCAGATGGTTAGATAGCCTAACAGACTGCACAGAATTTTCTTTCCCATTCCAGGATTGCTTTAATAGTTCACACTTTGACATTTTTATACCACAAGTGTTGTATGATTAGGGAGAAATATTTTTAACATGACGTGTGAAACAAAGTTATGTTGCAATCAATAATTTTCTTATCTTATCACAATTGCTAAATTGGTCGACATATATCTGATCATTTGCCGTAAATTGATTCTGAGGGTTATTTGTTTAATTTCAAGGATTGCTTCCAGCAAAGAAAATATTAACAGCATCGCCTTGTTTTTTTTATTTTTAATTAAAATTTGTTTTAGGTTTCATTAGAGCAAGCATAAACCAGTAGGCGCTGAACTTATTCTAGTCAGGTTGGTTTCTTATTTATGTTGCGAGCTCCAGTTTGAATTATTTCAGATTAGGAAAAGCTTTGTGCATATTACCACAATCAACGCTTAAAATGTTAACCATTTGAGTGAATGTTCCCATTCTCAATTCACAAAGTGCAGATTTGTCGTGGCAAGATATGATTTTCCAGTTATAGTACAGACTTACCATTGCCATAGTTCAACTCGTCCATGTCACAGAACTCTGCATATACAGAATGCATATATGAAACATATATGCATTGAATAGCTGGTCTCCTTCTGATGTAATTCGATCTTTTTATTGAGGAAAATGAGACACAGTGGTTTAGGTTTAGATGTAATATTTAATATTGTCATGAGGTACAGTGATTGTTTGATTGCAATCGAATCAAATTAGATAATACCATGCATAAATACAATCAAGTCAAATTAAAGTGCGATTGTAGTGCAAAGGGGAAGATACAGAGTGCAGAATATAGTTCCCAGCATTGTAGTGCCACAGTTCCATAAACAAAGGTAATGTCTGCAATGGGGTAGATATGAATCATACAGTACCATAGTATATAGAATGGCCATTCAGAAGCCTCAAAACAGTGGGTAAGAAGCTGTTCCCAAGTCTGGTGGTGTACGCTTTTAAGCTTCTGTACCTCTTGCCCATCAGGATCAGTGAGAGGAAAGAATAACCAGGGTGAGGCTGCTTTTCCGATCAGTGTGAAGTGTAGATGGAGTCAGTGGTGGGGAGTTTGGTCTGTGAGATGGACTGCGCTACATCTACAAGTCTTGGGAAGAGCTGTTCCCAAACCAAACTGTGTTGAAACCCGACAAAGTACTTTCTACGGTCTATCTGTAAACATAGATCAACCCTTCTCTAAAGTGGACAGTTCCTACCTTCCAACCAGTCATATCCTATGATACTTAATAATGCATGTCATGGGGACCATTTTATCTTGCCTTGGGAGTTAGCAGACTCTGCAAATTGCAGGAAGAAAGGAAGGATCAATAACTGCAAAAAGGTTGAAGGGGAATCTTCGAATGTTGGAAATTAGTTGAAATTGAATTCCACCAAAAATCCTGTCTGAAAGCTTTACCTGTGGGATTTTTCGATTGTAAACGTGCCAACATTGAGGATATTCACCCCCTGCAGAATTTAATCCACACTTTCTTTCACACTCTTTCAAAAAAGAAAGACATTCTAACATTCTTTGTAAACAAAAGAACATACAGTAACAGAGCTCTGCTGATGTACTGACTGTACATTGTTAGATTGCGTTGATGTGATGAAAAAGTCCATTGAATCTCACGTAAGATGAGGCCTGGAAAATATATGGCATGTAGATAAGACCACATGATGCTTAACAGGGCATTGAACACTTTGTTTAAGGTCCTGCCATTGTAATATTCTGTAGTGTAGGAGGTCCAGGTCATGGGGTACAGGGGTTGGGAGCTTATGTTTTTCTTCCAGATCTCCAGATGTCTGAATATTAATCATATGGAATAAGCTCTGGATGTTGATGGTGTCAAGAGTCAAGAGAGTTTTATTGTCATATGTCCCAGATAGAACAGTGAAACTCTTACTTACTACAGCACAACATAATATGTAAACATGGTACACTGTGAACATACTTTGCATGGGCACCACATTATTATAAAAGTTTGATCCACAGCAAATGCGTAATTTTACTCTGACTTAAAATAATAAATTACATGCACAAAATACTGTATGTACAAGAATGCAACCCAATTCCTTGTCCAGAGTACATCAGAAGTTGCAGGGATAGACCTGATAGAAGTATGTAAAATTATGATGCATAGATAGGGTAGACAGTCAGATTATTTTCCTGTTGGAAATATTAAATACCAGAGGGCATAGATTAATGGTGAGAGGAGCAAAGTTTAGAGGAAATGTCCGGGACAACTTTTTTTTTAAAGCAGAGGGTGGTGAGTGGTTGGAACATGCTTTGGGAGTGGTGGTGGAGACAGATACAATAGTGGCATTTATGAGACTTTTGGATAGGCACATGGATATTTGGGGAATGGGGGTATATGGATTATGTTAAGCAGATAAGAGTTGGCCTTGGCATTGTGTTCGGCAGAGATTTTGTGGGCCAATGCTATACTGTTCTATGTTCTATGTTAACCTGACATTGTTCATGACTGCACTGAATTGCATTTATAGGGGATGTTCGTTTTCTAATGAGTACTTGCTCAACCATATTGGCTATGAGGGTGTGGTGGCTTGATATCCGAAATAGTGGGATGGGTGCTAACTCAGTAGGAAACAATGAGTTGCATTAATATTTGACTAATTTCTATTAGGTCACCTCCACCATATTGAATGGAATGGCTGTAACCTATTATATGGTTACTGTCACCTATGGTAACAGTTTCACGGTGGCGCAGTGGTAGAGTTGCTGCCTTACAGCGAATGCAGCGCTGGAGACCCGGGTTCGATCCCGACTACGGGTGCTGTCTGTATGGAATTTGTACGTTCACCCCGTGACCTGCGTGGGTTTTCTCCGAGATCTTCGATTTCCTCCAACACTCTAAAGTCGTACAGGTTTGTAGGTTAATTGGCTTGGTAAATGTAAAAATTGTCCCTAGTGGGTGTAGGATAGTGTTAATGTGCGGGGATCGCTGGTCGGCGCGGACCCGGTGGGCTGAAGGGCCTGTTTCCGCGCTGTATCTCTAAACTACATTAAACTAAAGTGTGTCAGGTACAATTCATCAAATAAATGTATTTGTAGGTATTTTTTGTTTCTATGCATAGCACAAAAAATGGAAGCTAACAAATCCAAATGCTTGCTGTACATGTTAAAAATATTTTCTGAGATATCTTTTGGCCCATAAGACCATATACCATAAGACATAGTGGCAGAATTAAGCTGTGCAGCCCCACCATGTTTACTCCACCATTCGATCGCGGCTGATCTATTTTCCCCCCTTAACCTAATTTGCCTGCCTTCTCCCCAGAACCTTTGACACCCTTCCTAATCAAGTAAATATTTTTAGAAAATACATTAATTCTATTTTGGAGGATTCTCTACAAATATAGTTAAGTTGTAACAGAAGTGTGTTCCTACCTTTGTAATCCTTTGCATTTCCAACAGTTTGTTATCATTGGTGTTTCTCAAACCGTTATGCAGAAAGTATTAGGCCCGCAAAAATAAAATCACCCCTTATTGATCTCTCTAATGTAGTTGGTATCCAGTGTCTTAAAAAAATATTGTTAACATGATGTAACATAATATGCTCAACACTAATTGTTTTCTCTCAATATCATGCCTCTATTTATATACGTGAATCGGTAGTTAGTATGAGATAGCGGTACAAATATATTTGCCTGCGGTGAAAACAAGCTTGCTGATTTGATGTCTCTAGTTGTTTTAAAATGATCCCATTTTCTATCTTACAAGAACACATGCAAGATAAAGAACCATCAAAGGTCACTGGGTTCATTGTAAGATCACATCAAAGAAGAAAACCATTATAGCATTTAAACTTATTGGCAGGTGCACACTGGGGTGTCGGGTCATCTTGGGGTGGTCTGAGGAAGACTGTGCAAAGGCCATCCTGTCCACAGATCCTTTTATCTGTCAGGGATGGTAAAGACCCTAAGTTAGAAAGAGTTTCAACACTGATTAGAAAATGTGGACTTCAAGGCTCTCTAGTTTCAACATTGCCCAGCATGTAGGCTGTCGCTGTGTTCCCTACCAACAGAAACATCTGGGTAACAGAGAAAGGAACTTCATGTCTGTGTCACAGAACACAAGGATGTCAATATATTGCCCAAGAAGCACAGTCCAAGAATGTTCAACTTACCAGGTCAAAGACTCTTCAAAGGAGTGAGGAGACAGATGTAAAAAAGTTATGATGAACATGAACACCAGGCAGGAAACGGTGACCATGCAGCGAGACCTAGTTAGAAAAAACATGAGCCATTCAGACTTTGTGAGATAAAGACCGCTTTTCATCCTCAGTAAATAAACAAAAGGCTTGCTTTTCTCATACTTCCTCCCCCACCCCCCCCACTCCCTCCCCATTATGTGAAATAAAATATACCTGTGACTGATGGAATCTTGAGAAATTCTGATGGAATTTGATTAAAACCTTATGGACTCTTTTCTAAAACATCAGTGTGTTCAATTCTCACTTGGAGTTACATTTTCCATTTTCCCTTTTTAGCATGATCTGAAATAAAGATATACACAATTTAATTCACTTTTTCCTGATAATTCCCCCTGTCACTGACCCTTTTTCCTTTGTTATATATATTTTCTTGTGAAGCACTATTTCCTGATTGTGCAGCTGATGTGCAGACATATAGGCTCGGCTGACTTGAAAGAAACAATTTGATTTTTTCTTTTCTAATTTTATCCCCCCTCCCCCCCCCCCCCAAAACACTCTAATACGATCTCAATGCAGTGGTGATAACTCATCCGAAGGTTCATCCTTTGTAGGTGAGTTTTAGTCAATAGACTGTGGACTTTCAACCACGTTAAATGTGCTACATACATGCACGTTGTTTTTATAGTATATATTGTAGATCAGAAGTGATGGCATATTATGGGAAGTGTAAAAACCAAACCAGGACATTTTCACAGGAACCTGCATGGGTGCCAAATGTACATGTATTTCCAGCACAGATCAACAAGCAGTGATCAAGAGTAGGATTACTGTTCAATTATATTCTCTTTATCATATACTGATAATTCAGAACCCAACTACAGTATAACACAGTTAATCTGACTGATAGCGATCAATGCTACCTGGACCACTTCTGTGTAAAGCACCAGTTCCGGCTGAAGTGAAGCTCAGCAGCGAAAAAATTTGCAAGGTAAATCTGGAAGCTCTTTCCTTCTAAAAAGATTGATCAAAAACTGACTGGACTTGAAAAAAAAGGTTTACAAAACGGTTTGCTATTCTGATGAGAAATTGCTATTTTTTGAATGATTCAGGTGAGGTGGAGGAGTCAGGGGAGGGGAGGTCATTGAGTCATTCAGCATGGAAACAGGCCCTCCAGCCCAACTCGTCCATGCCGACCAAGATGCCCCACCTAAGTTAGTTTCATTTCGTCACTTTTGGCCCATATCCCACCAAACCTTTCATGTCCATGTACCTGTTCACATGGCTTTTAAATTCTGTTATAGAATCTGCCTCAACTATCTCTTCAGGCAGTTCATCCCACATACCCACCGCTCACTCAGTGAAAAGGTGCCCTCAGGTTCCTATTAAACCTTGCGCTTCTCACCTTAAACTTATGCATCTCCTTCTTGATTCCCCTACCCTGGGTATAGACTCTGTACATTCACCCTATCTATTGCCCTAGGTGAGTTGGATAATCTTTTTGACCATATGAGGATATTACCAGGACTTCAGGGCCTGAGCTATAGGGAGAGATTGAGCAGGCTAGACTTCATTCCTTGGAGCGCAGGAGGTTGAGGGTTAATCTTATAAAGGTGTATAAGATCATGAGAGGAATAGATATAGTAAAAGCACAGTCTTTTGCCCACAGTAGGGGAATCAAGAACCAGAGGACATAGGTTTAAGATGAGGGGGAAAAGATTTAATAGGAACCTGAGGGGAAGCTTTTTTACACAAGTCGTGGTCGGTATATGGAATGAGCTGCACAGGAGGTAGATTAGGCAGGTAATATCACAATGTACAGGTACATGGAAGGGATGGGTTTAGAAGTATATGGACCAAACGCAGGCAGGTGGGACTAATGTAAATGGGGCATGTTGATGGCTGTGGGTCAGTTGGGCAGAAGAGCCTGTTTCCATGCTGCATGATTCTATGACTCTAAATCCGTCTCAAGATTATGATTTTAATACTTCCCTGGTTGTGGACTTCAATCACCTTCTCAGGAAAGAAATAAGGAACACTTTGTTTTTCAGTCGGAGCCATGTTGACCTAGAAATTCTATCACGCAACATGATGCATGGTGGTAGAATTGCTATATTTTTCAATTACATCACCTTTCTTTCTTCCAAACTTCAGAGGCTCTACAAGATCTCCTCATTAGATAGACATTTGCTGTTATAATAAAATGAAATTTGAATGGTTAAAGTCAGGACATTACAGGTTTTGACCCGAAACATTTCCTATCCTTCTGCCTCCACAGATGAAGCCTGACCTACTGAGCAGTTCCAGCAGATCGCTTTCTTGCAACAAAGTCTGAACTTAACCTTATACTGCAGAAGAGAATTTCATTCAGTTTCTCATTGGAGTCAACCAGGATCTTTATAGCCAAGTTATAGCACACACGAATTCTGTTGGTGTTGATCCAACCCTTTATTGAAACTGTTCTTCATTGAAATAGGGTATTGTCTGAAATCAAAGCATGGAAGATCCTTCAGTCCTTGCCAAACAACTTTGGAAGGTTGCCAATAATCCGCTCTATGCTATGTCTGTGGCTTTCTATCAAATTTATTGTAGCTCTTCCTATGAATATAGAGTAGATTACTTGACTAGTAAACCTCCTCTGCAATTTAATAAGATAATGTTTCATCTGGTAGTAACCTCAATTCTGCATTCTCTTTGACACATGGTAAGCTTTCACTCCATTGTTTATCAAGTTTCTATCTTACTCTGCCTTAAAAATACTCCAAGGCTCTGTGATGCTCTTTGTGGAAGAGTTTCAGACTCAAACCACCTAAGCAAATTGATTAATTCATATGTTAAATGGGTGATCCTGTCTTTTTGAGCAATGACTTCAGCCCCCCGCATCCTACATTCGCCTTCTATATTCTCCACATCTGCCCTGTCATGACCCCTTATGATCTTATATGATTCCATCAAGTCCCCTCTCATTCTTCAAAACTAGGGAGCAGGAAAAAAGCAGTTCACAAGATCCCTGAAGAATTTCCCATTGTGATAACCTAGAAGAGTGCAAGATCATCCTAGAATGACCGTCCTCTGAAGTTTTAACCCATTTGTGCTGTGAAATACTTTGCATTCTTCCAGTTGTAAAGACTGACCAGGAACTTGTACTGTCACTCAGCATATGGGAACATGGATCAGAGATCATTTATGTTCTTTCCCAAGCAGTTGTTTTCATAACAGGATAGATAGCACACTAAATCATATTGCTCACCTTGCTGTTAAATCATGTTGGGTTGAGAAATCAGGGTTTAGGAATTAGTTCTGGCATAATATAAATTCTGATCACCACATGCTGGCATGTCAGTATGATGGAAACCGGCAAAAGGATTAGTGAAGTTGCATGTTAGTCACAGGGGCGTCCTTTGTCCTTTAAATGTTGCACAGAACTTGTGATGAGACAGGATGAGGAAAAGCAAAGCCGAATGAAAAAATTAGTATTGGAAAAGTTTAAAATGAAGTTTAGGAAACTAAGTTTAGCATTTCCTACTATCTGCGAGGCACAAATCAGGATTATGTTAGAGTACTTTTTAATCACTTGGATGAGCGCAGCTCTGACAACACTCAAGATGTTTGGCAGCTTCCAAGAATAATTAGCCTACTCTATTGGCTCCCAATCATCCATACTGACCATTAACACCCACCACCACCATCACAATGTGGCTGTAGTGCATGCCATCTATCAAATGTATAATACTAACTCAATTGGCAGGACCTTTTAAACCCATGAGAGCAGCAATCAAGGAAATACTTGGGAAAACCATTGCCTTCAGACCCGCTTTTAAATCGCACACCATCCTGACCTGTAAATACTTTGCTGTTTCATCATTATCACTCAGTCAAAATCCTGGACCTCTCTATTCAACAGTACTCTTGAGAATGTCTTCATAAGAAGGAGCAAATTGGATCAGTAAGGCCACCGTCCCGAGGAGAGATTGGAATGGGCAATGAATGCTGGCATCCTCATTGAAGCCTCTTCCCCTGCTAAACACCTCCTTTGACAGTGTGAAGGAGAACGGCATCATCCTCAACCCCAAGACACTGCTTAAGAAGAGGAAAGAGCAGCTTAAAATGTCTTTCCAGTGGTACTGATGATGTCAAATATGAGAACCAAAATTTTATGATTATATATAACCATATAACCATATAACCATATAACAATTACAGCATGGAAACAGGCCATCTCGGCCCTTCAAGTCCATGCCGAACACTTTTTCTCCCCTAGTCCCATCTACCTGCACTCAGACCATAACCCTCCATTCCTTTCTCGTCCATATACCCATCCAATCTATTTTTAAAGGATAAAATCGAACCTGCCTCCACCACTTCCACTGGAAGCTCATTCCACACAGCTACCACAGCTACCACTCTCTGAGTAAAGAAGTTCCCCCCTAATGTTACCCCTAAACTTCTGTCCCTTAATTCTCAAGTTATGTCCTCTTGTTTGAATCTTCCCTACTCTCAATGGGAAAAGCTTATCCACGTCAACTCTGTCTATCCCTCTCATCATTTTAAAGACCTCTATCAAGTCCCCCCTTAACCTTCTGTGCTCCACAGAATAAAGACCTAACTTGTTCAGCCTTTCACTGTAATTTAGTTGCTGAAACCCAGGCAACATTCTCGTAAATCTCCTCTGTACTCCCTCTATTTTGTTGACATCCTTCCTATAATTAGGCGACCAAAATTGTACTCCATACTCCAGAATTGGCCTCACCAATGCCTTGTACAATTTTAACATTACATCCCAACTTCTATACTCAATGCTCTGATTTATAAAGGCCAGAACACCAAAAGCTTTCTTTACCACCCTATCTACATGAGATTCCACCTTCAGGGAACTATGCACAGTTATTCCTAGATCCCTCTGTTCAACTGCATTCCTCAATTCGCTACCATTTACCATGTACGTCATATTTTGATTTGTCCTGCCAAGATGTAGCACCTCACATTTATCAGCATTAAACTCCATCTGCCATCTTTCAGCCCACTCTTCCAAATGGCCTAAATCTCTCTGTAGACTTTGAAAATCTACTTCATTATCCACAACACCACCTATCTTAGTATCATCTGCATACTTACTAATCCAATTTTCCACACCATCATCCAGTTCATTGATGTACATGACAAACAACAGTGGACCCAACACAGACCCCTGAGGCACCCCACTAGTCACCGGCCTCCAACCTGACAAACAGCCATCCACCATTACTCTCTGGCATCTCCCATTCAGCCACTGTTGAATCCATCTTGCTACTCCACCATTAATACCCAACAATTGAATCTTCTTAACCAACCTTCCATGAGGAACCTTGTCAAAGGCCTTACTGAAGTCCATATAGACAACATCCACTGCTTTACCCTCATCAATTTCCCTAGTAACCTCTTCGAAAAATTCAAGAAGATTAGTCAAACATGACCTTCCAGGCACAAATCCATGTTGACTGTTCTTAATCAAACCCTGTTTATCCAGATGCTTATATATATTATCCCTAAGTATCCTTTCCATTAATTTGCCCACCACTGACGTCAAACTAACAGGTCTATAATTGCTAGGTTTACTCTTAGAACCCTTTTTAAACAATGGAACGACATGCGCAGTACGCCAATCCTCCGGCACTATTCCCGTTTCTAATGACATTTGAAATATTTCTGTCATAGCCCATGCTATTTCTACACTAACTTCCCTCAATGTCCATGGGAATATCCTGTCAGAACCTGGAGACTTATCCGTTTTCATATTTTTCAAAAGTGTCCACACTTCCTCTTCTTTAAATCTCATAGTTTCCATTGCTACTCTGCTTGTTTCCCTTACCTCACATAATTCAATATCCTTCTCCTTGGTGAATACCGAAGAAAAGAAATTGTTCAATATCTCCCCCATCTCTTTTGGCTCAGCAGATAGCTGTCCACCCTGACTCTCTAATGGACCAATTTTATTCCTTGTTATCCTTTTGCTATTAATATAGCTGTAGAAACCCTTTGGGTTTACTTTCACCTTACTTGCCAAAGCAACCTCATATCTTCTTTTAGCTTTTCTAATTTCTTTCTTAAGATTCTTTTTTCATTCTTTATACTCCTGCAGCACCTTATTTACTCCATGCCGCCTATAATTATTGTAGATCTCTATCTTTTTCCGAACCAAGTGTCCAATTTCCCTTGAAAACCATGGCTATTTCCAATTTTTACAGTTTCATTTCAACCGAACAGGGACATAAAGATTCTGTACTCTTAAAATGTCACCTTTAAATGTCCTCCATTTCTCTTCTATATCCTTCCCATAAAACAACATGTCCCAATTCACTCCTTTTAAATCCTTTCGCATCTCCTCAAAGTTAGCCTTTCTCCAGTCAAAAATCTCAACCTTAGGTCCAGTTCTGACCCTCTCCATAATTATATTGAAACTAATGGTATTGTGATCACTGGACCCAAAGTGCTCCCCAACGCATACCTCCGCCACCTGCCCTGTCTCATTTCCTAACAGGAGGTCCAGCACTGCCCCTTCTCTTGTAGGTACCTCTATGTATTGCTGCAAAAAACTATCCTGCACGCATTTTACAAACTCCAAACCATCCAGCCCTTTTACAGAATGTGTTTCCCAGTCTATGTGTGGAAAATTGAAATCTCCCACAATCACTACCTTGTGCTTATTACTAATACTATATGTATATATATATATATATATATATTTGTGTGTATATGTGTGTGTGTTTTATATGTATATATATACTTAAACCAACTGAGAGAATTTATTCATTTATATATATATATGTGTGTGTGTGTGTGTGCGTGCGTGCGTGTGTAATATATATATATAAATGAATCAATTCTCTTGGATTCTATTTCCAAAGAATTTGGCTCTTCCAATCACATAGATGTAGAATCACATAGACTGCGGATACTTTTAATTTTACAGGAAGACCACCTTCCCTTTCACTCGAGAACCAGAGAACTACTGTAAGTAAGCAGTACTGAAGTAAACTGCAGGCACTGACTGGCAACCACAGTCATGTTCATGGAAAACAGTCCTACATTTATTTTTTAAATATGGGCTTTGTGTTTGCATATGTGTGTGTGTAAGAATAGATATGTATGTATACATTTATGTTGATGTGTGTGCTTGTGTAGATATATATGTATATGTATATGTATATGTATGTAATATATACATATATCTGGTTCTCAAGTGAAAGGGAAGGTGGTCTTCCTGTAAAATTAAAAGTATCCACAGTATATGTGATTCTACATCTATGTGATTGGAAGAGCCAAATTGTTTGAAATATAGTGCATCACATTCATGGAGATATTCACAACCTCCTACATATTATAGGAGGTAACTGCACATGGGAGGTTTGTTTTACACTGAAACCTTTGACTTTTTAAATGAGTTACCATAAAACACATATATTAAACATGAATGCTAATGGGACACCATTGAAAAAAAATCCTAATGATTCACTTAAACATTGGATAGAAGTGATTTGCCATAATACACACAGACTATCCAAAGGTTTCAGACTTTAAAAAAAATGAAGATATAAAATACAAATTTTGTATTACACATCCAAAATAAAAAAAGGCTCAATAATACAATCAGATGATTAAAGGAACATTACCTGCATCTAGAGAGCTACTGAATGAGGAATGCTAAATTGGATGATTTCTAGTTCATGATTAATTGAACTTCTAAACCATATTTTAGCATGCTTTGTTTTTCTGTCCCCAGTCATCTCGTATTATTAAAGAGAAATTTCGCATATCTCTCCTGGAGTCCAATTAAGGATTTGCATCATGACTAGATTTTTCACTTTAATTACTGTATATGAAGTAGGTTTTGACTTATTTCCTTATTTATCAAACTATGTAGAAGAAACAGAATTCATCAAATAAACAGATATCTGTGGCTATAATTGCAGCATGCACTGTATGTGTAGAAAGAAAATATGAGGCTCCAAATTTCATCCCATTGTACATAATAAACATCTGAATAATTAAAATATAAATAAATCACAGCAATATCAGTAATAAGAAAAGGACAAGACACCTTTGATTGATTGACAAAATACAGCTTGTCACTTTATTTACTGAATTTGAATTTTTATGTTGATTTGGAGGCAATGAGATGCCAGAAAGAACCATACTGTTATAAGCTGCCAAGCCCGATTCAAGACGAAACAAGACCCAGAACACAAACAGAAAATAGTAACAAAATTGATTCAAAGAATCTGGACCCAGTTCTGCTTACTAATTCTTTGCACTGTAAATTCAAAGCAATCTGTATGTTATTAATGAGGGGTGGGTGAATCATTTAACGTGTCTTTGGACCTGTTTCCCAGAAGGGCGTGTAAGGAACTAGTATGATGTAATAAACTGAGGTGGCAGAAATACTCAGCAGGTGAGGCAGCATATGTGAAAAGAAGAAATCATGGTAAACATTACAGGACGATGACCCTTAATGAGAACAAGGACATTTTGGAAATCTGTGGAAATATTTTAAATTGTGGATAAGGGCAATCTGGAAAGAACAGAAAATATCTGTAACACGGTAGAGACCAAAACTAACTGAAAGATAAAAAAAATAGCAGCGCTGGCTAAGAGAGTGTGATGAAGGTTTCTTAATCATAGCTCATCTATCTTGTTTATACAAATAGAAGGGGATAAATAGGAACAGAGGTGCGAGGAAAAAAGCAATGCTGGCACAGTTAATGCAGGAAATCTTAAATAAAGGGAAATATTCAGCAGCTCAGGCAGCATCTGCGGAGAAAGAAAATCAGAGTTAATATTACAGGCTGATAACTTGCAGCATTAGCATCAGTATAAATGCACACGTGCACACATCTTTTGGATTACATGAATGTTTTTATATGTGCGCAATGTGAAATTAAATGCTCACGTAATCCAAAAGATGTGTGCACATGTGCATGTGACTGCCTGAGATGCTTGT
The DNA here is from genome assembly GCA_038087875.1 of Malacoraja senta. Classification (NCBI taxonomy): domain Eukaryota; kingdom Metazoa; phylum Chordata; class Chondrichthyes; order Rajiformes; family Rajidae; genus Malacoraja; species Malacoraja senta. The sequence continues at coordinate 18,703,199 of CM075984.1, read as the reverse complement.
CATCTCTTGCAAGGGTTTGTATGTGTGAGACGTGAAAGCAATCATAACATGGTATGCATGTTTTTGTGTATTGTGGGTGAGTGGTTATGTAAATAATTATGTGTGTACACATGTTTGAATGTATGTGTGGTAACTACAGAGGAGTTTCCCTAGTGTCTGTGGTGGGGAAAGTCATCCCAATGATTTATCTTAACTGCCATCTACCAGAAGACCAAGAGCTTCTCCTTGGATTTTCAAGTGGATTCTGTCCACCTATGGAAAAGATGGAGATGATCCTCACCACATGACAACACCAAGAGCATCTGGGGACAACATTTTGACAATAATAAGGGAGATACAAGGAATTGCAGATGGTGGTTTATAAAAAAGATACAAAGTAGTGGAATAACTCAGTGAGTCAGGCAGCATCTCTGGATGACGTTTCAGGTCGGTACACTTCTTCAGACATTTTGGCATTTCTTGATTTCACTAAAGTCTTTAACTCCAGCAATCGAGAGTGACTGTGGAGTATCCTCCACAAATTTGGCCACATAGAGAAATTCATCACCGTCTCAAGTCTGCTACATGAAGGCATCATAAGTAATCATAAGTAGTGAGTCCGCACTATAAATAGTCTCAGTGCAGATGGGTATCTAGCAAGGCTGCATCAATTGCCCCATTACTTTCCTCAGTGTTTTTCACTGCACTTTTCACTGGTTTACATGGACTTTAGCGAAGCATTTGATGATGTTCAGCACTACAGGCTGGACCAGAAGGTTAGGGCACATGTGATCTAAAGTCTGTTGGAAAACTAGATTCAAAATTAGCAGGATGATAAGATGCAGTGGATGATGGCAGAAGGTCAAGGGGGGGTGAGGTGAGGGAGGTGAGGCAAGAGCTGGCACAAGATAAGCAGATCCAGAAGAGGAGGGGTGAATAGGTGCATGGAGCCAAATGGAAAGTGGAGTGGAGATGACAACAGAGGCTGGAGCATGATTGGTGGAGGTAATCGGGGACTACTGCTGATGGAATTTAATGGGAAAGGAAGATGGAGAATTAGACCAAGTAAGGGAGGTTTGGTGATGGGAACCGTCAGGGGGAGGGTACTCAATGGGTGGAGTGTCTGGAGTGGAGCAGATGGAGTGGATTGGGAAAGAATGATATGTGTGGGAGGATCCAGATGGATAGAGGGAATGAGGGGGAGCAGTTTACCCGAAATTAGAGAATTCAATGTTTATGCGTTAGGGTGACAAACTACTGAGGCAGAAAATAAGGTTGCTTCCTCACCTAGATACATCCAGCACTTGCTGCACCCCCTCACCTCTTTACACTGACTAGTCATCTGGATGCATGGAGACTGGCTGAGAGGTGGTGTTGTCTTTTGTATCAATAAATGACCATACGTTCCTATTTTTTTCATGTGCCTATCTGTGAATGTGTGTGTGTGTGCATGTGGAATGCATGTGAATGCTTGTGTTTGTGTTTGACTGTATGTGGCTAATATTTGCCTTTGTAATCTTGCATATTTCTGTGTGATAAGTATTATGTACTCGTGTGTTTCTGTGCATTTATGCTTGTCTGATGGCATGTGCATACATGGACGCATATGTTTGTGTGTCTTTTTACTTGATTGTGTCGATTGCAAGAATATTTGAGAGGGTGCCTACAAATCTGCAATGCAAACTGATCTCATTGAAATAGATCAGGGAAGAATTGGATTCATAGCAACTATTGTGTCCATTTGAAATTTTAACCAAATTCATCGTGATTACATCCCTGTGTGATGAATAACACTGGGCAGATTTTCACACTGTAGCCGAGCAGTAACATCCATTCTTTGATTAGCAGCTAGTTGTCAAAGTTAGCCGATTTCTATAAAACATGGTTGAAAGTAACTCACAGCACAGAAAATGGCCATTTAACCAGAGCTGTACAATGGAATCCCATACTACAGTCTTTGTCTGTAAATTAGCTCTTTTCAAGTATCCTCAACGTGCCTTATGAAAGTTCCTATGAAGTCTGATTCCACTGCATTTGCCTGCAATACTTTCCAAATCTTAAAAGTTGCCTGTGTGTAAAAAAAATACCTCATTTCACTTTCTAGGTCTTTTGCCAATTTTTGTTTGTGTGATGGATGGATACCCACCACCTACTTACTCTCTCAAAATCCAACGGGTTTTGAATTTGTAGAACACAAAGTGCTGGAGTAACTCAGCGAGTCTGGCAGTAACTCTAGAGGACATGGATAGGAAATGATTTGGGTCAAGTCCCTTTTGATTTTGACTACCTCAGTTGTAGTTTCCTTTCCCTTTTCTAAGCAGAACACCACCAGCTTCTCCAAACTCTCCACATAACAGAAACACCTCATCACCACTAGCACCCTGCTTGATTATTCCATCTCCTCTTCAGGATATTTTAGGTTAATGAACTCAACACTCTGGCTAAGATCTAGTTGGAGATTTGCGAATGCTTAACGACATCTTGAATGAATGAATGAATACGTTTATTGGCCAAATATTCACATACAAGGAATTTGCCTTGGTGCTCCGCCTGCAAGTGACAACATGACATACAGTGACAGTTAGGAATGACACATAAAACATTAATAATAAAACATTATCGATTAAACATGTGAATCAAATAAAATACCAGAGCAAAAGGAGGCTAAATACATTTTTGGTTATTGAGTAGAGCTACTACTCGTGGAAAAAAGCTGTTTTTATGACTGGCTGTGGCAGCTTTGACAGTCCGGAGTCGCCTTCCAGAGGGAAGTGATGCAAAGAGTTTGTGGCCAGGGTGAGAGGGGTCAGAGATGATCTTGTTTTGTATTCAGTCTCTCTAGTTATAAAGCATCCATCATTTTTCAGAACTAATTTGTTATTTACTAATGACCCATTAAACATTTGTGAATATCTGCTCTCAGGTGTGCTGTTTGACCATGCAAAATTGCACCAAACAATATTATACTGCTTCATGTTGATCTTCCCCAAAATAGACCATTTTAGTGGTCTAATAAACGACTCCTGGAGTTTTCAACAATACTTTATTCGAAAGTTCAAGTTGCAGCATACTGGTTTAACAGACACGTCTGGCCATATCGGTGGTCAGTGCTGAACTAACGCGCGCAAGAGAAAAACCGCGCGAAAACAACAGCCCCTCCCGAGTCACGTGACCGCGGCTTCTGAACGCCGGGTTCGATATCTGCATGCGCTAGCAGGCGCCGCTACATGCCCCCCCCCCCAGAATCCGAGGTACGGAAACACGCGGGTAAGCACAATCACAATCACAATCCCGTAACATAGTAGGCACATGCACCAAAGATGAACCATGTCGGGAAGTGGGAACCGGGACCAAAGCGCGCGTCCGCTCGCGAAGGTCCGCTAACAGCTGTGAGGTTGAAACCTCCTGGTCCGGAGGGACAGGCAAGAAATCCCCTGGAACCTGCAAAACCGAGCCATAAACTAACTTGGCCGAGGAGGCTTTGAGGTCCTCCTTAGGCATTGTTCTGATGCCAAGGAGGACCCAAAGTAACTGGTCGACCCAATCAGGGCCGGTGAGTCTGGCTTTTAACGCCGACTTAAGGCGCCGGTGGAACCGCTCAACCAACCCGTTAGACTCCGGGGATAAGCGGTAGTCTGGTGCAGCTTCGCTCCATACAGCTGCGCCATACCACACCACAATGAAGACGTGAACTGGGCCCCCCTATCGGTGTGCGGGGACCCCGAAACGAGCGATCCAATGGGATACCATGGCCCTCGCGCATGCATCAGCAGAGGTATCCGCCAACGGGATTGCCTCCGCCCACCTAGTGAACCTGTCTATGATAGTCAGTAAGTGGGTAGCCCCGCGCGAACAAGGCAAGGGACCTACCAGGTCTACTTAGATGTGCAGGAACCTGCCTGCGAAATCCTAGACCGGCGGGTGTACATGTCTCTGCACTTTGGAGGTCTGGCATGGGATGTAGGAACGGGCCCATGCAGCAACCTGCTTCCTTAATTCGTGCCAAACGAACTTCGCCACGACCAAGGCAGAGGTGGCGCGAATGGACGGGTGCGCTAGGCTGTGGATGGTGTCGAAAATCCGACGACGCCAAACGACCGGGACAATCGGATGGGCTTTGAAATATCAAAAAGGACTTGCACGCAGGAGTTGCCGCATGGCACTCTTACCAGCTTGAGTCAGCATTGCGATAAATCTCCACACCGGCGTCTGCCCGTTGGGCAGCTGCCAGCTCCTCGTAATCAACGCCGAGACTAAGGGCAGAAACTTTGGGCAGTGCTGGGCGGGACAACGCGTTGGTCACAACATTCAGCTTGCCTGCCACATGCCGAATATCAGACGTAGGCGAGGTGCCATTGCTGTCTGGCAGACCAAGGGTCAGAGACCTTGGACAAGGCGAAAGTTAGCGGCTTGTGGTCGGTGAATGCAGTGAAAGCGCGTCCCTCCAGGAAATATCGAAAATGACGGATTGCTAGGTAAAGCGCAAGGAGCTCCCTGTCGAAAGCGCTGTATTTAACTTCGGGGGCTCGCAGTTGCCTGCTGAAAAATGCCAATGGCACCCAGCGATTACCTGCCCGCTGCTCAAGGATGGCGCCTACCACGACGTCAGAGGCATCCACGGTGAGGGCCGTTTGGGCCGAAGCCCTAGGGTGTACCAGCATAGTGGTGTTGGCCAATGCGGTCTTAGCCCCCTCGAACGCCTTCTTTGCCTCTTCGGACCAGACCAGTTCCTTGGGCTTACAGGCCAGGCATTGGAATAGCGGCCGCATGATGGCGGCTGCTGACGGGACGAATCGGTGGTAAAGGTTGACCATCCCGATAAACTCCTGCAGACCCTTGACCGATAATGGCCTGGGGAAATGACGGATAGCGTTGAATTTCTCGGGAAGTGGTTGCGCTCCCTGAGAGGTGATGCTATGCCCTAGGAACGAGATGGAGCGCAGACCGAACTGGCACTTCTCGGGGTTGATCACCAACCCGTGTTTGTGCAGCCATTCGAAAAGTAGGCGGAGGTGCTTGGTATGCTCTGCCTGCGAGCGGCTGGCTACCAGGATGTCTTCTAGGTAGATGAAAATAAATGGCAAACCCCGGCCGATCTGATCCATTAGCCTCTGGAACGCCCGAGCTGCGTTCTTCCAGCCAAAAGGCATTCTGAGCCACTCGAAAAGGCGGAAAGAGGTAATGGTGGCTGTTTTAGGGACGTCGTCGCGGTGGACCGGGATTTGATTATACCCGCGGATAAAGGTCGACCTTCGAGAAGATGGTCGCACCTTCTAGATGGGCCAAGAAATCCTGGATGTTCGGGACTGTAGTTACTGCGTTTAAACGCCTGTAATCGCCGCCAGGTCTCCAGCCCCCGGACGCTTTGGGCAACATGTGTACCGGGGAAGCCCAAGGGCTATCCGACCGCCGGACAATCCCCATGTCCTCCATGAGTTGGAACTCGTCTCGCGTAATGCGCAGTTTATCGGGCGGGAGACGGAGCGCGGGCGTGTACCGGTGGACCCTCGGTGGGAATATGGTGGACCACGTCATGACGGGGCGCGGCCCCGTCGAACCGGGGCGTGAGCAACCCTGGAAAATCGGCGAGCAGGGCTGTGAAAGATTGCTGGATCACAGCTACCTCGGCGAGTTGCTGCAGGGGCGTTGACAGGTTGTGCGGCTTGGTAGGGCGTGGTCCCGGCGCAGGGATCATGCGACCACCCCGTACATCTACTAACAGGGAGAACGCTCGCAAGAAATCGGCCCCCCGGATCGGTTGGGCGACGTCAGCAATGATAAACTTCCACCTGTACTGGTGGGAGTCGAAATTTTGTTTCGCGGTCCGCATGCCATAGGTGCGAATATCGTTCCCGTTAACGGCCGAAAGGACAGGTCTCACCTTACCAGCACAAACGTCTCGGGTGCTTGGAGGCAGGATACTGACATGGGCACCTGAGTCCACCAGGAAACGGTGGCCGGAATGGCGATCACGGACGAAAAGCCGTACGTTGGGGCCGATCGCGTTCGCCTCTATGGACGATCGGCCTGAGCATTTCCCGGAAACGAACAAGGGCTCCGACATCTTCAGGCTTCCGTTCCGTAGCGCTGGTGGTAGTAGCACCATCTGCGTTGGGTGTAGACCATTGGCCGCGGCAATTCGTCTTCGGCGCTGGGCTGGGTCTCTTCCTCTTCCCGATGTCGGATTGGCTGCACCCGTTGCGTGACCATGGGGCGGGCGACGGCGTGTACGTCCTGCTGTCTGAGCGCCCACAGCTCATCTGCTCTTTCCGCGAGCCGCTGCGGGTCGCTGAAATCGGCTCCCGCTAGCATTAGCTGCACTTCGTCGGGCATCTGCTCTAAGAACGCTTGTTCAAAAAGCAAACAGGGGCGGTGCCCATCCATCAGGGCCGACATCTTTGCCATGATCGTCGATGGCCTTCGGTCGCCGATGCAGTCCATATGTAGCAGTCTTGCCGCCCTGTCTCTACGGGTAAGACCGTAGGCATGAAATAACAGGGCTTTCAACCCTTCGTACTTGCCGCTGGATGGAGGGTCTCTGATAAAGGGCAACAGCCTCGAGGCACAGTCCTGTGGTAATGTTCCTACCACATGAAAATACATGGTGTCGTCATGGTCGATGTGATGTAGATGAAACTGTGCCTCCACATGGGCGAACCACACCTGAGGTTGATCAGGCCAAAAGACTGGCAATTTGAAGGCCGGTGAGCCCTGCCTCGTGCTGGCCGATTCTGCGGGAAGACCTTCTTCTTTGCATAATTCTGTTGTCTAACGACGGCTAGACAGGTCGGGGTCACCAATTTAGTGGTCTGATAAACGACTCCTGGAGTTTTCAACAATACTTTATTTGAAAGTTCAAGTTGCAGCATACAGGTTTAACAGACACGTCTGGCCACATCGGTGGTCAGCGCTGAACTAACGCGCGCAAGGGAAAAACCGCGCGAAAACAACAGTCCCTCCCGAGTCACGTGACCGCGGCTTCCGAACGCCGGGTTTGATATCTGCTTGTGCCGCTAGCAGGCACCGCTACATCAACTCACATTTATCTATGACTTGCATTTCACTGATCCTTCTTGGTTCTCCTGTAATAAACTATAATTTATTGTGTTGTTAAGTCTCATGGGCAAAATACCCAAATTCAGATAATTTATAAAAACAATAAATTCTGGAAGTACCCACCCAGCAAGTCAGATAGTATCTGCAGAAAGAGAAAAAAAAAGCAACATATCAGGTCAATTTCCATTATATTTTCTATTGTTATTTCATATTTGGTATTGGTTCATTAGTGTTACATATACCAACATATTTCCAGTATCTACAGTATTTAAGCTTAGTTGTTAAAGTCCTGAAATACAATGAGAAAAACTAATGGTCACTTACTGTGAGGAAGGGTCACTGACTTGAAACATTGACTGTTTCCCTTTCCACTGATGCTGGCTGACTCACTGAGTTTTTCAGCATTTTCTGTTTTTACTTTTCAGATTTCCAGATCTGCAGTTTCTTTAAATTTTCAAAGCATACCCCTCCATTCCGAGATAGGCACTTAACACGTTGATCACTTCTGTTAGACTTAACTCAGAAATTCAATGTACATGTGCTTTGCAATTTTGTGTAAACTCTAGCAGGAAGATGGAAATCCATTACTAAATTCCCCAGCATCTTTCTTTGTAAACATGGGCCTTTTCATTTAATTCTGATGTCCGGTGAAATACATTCCGATCACCAGTGAAATACATTTGACCCGAATCTCAAACCTATGCACATTTGCTAAAAATCCTTGCAAACGCTGATCTTTTCTCAGTAGTTGTAATTCCTAATCACAAAAATAACAGTCAAAGTAAAATAGTTTATTGAAAAGATCAGAATTAAATACCCAGCTTTTTAGGACTTCATTAAAATAACTAAATTTACCTTTGCATCTTCTTTAGTTTTCATGAGACATTTCTCCTCAAAGTAATCAAACAATACCAAAGCTTGTGTCAACAGTTTATTTTCCACCTACCTTTCAACTTGCAATTCAATTTGTCCATTCTGGCCATGAACAGGCTGCAAAATGTTTCAGAATGGTATTTGTTCTGTCAAATGTACATCTTTCCAGATCAGTATCTTTCATCTTACACTAAGCACATGCATGCTGCAAAAAATGTCATATTGGTACCTGTTCATTCTAAAGATGGGAAGAATGTAGAACGTTCCAGTAATTAGTCTATCAAAGACACCTGAAGAGTTTAGAGAGTCATAGTATCTTACAGAGATATACCATGGCTCCAGGCCCTTCGTCTTATCAAGTCCGCGCCAACCATCAACTGTCCATTTATATTAATCCTACATTAATGCAATCTTATCAACTACGTCCAAATCCTACGGCTCATCTACACAACAGGAATCATTTTCAGCAGTCAATTGATCTACAAACTTGAATGTGGGAGGAAACTGGAGCCCCTTGAAGTAATTGATCCAGTCAGAGGGAGAAGTTGTAAACTTAACGCAAACAGTACCTGATGTGAAGATTTAACCCTTGTCTCTGGCACTGTGTGGCAGCGGCTATAGCAGATACATCACTGTGGAAGATTGTTCCTCCCCTCTGTGTGGACCTCCGATTACTTTTCTATTTTTCTGAAAGACTATGTGGAAGAATGAATCTTACATTTTTCAGTCGAGATAAGTGTGTTTCGTAAAAGAATAAGTAATGGGAGCAAGAGTGGTCCATTCATTTCCTCGAGGCAGGCCCCCAATCAATAGCTCCTAAATAAAGGACAAAGGACAAAGGACATTTATTGTCACATACACCAATAGGTGTAGTGAAATTTGACTTGCCATGCAGCACACAAATAAAGATAAGACTCAACATTAAAGAATTTAACAATAAACATAAAAACATCCCCCCACAATGGTTCCCACTGTGGGGGAAGGCAGCAAAGTCCAGTCCCATCCCCAGTCCCATCCCCAGAAAAATGATCTAATATTAGCCTCAGTTCTACTTTCTTCCTTGATCTTCCTTGACTGTAACCCATGGTCATTGTCACAATTCTCATTTTACAAGACAGTAAATTGTTGGACAGTACGTATGATGGTTAACATGAGAACATAAGAAGTTAAATAAAAACCAAATGATGCAACCAAACCCTTGCACTTTCAGTGCCTTTCAATAGGATCACGGCTGACCTTTTACCTCACTGGCATTCTCCTGCGCTAACTCTACATCTTGATTCAACATCCTAAAATCTATCTCTCTCTGTTTTGATTGTACTCAGCAGCTGCACTTCCATAACCCATTCGAGTTACAGAATTCCAAGGATTCGTTGCTATCTGGGTTAAGAAATTTCTTCCATTTCAATCCTGAGCAGCCAACTTCTACTTTTGAAGCTGTGAGCCCTGGTTCAAGGCAACCCAGCCAGGAGAAATATCAATTCATATCTACTCTGTCAAACCTCATTGAACACCAACATGTTTCAATTTCTTACTATTAAAACAAGATTTGCTTTCCATTTTTTGCAAAGTTTATATGATACAGTATTTCATTTGTCCTGTCCCATTGAGTTAGTCTGTACATTTCTTCTTGAAGCCTTTCTGCAACCTCCACACATCTCATACTGTAATTGAACCTTGCATCAATGGCAATCTTGGGTATTTTACATTTGGTCCCTTCATCCAAATCCTTGTTCTATATTGTGAACAGCTGGGGACTGGTTTGGGCGGCACTCCAGAAGTCAAACTAAATGAGAATCAAATCAAATTAGAAAATGACCTTCTAGTTCATACCCTGTCTTTTGTCCATTAACTGATCCTCAATCATTGCTAGTATCTTTCCTAAATGCCACATGTTCTCATTTTAATAACCTCTTATCTGGCACCTTTCTGAAGGTCTTCTGAACCTCCATATAGTCCACATTCACACTTTCACCTTATATATTCAGTGAGTCAAACATGTTTTCTCCGTTCCATAAAAGATATATTTACCCTATTTAAACCTACTATCATTTTTAGGTGGTGAAAGAGTCCCGAGTTACTCCAGCAATTTTTTCTCTATCATTTTCTAGGTGTCTTTATTTTACTACCTCCATCTTAATTCTGGCATTTTCTCTGTCACTGATAAAGGCTAAAATGCCTGTTGTTTGCTGTTTTCATTCTCCCTGCTTTCTTAAATACATTTACATTTACAATGTTCCAAATCCGCGGAGACCATTACATAGTCCAGAGAATACTTGAATATAATAACTAAGGCATCCACTTTCACCATCGCCTCTTTCAAAACCTTGGGGTACCCGTCATTAAGTCCTGGGGATTTACAGTATAAGAATTTAGTCCCATTATTTTCTGCAGTTTATCATGATACTCCCCATTCCTTCAACTCCCTTTTTGTGTCATCTTTTATCAATATAGACAAAAATATAATTTAATTTCTCTGATACTTCCCTTTTCCTCAATTGAATAGCAAAGGGAACTGTATTTGCTGCAAATAAGTAACAAAACTAGGAAGAGCTGCAAATACTCAACATATTAGACGTCTCTGATGGTAAGACATTAACCTGAAATGATAACTCTACTTCTCTCTTCACAGGAGTTACTTGACCTGTTGGGTATATCCAACACTTTCTATTAAACTTTCTGTCTGAAGAAGAGGGTCTCAACCCGAAACGTCACCCATTCCTTTTTTCCACAGATGCTGCCAATCCCATTGAGTTACTCCAGCATTTTGTGTCTATCTAATTTCTATTCTAATTTCTATTCCCCAATATAATTTGTCTTCCTTTTTGCATTGCTGAAGTTTTTCTAAACTTTGTTTTAAAAAGGTTTTCAAGTTTCTCACTGGATTACTCCTGTATTTTACTTTTTGATGATCGATTTCTTGATCCTCCTTATCCGGAATCTGAAAGTTTCTCAATCCACAGACATACTGCTTTTTTGGCAACATCTTAAGCCTTTTCCTTTCAACTTATTAAATCTTTAATTTCTCTTGAAAGCTATAAATGGGCCACTTTTCCTGTTGCATTTTGTGCTTAAAAGGATATAAATTTATTGTGATCTATGTATGGTCAAATCTACCATAGCTAAATTGAGTTGAATTGAATGGTACAATGTGGAAACAGACCTCTCAGCCCACTGAGTCCATGCCGGCCAATGGTCACCCATTCTATGTTCTATGTTCTATGTTTTATGTTCAATGTTCTATGTTCTATGTTATCCCACTTTTGGGTGCTGAAGGAAGCTGGAGCACCCAAAGGAAATTCACATGGATAGAGGGAGAATGTGCAAACTCCACAGAGTGCACCCAAGGTCATAATCAATCCAGATTCTCTGGCACGATGAGGCAGCAGCTCTACTAGCTGCACCACTGTGCCACCCAAATTTAGCATAATAGGTTTATAATTTGCTTTGTTTTAATTTGAGACCCTGGTTATGGATGGATCTTATTTTTTCATATTATAATCACTTTAGGCCCCTTAACTGCAAGATTATAAACGAATCATTTTTTATTGCAGAAATTTAGATTTGCCTGTGCTGGAGTCGGTTACTCAAAGTATTGATCTGGAGAACCACCTTGTATAAATTCCATGAATTTCTCTTCCAGATTTTTATTGCTTATTTGGTATGCCCAGTCAATTGCAGATCAAAGTTTGGTTTGATTACACTATTCCCTTGTAAGATATTCCTCGAATTTTCTGACATACTTTGTCCTATATTACCACCATCGTTTGAGAGCCTATTGGCAAATTCCATCAACATTTTCTGCCTGTTACTGTTTCTTGCTTCTATCCAAACTGATTGCATTACTTAATTTTCCAAGACAATACCCTCCTCTCCACTGTCTTTGCCCATGAACACAGCAATTTGCATTGCCATTTTTAGTTGATTTGACATTTCATGCTGAGGGAAAATATTAAAAATTCAGAAACATTAAAATGGAGACACCTTTATTAAAGATGTTAATCTGGCAAAGCTGCTAATTTTATTTCTTGCATCTATCATGAAATATCAGAGAGCTCATGACATACTGTCCAATATCTACAATTATAGAGTTCATGTTATAGCAAGTCAGGACTAACAGAAACGTGTTCATGATGGGTGAAGATAATGCATAAAGTGCCTGTTGTGCATAATGGTGCCCAAATGATTTGAGAAACTCCATTGGCAGCTTTGGTCTTTTCTAGTTTTTTTAGAGCTTATTCTATATTTCATAACTAAATCCTTGGGAACTCTATTACTCTAATGTCCTACAAAGTCTGTTGAATATTTGGATTCTTCTCCAGTTTTCCTCTTTCTATACCCACCCTCTCCTAAATCTAAAATATCAATACTTTTTACCCGTAAGTACCTGCATTTTTACTGCTTTCCATACCTCAAGTGCTATCACCCCTTAAGTATTCTCTTCCCATTTCTTCAATGGCTTATTCCTATTAATTCCTGATCCCAGGTTACTTCAGACCGTGGAAAGACACAAAATGCGTGATTAAATCAGTGGGCAGGCACCATCCCTGGAGGACATGGATGGGTGACGTTTTGGGTTGGAAACTTCTTTAGATATCAGACTGAGAAAGGATCCTGACCTATTCATGCCTACAGGGATGCTGCCTGACCCGTTGACTTACTCCAGCATTCTGTGTCTTTTAAAAAAAATTCGGCATCTGCAGTTCCTTGTTTCTACATTTTGACTGCTCCTTTACTGTAGAGCATTTCTGTTTTCTGTGATGTTGAGTGCTTTTTCAAAAGTACTGTGTGAACCAGAAATTAGGGAACAGGATCATGTAAGAACCAATAATACTTAATATATTTATTTTTATGTTTAGGTTTCGGTCTATTATTGTCACAAGGACCGAGGTACAGTGAATAGCTTTGCTTTGCATGCTATCCAAACATATCAGATAATACTATGCATATATACAATCAAATCAAAGTCGAGTACAATAGACAGAGCATAGGGGAAGATATGGAGTGCAATATATGAAATACATACAGAATATACACACTTGCAGTAAAAGCTACTGGTTAAAATAAAGTTAAACATATTTCACTGTTTCTTACTACCTTTTCGCAGCATGGCTAAACAAATTCAAAATGGTTTCATGTATAGCTCAAAATTTAATTGATTGATTGAAAGATAAAGCATGGAAACAGACCATTCGGCCCACTGAGTCCATGCCAGCCATCAATCACCTATTCGCATTAGCTCTATGTTATCCCACTTTTTCATGAACTCCCTACACACTAGGGTCAATTTGCAGAGACCAATCAATCAATCTACAAACCTCCATGAATTGTGATGTGGGCGGAAACCAGAGCCCCCAGAGAAAACCACGTGGTCACAGGGAGAATGTGCAATCTTGACACATGCAGCACCTGAGGTTAGGATTGAACCCGGGTCTCTGTCGCTATTAGGCAGCAGCTCTATCAGCGAATTTCTGTGACAATACCTGTGAAATCTCCTTTGCACTGTTGATGAACTTGTTCACTGCTTTCATACTGTTATTAAAACAGCATGGAATATATGATCTAAAACTGTGAAATGTTGAGCATTCTTACTCTTTCACAGACCACTACTTCTGACATGTGTACCAATGCAGTTAAACATGGAAATGCAACAACTGTCATCTCACACAAATTCACTGCTTTGATGATAAAACCAGCAAAGGATTGCTGGCCTGAAACATGACTTTTTATTAACTGGAATAGTTGTGGAAAATACTGTATATGTTAAACGTTGTTGAATAAGGGGCGACTACATTTTTAGCAATGTCACAAGCAAAGATTACTGTTGAACAATCTCTCTGGCCCTGAAAATCTGATTTTTCGCATGGAATCTAATTTCCTCAGGGGTTTTGAAATTCTTTTGATTTTTTAATCTTTTATTACATTTGTGATATTTCTGCTTCAGCCTTGATCTATTTTAATTTTGCCCACTGTGCACAGTTTTTTGAATTACGCACAATCCTGGGTTTTGGGTGCAGTGTTAAGGTGCGAAGAAGCCCTTCCAAATGTGAAATCATGCGTATCACCAGAAAGAGGAATCCAGGCGAAACATCGTACAATATACTTGGTACCACCCTTGAAGAATCCAAACAAACCAAGTATCTTGGCATCAAATTGCAGAATGATCTGCGTTGGAATGGTCAGACTCATCATGCAACGGTGAAAGCAACAGGTGTCCTAAATTTTCTGAGACGCAACTTTAATCATTGTTCAACCTGTCAAGGAGAAGCTATACTTCACCATCATTAGACCTCATTTGGACTACGCAGTTGCAGCATGGGACCCATACACAAATAAAAACATTTCTTCCATCGAACGTGTCCAAAGACAGGCAGCTAGATTTGTTACTAACACCTATGAGAGAGAAGCGAGTGTTACCAAACTTCTGAATTCTCTGGGGTGGAACCCTCTCCAAGACAGACGTGAAGCTCACCGTTTGACCTGTTTTTACAAAATGTTAAATGGTCAGCTCGACATAGATTACAAGACCTACACCCAAACCAATTAGGAGCAGACGAGGGCATTCGATCCAATTTGTGATTCCAGCTGCCAAGACAGATGTGTACAGCGATTCGTTCTTCCCCCGCACAATTAAAGCATGGAATAATCTCCACCCTACTTTAGTTACCCAACCAGTTGCAACTAAATTTAAGGTAGCTCTTTCTTCCCAAAAACCCTTTCTGGCTTAAGTCCTCCCTCCACCACCTCCAGTTTAAATTCCTTTTGGAATATTTTGGAGGACCAAGAAATCAAGAACCAAGAACCAAGCCTTTTAAGTTGGCAAGAGGTTTTATTGGCATGAATGTTTAATTGTTTAGTTTGCCAACTGTGGGTATTCTTCACTGTGATTGGCTGTGATACTAGTTTGATGACATCACCTGCAGCTTAGTTTAGTTTAGAGATACAGCATGGAAATAGGGCCTTCGGCCCAATAAGTCTGCGTCAACCAACGATCACACATTCACACTAGTTCTATGTTTTCCCAGTTTCACATCCAACACACCAGGAGCAATTTACAGAAGCCAATTAACCTTGAGATGTAGAAAGACTGTATGACAGTATGGGAAATCAAATTTCACTGTACCTCGGTACAGGTGACAATAAAGGACCATTGAACCATTGAACCATTGAGAAACCAGAGCATCCGGAGGAAACCCACACAGTCACGGAGAGAAAGTACAAACTCTGTACAGACAGCACCCAAAGTCAGGATTAAATCTGGGTCCCTGGCACTGTGAGGCAGCAACTCTACTGCTGTGCCAATTACTCCATACACAAATGCAGGAAAACAAAAAGTGTAGAGAATAGGGAATTTCTCATTGCAAACTTTGATCGATATTTGTGGCTGATTTTCGTTGGTGTCATCAGTGACTGCCATTCCTTAACCACTGGCCATAAAGGTTAGACCATTGTGTTTTGTCACATTAGCCGTAAAAGTTCCACTTTACACTTGCTGGAATAAGCCAAGCCAAAATGAAGCAGGAAAACATTTTCCCCTCGCACTGTGAACATCAGCTGCGATCGTGCCCAGTCACCTCAAGCTGCCAAGATATCAGACTCAGCTTCTCCCACGGGAGACAGGGTTAATGGAAGAGCAGGCACAGCGGAACTAGTAAGGAATGGCAAGTGGTGAAGGGATTCAATGCAGGTGAACATCAAGTGATTCTTCATCCTCAAGATGCTTAGTAAACGTGAGAGACAGTCACAGGTGATTGTGGCAACTCCAGAAAAGCATACAGCATGTGGCACACATGTGGCCCAAACCCTGCTCTTGCCCAGCAGCAGTAACCTGAGCCATCTTCTACTTGGTCTGGAGATCCCAGATAGATTGTGATAAACCAGTTTCCCAAGAAAAGGGTAAAAATTATACCCGATATATTGATCTTTATATCTTTATCTATGACTTCAGCCAACCGTGTGGAAACTCCAGGTTAACAAACACAAAATGTCACAGTAGAAACTAGGAATTGCAGATGCTGGTTTCCAAAAAAAAGTGACAAAGTGTTGGAATAATTCAGCAGGTCAGGGAGCATCCCTGGAGAACATGGATAGGTGACGCTTCGGGTCGGGACCCTTCTTCAGACCAAATGTAATAGCATGTTTAGGTTCTATTTGTTCCCAGTGCTGTGAAGAATGAGCCTGGTCTCATTGCTGTGGAGGGTTCCATGTTGCACCACCTGTCACTGGTAGAAAAGGTTTTGTAGATAAATTATCTTTGCCCACAAGTTAGTGACTTATATGGCATGTTCTGGAGATTCTGTTGGAAAAGGAGGTGGTGAATTCTAATGGGTGGTTCCCAGAATGGGCCGACAAAGTAATTTGACAGAATGCCTCATGAAAGAGAACTCTCAAACAAGTCCCAAGACCTCCATTGTCTCAAGTTAAGAAAGGCCTTATCGATCAGATCATTAGCCACCACATGCTGCCATTGATGCTACAGTATAGATGATATGGACGTTGTCCCAGATAGAACTTGTGACTGTGCTTTTGATCTGGAAAGGAATTCAATGGTCTTTATCAAGTTTCATACTAAGCAGCTGCATAACATTGGACATCTGTTCCATGATGCAGGAAACAAAATGCTGGAGTAACTCAGCGGTTAAGGTAGAGAAAAGCAATAGGTGATGTTTGGCTCATAATGTTCAGAAGCAGGTCTAAAGAAGAGTTTTGACCCAAAATCTCACCTGTTCCTTTTATCCAGCGATGTTGCCTGTCCTGTTGAGTTAAGGGCCTGTCCCACTTTCACGATCTAATTCACGACCTCTTAAATCTAAAGAAAATGGAGGATTAGCACTCCCTAATTTCCTTTTCTACTACTGGGCTACTAATATTAAAAAAATAATCTACTGGATGGATGATACATGTCAACAGGTAAATTGGTTAAAAATGGAGAGGGAAGATTGTTTGACTTTTAATATAGGTGCAATTCTTCTTTCTTCAATACATCTGAATAAATCAACGTATGAGCAAAATCCGATAATACACAGTACCCTACGCATTTGGAAACAGTTGAAATTAAGTCTCAAACTGAGAAATTTCTCTCTCCTTATACCAATCGCTAACAATCCCTCGTTTAAACCGTCTACTTTAGATAAGGCGTTTGCACAATGGAAAAACTCAGGAATTAAAATGGTGGGAAATCTCTACGAGAAGGGGATTTTCCTCTCGTTTCAAGAACTACAGGAGAAATACCATTTGAAAACAAGCAATCTTTTTAGATATCTTCAAATCCGAGACTATGTGAAAACATATACACAAGACTGTCATTTTATGGGTCCAGATATACTAGACGAATGTATGAATAGACATGTCGATACAAGCAAGTTAACATCCTACATTTACAAAACTCTTTTAATTGCACATACCCCATCTTCTGAGATGCATAGGCGAGCATGGGAAGACAAATTGGGTTCATTAATTTCAAAGGATATCTGGGAGGGAAGCCTACTATACATACACTACTGCTCTCTCAATGTCAGGCACTCCCTGATAGAATTTAAAATACTGCATAGACTCTACTATTCTAAGACCAAGTTGAACAAGATCTTCCCAAACGTCTCTCCTATTTGTGATAAATGCCACCTCCAAGAAGCGACTATAACCCATTCTTTTGCTTCCTGTATAAAGTTACAAAACTTCTGGAGGGGAATATTTGATATCTTCTCTAAAATACTTAAAATTAAATTGGAACCAGATATAAAACTGATCACATTAGGTATGTCAGAGGCCTGTTCTAAGCTAATGATATTTCAAAGACGTTTCCTCAATTACGGCCTAATAACGGCGAAAAAACGAATACACAAATTTTGGAAAAAGACAACAGTTCCCACAGTGAAGATGTGGATTACTGATATGTCTGAGACACTACATTGAGAAAACATTAGCCTTGTCGGCTGAAAAAGCAGATCAATTTCTCAAGACATGGTTGCCTTTCACTGAATTTCTGCTACAACAGAATGGTTAAACACAAATTTAAACCCGATGCCAGGGATGGGGGGGGGGGGGGGGGGGGGAAGGTATATCTCCATCTTCTCGTTTCTTTTTTCTTTTCTTTCCTCTTGCACTTCTTTGGTAGCTTAGGGGTCTTTTTCTTGCTTTCTTTTCTTTTTCTTTTTTTTCTTCATTCTCTCCTTTTTTCTCTCTTTTTTCCTTTTTTTTGGATTTAGGTTTCAATGTTAAAAATGAAGCTGTACAGTAATTGTATAACTCTTATGTCGATTGTCTTATCCCTGTACAATTGCTTCTAATAAAATAATTCAAAAAAAATAAAATAATAATTCACGACCTCTGCCGAGTTTGCCCTTGACTCATACTCGCAGCATGGTCGTCACGAGGTCATAGGAGGTCGTAGGTAGGTCGTAGGTAGGTCGTGATGCTAGTCGTAGGTGCTCGTGGCATCAAGTAGGTCGGGGTGTTTTTCTAGCCTGATGAAAAATGTCCACGAGTAAAAAAGATCGTGAATTAGGTCGTGAAAGTGGGACATGCCCTTTACTCCAGCATTTTGTGTCTATCTTCCGTGTTACCATCATCTGCAGTTCCTTGCTACATGCTTTGTCTGTTCCACAATGCAGTTTGGGCTGCCTAAAACTTATTAGTTTTCCAGATCAAGGTGATATCTGCATGTGAATCTCGCTAACTGACACATTCCAGGGATCAGGACTATCTGCTGATGCATACAGTGAACCTCATTGTAGCCAGGACAAAGATTTTGCGAGCTACAATCATGGTCTGAGGTCCTTCTACCACTGAGCTGCTTGTCTAAAATGCTGATGAAATGCGAATGGATGAGGCACAGAGAGGGTAAACAGAACCTTTATCCCATGGTGGAAATCTCAATTACTAGAGGACATAGTTTTAAGGTGAGAGTAGAAAGGTTTAAAGGAGATAATCAGAGGGTAGTGAGTGCCTGGAATGTGAGATGATGGTGGAGGCAGATACGATAGTGGCATTTAAAATACTTCTGGATAGGCACATGTATATGCAGGGAATGAAGGGATATGAATTATGTGCAGGCAGATAAGAGTTGGTCTTGGCATCATGTTTGGCACAGACACTGTGGACCAAAGGGCCTGTTCCCGTGCTGTACTGTTCTCGGTTCTATGATCTAACATGCAGGTCCTGATCCGAAACACTACAGATGCTGCCTGACCCACCAAATTCCTCCATCAGATTGTTTATTTGCTCCAGATTCCAGCTTCCGCAAACTCTTGTGTCTTGGAATTTAATGGATGTGTACAGTTTTAGAGGCTTAAATAGGGTGATCAGAAAGGATCCTTACCTCTTAGCAGATAGGCC
This sequence comes from Malacoraja senta, assembly GCA_038087875.1. Taxonomy (NCBI): domain Eukaryota; kingdom Metazoa; phylum Chordata; class Chondrichthyes; order Rajiformes; family Rajidae; genus Malacoraja; species Malacoraja senta. The sequence goes on along the minus strand of CM075984.1, from coordinate 18,683,957 downwards.
CAAAACTGGGGAGAAAAAGACTTATGGTGACTAACAGAATGATTACAGGAGCTTTCAGGAAAGATACCTATATTTAGGGAGTGGGAATCTGCAGCACCCTCCCTGAAAGGATGGTTGATAAAATCCTTATCATGTCTAAAAAGTACCTAAATGCACACTTGATGTGTTTTAACTGCAAGTCTATGGACTAATTAGTGTAAAATGGGATTAACTTTAATAGATTTTTTTGTCTGCCAAAGACATGAAGAATGAAAGGGCAACCTTCTACACCATAAATGACTACATTTATAATTTGGCAATAACTCGCTTTGAACAGCAGCCATATCACTTGTGATCTTTACTTAATCATATATTGAAGCATGAGTGTGGGGAATCTCGCTTCCCCTTTTGTCTCTCATGTTTCATACCAATGTGGGCAAATAGTATAGCTGCAGTTTCCACAGCAGTTTCCACAGCAGTCCACTTTCACTAAGAACAGAGAAACAATTGAGTTAAAATGTAAGAATTTCAGGCAGTAACATTTCAAAAATAACAGTGATATCCATAGGAAATTCCAGAATAGTTTTCCTCAAAAAGAAAAGATGCTGAGGGTGGAAATTAATTGAAAATTTGGAAATTGGGATTGATTTTGGTTAGACAGGATAGTAGTAAGGATTTCAAAAATAAGGCAAATAGAGTTAAGATATAGCTTATGCATTGTGTAATTTAATGGTGGAACAGTACTGAGGAAGTAGAAGGCCATGATTTATCCTATTTTATTTTTAAAGCAAATGCAGATGTACAAAATAAATGCATGAAATAATGTAATATCAAAAACTATCCATAAAATACCTTTCCTGCCTTGGATGATTCTGCATGAATGTAAAACAGAAAGAAAATTATGGTGAAGGAATAGTTTATTTCTTCACAATAATAATATTAAGGCAGTTTTATTCTCTCAATGTAGAAAGATCAATTATCTTGGTTCTCATGCTTCGAGAACTCTTACACTAGACTTGTTATAGCTGGAGGTTCTTTCTTACAAAAAACTAGGTCCGTATATTGTTTTTGATTCTGATCATATATTTGCTGTAACATTTGCTTCTACAGTGCGCTCCATTTATATATTTTGCACAGGATTATAATATGTTCTCTATTTATTAATATGGTAACCTGTGAAACAATTTACCAGACAGACTGCCCTTTTAAATGCTTAAGTGTAATTTTTCAGTCCTGCAATTAAAGATAATGGGTTGGTTCTGCTAGTCTACCCTAATCTTTCTCTGAATAAATGAATGTAAAGCTCCATAAACATCGGCACAATCTTGTGATTTTTTTTAAAAGAGTGGAAATTCTGGTCACTAATATATTTTCAAAATGCAGGCTGTTTGTCTGAGCCCTTCTATAATTAGCACCTGAAGAACACGTATTTGCCACGGCAATTTCTCTGGGTATAACAATAACCACAGCTGCTGCTGGGTGTTCAAAGGCAAGTTGGTAAATGCTTTGAACGTTTTAGCTGCTAATTGGTCAACTCAGCATTTTCTTGATAGTACATGATCACGGTACAGGATCTCTTCTCCAAATTACTTTATAATTTCTGCTGTACAGATTTGGATTGCTGTGTCAATTACGTATTCATAATATGATGCAAATCGGTGTGGTACTTTATAGCAACACCCCTGCAAAATGGAGCATAGCATCACCATTATTCCAAATTGTTTTATTCAAATAATGGAAACAATAGGAACTTTCAAAAGAGAATTGAATCTGTACCAGAAAATAAGAAAGTAAGAAACATACACATATTAAGTTTGACGGATGAAGGCAAGCATACTGTATGTCTTCTTTACCGATCTATCTACTCGTGTTGTCATTACTTCCATTACACTACTACAATTAAAAAAATTCTCCCTACATTTTCATCAATTCTCCCCAAGTTCTACCATTCACCAAGGCACGGGGATAATTTTCAATAACCAATTAACCTACCAACTTGCATGTCTTTGGGAATTCAGAGCAATTTGGTCCATAAGGACCTTTTAAGTTGGAACCCTTCTTCAAACGAATCAGTCCAAAGAAGGGCCCTGACCTGAAAAGTCCATTCCCTCCACGGATGGTGTCTGAACCATTGAATTCCTTCGATGGTTTGTTTTTTACTCTACACAGCCAGTAATGAAGGTTCGGATTGAACACGGGTCTCTGGGGCTGTGAGGCAGCAGCTATACTAGCTGTGCCACCGTGCTGTCCATTAAAAATTGTATCACATCATGATTTTACAGATTCCCAGGAGTGGGGTTAGAGCCCCTTGTGAGGCAACTCTTTGGATCTTAATTCCATCGCTTCAACTACTCGGCCTTCGTGTGTTAAAACATTTGTTTTCAACTTTCATTCTCACTGCATCTGAAAAACCAGGTAGATATGTGAGAAAAATAAAGCTGATAGGCCTCAAGGTATAGTATTATATGATGGATTCTTCTGCATTACAATTTTTTCCCAGTTGTAGATTATCAAAAGGTGATAGATTCATCATATAATAGAAAACAATTCCTGGAGGCCCCTATCAACTTAACATTTGCATATGAATTTAGATCTTTTATATAAAAGTAAAATGTTTTATTTGAGAACCATGTACTTTTTTATAATTATAATGCTGTATTACTAACAATTGCGTCTCTTACATTGATGCTCTCTCTTCAGAAAATTAAATGTTTATATTTTTGTATACATCCAGAACAGTTGTCATATTTAAAATGTAAGACAGTATTGAATAACATTGCAATTATTTTAAAAAAATCTTGTGTTATGTTCATGAGCTAAGACTTATACATTCATAACCATTTCCTTTTTATAGGAGCTGCAGGATTTATTATGACAACTAACATGTTATTACTGTCATAAAAACATTAGATGCTTTTGTCCTGAAGGTACTAAATGATTCTAAATTGAGATTGTGTTTCAATATGGTTTTCATAGTATTGTAGAATCAAGAGAACCCAGTAATTGTAGCTGTTTGTTCATTTGGGTTCTAATTTTTGTTTTATTTCAAACGCCAAACAAAATGATTGTACAGGAAACAACAATAGCAGAATGAAGAAATGCATGATAAATTACAGAATGGCATAATTCTTCTCTTTTGTGATGCCATATTTTTAGCTGATAAGTCAGGGCAGGTGGTCGAATTATTTTGGCTTGGCAATGGGACCGATGTAGAAATTGCTAAACTCATTTATTTTTTCCATTGCTGGATCTGCAAAGCCGTGATGTATGAGATTTAATACACATGTGATCCTATGAAGGTCCTTAGAATAATAAATGGTGTGCATCAATGTTCAAAGACATGATGTTTGAGATTTAATACCTGTGTAAGCCAGTGAAGCCTTTTGCAATAATAAATGGTGTGCATTAATGATCAAAATCTGAACTTGTTTAGATTAAAAGACAGAATTAGGCCCAAAAATTCTAACACGCCTTCAGATGACACCAAAGTTGGGGGTAGAGTGGACAGTGAAGAACATTGTTTAATGTTACAACAGGATCCAGATCAACTGGGAAAGTGGACAAGGGAATGACTGATGGGAATTTATCTCAGATAAGTGCGAAGTCTTGCATTTTTGGAAGTTAAACTAGGTTAGGACACAGCATTTTAGATGTGATGGATCTTGCACAGAAGAAAAATTGAACAAAGTATGTTATCTGATAGAGCTGATGTTAAGCGTTATCCCATCTGATTCCATTTGGAGTAAACTATGCCATTATTGTGGTCTGACTGGGATTCCACTCTAATGGATGGGAAAAAGCATAACACAGCATATTTCTCTGGGTTTCACATCATGAATTTTATTCAATTTTTCTCCTATGTAAGATCCATCACATTTGAGATTCTGAATATCACACACAATCTGTTTTAAATTTATATTTGTAATCCAGAATAGCTCAAAAGAGGGAAAGATGCAAATCGGCTAATAACAAATATCTTAAACTTACTAACTATTGAAGACAATCTTTTATAGTGCTAAAGGTAGATAAATCATATAACCTTTTTTGCATTTAATTAGAGACTGCACCTGTTTAAAGAAGTTTTAGACTGAAGTCAGCAGGGGAAAACACTAAATTGCAAATTTCAGCTCTATTGAGCATTTGTACGCAGGTGTCAGAATTTTGTTTTAATTGTCAGCAGACTGTGGTCTGAAGAAGGGTCTCGACCCAAAACGTCACCCATTCCTTCGAACTAAAGATGCTGCCTGTCCCGCTGAGTTCCTCCAGCATTTTGTGTCTATCTTCTGTGCATTTACAACGGGACTGGGACTTGTTTTTTTGAGAACCATTCTCCTTACTAATGCCTTTGCATTGACCAACACTAGATTTAAAACAAAAATTGCAAAGGAAAGCACTTTCTGTAGTTGTAAGTCTTTTTTTTTGTTTAAACTCAGGAACAAAGTAAAACTTTGAATTCAAAATCCGTTTGATGTTGCAGAATATTTAACACAGTCAGCATTTAAAATATGTCATCCTCTTGTTGTAAGTTGTTGACCTAAGAATAGTAAGCATTTGGAAAATGTTCAATTCCATACATCTGCCTTCCTGCTGTTTTTATTAACCACAAAGTTTTACTAAAAGATTCTGCTTTAAAAAAGACACATGTTTAACTTGACAGTTAAAGCTTCCTTACAAAATATTCACAATACAATGTATTCAAACTTGCATTAAAAATCTTAAAAATATAATTAAGATTGATCAGGTTCAGAAAGATAAATGGCTGTAAAGTTACTTTGAATGATTTTTTTTTGAATGTGAATGATAGAAAGTAGAAAGTACTGTAGATGCTGTCACCCAGTTACTACTTTGCTCAGCCTCTACACTTGGTGTATAATTATTCTTGGTGAATATATTTATATATTTTTAACATTCGGCATTATTTCCATTCTAGTGCACCACTGAGATCTAGGCTGCATCAATGTGTTTTATCAAGCTGTAAAGGTAGTTAAAATATATGATCTTAAATCATGTATTGGGTCAGTTAGGATGCAAACTGCATTTATCTAAACATCATGGGCATGACAGCTGACTGGCAGTCTTGACAGGGTTATATGGTGAATAAACAATGGTTTCTTGGAGGCAGTGGAGGTCTGCATTGTATCCACCTTTCAAATCTTAATAAACAATGAATATTCAGAGTGAAACAACAACACGTAGAATGGCTCACTCTGACTCACTTCATCAAAATGTCAAATCACTGAGGTGGGCTGGTTAGAACTGGGTGGACTTGTTGTCCTGGCTCCATTTTAAGCAAATGAAATCAAGTGCCTGACTTGTGTGTCCTGTCACAAGACAAAGCTCACCAAGGAATTTCACCCATGCTGGAAGATTATTGTAATTATGCTCCTGTTTCTGCATAGATGCAAAGTAATTTCATCTGTGCTTTAACTTAAAAGCTACAATATAACATGGAAGCCAAAAGAGATCTGATTTTCCACTGCAGGCAGAAGATGCGAGACCCCTCTTGAGACGTTCTTGCATCTCATGGATTTCATTGTGGAGTCCCATTACTAGCTGAGTACTGTATCCGTGATGTATACTGAGAGAGTTGCATACAATTTGGATCTTGCATTTCATTGTGGAGTCCAATTACTAGCTGATGGAATTTAATACAGAGAAGTGTGAGGTGTTGCATTTTGGGATGTCGAACAAGGGCAGGACCTACACAGTAAATGGTAGGCCTCTGGGTAGTGTTGTAGAGCAGAGGGATCTAGGAGTACAGGCGCATGGTTCCTTGAAGGTTGAGTCACAGGTAGATAAGGTGGTAAAAAAGGCTTTTGGCACTTTGGCCTTCGTCAGTCAGAGTATTGAGTATAGAAGTTGGGAGGTCATGTTGCAGTTGTATATGATGTTGGTGAGACCGCATTAAGAATATTGTGTTCAGTTCTGGGCACCATGTTATAGGAAAGATATTGTCAAGCTTGAAAGGGTTCAGAAAAGATTTACGAGGATGTTGCCAGGACTGGAAGGTGTGAGCTATAGGGAGAGTCAAGTCAAGTCAAATCACATTTATTTATATAGCACATTTAAAAAACAACTCTCGTTGGCCAAAGTGCTTTACATTTGTTATAAGAATAGTATAAACAAACAAACTACATACATATATACATATAGCCCTCGCTGAGAGGACGTCAAGAAAGGCTTGGGAGTATAGATACGTTTTTAGTCTTGACTTAAAGGAGTGGATGGAGGGGGCAGTTCTGATGGGAAGGGGGATGCTGTTCCACAGCCTAGGAGCTGCAACCGCAAAGGCGCGGTCGCCCCTGAGCTTATGCCTAGACGGCGGGATGTTCAGTAACCCCAAGTCGGCCGATCTGGAGGTGGAGTAGGCTGCGTCTCTATTCCATGGAGTGCAGGAAGATGAGGGGAGATCTTATAGAGGTATACAAAATCATGAGAGAAATAGATTGGGTAGATGCGCACTTTTGCCCAGAGTAGGGGAATCGAGGACCAGAAGAGATAGGTTCAAGGTGAAGGGGAAAAGATTTAATAGGAATCCGAGGGGTAACTTTTTCACACAAAAGGTGTTGGGTGTATGGAACAAGCTGCCAGAGGAGGTAGTTGAGGCTGGGACTAGCCCATCGTTTAAGAAACAGTTGGACAGGTACATGGATTGGACAGGTTTGGAGGGATATGGACCAAGAGCAGGCAAGTGGCACTAGTGTAGCTGGGACATTTTTGGCCGGTCTGGGCGAGTTGGGACGAAGGGCCTGTTTCCACACTGTATGACTCTATGACTCTATGACTCTATGAGTACAGTATCCATAATGATCCATAATGATACTGCTAGGACACGGGGGCCTGAGGTATAGGGAGAGATTGACCAGGCTAGGATTCTATTCCTTGGAGGGCAAGAAGATGAAGGCCAATCTTATAGGGACGTACAAAATCATGAGAGGAACAGATCGGGTAAACACACAAAGTCTCTTCCCCAGAGTAGTGGAATTAAGAACCAGAGGGCATAGGTTTAAGGTGAGGGGGGAAAGACTTAATAGAAATCTGAAGGGTAACTTTTCTCATGAAGGATTGTGGGTGAAGTGAACGAGCTGCCGGGAGAGGTAGCAAACGCAGTTACTAGCGCAAAGTTTAAGAAACATTTAGACAGGTACATGGATAGGATAGGTTTAGAGGGACATGGGCCAAATGCAGGCAGGTGGGACTAGTGTAGATGGGACACATTGGTTGTTTTGGGGAAGTTGGGCAGGGCCTGTTTACATGCCGTATGACTTTATGACTCTATAATTAAAGTTACATATAATTCGCTGTACAATCAATGGATCGCTTGCTCCAACCTGTCTGTTTGCTGTTAATGCTCCAGGCCCTTCCTCCTACCTTATATCAGCTCATTTTCTATATCTTGTCTTATCTTATAACTATTAAAAGTCTGATCTTGGAGGGTGTGTGTGTGTGTGTGTGTGTGTGTGTGTGTGTGTGTGTGTGTGTGTGTGTGTGTGTGTGTGTGTGTGTGTGTGTGTGTCTGAAAATTTTGACATTTATTTCTTGAGTTATTTATGAAAATGTTCACAAATCTGAAATATCTTTGAAAGTAAACGAGCTGATGTCGTCACAATGGGTCTGCTCGCGCTGCCCACTGCGCACTGTTTTCCATGCGCCGCCTGCTGCGCATTGTTTTCCACGCATTGCGAGTTACGTCCCCCCTCACCTGCCGTGGCCCCGCCCATTCACAGTCAACTCGCACTCGGACGGCCGTCCGCCCTGCCCTCAGCCCAGCCGCCCTCCCCCCCCGGCTCTGGATTGAAGCCGCTGAACATGCAGTAACTTGGATGACGCGCGCACCTCTGCCCGCTTCCCGCTCCCTTCCTGCACTCCGCGCTCACTTTTCGCGGCCGGCTCGCTTTTCAGTACAGGAACGAAGGAATGGGTGTTAACCCATTCCACCGCTCCATAGATGCTGCCTCACCCGCTGAGTTTCTCCAGCATTTTTGTCTACCTTCAATTGTTCCAGCATCTGCAGTTCCTTCTTAAACACTCCAGCACTTTGTGTGTTGAACATGTACAGTGAATCAAATGTAAATGCTTTTCTCCCAAACTTAAAACCCATTTACTATGGACACAAACATATCCTGCCTCTATGAGGCAAAGTTGCATTGTCGGGAATCCTGCTCCATTCTTGTTTAAAGGTTTTTCCCCTCCACTGCTAAATTATATCCTGTACAAGATTTAAGGCATAGTGAGTATTAAAATAGAACTTAAACATCTACACAAGCACAAAGGCCTTTTAAGGTCATAAGGTCATAAGTGATAGGATTAGAATTAGGCCCATCAGCTCAACTCTGCCATTCAACCATGGCTAATCTATCTCTTCCTCCTAACCCCATTCTCCTGCCTTCTCCCCATAACCTGACACCTGTACTAATCAAAAAACTATCTATCTCCGCCTTAAAAATATCCACTGACTTGGCTTCTACAGCCTTCTGTGGCAAATAATTCCACAGATTCACCACCCTCTGACTAAAGAAATGTCTTTCTCCTTCCTTTAATTCTGTGTCTATGACCTCTAGTCCTAGACTCTCCCACTAGTGGATATATCCTCTCCATATCCACTCTATCCAAGCCTTTCACTATTCTGTATGTTTCAATGAGGACCCCCTCCCTCATTCTTCTAAACTCCACGAGTATAGGCCAGTGCCGACAAACACTCATGAGAGGTTAACCTACTCATTCCTGGGATCATTCTTGTAAACCTCCTCTGGGCCCTCTCCAGAGCCAGCACATCCTTCCTCAGATATGGTGACGTTCTCTTATGAATGAAACCAGGCAGGTTACAGTTTGAGGAAGCTAGGGATGAGTTGTTACTGGGTCTGGAAGATTTGAGTCAAATGGGAGGCTGGGTAGACTGTATCTGTTTTGACTGGAAAACATGAAGCTGATAGGTTTATATAATAGAGGTTTATACAATAATGACAGGCAGAGATAGGATAAATAGCATCAGTCTTTTCCCTAGAGTAAGAGAGTCTAAAAGTAGAGGGCAGGGGTTTAAGGTGAAAGGGAAAAGATATAAAAGAGACCTGAGGGACAAGTTTTTTCACACACAAGATTGTGCCTATATGGAATGAGTTGCCAGGGGAAGTTGTAGACGGGAGTACAATTATGATATTTTAAAGACACTCGGAAAGGTACACAGGTCAAAAGGATTTGGAGAGGCATGGGCCAGGCAAGGGCAAATGGGACGCTTGGTTAGGCAACTTTGTCAGCATGGATGTATTGGGTAGAAGGGCCTGTTTCTCTTTTAATCTAAATTTCACCAACTCATAAATTCTTTCAATAATGATAAATGTTCCTTGCCTCCTAATAAACCAGGCAACCAGGGAAGTTAGGCAATAAGGCCTCTGGATCCAGATAGCAGTAAAAGTGCAGGTGATAGGTGACTGAATGACTACTGCAAGATATGAGACAAAAGAGACTGACACTGGAGAATGGCATAATGTTTACAACATTGAAGTTAATAAATCTGATTCTCTTTTCTATGCAGTTCAGACAAGCACCTGAACACCATCCTGCAAATTTAGTTGGACAACAAATGACAGTATAATAAATTCTGAATAAACTGCGAGCTGAAGGGATGTTGCCTGCTCATTTTTTAATCTGGAGGTAGACATTGCTATATCCACTACACCACTTGTAACAAACATCATAATCAGATCAATTTGCATTTAACAAAATTGTAGGGAGTAAAAAACCTTTTGTGCGATTGCACAAAATAGCAAATCTGCAATGAAGCTGATGAGAAAGTAAACTGGCAGTGTATGAAATGGATTGCCCATTACCCATTGCTTATTTTGTGCTTTTGCACAGACACATTTCATTCCTGATTATTATACAACAAGGAATGAGCTGACTAGGAGTGCTCGCACTGCTGTGGATTATTAGTCACTGGCTCATGGAGGGTTAATAACAAATCATCTATCTGGTGCTCAGTATTTTTAGTTAAATTGCTTCTTTTGATGGATGAAACCTTATAAAGTTGAGTTGTATAGGAATTACCAAATTATCTTAGAGCTAAGAAAGTTGCATTTAGAGTGTCCTCAGTATATCCCGAACATTTAATATCTAATGAACTAATTTTGGCAGTGCGGGAAACATTTATGAAGGTGGTGCTCCCTCTTCTCCCCTCTCCCATCAGGCAAGAGGTACATGTGTGAAAACACACACCTCCACATTCAGGAACAGTTTCTTCCCAGCTGCTATCAGGCAACCAAACCATCCTATCACCAACTAGATAGCGGTCCTGACCTACCATTCACCTTATTGGAGACACTCGGACTATCTTTAGTTGGACTTTACTCGACTTTATCTTGCACTACATGTTATTCCCTTTATCTTGTCTCCACACACTGTGGACGGCATGATTGTAATCATATATAGTCTGTTCGCTGACTGGATAGCACTCAACAAAAAAGCTTTTCACTGTACCTCGGTACACGTGACAACATTAAACTAAATTAAACAAACAGTAATGTGCAGGAAGGAACTGCGGATGCTGATTTACACTGATGTAACTCAGTGGGGCAGGCAGTATCTCTGGAAAAAGGAGTGGGTGACATTTTGGGTCGAGACCCTTCTTCAGACTGAGTGAGAGACTAGAAATATGGAGGGGTATGGTGTGAAAACAACAGATCAAAGCAGACGATGATCAAGAACATGTCAATGCTATTTAATCTATTTAAGATGACTTTGGTGGGGAGGAATGTTGACAAGTAAAGCTTATGGCTGCTTTTCTATTAATGCCATTGGAATCTTAAAGTCTGCAAATTTTAAATTATAATCCACAGGATCAAATTTCAGGCAGTGCAGCACTCCCTCGTTATTGTCATTCTGGATCATGTGCTTGAGTTCGAAAACAGGACTTCAGAACCACCTAATTCAGGAATGTTATCAACTCAATTAATACTGCAGCATTACTTTATTTCTCAGATTACATTTCACACATTTCTTTAAAAAAAAAAGAAGTTTTGACCCATAGATTCCATGCTGGTTCTCAGAGTAATCTCATCAATTTTATTCACCCACTTATTTCGCTATAACCTATTTTCCCTCACACACCATTGACACCCCCCTCCTCCCCTTACCCCCATCCCTTGATGTACCTTTGATGCCATCTAATACAAATGCCTGGAAATCTAGGCATCTATCTGTAAACTAAACTAAACTAAAACCAAACTAAATCTAACTCATTTTTGCTTGTGCAAAAACAAACTTCTGGAGGAACACCGAGTGTACATTTCCCTCCACACATTCCGCCTGACCTGCTGAGTTCCTCCATCAGTTTGTATTTTGCTTAAGTTCCAGCATCTGCATTTTCTTGCATTTCCATTTGACCTTGTTCTTTTATGCAGAAGTTGTACATTAACAGTCAAATTCTCTAGTGGTTAAGAGCTTTCATTTTTTTTGACAGTAGCCTTGCCTATCAGAAAATTGGACTGAACACCTCCTGTTAAAATTCAGCCTATTGTGGTCAATTTGTCTCTCATATTTCTTGCACATGATGATGCATTTTATCATTTAGCACCAGAAATTGAATCAAAGATTTGAGCCTACAAACTTCCTAATTTATTCAGAATAAAACAAGTACCCCATGGTGAAATTAGCGCAACCTGCTTAATTTAAGCTGGTTATTTTTGGTTATATTTTATTACTCACCTACTGCGCATGCTGTGAGATTGTTGTAATCAACATGCTTGCCCATTGTGCTCTCTCTCTCCAGCTCATCTCTGTGCAGATGGCATCATTCACTTTGTCAGCTTGGCTGCTTGTATGGGCTATTTTGTAGCTTGAGGACCTATGCACCATTAAAACTCAATTCCACCTTCCCGACAATTTGTCCTCCCACCCAATTCCCTTCCCCATATTTTCTTTCCCTCTACTCCTGCATTCTCCATCCCAGCTCTATTATAACCTAAGGGTTCCTTTAAGAGCATATGAGTATGCCATTGCTGCCACAAGCGGCACAGTGGTGCAGCGGTAGAGTTGCTGCCTTACAGCGCTGGGGACCCGGTTTCGATCCTGACTACGGGCACTGTACGGAGCTGTATGTTCTCCCTGTGACCGCGTGGGTTTTCTCCTGGTGCTCCGATTTCCTCCCACACTCCAAAGACGTACAGGTTTGTAGGTTAATTGGCTTTAGTAAAATTGTAAACTGCCCCTAGTGTACGGGGTGATCACTGGCTGGCGCGTACTAGGTGGGTCATAGATTCCACACAGTATCTCTAAAGTCGAAAACCTATCAATCATCAATGGTTTTAGAAAATGAACTCATATTTTTAACATCTCCCAAACGTAGCAAACTGTAATAAAAAAATTCTTATAGCAAGGATGTCTAAATTTTGTGATTTATTTTTGTGACTGCTGATTTGGCATTAGCATTATAAGCAGCACCTGCTTAGTATGCCAACAATGCCTCGGGTTCATTAGAGCTTGCACTGTGGACCTCCTGCAGTATGATTATGTTAGTGAACCTCCGTATGTTTTTAATTATGGGAAAGGCAATTGAGTTCAACTAGTTCATGTCACATGTGCATTATTGGTTTTTATAGTTTTGCCAATTGGTTGCTAAAGATCACACTACTGACCTGTAACAGGAAATTACTCAGGAAATCAGAAGTAAATATACAAAAGTGGACAAAGATAACAAGTGGACTTTTTGGAGAGGTGGGGGTGTGAGGAAGTCGAATAGTTCTGGGGCAGAAAGCATCTGTCCTTCAAAGAAAGGACTGTTTTTACCAGAGCTGTGATCAACATCATTGTTGTTATTTCCTGCTGTGTAATCCTCATTCTTTTCCAGGTACATGCGCCCAACAAGTTACAGCTTCTTATTAATCTGACCAATTGAATATCTGCTTCAATGTTTTTTTTCTGATAATTTATCTCTTATTCTTTGCAGAGTTAATATTTTTAACTTGTTTGAAAATGCACCTGGCTCACAGTTCTTGTTTTAAAGAATTAACCCCAAATTTATGAATGGCAGCTACATAGTCAAAATGTTTGGACAATATTATTTTTTTATGGTGCAGCTTGTTTAATGGGCTGGATTTTTCAAAATAAATGCTTCATTCGTTCTCTTGAATTGTAATCTGAAATTTATTTCTTTGCAACGCTTAGTAATTATTCTTGCAATAAACAAACTGCTGGAGGAACTCAGTGGGTCTGCGACATATGTCATGGGAAAGGAATGGTTGAAATTTGGGTTGAAAACCTGCCCCAGAATTTCTTTCACCCACATGCTGCAAGACCATTTAAGTTCCTCTGGCAGATTGTTTGTTGGTCCAGATTCTAGCACCTGCAATCTCTTGCATTTCTAATTACGTTTGCCACAGCTTTTGTTTGATACATTTTTTTACATGAATCCTGTGAATTTACCTTTATTTAATTATTGCTGGTGGCTAAATAGTGTCCAATAATTATTCACAATGAGTCTCTTGTTTTTATCAGAATAATTGTAGTCCTTATTATAGCCTTTTATGCTTGGGTTGGAATTAGCCTTTTTCGCATGTTGGTGGTTTTTAACAACCCATCCTATTTTCATTTCCCATTTATCTCAATGTAATTCAAAAGTCTTGTGTCCTCCTTCGGCAGTTCCTTGGGATCAAGGATAACATTGCTTCCTCTCCAGCTCTTTGGCTTCTGAGGTAATTTATGAGACCAATGGAGGAACAATAGGAGGGGAGGAGATGCCTGATGAAGTAGGGTGTGAAGTAGTGCAGCTCTACATGTAGAGGCTTTGGAGAGGGTGTAGAGGAGGTTTACCAGAATGCTGCCTGGATTAGAGTTTTTCAGCTACAGCAAAAGGTTGGGTCAACTTGGATTGTATTATCTGGAACATCAAAGGTGGACGGGAGACTTGATAAGAGTATATGAAATTATGAGAGGCATAGTTAGGGTAGACAGTCAGAACCTTTTTCCCATGGTGAAAATGTCAAATACTAGAGGGCATAGCTATAAGATAAGAGGGGGGAGGTTTAATGGAGATGCACGGGGCAAGTGTTTTTACACAGAGTGGTGGGAGCCTGGTACTCATTGGCTGGGGTGATGTGGAGGCAGATACGATAGTGTTGTTGAAGAGGCATTTGATAGGCATGTGGAAATGCAAAGAATAGAGGGATATGGATCATGTACTGTCAGATGAGATCAATTTGACTTGTTCAGCACAAACATTGTGGACCGAAGGGCCCGTTCCTGTGCTGTACTCTTCTATGTTCACTATATCACACTGAATGCTTCTGCACTGTGCAGACATGGGCCAAGGATTCCCAGGAACCAGGGGAACTATTGTATTTTTCCACAGAACATAGAACAGTACAGACAGGTACAGGCCCTTCGATCAAAAATGTTCACAACTAAAACTCTGCCTGCATGTGATCCATATACTTTCATCACCTGCTTATCAATGTGCCTATCGAAAAGCCTCTTAAATGTCACTGTTGGATTTTTTACAAGGCAACCTTGATGACAACCTTGAATGTTTTACTCTTCCCACCTGATAATCTCTTTCTATGGTACAGCTTGGAGTAAACAATCTGTTTTGAGAGGTTGGCATGGGAGTGTGAGCAATGCACCCAGCAGAGCTGACTGAGTATAATTAGGGCCAGAGTTATATTGATCTGGGAGAGGAAACGGATGATTGCTCATTCATCCTTTAAACATAAAGTATATTTTTAAACGAGTAGTATATTTGTAATCAAGCAGCATATTTTTGAACAGGTGGCATATTTTTAAACCAATGCCTATTTTTGTTTACATTAAATTTGTGCTAACATTTAAGAATGGGTGCACGGTGGCGCAGCGGTAGAGGGCGGCATGGTGGCGCAGCGGTAGAGTTGCTGCCTTACAGTGCTTGCAGCGCCTGAGACCCGGTTCAATCCCGACTTCAGATGCTGTCTGTAGGGAGTTTGTACGTTCTCCCCATGACAGCGTGGTTTCTCTGAGATCTTCGGTTTTCTCCCACACTCAAAAGACGTACAGGTTTGTAGGTAAAATTGGCTTGGTATAAGTGTAAATTGTCCCTAGTGTGTGTGTGATAGAGTTGATGTGCGGAAATCGCTGGTCGGTGTGGACTCGTTGGGGCGAAGGGCCTGTTTCCGCACTGTATTTCTAAATTTTTTAAAAAAAACTTAAATGATGCAGCATAACTGTTTTAAGGCATTCTACATGGAATTTTATTCATTGATGTAGATGGACTGTATGTGAATAACAAACAAGAAAACTGAAACTGAGAGTAAACTTGTGTACAAAGGTATTCAGCAGTGGCTAAGAAATCACTTTCACGTTCCTTCACTTCAAGATTTTTTTCGTATTTAGGGGGGGGGGGGGGGTGGGTGGGGGGTGGGTGGGCAAAGATGCGACTCGGAGAAAAGACGCATCCTCGACCAGGAAGTGACTGGGAATCCCTCTTCCCCTCGCCACCCCCCACTTAGAAATGACTAAGAAATCTCCAAAACAGACTAAAAATAACAAACAGGGTGAAAGGACGGACAAACCGCTGGCGAGGCTGCCGCGAGCGGCACCACCCAACAGTGATTGATAAACAAGTTCCTTTGTAGAATAGACCACGTCAAAAGGTAGGACACAAGGAGGTTTTTTTTGCTGGATCTAAATATTGGAACTCCCACATCATCAGTCTGAAGAAGAGTCCCAACCCAAATATTGCCTATCCAATTCCTCTACAGATGCTGCCTGACCATCTGAGTTACTCCTGCACTTTGTGTTTTACTCAATGTCTGTGATGAGTCAATGTATAATTGCTTAGGAAGTGCCAAGCCCCATTTTTGGAAGGATCAGTAATGGAATGGTTCATCTACAACCCTTGCTTTCAGCTTAAATGCAGATCTAAAGCAATGTAATCCCCCAAAATGTTTTTCACACAGTGTTTGTATCTTGGGTATGTGTACACATAGAGTTGTGAAAAAAAGATTCCATTGGAATTTTTTTTTTTCTGAATCTGTTTTCATATTCATTACTGGTGTATTAATTGACAAGCTCGCTACTGGAAACCACTTCTCCACTTAAATGATTGCTTTACAAATAAAATAATTGTTCCCATAGCAACGGAATTTATGTGATGGCTGCTGTTCATCTGTTGGCAAACTCCCAAAACTGTTTCAAGACAAAGAAGAAAAAACCCAAAATATAATTCCTGGCTGTGACAGGGTGCTTGCACCACAAGAGGAAAATCCAACACAAATAGTTTTGCTTTACTCTCTATGTGGGCTGATTTCACGCTGAAATTGTTGGTTGTAAATTTCCCCAAACCGCAAGCATTAGCATTGAAACAATTCCCTTAGATCTTTACACCTTTTACATTTTCCACTGGAGCACAGCTAAGCGAACATTTTTATTTGTTCGATGTATTGGTACGGACCACATGAGCAAGAGTTCCTCTGAGTATCAAATGCAAGAAGTCTTTCCTTGTCAATATGAGCAAAGATACCGAGTGCCTAGTGGAAAATTCTCTCTGCCTGGTGAATTCTCCAAACCTATAAGCACTCATCCTACCTCTCATTACAATTTTACTAAGCCAATCAGGTTACAAAACTGAATGTCTTTGGAACGTGGGAGGAAACTAGAGCTCCCGAAGAAAACCCACGCAGGTCACGTGGAGAACATACAAACTCCGTACAGTCAGCACCCATAGTCAGGATTGAACCCAGATCTCTGGTGTTGTAAGGCAGCAACTTGCGCCACTGTGCTGCCCTAAAATTTTAATTAGTTGTCCACAGACAGCCACTTGCTCAACTAAGTACCTCTGTGTGTTAATTTTCGTGCTCAGATTGTGACCAGGTTGGTGAACTAGCTTATTGAGATGGCCACTTTCCAACTGTCCAGCATGTGGGATGTGGGATTTCATGGACTTTACATCGGTGAATAGTACCTGCCATTGAGCAGTGCATAGATTTTTCAAAAGGAATTCATAGGATGTGAGATTAGTGCACGAAAGTGACAATCCATGTAAAACTAATGCTGAAAATTAACTTTAACCACAAAGCAATCACGTACTTCAGATTTTAATCATTGGAGATTTTAAAAATTACATATTTTCTGCCTTTTATTTATCTCTCTCTCTCAATTGTGGTTTTGCTTTGTATCTGATTATTGATTATTGCTAGTCGGCGTGGCCTCGTGGGCTAATGGGCCTGTTTCCGAACTGTATCACTAACTAAACTAAATTTACCCTCTTGCTTA